>JASPKZ010007261.1:535000-1205000 GCA_030220185.1 Diploptera punctata
AACACTAGTTTTGAATTGAATAAAATATTAAACACAACATCTTAATATTCTTCTTCTTCTTCTTCTTTCAGTGTCTCATTTCCTCGTTATTAGAATTCGCTACCAGTACAAATCCGGAGCTGCCACTCAATACTCACTTCCAAGAAAAAAAATCTCTGATAGCTCTAATATAACAAACCGACTCATTAGCACTATCAAACCTGTACGTTCATGGCCGCGGGAACATTAGCTCACATTGCGTCCCTATATAATACACTTCCTTCAAAGCATGGTTAATGATATTCTCCCACTTCATTCTTGGCTTACCTAGTGGATGCTTTCTCTTTGGCTTTCCTACAAGAAGTTTCCAAGCCACTCTTGCATTTCTCATCCGTACCACATGTTCATTTTACGAGACTTAAATGTTCTTGTTATATCATAGTGTTGTTCATTCGCCTGTCTGTTAATCTCTCTTTGGTCCAAACGTTTTCCTAATAACTTTATTCTCAAATACTCGTAAACTTTTCTCCTTCCTTAAAGTAAGAATCCACGTATCACATTCATATAAACCGGAGACTAACCGTTTTATATTTTTTCAGTTTAACGTTTTTTGAGAGAAGTTGGGACGACAAGAGTCCTTGTAATGCATAATGGCATGCATTTCCAGAATTAAGCCTATGTGTAATTTATTTGTGCATTTCATTCCTATTTGCGATTATTGTTCTTAGGTATTTAAATTCAGCCACTTCAAAATTTCATTCATTTGTCATTAGCTGTTCATTTCCATTATATAGTAATATATTTCTATGTATGACCATATAAAGATAAAGTAAAGTGATCCCACTACAGGCCTCAGGAGGCCCTTTTGGGGTAGTAGGATGTTAAGGCTCCCACTTTTTCTAGAAAATCGGCACTTGATGTCAGCCCTGCGTGACGGCCGCCTTTACCGCCAGAACAGGCGTCTGGTACTCATTTCCATTTCCATTTCCATTAGAGGCTGAGTCGACCCCAGGGCCATAGTGCCGCCAGAGGGTTTGGGTCAGTTTAAAAATCCTGACCCCACTATATGTGTTCGAGACTATTTTTTTGTTAACCACATTAATTTTATCCCAAGTGTATTGGAAATTAAAATTATTTTTCATTTTTTAGTTCGGTTTTCTAATAATGCGTGTTGTTTTAGTTTTTTAAAACTATTATTTATTTTTTAGTTTTAATATTTTACATAATAAGATAAAAATGTAAATATCTTTAAATTCGATACCCTCGACCTTGTTGTATATAATAATAATAATAATAATAATAATAATAATAATAATAATAATAATAATAATAATCTTCTTCTTCCTTCTAAGTATTAGGCCAAGGCCTGTTACGATCCTATAGAAAATTTTCCCTCCAGCGTTTGAGGGAAATTCTCATGTAAGACTTGAAAGCATAATAATAGTCCCTTCGATTAATAATAATAATAATAATAATAATAATACTAATAATAATGTTAATAATAATAATAATGTTAATAATAATAATAATAATAATAAATTCCGTGTGGAGTTGCCAGTCTGCCATCGGGCGCCTCCCCAGTTGGCGGATAGGGGAACGCTCACCAGATATGGCGGGTACTGGGGAAATAAAATACCCAGGGCGGATCAAAACTAGCGCTGCTGCCTTGCAGTAAGATACTGGACTATCAAAGGCTAGAGGAAGAAAACCTTGAACAAAAATTACCCATCCCCAGGTTGGGGGTTGATGCATCATGAAAAGAAAAAAATGCTAAAAAACCAAACATCATGCCTCGGAAAAACACTCTAGGACGATTAATTTTTAAGTACAGGCATTGATGTTTTAAGAAGATCAGCTGGAATATCTAGAATGGATAGAATACGAAATAAAAATATTAAAATAAGGAGGAAATTTTATACTTTTTTTATGTTGTTTGGGGATCTAGCAATATTACATATCTTACTTTTAAATTTAAAAGAAATAATGTAAGTAGAACATTATTTCTTTTTTATTTAAAAGTAAGTATGTGTAATATAACCTAAATATAATATTGCTATATCCAACACAAAAATTATCAAACTTTCTGTAAGTTATATTATAAAAAGTTCAATTGACTGGATATAAAGACTTATTAAATTAATTTTGTCACTATACTGTGTTGCAATCTTAACTTTAAAACCTAAAAATCCGCTCTTGTAAGTTATATTATAAAAAGTTCAATTGACTGGATATAAAGACTTATTAAATTAATTTTGTCACTGTACTGTGTTGCAATCTTAACTTTAAAACCTAAAAATCCGCTCCCTGTTAATAATTAATATTAGTTGGAGTTGTAATAACAGTTTACGAATGCATGTTGAATATCTTATTTCACTGGATGTGTAAAAGAGAAGGCCTTATGGCCTTAAATAAATCATTTATTATTTAGTTAATCAATATCATTATAGGTTCGTTATTTAATATTGCAAAGCTTCGTAATAATGACGTTTGAATTTCACGGGCAAAAGCGAGAATAGTAGTCTCGCATTGGTAGAAACAGATTTTCGAGTCGCCGAATCGCAAATCGAAAGACCCACGCAGATAATCGAAATGTCTAGGCTCTCATTCCGGAGATCTCTACGAGCGTCAACTTTCCCTTTTGGCAAAGATCGGTGGCCAGAAATTTTAATGATAGGAAGTGTCTCGGCCACGGGCCTAAAATTTTCAATCTCCGCCTATGTAACTACCTGCCGCGAGCGGAGAGTTAATTGTGAATTGGCAGCGGTAAGGTGAAATGAATGGAGAGAACAAATTGTAGCGACTGGACTTGTTCAAGACTGTAAAATAATTGTGTACGAGATAAACTTTAAATGAAGATAAATTATTAGTGCAAATTGTGAGTTAACCATTATTGATAGGTTTTAGAATCGAATATTTTTTTTTTTAATATTACTCGATAATCTGTGTGATTATTAGGGAAAGGATTTTGAGATGCGGCACCTTTCCAAAAAAATATAGCTGTTCCAATAGTTCAACATAATGTATTTGGGGAGATGAAATGAAGCGAAATGAACAGATGTTGCACTTTTTTCGTGAGATTACTACATTTTGCCCATTTTTCCCTCTTTTTTTATGCTTCAGTACATTTTCCTCCACTCTTCTCTGCTTTTTAAAAGATAGGACAGAAAAATGTGTATTTCTTTCTATTTCAACAGGTTTTTAAAATCTGAATAGGAAGTAAATAATATTAAATAAATGTTACAAAATAATTGATGTAATTTATACCCCAGAAACAATGGCCAATCTGCAGTGTGAAGTCAACAATAATAGATAATAAATATTATAATATAATTTATGTAAACCACCAGTAATTTATATCCCAGCAACAATGGCCAATCCGCAGCTGTGTTGTCAAATTAAAATTTCAACAGTGTTGCTGTAACAGTATAAAATAAGTTCAGTTAGTACTGGCAATAATTTAACAGTTTTCTATCTACCGACTTGTTGTTGGCTGTGTTTTAATAGTCTGAACCACAACGTATTTTTATTAGTATTACAACTGGGTTTTCAAAATAATAACATGGCGAATGTTAAGAAGGATAAGTGCAAAACAATATGCATATTACGTATATAAACTGAGTTCATGTAACTGGTTTAAACCTTAATTCAATTGTTCCAGCAGTACCTCTTTTTGCACCTTTTTGTATGTATTTTCAGAACCTTTTCCCCCCCTTTTACGACCAAAATTTGAACCTTAAAATCCTTTCCCCAGTGATTATTTACGACAAAACGACGTGAAGTCGACGCTACAGGCCAACTAGAGACAATATTTTATTTTAGGACTGGCCATTTTCTTTCAGTAGCTGGGCATTTAGAAAAATAATTATTACATTGTGGGAAATTTCATAACTTGAAATATCTCGTGGTAGTCTATTGTTATATCTCTCAAGCTGGTGTTTACATGATTTGCAAGTTCTGACACATCCACTTACCAGAATAACCGACGTCATAAAACAAACTGAAATTACCTTCTATTAAAGTATGTTGTCTATTTCTCTGACGTTTACAAATAAAAAAAGTTGTCATGGTTATATTTTTTTCTCATGTTCTCAGGTTTGTAATTTATCTTAATATCGTTACGATTTTAGCAAATAATTTAACACAATTTGTAGGCTTGTTATAGCATCAACAGCTTAGAATATTATTTCTTGAATTTCACAACGAGTGTAGACACTTACATCTACTGATAAAAATCAGCATACAGTTACAATTTTAAATGCCTGTAGTTTAATTCAATAAATGATGTGTTTTATAAAAAAATCGGTCACGCAAGTACTGCGTAATCTACGCGAATTCCTCAACAGGTAAAATTTATGGTCCGATTTTGCTGGTTTGTGGAATACGTCTTTCTTTTGTTAATTAACTTGTATTTATTCAGTTTCGTTGAGAGGTAACAGAAGTTGCGACCGCTATGCTAGTGCGATTTTATATTACCGCATTCAGGCAAACTTCCATTGCTAATGGTCCCGCGCCATAGACGAGTGGTTCTGTTAGATATAAACTACAGAATACTACAGGCTGACTCTCTTTGAACCCGGATGATGGCTCATTGCATGGATTTTTTGACGTGAATACGACTTTAAATTTGCGTCCATAGTGTTAAACTGATGATAACAAAATCGGATACAGTTTGGTGTTGTAGCTAAATATCTATCATCTACATCCAAAATTTAATTACACCACTCGATAGATAAAGGATGAAAGAAATCGTTACGTTGAGTATGGCCTGTGACGTATTGCGCGCGGCGGAGGGTAAGCGCTGCCATTTTGAGGTCGTTTCGCTGCGTCGCATAATTTTCGTTTAGTATAAATTTTGACTCGGAGAAGTTACGACGTTCGTTTGAGTTTCAATCGTCAGCTCTCGTCACGATCTATCGATTGCGTATATAAAACATTAGTGTGGTGTTAAAATAAAAAAATAAATAAAATATGCAATGTCGAACTATGCTCGTCAAAAAGCCAAATCAAAACATAGAGATCATATACGGTTGGAAAGGGCTTCTCAAGAGCAATCAGTGGTACCCTTAAAACACCATATGACAGAGTCAAGCGGTGCCTGGAACGTAAAAGAAAGAAGACCGTCGGAGTTGATCAACGACGGCGCCAGTATATCTGCAACTGGGGCAGCCGAGCCTACGTAAATGGATAATGTAATCACTTCTATATCATCGCCGAAGGACTTCTTAGTAATTATGACATACGTATAATACGCTCAAAGAAAATATTACCCGTTACTTACACGTATTTAAGTAAAACACACTGCTGTGTCCACGAGGCTCAGCCATACCCCGGTGTTTTCATCTGTAGAAGGCAAGATAACTTGGCGCAGAGCTACGGGACTTTTCCTGGTTCGGGTCTCCATGGAATAAGATATTTCCTCGTGGAATTTCGGCATTATTAGACCGGTGCCATCCCAGCATCGTGAGACGTTTGGATAGATACAATAAGAAGCGGCTCCAGGTTGAGAAAACTAGTTGTACACTGGCTGTATGATCATCTACCTCTGTGATTAACACATGTGGATGTGAGGCCAGCAGTCGATTAGTAGGCCAAGGTCTTTCTAAGCCTGTTCGACCATGGAGTTTTTTTTCTGCTAATGGTCTGATTTAGCTGCTTTTCAAATAATAGATTTCACATTTTACTTGAATAGCATATAGGCCTACTGACTTTCACTGCGGAAAAGCGGAATTTGCGCCGTATAACGTTTATTATTTTTTATTTACGGTTAATCCTCGTTCCTATTGTTCCGATTTTGATGATTAACGAATTCGATCTTACGTTTGTTAATTATTTGTTAAAGGTTACGCCGAGTTTGTAACGAAAAAAAAATTGGTCCCATTAGATATTTAATAATCACACATACATTTTGTGTGTGTGTGTGTGTGTGTGTGTGTGTGTGTGTGTATGCATGCATGTATGCATGTATGTATGCATGTATGTATGCATGTATGTATGCATGTATGTATGCATGTATGTATGCATGTATGTATGCATGTATGTATGCATGTATGTATGCATGTATGTATGCATGTATGTATGCATGTATGTATGTATGTATGTATGTATGTATGTATGTATGTATGTATGTATGTATGTATGTATGTATGTATGTATGTATATATACTTTTTATATCAATTTTAAAATGTTTCACTCATACAGCTTTAATATCTAAATTATTTGAGAATTTCCTAAATACTTATTTATTTAGCTTGGTGAGATAATGCCGTGTGTCCTCATCCTCTCACTACGATAAACATATGTTACATTATAATACAAAATCACAATAATTATAGAATTAAATACTAAATGAAAATTTGGCTAATAAGGGAGTTGAGGCACAGAATACAGCTCCTAAATATCCATGTATAAGCGATTGTAGACAGTCTACTCACAAGGGAACTTTCAACCGTTACATGCCGAAACCTACCTAGAAATTTCTCCCAGAGAAGCGTTATGATGTACCAAGGCCGTGTTAAAAAAATATCTACCGCTTTTGACTGCAAGGTATAGAAATCGAAGCCAGAATCCAGAAATAGCAATCCATTGTGCGAAGCAGGTGAACGTCTCTGCTTGAGTAGAGAGGAGTGTAGTATGGCTAGACGCGGCGCGGGAGCGGGTTTTTAAGGTTATCCAATTCACTACATAAGGAGTTGTATTACTTCCATGCAGTTTAAATGAGAGATTTGGAGCTGGATTTTAGTATCGTGCTTTTAAAAGCAGTAGATCTTTTATTTACTTTTTTTTGTTTTTTTTTTGTTACGGCCTTGTTAGGCCTACATCTCAACGATACTCTGGGAGGAATTTCAGGGTATGTTTCGGTATGCAATGATTGACTGTTCCATTGTAAAAAAAAACATCTGTCACATATCATACCACACTAGGGTGTCCATAATATTTTCAATGTAAAAGGGGACATGTAGAAAAAAATAAAGGAAAAACCTGGGGCATTTAAAAGAAAAGTGGGACATTAATAAACTATATAAAAAAATAGTTATTTTCTTTTTACCACGACACTGTTGCCAATAAAAATGTATAAGAATCAACCATTCACAAATAAAAAATCACTAAAGTAATTGTTTCTTACTTTTAAAAGTATTTATTTATTCCTACAAGGGGTATATAAACCCACTACCTAAATATCCGGCTGGTAGGCCTATCGCGCCATGAAAAAATCTTTCATCTAGGTTAAAATTGTATTCCTCCACCGCCAAAGTTCCAGAATCAGAAGGAAATATCCGACATTGGCTGCACTGACCATGGATTGACAATTTGAAAAATGTACCAGTTACCAATATACGAGAGTAAAAAAAAAAACAAAAATTATAGACCAAACAGTGCATCGTGATTATACAACTGGTGCTTTCTAACGTTCATATTTATAATTACATAGTAAAGAACAAAATGAAAGTCGCCGTTCATAAATACACTGACAAAGCATCATCCCAAAAGCGGGACATTTGAGCGTCCCCAAGAAAACTTTCGGGACAGCGGGACATTACAAAAAAGAAGACAGGACTGCCCCATGAAAAACGGAACGAATGGACACCCTATCCCACACGAAACATTACATTTAAGGAAACCCATGGGTATTAAATTGCGACACTTGGATATTCCGACCCTCAGATACGAAATTGTGTCTGTCAAGTTTTCCACTAACGTGAGAGGTTTAACCTTACATCTATGGTGTCTACGTAGTGAACAACTCTACTCCAACAAAACAGATGCGATACAAATTCTGCTATTAAATGCTCTGCTCTTGCGCGCGATACGTATCCCAAGTCAGTCTCACGGTGTTGTGATCAGCTTCTGACTACAGTTCACGGGGTTCCGGATTCCATTCCCGGTCAAACTATACGATTTTTTCCTTAAAAGGGAATTATTCCTGTAGTTGTCCATGGACTGGAATTTAGGTTAAGTTCAGGTTAAGGACTCTCCTGACACTTCATTGTCATTTATCATCCATCAAATCACGGAGTAATGTAACTCTGCCATCCAGGTGCCCCAATCTAAGAAATGGGTTATGATTCCGCCAATAAAAAAGGTAAAGTGGTCCCATTACAGGCCAAAGCAGTCCCTAGGGTAGTTGGACCTAAAGCTCCCACTTTTTCTAGGCAATCGGCACTTGAGATCAGCCGGGATGTCAAACCTACGTGACGGACGACTTTACTCCCTGAACAAGCGCCTGGTACTCATTTCCGTTAGAGGCTGAGTCGACCCGAGGGCCATTGTGCGACTAGAAGTATAACAATCCTGACCCCCACTGGGACTCGAACCCTCGACCTTCTGGTTTGTAGCGTATTACCTTAACTATCAATGCCACAGGGTGCCCACCTATGCCAGTATAGAAAGCCAGAAAGTCATAAAAGAAAATCTGGTGGCATTGGAGAAAGAAAAAATGGATTAAAATATATCAACGTCCTCTTTTAAATTATATCAACTTTATCCATTTTGGATGCATGGTTTTGAAGTTGAAAATATTAATTTTATTATACTGATAAGCGGAACAGAGTTTATATTAAGACACGTTATGTAAATAAATTATGAAGAACTCACAGAAGACAAGTAATAATAAATCATGCATACCCTAGGCTTAGGGGGTGGACTCTATGGTCATTATGAACTCGCAATGATATCTTTATTAGAAGGGAATATTAAAATATAATACGTTAATATACACATTCACCTTGAGGCATTACCGATGTTTTCATTTTTCTACACACTTATGTTTTATAAAAATAGAGGAAATGAAATCAGGGAGGGGAGAAAAACTGTGAATGTAATAATGATAGGGTGTCAGAGAGTGTTGAGAGAACTCTATAATATGGGTGGAGCCGTGGGATTACATCAAGGGAAGATTTTCATCCCATTGTTTTCATTTTTCCGAGGGTCCTGTGCTCCGTGCGCGAGTATCACAGATACAGTCAGTAAGTTCTTGGCTTCAGAACATTTCGCTTACATATAAATTCAACCGAATATTTTCCTCGTTTTCAGTGCTTAAAGTACTGTCTAAGCTATTAAAAAAACTATTGCCCAATCTACCAAAATTTTATTATTATTACAATTATTATTATTATTATTATTATTATTATTATTATTATTATTATTATTATTATTATTATTATTATGATTATTATTGATAATGGATTCCGCCTGAGAAAGAAAAGAGAAGTCGACCTAGATTTAAGTCGATGGATGATATAAGAAGAGGTATGAGGGAGATAGGTCTGGAAAAATTGGGATGGGGAGATAGAGAAGAGTGGAGAAGTTGATAAAAATTGAATAATAATAATATTATTATTATTATTATTATTATTATTATTATTATTATTATTATTATTATTATAAACAAGAAAGTGATATTAAGCACAGAATAAATAAAGGTAGAGCAATAACAGCAATGATGAATGGAGTCTTATGGAACAGACATATATCCTTGAAAAATAAGCTACAAATATATAATTCAATAGTGAGAAGTGCTGTTACATATGGAGCTGAAGTTTGGAAATTCAACAAAAACTTAGAACAAAAACTTATGTCGATGGAAATGGATTTCTTGATGAGAGCAGCAAGATGTTCAAAATTAGACAAAATAAGAAATACTGTCATAAGGGAAAACATAAACATTGGTTATTAAATAGTGGATTATATACGGTGTAAGCAATTAAATTGGTATGGGCACGTAAGACGAATGCAAGAAGAAAGATTTACCAGGAAAACATTGGAATGGTGTCCTCCTGGAAGAAGGAGGAGAGGAAGACCTCGAAACTCGTGGATGCAGGAAATAAGAACTGGAATGAGAGCAAGAGGACTGGAGGTCATAGATTGGATGGAAAGAGACGAGTGGAGAAGAAAAATAAAACTTTAGGCACAGAAAGATGTGTAAACAATTACAATTCTGTATGTAAATAAAATTATTATTATTATTATTATTATTATTACTATCATCATCATTATTATCATTATCATTATTACCATTATTATTATCATTATTATTATCATCATTATTATTATCATTATTATCATTGTTATTATTATTGTTATCATTGTTGTTATTGTTGTTGTCGTTGTTGTCGTCGTCGTCGTTGTTGTCGTCGTCGTCGTTGTCGTCGTTGTCATCGTCGTTGTCGTCGTTATTGTCGTTGTTGTCGTTGTTGTTGTAGAATTAAAAAGAGAAGATTAAGAAGGTATGGACATCTCAAGAGAATGATATCTGATAGAATCCCTAAGAAGATTTTGGAGTGGAAAATAAATAGGTAAAGAGAAAAAAAAGTTAGACATAAAGAAGGTTCAGTGGACGGTGTGAGAACAAGTATGAGTGAACTTGGACTTACAGATGATGTTCAGGATTGTTACAACTGGAGAAGGCAAATTTCCAGAGGGTATCGGATAAAATCCAAGATAAAATTATTATTATTTATTATTATTGTCATTATTATTTTAAATCCTTAGGAATTATAATTACAAGCAGCAGAGATAAATTAAACATAGGCTCAACTCTGGAAAGGAATGCTATTATGCAATACAGTGACTCTTGTCATCCCAATATCCTTAAAATATATTAAACTAAAAAATATGACGGCAATGTTTGCTGTTATACTCATACTATACGGATATGGGATATGGTCTCTTACTAAGAGAGGAAGACATTTTAGGAGTATTTGGGAATTAAGTTCTCATACAAAATTTTGGACCAAAGAGACGCGACCATACAAGTGGATGGAGGAAAAAATATAAGAGGGAGCTGCACGATATTTATGGGACACCAGTTGTAATTAGAACAATCAAGTCTCGTAGACTGCGATGAGCATGACATGTGGGACTTGGGAACGAAAGAGGGACAATGAAAACTAACAGTAAAACCAGAGGAATTGCGCGAAGTATGTTGGCCAAAATTGATGTAGAAGAATAATATTAACCATGCTTTAACGGAAGTTGATTATACAGGGGAAGATTGGAAAAAATAATCGAGGATAGGGTGTATGGAGAGCTTATATTCGCATGGCCATGAACCTGTGGGTTCGATACTGCCAGTTATACATATATACATATATACAAAGAACCGGGTTCGAATACCGTCCAGGCATTTATTTTTCTTATCATACCATATATATATATATATATATATATTTTATACCATATATATATATATATATATATATATATTAATATATTTGATAATAAACAGATATTGATAAAAGTAAAGTCTCTAAGAAGAAAGCGTAAAAAAACCATAAAAATCACCCCACACTTTTGATGGTAAAATTATTATTTTTTAGATAACTCTAGTTTTTTTCTAGATGTGTTGGAGATGATTTCTTTTGTTGACCACTTTAACTTTATCCCAAGCGTGTTGGAAATTAAAATTATTTTTCATTTTTTAGTTCGGTTTTCTAATAAAGCGTGTTGTTTTAGTTTTTTAAACTATTATTTGATTTTATTTTTTTAATTTGGTTTTCTAATAAAGCGTGTTATTTTAGTTTTTTTTAAAAGAGCTAAAAGTAATACTTTTCTAAAAAAATTCTCCGGGCCGAATTTGAACCAGTGACCTATGGATTACTGAAATTATATACCACTACAGTCCACAACTCTACCAACTGAGCTACCAGAGAATATAATATTAATTTCATACAACGATGGACTAAAAAGACGATAATCCGCATCCTATTATATATTATATATTATTATTTATGAAATTATTGTATTGTCATTGGTCCTTTACAAGTATACAAAGTTTCAAGTCGATCCAATGTTTTTAAAGTGGATGAAAATCGTGTTGAAATATTCTTTTACATAGATAGATACAGGTGAAGCTAATATAAAGCGTGTAAAAGGGAGGAGCTTTCTTTAATATGACGAACAGAAGTAGATAAATGTGGACGTGAAACACGAATGTGATTGGTTGTAAAACAAAATTAATTGAAACATGATTGGTCATTGACTCCCGTTTTTGAGTTAAATAGTCAATATAGATTAACCTATTTAAATTTGTGTCAAAGTAGCCTACAATATTCAAAATATAGTAACTTGCGGATATTATTTTCTACCGTCTGACACTTTAAATAAGTTAGCATAGGAAAATGAGAAAGCATAGAAATGAACTTCCTTAGAAGAACAAAAGGCTGCACAAGAATGGATCAGATAAAGAATGAAGATGTAAGAACAGAGTTAAATATATATATATATACATTGAATGGTAAAATCAAGGAATATAGAGAAAAATGGTTTAGACATGTAGAAAGAATGAATGTAACAAGATTACCAAAAGCAGCATTTAACTACAAGCCAAGAGGTTCAAGGAATGTAGGAAGGCCAGTGAAAAGATAGACAGAACAACTGTGAGGCGGAACTGGCAATTTTCCTGCCCGTGAAGTGTAGAAGAAGAAAGGAAATTGAGTTTCTCTAATTTAACAAAATAAGGATATATCCCAAAAACCAGCTAAATAACTTCGACTTGCTCAGCAATGAAACTTAGCTTACGCAGTTCCTGCGTGATTGACTTTTTTTATTGAAAATCTATTGAGAAAAGGCGTAATAAAAGACAGGAATAGATGGGATACATGATTGATATTAGGAAACTCGTCTTCGGGGATATAAAATTGATTAAGATGACTGATGATAGGGACCACTGGAGGAGGTCTTGAATGTGGCATTAATTCTACCGGTTCTAGAAATCATGGAATTAATTAGTTGAAATAGTATTCAGAGGCCAGCATGCCAACCACCGCAGTCCATGAGACCGACATTATTCATTCTTAATTTTCAGATATAAACGTAGTACTTACTTATCATTTCTTTCAGTCCATTTGTTTATTTTGACACCTACAGTATAAAAAACTGGCGGCACCATGGCCCTGTGGTCGACTCAGCCTCTAACTTAAATGAGTACCAGACGCTTGTTCTGGGGTAAAGGCGGCCGTCACGCAGGGCTGACAACCCGGCTGACATCAAGTGCCGATTGTCAAGAAAAAAGTGGGAGCCTTAACCTCCTACTGCCCCAAAGGCCTCCTTAGGCCTGTAGTGGGATCACTTTACCTTTACTTTACAGTATAAAAAACAATTTAAGATTCCAGAATATTTATTTAATTGTAAGCTACTTCATTGTTTCTTAGGATAGTTATAAAGAATGTTTTAGATAGTTAAGAAAATGTTTAATTTAATTTCAAAATATATTTCATAGAATCTAAATGATACAATATAATTTCATCTTATAAACCCTAATATTCAAGCAATTACTATAAACTGAGACATATATATGTGATTAGACCTTGTGATAAGAGATTTGGTTTTCATTAATAAAAAATTGCATTTTCATTTACTAATTGTTTTAAGGATAGTATTTTTTTTTCGTTTATTTTAATAAAAATGTTTGCAGCATTATGCAACGCGCAGAATTAGGCATATGTTGGTATTAAAATCTTTTTTTTTTCTTTTGCTGTCCAAAAATTTAATCGAAAATTTAAAAAAAGTATGTTTTAAATAATGAAACCACATTAAACATCTACAATGAAGCTTCAAATAAAAAAAACCTAAAATATCCATGATAACTTTCCTAACAAAATATAAAACCAGAACTATTTAAGGTACATTATACACGTATATAGCAGTCACATCAGCCGGGCCAGGTTCATAGATATTTTTTTATAATCCTATACGACTTGTTGGATAAATTTTAAATTTCACATTAGAATTTATTAGTATCCTTGTATTTTTTTCATTTATAGTAGATAGGAGCTGTTCTTCCTTTGTGTATATTTTATTAATACTTTTAATTTTAATTACCCTTAACTTCAGTGTATAATTAGATCTTACTATTCTAATGTTCAGTTCTTTTAGTAGGTTTATAATATTATAATGATTTTTTTATATTAACGTAGCAAATGTTTGTCCTAGCGAATGATAGTGAAAACCACATGGCCTTATTCCATCAGACTAAATAAATAAATACGGTATAATCTTCTTTTGCGCGATAGTGCGTTTCATACTTACAGCAATGGCGACCTTGATTGAAAGTTCAACTTCCTACATTTCGGAGTTGCCAACCTAAATAACTATATTGTAACATTACATATTACAAACTTCGTGAGGGAAGTAAAACCACTGCCCTTTATGTATACTACGTACAATGTATATACAAAAATATATCCTAAAGGTAGTATTAATATAGGACCTACATTATACGAAACAAGTCACTACATTTCAAATGAACTGGACTTTATTTGAAACAATACGAAAAAATAAATACGTACTTGCCGCCATTTTATGCCTGATAGATGTCACGGCTTGCTGTAGTTCAACTAATAAATATTGTCCACACTGTTAATGTTAGTCAGTTGTTTATAATGAACGCAAATATTTCCAACAAAGATATTATTTTACTATATTTATTATTTTGAAACCACCATCGCTCAAAACTATGCACAACGTACGTTTGTGAAGTGCTTTACAGAATCTCGGAAATTAAAATCCTCGCTACCGCTCGGTTTTTAAACATTTCCTCGCTTCTGTAAAACCCACTTCCCAACCTCGCTTCGTAATATACTGTTTTTTCTTCTAAATCTTCTCTTATGTTACCAAAACAATTCTGCCTAAAAGTTTCTTGAAATAAACTTTCCAACTTCCCAGTAAGAATAATTAAATAACACAATCGTAAGGCGTAAAATGACATACAGTATGGTGCAGGAACATGGGAATTACGAGGGCGGATCGGAAAGTAACGCACAATAATTTTTTTCTGCCTTGGTATTGCAGCTAGAATGTTGAAATTTCACAGAGATATAGTTTGAAGTTTTCACTACAGATGGTATTTTTTTCTCAGGTGCACCTCTTGCGAGAGAAGCTTGAACTATGCAACAAAGATGGCGCGCATGCTACAGTCGTCCACCTGTGAGGAACAGAGAAGTGTTGTTCGATTTTTGTGGGCCAAAGGGCATAAACCCAGTGAAATTCACAGGGACATGCGTGGCGTGTATGGGGATGATTGTATGGACCGTAGCAATGTCTCCAGGTGTGCACATTCTTCCAAGAGGGACGCGTGAACCTTAGTGATTCGCCACGCTCCGGCCGCCTGACAACAGCAGCAATCCCGCAGAATGTCAGAGGCATTGAGGCGGCAATTCTGAACGACCAGTGTGTGCATCTGTTTGGTCCCATGAAGAAATTCCTGGCCGGCAAACGCTTTGAGACAGATGTGGAAGTGAAATCAGCAGTGCGCAGATGGCTACACTCCAACCAAATGGACTTCTACGAACAGGGCATATTGAAACTGGTAACACGATGGGAAAAATGTGTTGAGAAAGTTGGTGACTATATCGAAAAGTAGGTAAAAGATATAAGTTCATTTGTGATTTTTTTCCTTTTTTTTACTATTAAACTTTTTTAAAAAAAATTATTGTGCGTTACTTTCCGATCCTCACAGGTGGACGACTATAGCATGCGCGCCATCTTTGTTGCATAGTTCAAGCTTCTCTCGCAAGAGATGCACCTGAGAAAAAAATACCATCTGTAGTGAAAACTTCAAACTATATCTCTGTGAAATTTCAACATTCTAGCTGCAATACCAAGGCAGAAAACAATTATTGTGCGTTACCTTCCGATCCGCCCTCGTAGTATACAGAATAATGCGTAAATTAAATTGTATAGAAATGGATTTATGAAAGTATTCAGATGGAATTTCTAGAGGGGATAAAATGAAGAGTGAAATTAAGCAAAATATGAATGTTCAAACTCCAGTTATGGATTTCATAAATCAATTTAATATTGTCATGTAAAAAGAATAACAGAAGACAGATTAAAAAAAATCTCGAATCGGTGTCACCAGCTGGAAGAAGAATCATCATCATCATCATAGTACATTCACGAATTTAGGCCATTTGTTGACCTGTTTCGGCCTCAAGAGAAACACCATCCAGAAGTCTTTTGAGTGGACGTCCTGGTCTTCTTCTTCCTGTGGGTTGATATCTTAACATTAGTTTGGGTATTCTGTGATCTTCCATTCGATGAACATGTTGTATCCATCTTGACTTATAATCAGAAATTTTGTTTTCTAAAGATTCCATGTGTAATTCTTCTAAGATGTCTTCATTTTTTTTGTGATCTAGTAGTGTGTATCCTGCAGTCCTCCGAAGATATCTCATTTCAGCAGATCTAAGTCTCTGTATATCCTTCTGTTTCAACGTCCATACTTCGCTACCATACAAAAGAGTTGGAAGAGCCAGTGTTTTATACACTTTCAGTCTTGAATGCTTTTGGACTAACTGTGGCTTGAAGATAGAATTTATTAACCCTAAAATTCTTAAAAATTTAGATATTTTTGCATTTACATCCTTTTCTTCTTCATATGAGATATTGCATCCTAGATATGTAAAATTATTCACCTGCTCCAAAATTTTATTGTCCAGTACAATTTTACTTCTGACAGGATCTACACCTTGAAATGCCATAATTTTTGTTTTTTCTGTAGATATCTTTAATCCATATTCTTCTGTAATTTTGTTAAGTTCATACAGACCTTTCTGTAGATTATCTTCGGAATTTGCTATTATTATTTGGTCATCTGCAAACAGTAGGGTGTTTAATTTTCTATTTTCTGATATTCTTATTCCAAATTTATATGTTTTGTTCCAGCAACATATTACTTCATTGATATAAATTGCAAACAGTGTTGGGGATAGGGGGCAGCCTTGTCTCACACCACGATTTATAATTCCTTCTTCAGAAAATCTGTTATTTAATTTAATCTTTATGGTGTTGTCTTTGTAAATATTTTGTATGTTCTGCCGAAGTAAATTTGGTATATTTCTGTCTTCCAATATATTTAAGAGTTTTGATCTCTTGACTGTGTCGAATGCTTTTTCAAAATCTATGAAAGCAAAATGTGTTTCTAAGTTGAATTCTCTTCTTTTTTCAAGCAATAGTTTAACAGAAAATGCTGAATCAATACAAGATCGTCCTTTCCTAAATCCATTTTGACATTCCATAAGGAATGTTTCACTGAAACTTTTCAATTTTCCATTTAAAATGTCTGCATAAATTTTGTAGCATGTGTTTAACAAACTGATTCCCCTATAGTTGTCCATTTTTCTCTTGTCTCCTTTCTTGAACAGGGGTATAACAATGCTTGTCTTCCATTCTTGTGGTATATCTGCATTTTTGAATACATTATTAAAGAAGGACAACAGTCTTTCATGGAACTGTTTGCCTGCATATTTGTACAATTCAGAATTCAAGCCATCTGTGCCAGTTGCCTTCCCATTTTTTAATTTCTTTAAACTATTGTTCAATTCTTCCAATGATATTATGGAATCTGTCTCATTATTATTTCGGAAAATTGTATCTTCATAGCTATTGTCAGTCCAAAGACTTTTATAATAATTGAAAAAATCTTCTTTTGTTACTCCGCAATTAATTTTGGTAGATTCTTTAATATCTTTATTCAAATGTTTTAATATTTTGAAGGCATTAGGTTGGAGCTTATGCAAATCTGATTCTAAATGTGTAACAAAATTTAACCATGTTTTCCTATGTCTCTTTCTTATTTCCCTCTTAACAATAGCTCTACAGCGTTGAATTCTATTTCATTTTCTACTTTCTTTGTGTTCAAATATTTTTTATAAGCTGCATTTTTTTCTTCAATCAATTGTTTTATTTGATCATCCCAGATTTTTAGAGTTCTATTTCTTCTTTGTTGTATATTTACTTTTCCTAAAGTTTCATTAGCTGCATTTTGAATTATCATTTTAATGTTTTTCCATTCTTCTTCGACATCATTACTTTCTGGAGTTGTAGCCATATATTGCTGAATTCTTCTCGAATATAACCATTTAATGCTGTCATCATAAAATAATTTTACCTTGTACTTTTGTTCTATGCTCTGTTGTTGTTTCTTCTTTTTTAACCATCTTGGTGGAAATCTTATTCTTGCTTCTACTAGGTAGTGATCTGAACCAATATCATATCCTCTGTAGGCTCTGACATCGAGAAACAATTTAAAAATCTTATTATTTGCAATGAAATAATCAATGATTGATTTTGAGTCCTGACGATGCCAGGTATATTTATGTATGTTTCTATGATTGTAAAAGGTATTCGTTATTTTCAGTTCATTGTAGATAGCAAAATCTGTTAATCTTGTCCCATTCCTATTGCTGGTTGGTTCGCCAAATGTTCCAATATTATTGTTGACTTGAGCATTGCCCACTCTGGCATTTAAATCTCCTATTATGAGAATGTAATCATTTCTATTAATTTTGCTATAAATTTCTTGTAATATTTTATAAAATTCTTCATTGTCTTCTTCACGGCCTTCCTCTGGTGCATATACACCAAGAACTGTCAAATTACCTCTATTTATTTTCAGTCGAAGCTCTAATATTCTTTCATTCCAGTAAGTGTAGTGTTGAATTTTATTTCTTATGGTTTTATTAATCCAAATCATTACTCCAGCTTGTCCATGGGTTTTCCTGTCGACACCGCTATATATTTGTACATAATTTTGTGTTTCTTTCGTTCCTTTAAGTTTCTTCTTAGTCTCTGTAGTTACTGCAATATCAATGTTTCTATTTTTAAATATACTGTCTAGTTCCTCTTCTTTTTCATGGATGCTTCGGACATTCCAGGTTGCATATCTTACAATATCATTGTGCCGTTTTCTTTTAACCATATTTCTTTGCTGTGGGTCGTCATATTTCAATTCCTTCTGGCTTTTTTCGTGTTGAGACTTGAAAGTAGTTTTGAAGTTCCTTAGGACAGGTTACTGGCCCGACGCTAAGTAGTCCAGTGGTAGGGCTGCTACCTTTTAGTCTCTGGACAGATATTAGGATACCGCATTTACTCAGTACCTGATGGAACGGTTATACCGCCGTGACTCGGTCCTCAGAGCCTCGTTTGTGAAAACAGGTTGTACCACGAGAAGGTGAGGATGAGAATTGGGTAGGAGAGGTTATACACACGTCACTACCCCTTACAACCCCTGGAAGAAGAAGACATCCAAAAATAACGTGGATTAATGGCGTTTTAAGCACACGAGGGAAAGAGTTTTGGACGATAGAGATAGAATTTTAGAGAATGACAATATACGAATTGGACCTAGAAATAAGATTTGAAATACTGTGAAATATGCTAAATAAATACAATTAATGTAACGAACTTGTTAAATATTTTCATTACTACTATTATAGTTCCTATTTATTCCTCGTACTCCATTGGCATTGATTTAGTTATTAGGATTCATATCTTCATACAAAATCGAGAAGTTATTTAAAAAAACTGTATGCTATCCACTGTCAATTGTATTTTGTACTAGCTAATACCAGGCGTGCGGTGTTAGCCTAAATAAATGAAATATTAAATTATATTATGCTTATAGTGTCGGTAAGCAGTGATACGGACCAAAATGGCGGTTGCTAGAGTTTATTTTAATTTCTAATTTTGGGTAAATCCCTAGTTGTAACGCTCGGGTTTCGCTGATTTTTTTAATCCTACCTAGGTTTATTTTAATAAGATATACTGAGTTTCATAGTGAAAAAATCGAAAATTGCGACCGCTAGAGCGATTTTTAAATATTCCTATACCTATTGGTTTAGTACATAACAGATAGCGGGTAAACTCTCGCCGTACCTGAGAATCTTTATGTACAAATTTTCATGTAGATCGATTATGCGCTTTAGTAGTCTATAAAAGCACAAACATACGCAGGCAGGATTTTTATATATAAAGCTTACTGAAAATAGCCGTGAAAACAATATTATCAATTATTGTACCTGCAGTTTATTTTATAACTTACTGACTATACTTGGTATGATAAGGGAGTGGGTTTTTCTTGACACCTTAAATGTAGGGATGTGATGTGGTCATACATTTATATGGGGCGTGACAAGAAATGCTACAAGAGAGACGTATCAACAAGTAGATCCTAATATTCTGATCCTGTGTTTAACTTGTTATTATTAGAATTTTTACATCAACTTCCACAATTTTGGTCCTTAATAAGCATGAGTTTCTGGTTTATTTATTTTTCTTATTCATAAAATTCATACTTATAATTATGAAATTTGATTGTTTTAAATATTTCTTATTATACCACGTTTAGCTACCACACCCATAATTCCCTAGCAAAGCTGCAAAGCATGGCATGAAAATGCTATGATTGCAGTGAAAGACCTGCCCTCGGACAGAATTACTATGGATGGATACTAATGTTTGTTTCAATGCCATCCATTACAGTTTTCTTGCTTCCGGTTAATATTATTATTACTTTTTATTTCGCATGGTGGAGTTAAGGCCATGTGGCCTTCTCGTCCACTCACCTGGACAAACATACGTTACGTTACAATATAACAGTCACAATAATTATACTGTTAAATACTAAATGAAAATTTGACTAATAAAAATTAGTAAGGGTTATAGGCCTATGGTAACATCTAGACCTACATATACAATGGCGATATAACAACACAATGTTGGGTCTTGGCCTCTCTTTTGTTAGGGGCTACTAGACCAAGTTAATTTAGGTACGCTTATTTCCCTAAAAAAATGTCATGAATGACAAGCAGTCAACATACCGACCCAATGAGACATCTAGTAGACAATTAAGGTATTACAATGATGAAGAAGGTCGGTAAATTTTGCTTAAAGGTTTGTTTATTCACGCTTATGGATCTTTTAGAGCCTGGGCATTTTCAGACTCGGGACCCATGGGTTAAAGTTTTGGACTTGCTCCTTGGTATTTTCAACCTAAAAATCAATCGACCCCAGTTGGGTTTGAGCGCGCGACCCTTGGGACCAGAGGCAAGGCACATAACCTCTAGTCCACCGCGGCCAACATTATGGATAACATAATAATGTTAATACTAATTAAAATTAAAACAAATACTATAATATACACAAACCAGGTAAATTAGATTATTCGGTAGAGGAGTCCCTATCTGACGTTTATGTTAAAATTTACAAACAAAAATAATGAGATGTAGGCACAGCTATTCAGAACTACCTACTATTACATTTTAAAAATTATTAATTCTAACGTGGCAGACTAGTGCAATGGATTTAAGCCCCATATATAAAGAAGCAAATCTATCTTTTGTTAGAAGGCCCTAATAAACTATTTTATCGGTTATGCAATATGTTAAATACCAACTTAAAATATTAGTCAATCATAATACTATTTTTATAAAATAAATTATTATGAATTACTAAAAGAATATTTTCAGTGAGATGTATACGTAGTTTGCTATTAAATAAGTAGGATATTCAGTCTGTTTTTGAACGTTGTTTATGTGAACGCACCGGCGTTCTAGAGTACGTAACCCCTTTCTCTGGACTATAGGAAGAAAGAGAAGAGACAGACCAAGAATCATTGAATGCAAGGAGCAAGTAGAAGTATGAAAGCTAAGGATTTTGGAAAGAAGATGCATCAGACAGAGATATCTAGCCACAAATCATTTTGGATTGACAGAGAACCACTGGAGTGTGGAAGATTCCTAAATAACAACAACAATAATAATAATAATAATAATAATAATAATAATAATAATTAATAATAATAATAATAATAATAATAATAATAATAATAATAATTAATAATAACAGTGCTAATAATAATATCTGCTTCGGTGGGCTAGTAGTTATATTCCGATAGTCGCGGGTTCAGACCCTGCGGCGGTTGATAAATTATTTAGGAAGAAAAAATCGAAGGAGCAAATCCTCCGGGAGGAACTTCAAGCCGCGGGTCCCAAGTCTGAAGATTTTCAAGCTCGTAAAAGAAACTTAAGCGTTGATAAAGAGGCCTCTAAGCAAAATTTATCGATATTCATCATCCTAGTAATACCATAGTTGCCTACTAAATGTCTCATTGGGTTGGTTTGTTGACCGCATACCATTCGTAACAACTTTAGGGAAACTCAGCGTAACTATATTAACTTGGGCTAGTAACTCCTAACAAAGGAGAGGCTAAGGTCCAACATTCAGCTTTTACGCCATTATTATTATTATTATTATTATTATTATTATTATTATTATTATTATTATTATTATTATTATTATTATTATTATTATTATCATCATTATCGATTATTATCATTATTATCATTAGTATTATCATGATTATGATTATTATTATCATCATTATCATTATTATTATCATCATTATTGTTACTATTATCATTATTATTACCATTACTATTATCATTATCGTCATTACCATTATTATTATTTCATTTATTATTATTATTATCGTCATTATTATTATTATCATTATCATTATATTTATATTTATTATTATTATCATTATCATCATTATTATTGTCATTATGAGTATCATTATTATTATCATTATCGTCATTATTTTTATTATTATTATTATTATTATTATTATTATTATTATTATTATTATTATTGTTATTATTATTATTATACATACAGAATCACATTTCATTTTAAACTTGGGCTTGACACTGTGCATATACATTTTGTCTGCTGATGTAGGTTATTATGTATCGATGGTACACATCTGGCGATGACCGGAACGTGAACAAACATTTGGTTGTGTTTTATTAGTGTACAGTGTTGATGAGCAACAGCAGGTATCTACCTGCAACTGACATTACTCCAGAGACCTTGTAGATAAACACCAGAATATTATACATAGAATGCATATTATATAGCATGTAATTCCTAACATAAGTCAGTTGCAGTAGGCTAGAGTTAGCATTGCCCCGGACACCCCGAGGCCGGGTTCGATCCCAGTTTAACACATGTTTTCTGACTCGTAAACTAATGAACGCCATGCCGGCCTCGGATTCAGTGGTTCACGGATTCAAACCTGTTACGCATTTTGCATAAAATTCCTGTGTATATGTTCCTTCAGATTGGAAGTAAAGCTCTGGATCCTTTATCATAGATTTAAGGCATTTAAGTGCAGGCTTAACTGAAGCCTGATATATAATGTGAAGAGATTATCTAATATCTGAGGTTTTAATTTATCCGGTCACGGCGCGAGGTGTCTCTTGCCAAGTGACAGTCCCTCCATTCGCTTAGGTGTTGTTATTACTTAAAAGGAAACTGTTAGAAATTTCAAGGTATGTTCCGGCAGGCAGGTTGATGGTTCACTTATCAATGTATAATGCCAATGTCTAGGCCAATTAAATAAAAACTGTAAAGGCGTATGTTGTAATTACTATCTCCTCCCGTCACTCACTCTCTCTCCTGACTCGTCTTCACTTACAACCAGGGAACGCAAACAGTGGGAGACGGAAGGTAATACATTAGAGAGGCAGTGATTGGTTAATCACAGTGATGGCGGAAATCCTTTTTGCCAAGATTCCGAGCATGCACAGACAGAGTTTTTAAGTTATATTGCCATACTAATAGTTTCATACGATACGGCTCGTTAATTCACGTGCTCTCTGGATGTATATCTTAATATATAAAAATTTCGTGTCACGTTGTTTGTCTGCGATGGAATCCTAAACTACTGAACCGATTTTAGTAAAATTTTGCACACTGTGTGCAGTTTGATCCAACTTGAGACTTAGGGTAGTTTATAACTAATTTATAGTCGCATTATTTTTTATTGCACATTATTTGTGTATTATTTAACAAAGAGTTATAATTATCTGTGAGTTCCATACGATTCTAACAGATGGCGGTGTAATTATCTGTGAGTTCCATACGATTCTAACAGATGGCGGTGTAAGGTAATTTGGTAAGGTAATTGGTTTATTATTTAACAAAGAGAGATCCAGATGGATGTGCTTTTTGTTGCAACCGCGAATTTCAATTTAATTACAAATATTGAATATTTCATAATTTAAGTGTGTTCAGTGCTTATTTTATTTTCAATATTATTAATTTCGTGTGTATTAGATTTAAGTAATCTGGCTGAAAGACAGCAACTTAATTTAATTTTTTAACGTATACCTTAGCCACAGCAACGCGTGGCCCGGACTTCTAGTATATATATATATATATATATATATATATATATATATATATATATATATATATATGTCTCTGTGTGTGTGTGTGTATTTTGGTCTGTGTTGTTTCAATGCCATTTTCATTACGTAAATATTCTTATGCGAAAACAAGGCGAAATTCCGGAACAAATTTCTAAATGGACGATGTTATGAATCAGCTCGCTAAGCGCCATTAAAAAAACAGATTTTAATGCCATCTGTTGCACTGGTTCATGAAGTAAGTGTATGCACACTTTTAGCGCCAAATCTATAAATTTAGGCTTATTATTAAAGGAAACTGTAACCTAAGCGCCATCAGCCCTATCGGAGATTCTATGTTTTGCAACAAACGGCTATGAATTCAGTTCTTCATAAATGGTAATCTAAATTTTGCATCATGCAGCTAAGAGCCAAATGTTCGCGCTCTTAGATTGTTGATGCATTACTTGATATATTCAGTATTGTTAGTTTGGTGCTACAATAAATAGTGAATATTGACTTAAACTTTAAACTTTTTCCTCGAAACTTAGATAATGGTGCATAGCCGGTTAATGCATAATGACGTCCAAATAGTCCCGTGCCTAATGTCGATACAAAAATAATTTTAGTCAAAAAATTCAAATAGATGTCTTTATTACTTACATCTGGTTTCCCACAAATACCATGCAGTTCGTTGTTATGCAATCTTTTTTCAATTCATCTATATTTTCGTCTCTTTTTGGCACAACAATTTTCCTACGAAATTTCCTCTCAAAGTCAGCCATGCTGGCTCAGGTGGTACCATGCCTGTCTCCATGTTAGCGGGCCCGGATTCGATACCCAGCAAATTTTAATTATCGGAAATTTTAATTGTAAAACTCTTGATGGAAAGTTAAAAGTTTTGAAGAGCGATTCACATCAGCAAGTTGTTGCGTGTGTTGTATCTTTTGAGTTGAAATCGGGCGGCGTAAGTCTGACTTCATGCAGTAATTGTGTCGTTCGATTCAGTGGAGCAGTCGGTAAGATGATCTTTTACGACGACAACGACGACGCAGGGACGGTAGTCGTCTAGTGGAGGGAACATCTGATTCCCGTCGCGTGTCTATCGTGCTGTCGTGCTTTCTCTTATTTACAGCATTTACCGCACTACTTATTTACGTAATTATTTTCCCATGCACGACACCCAACGAAACAGAACGGATTTTAGTTTCTCAGACAGTTGTGCATTTGTGAACCAAGTAGCTGACCTCTGATCATGCGCAATGATTTCGTTCTGGGACTAGAAAATTATCGGTGCGGCATCAATTCTTTCAAAGGCTGTACAATTTTTAATTGCTAGTTTGTGCACAAGATGCTAGTTTGTGCACAATATGCTAGTTTGTGCACACGATTTCTGTAACCACAGCTTACATATGCTGAGAAGGCATGTGAAATGTTGAGAGCGATCCATCCGTCGGCTGGGACATTAAGCCTGGTGGCTCCCTTGATGTTTTTCGACAGGAGTAGGCTAAGTGCTGGCACCGAGTTTTGCTTTCTACCTTGTTTCATTATCATCTCTATCTCACAACACACCTTACACTAAATAAACGTATAAAAATACGGCCATCCTGAACTACTCTCTAGGCAATATATAATATTAGAACACATTATCTACATAAAGTGGTTTGCCGAAGTGACGCCTAAATCCGCCCATCGCGGATCCCGAAGCATGATAATTGCAATGGGTGGCTTTAGAACAAACACTTCATTCACATATACTCGTAATATTTTCTCCTTCCTTAAAGTAAGAGATTATATTTCACATCCAAATATTATAACTGATTTTTTTGTGCAGATACCTATTATCCGGTGTGCGCTACTACGCCTAAATACGACTAAATTAAATTTGTTTTATTTTTAGTTTAATAAGTAAAAAGAAAAATAATTATAAATTTATAGCGTAATTATTTTACATTTCCCAAGCATCTTAAATTTAAATAAATCAAACATGGCGGATGCTAGAGTATTTTTTTTTATTTCGGACTTCAGGTAAACTCCCACTTATAATAATAGGATTTTACTGTTTTTTTTATACAATCTATCTCAGTTTATTTAAATAGTATATACTGAGTTTCGTTGTGATACATCGATAATTGCGACCGCTAGAGCGATATTTAAATGTTTGTTTCGGGTGAACTCCTACATCTAATGGATTTAGAGAATAACAAACACTTGCCGTATCTGGAAACCTGTATGTACAAATTTTCATGAAGATTGGTGAAGAACTTTCGGAGACTTAAGAGTTTGAACAAACGAACATTAACAGATAGACCAATGGACGGTAGAAGAACAAGAGAAAGACCAGCCAAGAGATGGATAGACAGTGGATGCACATACAATACGTCTTCCTGCGAGGACTGATTTTGGAAATAAACAGGATGAAAATCCTACTAATTATGAATAATAATAAGAAAAAGAACGCACCAGGTCTTAGTATATTTCTGGTATTTTTTTTCTTTGTTTACCTGAATTGTAACCAACTTCTGAAGTTAAGTCGCCTGGAAGCTGGAATTACTTTACCCGATAGGTGATAAATTAAAACGAAACACCACAAGGGTCCTTAAATGTAAAGTTAACCTATATTCCAGACCATGGGGGACCACATGAATAATTTCCCTTTAAGAAAAATGTGTTTTGAACGGGATTGGAACCCGAGGCTGGACATAAAACTGCATGTTAAATAACGTCGTTAAATAAATGGTATAGGCCTACATTTACAATAATGAGAAATAGCTTTGTGAATGAATGTCTATTTAAAATGAAAGTTGAAAGCGAGAAAATGAAGGTTTGTTAAATATAAATACACGTGGAGTGCAGATAAACAAAAACTGCCCACGGATACATTTCGTAATTTAGTACATTGGATACGGTGTATGCACATCATAAGCCGGTACGTTACTTTAGGCAATTATTTGTAACCTGACCAGACTTTGCTACCAAAACTAATTTACTTGTTGAAACTAATTGATGGCGAGGGACGGCAAATTGAAGTAACCAGATCGCATACCCCCTTGTTCACTCTATTTCCTGAATTGTTCTGACTCCTCTCTAAACAAGGGTTGAAACTTGCTCCGTATTTAAAAAAAAATACAAGCTCTTGGTTCATAAATAACAGTTTTAAGGTCATATGTATATAGGCCTACACCATATAACGCCTATGAGTTTAATAAAATTCATAGTTGAGGTATAATTTCAAAACCGCCACTATCGAACCCGTATATTCATGGTCGCGTGGACATAAGCTCTCCATACTCCCTATCCTAAGTTAATATTTTCCAATCATCCCCTGTATAATCTAGTTCCCTCAAATAATGGTTAATGCTATTCTCCCACCCCATTCTTGGCCTGCCTAATGACCGTTTCTCTTTGGTTCCTCATCAAGCTGCTTCCATGACCCTATTTCATTCCACATTTGCGCCACATGTCCTGCCCATCGCAGTCTACGAGACTTAACTCTATTTATTATATCTGGTTATCATGTAGCTCAGTGTTATGTAGGCCTAAGTCTTCTTTCACCTGTCTGTTCATCTATCTGTGGTTCAAATATTTTCCTAAGAACTTTATTCTAAAATATTTTCCTCGTAAAGTAAGAAGAGTTGGAAACTTCAAATATTTGGGCTCAATATAATAGGAACATACTGTAATATCATCAAAAGTATAAATAAATATATGTACATGCCAAGGTAAATATATTATGGGAATGTTAAATTAATTGTTTTGGAGCAATTATATTTTGATAAAACAAATAATTTATGAATCAATAGAGAAGAATGTGGTACTTTATGTAGCGGAAACATGGACAACAAATAGACAACAGAAAGGATAACTCAAAGTCAGTCAAATGGACTTATTTAGAATAGCGACTAGCAAGTCAAGAAGATATAGGATAAACAATGTAGAAATAAGGCAATTACTGAATATAGAAAAAAAAATGCAATAAAAGTGATACACGAGAAACTATTACGGTGGTTCGGATATTTAATTAAAATGGAAGATTAAAGACAAACTAAGGAAGTTATGCGATGAATACCAGATAGGGGAAACAGGAAAATATGATCAAATAGAAACTGGATGGTTATGACATCATAATCTATGAACTGAAAAGATTACAAGACCCAGATGCATTGAGTAAGGATAAATGGGTATTATATATATATATATATATATATATATATATATATATATATATATATATATATTGTAGCTGATAGCACGGGGGTTTTCTTTTACTTATTTAGGCTTAAATGAATACACAATTGTTATATACAATTTTTCATTTCACTTTATTTCCTTCTCCACAATTATCACTAAATCTTCCAAACACAGTTAGATTTAACAACTTTTTTCCTTTGACAGTTTATAAGATAATTACTTATAACACAGTTGCAGACACAATCCTTCCTCACATTATTATTATTAACCTCTCGTGATCCAACACCAGACTGGGGTCACGGACGAATTATCGCAAACTGACTCGCCGGCCTTCTCGTCCGCTCTTTTATATAGGCGGGGGAGGAAAGCTCTAGTAACAGCTTCAAGCAACTTCGAAGCCCAGAAACCTCTGGCTTCCGATCTTTCTCCAAGGAGAAGGAGACCATTCAAGCGGCTCTGCGGGTCACTAACTCGCTAGGGGCGATTCACCCGCGCAATTCAAACGCCGCTTGAACGACATGTAACAATATATATATATATATATATATAGTATTAGGCCTGTTGGTTGAGGAAAATTACAGAATTGTATAATTATAAATTATTAGTATTATTATTATTATTATTATTATTATTATTATTATTATTATTATTATTATTATTGGGGCATGAAAAACTTGCATGGAAGCTTCTTGTAGGAAAGCCAGAGGGAAAACGCCCAGTTGGTAGACCAATAATGAGGTGGGAGAATAACATTAACTATGATTTGAGGGAAGTAGATCATACAGGGAATGATTGGAAAGCATTTAGCTCAGGATAGGTATGTATGGAGAGCTTATGTTCGCGCGGCCATGAACCTAGGGGTTCGATAGTGCCAGTGAGTAAGTAAATAAGTATTATTATTGTTATTATTATTATTATTATTATTATTATTATTATTATTATATTTTACATTCAATGCCTCAGGTTGTCATTTCGACTCTTCTGGTATTCTCTCCTGGCATTGGAGTATTGTAACCTATTTCTGAGATTGGGGCGCCAGAAAAGCAGTGTTACGCTGCCCCGATGATATGATGGGTGATAATAATGATAGTGGTGCGCCAGGAAGATCTTTAATCCTAAACTTAATCTAAGGCAAATATGTATGATGATAATTATAATGGCCATACGATGTTCGGTGACCGATTTGAGTCTTAAAGTTTCCTGACATTGTCTTATAGGTGAGGAAAAACCCCGAAAAAACACCCCACCTAGGAAACTTATCCCGACCAAGACTCAAACTCTGGCCCGTTGCATGACAATGATCTAATTGAAAGATGGATATCTGAAATTGAAATGGTATGGACATCCGAAGAGGATGGAGAGTAATAGAATCCCGAGAATGATGCTGGATTGGAATGCTGAAGGCAAGAGGAAGAGGGGGAAACCCAGGGAATAGTGGATGGATGAAGTAAGAAGATACGTGATCAGCAAAGACCTCAAAGAAGATGGTTCTGAGGATAAAAATCTGTGGTGGAGCAAAATAACTTCAGTTGAAAGAAAACTACTGTAATGTAGTGAAAATCATTAACAAAAAGTATTATTAATATTAAAAGATTCCGGGCACCTTGAGTGGCGAGTACTGGCATTTCTTCCAGACGTTTCTCTCTCAACTGCGGAGGGCACCTTGAGTGGCGAGTACTGGCATTTCTTCCAGACGTTTCTCTCTCTACTGCGGAGGGCACCTTTAGTGGCGAGTACTGGCATTTCCTCCAGACGTTTCTCTCTCAACTGCGGAGGGCACCTTGAGTGGCGAGTACTGGCGTTTCATCCAGACGTTTCTCCCTCAACTGCGGAGGGCACCTTGAGTGGCGAGTACTGGCATTTCTTCCAGACGTTTCTCTCTCAACTGCGGAGGGCACCTTGAGTGGCGAGTACTGCGTTTCTTCCAGACGTTTCTCCCTCAACTGCGGAGGGCACCTTGAGTGGTGAGTACTGGCGTTTCTTCCAGACGTTTCTCTCTCAACTGCGGAGGGCACCTTGAGTGGCGAGTACTGACATTTCTTGAGACGTTTCTCTCTCAACTGCGGAGGGCACCTTGAGTGGCGAGTACTGGCATTTCTTCCAGACGTTTCTGTCTCAACTGCGGAGGGCACCTTGAGTGGCGAGTACTGGCATTTCTTCCAGACGTTTCTCTCTCAACTGCGGAGGGCACCTTGAGTGGCGAGTACTGGCATTTCTTCCAGACGTTTCTGTCTCAACTGCGGAGGGCACCTTGAGTGGCGAGTACTGGCATTTCTTCCAGACGTTTCTTTCTCAACTGCGGAGGGCACCTTGAGTGGCGAGTACTGGCATTTCTTCCAGACGTTTCTCTCTCAACTGCGGAGGTCATCTTGAGTGGCGAGTACTGACATTTCTTGAGACGTTTCTCTCTCAACTGCGGAGGGCACCTTGAGTGGCGAGTACTGGCGTTTCATCCAGACGTTTGTCCCTCAACTGCGGAGGGCACCTTGAGTGGCGAGTACTGGCATTTCTTCCAGACGTTTCTCTCTCAACTGCGGAGGGCACCTTGAGTGGCGAGTACTGGCATTTCTTCCAGACGTTTCTCTCTCAACTGCGGAGGGCACATTGAGTGGCGAGTACTGGCATTTCTTCCAGACGTTTCTCTCTCAACTGCAGAGGGCACCTTGAGTGGCGAGTACTGGCATTTCTTCCAGATGTTTCTCCCTCAACTGCGGAGGGCACCTTGAGTGGCGAGTACTGGCATTTCTTCCAGACGTTTCTCTCTCAACTGCGGAGGGCACCTTGAGTGACGAGTACTGGCATTTCTTCCAGACGTTTCTCTCTCAACTGCGGAGGGCACCTTGAGTGGCGAGTACTGGCATTTCTTCCAGACGTTTCTGTCTCAACTGCGGAGGGCACCTTAAGTGGCGAGTACTGGCATTTCTTCGAGACGTTTCTTCTTCTCTCAACTGCGGAGGGGCACCTTGAGTGGCGAGTAAGCTGTACTTGCAATTTCTTTTCTTCCAGACGTTTCTGTCTCAACTGTTTGCGGAGGGCACCTTGAGTGGCGAGTACTGGCATTTCTTCCAGACGTTTCTCTCTCAACTGCGGAGGGAACCTTGAGTGGCGAGTACTGGCATTTCTTCCAGACGTTTCTTTCTCAACTGCGGAGGGCACCTTGAGTGGCTAGTACTGGCATTTCTTCCAGACGTTTCTCTCTCAACTGCGGAGGGCACATTGAGTGGCGAGTACTGGCATTTCTTCCAGACGTTTCTCTCTCAACTGCAGAGGGCACCTTGAGAGGCGAGTACTGGCATTTCTTCTAGATGTTTCTCTCTCAACTGCGGAGGTCATCTTGAGTGGCGAGTACTGGCATTTCTTCTAGACGTTTCTCTCTCAACTGCAGAGGGCACCTTGAGTGGCGAGTACTGGCATTTCTTCCAGATGTTTCTCCCTCCACTGCGGAGGGCACCTTGAGTGGCGAGTACTGGCATTTCTTCCAGACGTTTCTCTCTCAACTGCGGAGGGCACCTTGAGTGACGAGTACTGGTATTTCTTCCAGACGTTTCTCCCTCAACTGCGGAGGGCGCCTTGAGTGGCGAGTACTGTCGTTTCTTCCAGACTTTCTCCCTCAACTGCGGAGGGCATCCTCGCCACTGAAGATGCCCTCCGCAATTTAGAGAGAAACGTCGGGAAGACGCCAGTTATAGACCACGGTATCCTTTAATATTATGATTACCGGCCCTGAAAGCCTGCATTCCGCAAAAAAAAATTTGTTATCATGTCTGAAGAAGGTACAAAGTACCGAAACAGCTGTTACTAATTTATATTTTAATAGATATGAAAAATCACATAAAAATTTAAGTTTTACATTTATTTAATCAAATATATTGTGGATTTTCATCAAATAAACGCCAGTTCAATTGATTACTTAAAATATTATTGTTACATTCATTATTATTATTGTTATTATTATTATTATTATTATTATTATTATTATTATTATTATTATTATTATTATTATTATTATTATAGTATACGATTAGAATGATTGAATAATTATATGTAAGACTGTTTAATATAATTTTGTAACTAGTTATTTTAACAAATTTATCGTCATGTTCATGTTACACTCTCCCATGATACAATATTAGGTGACGTATATCTGATATTTATCAAAAAACGACGCTCTAAAAGAATAATCCGTAAAATATACAACATAAAAACTGTCATGGTGAAATATTGTAATGAAAAAATTGAAAATAATTTATGAGCGATTGAATGATGGTAACGATAAAATATAATCAGAACCGCTAGATATTTATGCGGTGGCATTATAACGATAACCAAAATGAAAATTCTTTACTGCGTTTTAAGATTTCCCTCAGATAAAATCGATGTGCAATAAATTTAAATTGTAGTAATTTGTGTTTCCTCTGCTTACAAACAAAATTCACTTCCATTACATTCATAAATTATAATGACTATTTAACTCATGCCCCAAATGGGATTCAATGACCAATTACGTTTCAATAATTTTTTATTTACAACCATTCAGAGTAGTTTTTCACCTCTATTTTATCAATTTAATTTCGCTTTAAAATCAGGCTCCTCCTATTTAACATTCTGAATAGGTCATAGCATTATTTTGTAGTGATAACATGTAACTACCGGATTGTATAATTATATACCGGTAGTGCACGAATGTTACAACATAGTGCTTGCGGGATATAATATAAAACATTTGTAGCAATTGATTATACCAAAAAAAAAAAAAAAAACACACACACTGTTAGCACTGTCTTAAACGTATTATTTCCCAGGATTTTACGTTCCAGAAAAAAAAAATATAATTGGCATATTTACTTCATAAGACGTCAGAGATTAATTAATAACATATAATGTTGGTTATAAAATTCTCCACTAGAGTGCATTCTTACAATATTGCGATCCTTTGACAGTAAATAGTATGATCTGGTTGCAGTGATGAACAAATGAAGCATAACAATCGTTTCTCATTTGTTTTCAAACATCGCCGTTTACATTAAATATATAAATATTTTAAAATAACTATGTTTAAGTAATGATTTGTGAGTAAACAGCTTAATTTTATTCATTAAATGGTCCTACGAAATGCCACTCTTGATTTCCAAATTCTCTAGATAAATTTGGAAATTACTCGTGGCATTACCTATGATCAAATATTAAGCTATATACATTCAATGTAATATTTTATTATAAATTGACAATTTTCATGTCAGTATAAATATAGGTTTTAATTATTTAACTTTCACAGGGAAAGAACACTATGAGGTTTAATTTAATAATTAAATTAATGTTTTTATTACCTCACCTCATATCCTTTTTCTTCTATACTGCAGTTTCGGAGCTTATCTCCATCGTCAGTAGCCTCTGGTCGACCGGTGTTATGTCGTTTCTTGGCGGTTTCCTTCTACTTCTATCGGTGGACCGATTAACCTCTGGATCAGGTCAAAATTTGCGGGAGTTTCAAAATTCATGAGTTTGTCTTTTTTGTTTTTTTGGATATGGATTTTTTCCCAGACTGTGAGTTCCTTTAGTTTATCTGTTTGTTTGATTAGGCTAGCTTCTGTATCAATTAAATGTTTTTCAGACCAAGCATGGGCTGCTACTGCTGACTTGTCCACTTCACCCTTTTTTACATTTCTAAGGTGTTCCTTCAATCTAGTTTTTAAATTTCTTTTGTTTTTCCTATATAGATTTTGTCGCAATCTTGACATTTGATCTGATATATTTCTGATTTATATTCTTCTCCAATTTTTTCATTTTTGTTGGTTTATATTATCTTGTTTAGGCTGTATTCATTCTTTGGGGCCAATCGAATGTTAAACTTATTGAAAATTTTCTGGAACTTGTGGTGTTTTACAGGATGGTAAGTGAATTTTTTGAATCTTTATATTCTCTTCTGTTTGTTTTTTAAGTGTGCTTTCATTAATTAGTTTTTGCCTTTTAAACTTATTTTATTTTCTTGTGTACCATGTTCTCTTCATAACCATTTTCTATTGCTACTTTAATTATGTATTCTTTTTCTTTTTCATATTTTTCACGGTTCAGGGGTACATTCACCAATCTGGTGTGTTAGGCTATTGAATACAGCTTCTTTGTGAGCGAAATGGTTGAATCCTGATGCCTTAATGTAGTTATCTTTATGTGTGTTCTTTCTGTATATTCCAAATTCTATTTTGTTTTTTTCGTTTCTAGTTAGGGTTAGATCCAAAAATGAAATTTGTCTGTCAGTTTCAGTTTCCATTGTGAATTTTACTGTTTTGCTCTGAAGGTTCAGGAGTTTTAAGGCATCTTCTATTTGTTTATGGTTTATAATGGCTATTATATCGTCAATGTATCTGCGCCAAAATTTGAAAGTTGATGGGTGTCCCCTTGTGATTTTCTGTTCAAAACTACCCATGAATAAATTGGCCAGAAAGGGAGATAGGGGCTTCCCCATGGAAAGTCCAAATTTTGTTTGTAGTATTTCCCATTGTATGTAAAGAACATTTGTTCGATGCATAATTTTGTCAAAATGATGTATTCTTCTATCTTTTCCTTTTCCAAATTATTGTTCGTTAACCATTTTTCCAGAATATCAATGGTGGTTTCGCTTGGGACACTGGGAAACAATGAAACTACATCAAAAGAAACTAACCTGTCAGTTGGATCTAATTCTGTGTGCTTGAAATCCTCTATCAATTCCAATGAATTGTCGATTGAAAGGTTCTCAAACCCTCCCATATTCTTGTATTCGCTACATAACCATCTAGCTATTTGGTATGTAGGGGACCCTATACAGTTGATAATGGGTCTCATTTTGTTTCCTGCCTTATGTGTTTTCGGGAGGCCGTGCATATTGGGGTTTTTAGGGTTGGGAACCTTTAGGTAAAACTTTTTTTGTTTGGTTAGGATATTGTTTACATTCTTTAGGGTGTTGTCCACCTCTTTGATGCATTTCGGAAGTGGGTCAGATTTAATTTCAGTGTATTCAGTTGATTCCAAAAGATTGTACATTCTATTTTTATAATCAATAATGTCCATGATTACTACTTGATTTGCTTTGTCAGCTTTTGTGACTATTACATTTTTCTTGTTTATTTATTTGATGATTTTCATGTTTCCCTTTCCCGTTTTGTTTATAGGATTTTCTTTGATCTCCTCAATAATTTTTGCGCATTCATTTCTAATCAAGACCTTCTCTTCTGTGTTCATTCCATCTATGGCAATTTCTATGTCTGCTACGTAATCATCTATATTGTTAGAGAAGTTCACACATGTGTAATATTTCATTTTCTCAGAATTCTAGACGCTTATACGGAATTTCTTGAAGAAATCGGATTACGTGAGATAATAGGAAAATATATGGGATCAGTCCAGTATGAACAAGTTCTACAAACATATAATCTGTACGAAAAGTTAAAATTATTTCGCAACAAGAGTGAAGAAATGGAAACAATGAAATAAGCATTTTAGTAAATTGGTAATGAGACCATCCTATGATAACTTGACACGTGTGGGTGAAAACCCATGCGATCAATTAATAATCATAGAAAGAAAGCATCCATCTCAATGGATGAACATTGTTCGAGATAAACAATTCGTACACCTGAGGCTTACAAATATAGTATTACAATTACCATCAGTGATCGTGTGGCACCTAAATACATGGTGTTACTGTTTAAACGACTAGGAAAAGCTGTTGTTTATTTGAAGTCACCAAGTTCGACAGACGCAATACTGAAATTTTATAAGGCTTGCATCAACTGTCTGATGTCATTAAACGTATCTCAATTTGATATTAAAATGCTCAATGCTAAATTCAATGATTGGCTCAAACGAGAAGTAGTTCCTAGACTGGAAGACCATCTAATATATCCAGCATTCGGAGGTGTGGAGGAAATTATTAAAACTTTGAATCAAAAAGGAAGAAATGTGTACGAAAAAATATGTTAGACAACCTCTAAGATTGTAACCTCATCCGATAGTGAGATTGAGATACTATATTTCCCTAAAATTCCAATACAAATAGTATTTGCATGTTTTCAGCTGATATTAGTATTTCTGATAGTTTACTTTTGATACTATTTCTATTAATGACATTACCTATCGCTTGAAAAAGGACGTCAAAAACAAAATTGCATATGCCACAGTTTCCTGTATTTTAACAAGAATTAAATTTGCTGTTAGTAACAATCCATAGGCCTAATTAAATTATTTATGTGTATATAGACTGTATTTCATTTATATTGTAAAGTAGACTATAAAAAATATATAAATTAATAAGTGTACAGTGTAAATAAATAAATTAACAAATGTATTCATGTTAATAATGTAATTTATAACTTCCCTCAATATTTCTGATTACCATAATTAGATCAACATATTGTGAAGAGGTACCTAAGTAAAAAACTGATTTCTCCATGAGAACAAAATAGAAATTACAAACCACTTTCATGAAACGAAATGCTTTTAAATTAATTTATACTAAAGGAAGTTATATTCTCGTAAGTAAAATTACAATTAAACTTATTTTCAATTTACTATAAAGTACAAGAATGATACTTATGTCTCTTTTTTACAAAATTTGATTAATATATTTTAAATTAGGATAATATTTATAACAAAACATTGGTTACGGCGCAAAAAAGTGGACATCAGAGTTTCGAGATGATTTTGGTTTAAAAATTAAACTTACACATATACAACAAAAAAAAATATAAAAAACAAAATGGCAATGCCTGCTGGAAAACGTTTACAGCAATTTATAGAAAAGAAACTCCATATTTTGATAATCTGTAGTCCATATGCATGTACACATATAATCATGGTAGGAGTGTATAATATAACCATAAATTACTTACGCAATTAAGATAATTTTAATGCATGAACTATTTGTACAATTTTATACTAATAATATATTTAGGCTACGAAAATAAAGATCGTGGATATATTCATTAATCTGTGAATTTTCAGAAGTGCAACTATTTCTTACGTTGTAACCGTCGGCCATTTTCAATTTTCATAAAAAAAATACCACAGAGAAATGTAAATGCAACGAAAGTTTGGATATTTAATATAAAATATCCTTAGGCCTAAAATAACTAAAAGCCAACATAACGTAATTTCAGTACTCTAACATGTAATATTATGACATAGAATGGCATTTAATGCAACCTCCAAAAATAGGAAAATGCGGTGATAATATTTATTGTCGGCAGAGACGTACCGTTTCCTATAGACTTGTGTTAAAAAAAGGGTGTTCGAGTGGTGACAAGAAGAAATAAGTTTAATTCCAGAGGTATTTGAGCGGCCATAACAATAGCTCTAGAAGTTAGAAATTTTCACTTGGATTGAATATCTTATTAAGCGATTCAATATATATATATATATATTTACAAGTAAAATTAGTTAAAGATCATTAAATTGCGTGTATAAATACATTTCATATACCGTTTTATGAACATTTGTTTAATTAAAATAGTTTTTAAGTGGTCAAATTTCTGATATTATACCGCGTCCTTAATAATTTTAATTATATATAAATCAAACCCTGATTCATACATTCATATCAAACAAGAGGATTATGATGGCCAGATGATAGTACTCGGGGTCTAGTTGGGTCTTAAAGTTTAATGACATTTGTCTTACAAGCGAGAAAAAATCCCAATGAATACCTCACCCAAGAAACTTGTCTCGACCGGGAATCGAACAAAGCAACGAAGTAACCACTAGAAGGCAGTGGTGGGTCACTGCATCCTAAGAGTGAAAATTAGTATAGATTCAATGTTTCAAGATATAACATTTAAAGCCCATATTTACGTTTATGCCATGTAAAGTTACGGTCATATTACTATATACATTTATGTCAAAAGGAATGACACAGTCTGCAAAAAGCTTACATTAAAATCATGTTTGTAGCATTTCTCATTTAAAATCAGCCAATATGTCAAACATTAATAACGAAACCAGTAGTCGAGAATAACAGAATGAAACAGAAATGAGTGAATACTGAATATCAATGTCTGAATCAAAAAACCGCAACGATCTTCAAAAGCGAAATTCCACGGTTCATTGGCTACAATCATAGCAATTTAATTACATGTAGTCTATATTGATTATCTCTCCTAATATACACGTTCAAATGTATCGGTTCGAGCCTTCATTTATCAATCATAAATAACCAATACAGACACCAATGTACTGTTCATAAAATAAAACATAAATTTGCAAATTGTCAGTTATCTCATTTTTCGTATATGTAATTATATATAAATAATAATAATAAATAATAATAATAATAATAATAATAATAATTTATTTTAGCTGGCAGAGTTAAGGCCATAAGGCCTTCTCTTCCACTCAACCAGCGAATAGTAAAATTATACAAAAATTACGTACATATTACAATTTTAAGATATTAAAATACAGACTAATCAAAATACAATGATGATGGATCTAATGCTAGCTAATGCTAACAAAAACATAGAATATAATAAAATTAAAATGATATAAAAATAAAGTAAGTAGCTTCCTACATGATTATTAATAGAATACTCTATATAGTTGTTATGTAGTTAATGTTTTCATTGTGTCGAACTTAAGATATCAGTTAATTTGGATTTAAATAATGATAGCGATTGACAGTCCCTGACATGACTGGGAAGTGAGTTCCATGCTCTAGCCATCCCACCAGAACTAATAAAATTCGATTGAAGAACATTAAAACAAAGATTATTAAATTTAATTCAAGAAATTTGGAATGAATTTAATTTGCCTGTAGAATGGAAGGAGGGCTTAATTTAACCTAAACACAAGAAATATGATAGAATAGTATGTGCAAACTGCAGACCAATTACTCTCTTGAACATAGCTTATGAAATTTTTGTCATATTACTCAATGAAAGATTGGTTGAAACAATACATAGCAAACTTGAAAACTATCAAATGTGCTTCAGAGAAAATAGATCAACGAAAGACAATATTCATCGTACAGCAAATTTTTGAGAATGTTATGAACACAATGTAGATCTGCATAATATTTTTATAGATTACACACAGGTTTTTGATTCTGTTAATAGGAAACAAACAATTAATTGTCTTAATATCAAGTACCACCCAAATTAATACAATTGACATCCTTAACTTTAATAGATCTATCTATCTTCGGATTTTTACAGCTGCTGTCGTCTTCCCATGCCAAACCTCCAAAGCCCACGATCTTGGGCATCTTCAATGCTTAGCCCTCTTGCTTGTATTACTGTCTTTATGTTTTCCTTCCATGTTAACTTTGGTCTCCCTCTTTTCTTCTTTCTGGTCGGATGCCATTGCTATAGTTGCTTGGCCATCAATTTTAATAGATACAACTGTTAAAGTAAAAATCAACAATAAACTAACAAGGAAAGTACTTATGTTGGACCAGTTGGATTGTAACAAAAATTGGAGGACATGTTAATTGATTGACATTAAATATGATGACGTTAGTCATTTTGCTGCAAAATTAATAAAACTCGTGTTATTTGTCATTAAATTTCAATCGCGCCATTGACCGGTTCGTAACAACACGATTGCACATTGCAGCTGGTTTCAAGATCAAATACAGCTAGCGAGGCGAAGAACGTAAATATTAGTTTCCCACCTTGTTAACATCAATTACTATTTTTGAATATCTTACACAGATAGCAGACACTGTGTAGGCCTACGTTTTGTTACTTGAAATTGTACTTACAATGCATCGAGTTTTTTATGTTTAAATAGAAACAATTAGTATATATTGCACGAATACTCGACTGCGGGTGGAAAAAACATTCACACTTCGGTGCGCTGCCATTCATGTATCCGTGCCGGTCCGTTGCTATGTTTATTTCGTTAGTTTTTATCTCTCTCCCTGTCCCTTATTGTTCTTCCCTCTTTCACCGCACCATCATTTTCTATTTTTGTTTGTTTATATTATTTTTTCCAAATGTTTTACTTATTTATTTTGTAATGTAACGATGTTAAGCCTTTTTTTCTATTTTCTTGTTCCTCATTTTGTATTTAATATTATGCATAGTATTAAATTTGCAGTGAAATTACAAATATCACGGTGGTCAGTATCCTTCATTCAACATATCGTTCAATTTTTGTTACAATCCAACTGGTCCAACATAAGTAATTCCCTTGTAAGTGAAAGTTTCAGTATTAAATCAGGAGTCAAATAAGGAGACTCCTCTCAGCTACCTTATTCGGCTTAATCATTGATTATATTTTCAAGAAAATGGAATTAAGGGGAAACATTACAACAAAATTCAAATAGTGTATAGCTTATGCAGATGACATATTGATTACAGCAAGGACCAAGGAATTAAGGGGGACACATTACAAAAAAAATTCAAACAGTGTATAGCTTATGCAGATGACATACTGATTACAGCAAGGAACAAACCTTCACAAAATTGAAAGAGGGATAAAAAAAAATTGGTCTAATAAAAAATTAAGACAGAACAAAATATTAAAATGTAGTAATCACAACACAAAATCTGAAAATCTACAAATTGATGACATGCAAATTAACGCAGTGGAATAATTTAAATATCCAGGTATCAACGTAAACGGACATAATGCATTAAAAGAGGTAATTAAGAAATTATTGGAAAATGGGATTAAGCTTATTTGGTAAATAGAACCTTGTTTAAAAGAAAATTAATATCAAAAACAGCAAAAATAAGGCTATTCAAAACACTCATTAGAGCAGTAGTGAAACTTGGATCCTAAAAGAACAAAGAAACAGGAATTATTAATTTTTGGAAGGAAAATTTTAAGAAGAATATTTGGAACAATGTACAGGAACTGATAACTGTTGGAGAATAAAAAAAAAAGAACTAAACAAAATAATAGAAAAATCAGAATCATATAAGATTGTCAGAATTGGCTGGCTTAGACATTTGATAAGAATGGATGATCAGAGTCTGGTCAAGAAGTTCTATAAATGAAAACCTGTAGGAGGCAGAGCAGTTGGAAGACCGAAGATCAGATAGGAGGATACCACAATGAACGATCTAAAGAAAATGAAAGTGACTAATTTGAATATGGCAAGAGACAGATTGGCATGGAGGAGGATTGCTGAGAAGACCAAAATTTTCACTTTTGAAGTTGTCGCGCCTTAGGATGATGATGGTGAATTATATATAATATTATATATTTATCTATATCTCTCTATCTATAATGGCGTAACAGCCCAATTTTGAGCCTTAGCCCCACCTTTTGTTATGAGTTACTACATCAAGTTAATTTACTCTCACTTCCCTAAAGATGTCATGAATGGTATGCTGTGAACATACCGAACCAATGAGACATCTAGTATACAACTAAAGTATTACTATAATGAAGGAGGTGGGCACATTTTGCTTAGAGGCCTCATTATTCAGGTTTAAGTTTCTTTTACGAGCCTGAATGTCTTCAGACTAGGAAGCCACGTCTTAAACGTGTCTCCCGGAGGACGTCTTCCCTGGATTCTTCCATTGTAAAAGTTAAAATTCATCGATCCCGGGACAAGAGACAAATTACTTTCTATATATATATATATATATATATATATATATATATTTAAAACTGACCACCACTTTGTTCTCGATGTAGAGTACTGCCTTGTCTCGCAGCGGACCCGGGAACGATCCCCGGACGGGACAAGCTTCCTGAATGAGTTTTTTTTTCGGTTTTTTTCCTCCCTGTAAGACAAATGTCAGGAAGCTTAGGGCCCAATGGTCCCCGAAAATAATCCGGCTGTCATCATCATCCTTATCTTTATCATCACCATCCTTCACTGGTGTGGAAAGCAACGGGAAGCTACCACACCTATAATTCTCTAGTAAAGCTGCTAAGCATAGCAGTGAAAGACCTGCCATCGGGCAGAATTACTATATATATATATATATATATATATATATAACTAACTTAGTGACTCTATCGAACCCGTAAGTTCATGGCCGCGTGGACATAAGCTCTCCATACATCCCTATTCTGAGCCAACGTTTTTTCAATCATCCCCTGTATAATCTACTTCCTCAAATCATAGGTAATGTTATTCTCCCACCTCATTCTTGGTCTACAAACTGGGCGTTTTACCTCTGGTTTTCCTACAAGAAGCTTCCATGCACGTCTTTCATTCCCAATTCGTGCCACATGTCCTGCCCATCGCAGTCTACGAGACTTAACTGTTCTCATTATATCTGGCTTTCTATAAAGATTATGTAATTCACTGTTCTACAGTCTTTCCCATTCATCTGTTCTGTTTATCTCTCTTTGGTCCAAAAATCTTCCTAAGAACTTTATTCTCAAATACTCGTAATCTCCTTTCCTCACTTAAAGTAAGAGTCCATGTTTCGCATCCATATAATATAATTGGTAGAATAATTTCCATGAGGGATTAGCTTAATGAATACTGGCTACAAGATATATACGAAAATAATAAATAATAGATTGAGAAACATAACAGAAGTAATAATAAGTGAAAATCAAAGTGGGTTCAGAAAGGGAAGGTCATGTATAGACAATGTCTTTACACTGAAACAACTCATAGAAAAGAGAAGAGAACATAACTTAGAAACTCACATAGGATTTATAGATTTGGATAAGGCCTTCGATCGAGTAAACAGACAAAAATTATGGGAAATATTACGAATGAAAGGATACCCGCTGTGCCTTGTTGAAACAATAAAGAAATTATATGAAGACACAAATATAATTAGATACCGGATTCAAAAGAACAGATGCAATCAAAACAAATACTGGATTACGACAAGGATGTAGTTTATCACCCACTTTGTTTAATATATATATAGACGATATTTAAATAAATGGAAAGTTTTAGTAAATCCAGGAATAAGAATGGATAATAAAATGTGCATAAATAATCTTCTATTTGCTGACGATGTAATCATAATACAGAAAAATGAAGACGACTTACAGAAATCAATGCATGCATTAAATGAAATATGTAAATTATACGATCTAAAGATTTCTGTAAGGAAAACGAAGACCATGGCTTTTAGAGGAAGAGATCCAATGAGATCCAAAATTATTTTAGAAAATCAAAGTATAGAACAGGTGTCTAGTTTAAAATATTTGGGCTGTGATGTTGGCTACAATGTGGAAAGAGATATTGACTCCAAAATAAATAAATTTCAGACGGTGTGTGGAACAATACAGAGAACATTCAAAAATAAAATTAGAAAAGAAACCAAGATAAAAATGTATAATGTTATGGCGGTTCCCACAATATTGTATGGATGTGAAACTTGGGCTCCAGTGAAAAGACAGAAGGATAGAATACAGACGGCAGAGATGCGGTTCCTAAGACAAGTAAAAGGATGTACAGGACTTGATAGAATAAGAAATGAGGATATAAGAGAAGAATTGAAAGTACAGCCTTTATTGGATAAAGTCACGAATTACAGACAGAAATGGATTGATCACATGGATGGAATGAGTAAGGAGAGATATCCATTGTTAGCCAGAAATTATCAAGCAAGAGGAAGGCGTGATGTTGGAAGACCTAGAAGACGTTGGGCTGATGCAATATGAAGTCGGAACGGGCAATTGCCTAATCCCTGGAGTGATGATGATGATGGTAGAATAATAGTTTTATATATTTTCAGTTTAACGTTTTTTTTTTAAAAAGAGTTGGGAAGTCAAGTGTCTGTAATGCATAATAGCGTAGTAGCATTGCTGCAGATAGGGTTACCCATTCCCAACTGGTCGAAGGTGATACGCCAGACGAAATAAGTACCTTGGTCGAAAGAGTTACGAATTTTCACCGTAAAAATACAACCGTCAAGAAATGCGGACATGGGTTCAACTGGGGTAAAATTTTCCGGGGGTCAAATAGTCCCCCATTCGGTTCTCTGGGCGGGGACTTCTTCAGGGAACCCATGCCAAAGGCTCAAACATAGGGACATGTTCCTAGGAATATGGAATGTTAGGACTTTATACAATAGCGAGGCGCTAGATGTGTATATATATCCTGTAGTCTCTCATAGAGGCAAGGAGTTGCCTTATTTGCTCATTGATGTAATAGATGGTGCGGTCATCACATCGAGTTAATGAGACATCTATCAGACAACTAAGTTATTACTAGGACGTTGAGGTCGAAATTTATGCATAGAGGCCATTTTATTCAGGCTTACGGATCTTTTACGACCCTCAAAATCTTCAGTCTCGGAACCACGGCACAAAGTCCCTCCCGGAGGGCTTCTTCCTTGGATGTTTCCGTCCTAAAAAAATCCATAGACACCGCCGAATTCAAACCCGCGACCCTCGGAACCAGAGGCAAAGAACATAACCACTAGTCCACCACGGCCAAGTGACTATGTATAAGCAAACCAGAAAAATAAATTATAAAGCTCTATTTCACATTTCGCTCCATTATGACTAGACATGTTAGCTACAACGCAACGCTGAACAGTGGAGTATTTGACCGATTTAGGCGGCCAAAGATCGATTTTCTGAAATTCATTCCAGACAGAAAAAAATAGCACAAGGCAGAGCTGAATAAACAGGCGATAATACGGTGCCCAATTCTCATCAGTCAGTTTTACCTTCAGTCTGTATGACCAATCGAAATTTGTCTGTCTCTTATACATGCAAGTCTCTTTTCTCGACGCTCTTTGTGCAAGCTTACGTTCCACATAGATCGTTATTTATTAGGGATTATATTTTAAGTGAATAGTTACGGATTGTGATAAACCGGTAAGTATTAACATGTTTTAATTATTTTTATCCTCTTGATATCTATTTTGATTCAGATAAAACCTCTTCAAATAGGTTACTTTTTTAGTTAATTTCTCAAGTAAATTTTAACATACTTGATTATTTTAGTTATATTTCCGGGAATTTCCAGGCATTTTCCTTTACTATGGTAGAAAGGTTAAAGTATTGGCGTCACGATTTCTTCAAAATCGATCGCGCAAATTCACGGGAAATAGGTGACTTTTTTACATGTTTATTTCTGTTTTAAATCCCTCGAATTTTGTTTTATAGCCGATCGTGTGTCAGTAAAATGCTTCGAAATGGCTTTTTAACATTATGTGACAGCAAAATATGCCGAATATTAAAGAGAAAAGATCTTTTTTTTGGAAAATTACCTTTTACACTATGCAATTCACTCAGACAAACAAAGGAAATAAAGCAAACAATTTCACATTTTAAATCTGAATTGAAAAGAAGATGGATAGCAGCACACAGGAAAGAGAAAATATTTCTTAAGAAAAATAGCAATTCCTAAGGTAGTGAGTCTAACAGGACGGCCAATGAAAACATTTCGATATTTGAACCAGAGAAGCAAAAGGAGGAAAGCAGAGGTTTTACATACCAGTACAGATATGGATGTTCTGACTTAAGCTGCGCAAGCAAAGTTAGATACCTGAGGAAGAAGAGATGGTTGTAAAATACCCGGAAATAAACAATATTCCAAAGTGGGCAGGAAAATTATAAGAGAATATACTCTCATAGTCTTCAGAAAAACAAAGCACAATCATCGGCTTTAAGAACATTGGTCATGTTTGTCGAAGTTGGTTTTCTAGAACAGAATCTTAAATAATATGGAACACCGACAAAAGCATGTATCCTTGCTACAGTGTCCAAAAAATGGAAAAATGGATTGCTATCTGGATAAAGAATCTAATCATGTTACTGACACTTTTACTGCAAATAATTTACAATACTTATTGGATTTTACTCTTACACGACTGCTGACACATTTAGAAGTAGTAGTACAGACTTTAAATGAAGAAGAAAATACCTCATTGGTGTTAATTTGCAACTGGGATTGTGACGGATCACAACGAACTCTATGTAAGTTAATCGGAAATTTCAGAATTATGCTGACTCAGATACAAACATTTTTAGAATTATTTTGGGCCACTTCAATTAATTGTAGTACAAATAAAAATAGTGATAGTCCCGAAACCTAGATGTGCTTAAAAGATTATTGCTAATATCAGATCCTGTTCTGACTGGAATGAGGCCACAACCTATAGAAAACGCACCATTAAAAAAAAAACTTTGGACATCTACTTCCAGCCAAATCTGGAACAGATACAGCTGAATCAGAACATGAATTGTCAGAGGAGGCGAAAGTATCTTCTGATGAAGTATTATGACTTTGGTCATCAGACTCATATTATCATAAAAGTGATCTTATGTATGTACGTTTATGTAAAGTTAGTATTTAGTCATAACCGCCTCCATGTGAGCAACTGGGGATTTCAAGAATATCTTGAAGAATGACGAATGTTGTACTTCATACTCCACGTTCTGAACATATACGGAATGTTTATTGCTTGTAGCAGTGTTCTTATTCAGGCATAGTTTCCCAAGTCTGATCATAGTGATTAATATAATTGGACCACGTAATTTAAAAACTTAAAATACATATTTTATCACTAAAATATACTATCTTTCTCTTAAAATACAATGATTAGCAATAGGACACTAATAGACTCAATTGAATTGCAAAAAATAATTTTGACCATCTGAATCGGCAAAATATTCCACTTGTGCACTGGGCGATGTTCTCTTTTCTCATGAATGAATGCATAAGATGCAGGCTGTTAACAAACTGAAGTCTCCGGACATTATGGCAAGTAAATTAATTTTCAGGCAATACGTTAGATGAGCACAAGTCAGTGTACAGCAGATTAGTTTACAGTTTATTGAATAATATTATGTTAATTTATTTTCTAAGGTTAGAAAGGGATAAGTTCGTCTACACCAGATTGGTTTACAGTTTATTGAAAAATAAGTTTGTAATTTATTTTGTTAGGTTTGGGAAAAATGATTTTGATATACACCAGATAATATACAGATAACGAATAATATTTATATGAAGTCATTCTGCTCCTGTTAAATTTGAGGAATGTATAGTATTATGTATCGATTCTGTGGCCTTAACTCTGCCAGAATAAATAAAGTATTATTATTATATTATTATTATTATAACAATCGATTCATTTAAATACATATTTCGTACTAGCAAAATTCATATAAAATTCCGTTGTGGTGAAGTCATATGATGAAAGTTAAAAATGTACCTGTTGGTAGGTGCCGTCGTCCTCAACTTTGTTAAAATATTGTAAATAAAATTAACTGGAGCGCTTTCGGAAGTTACGAGTATCTTCCATCTTTGGCAGGTTGAGCTTCCGCTACTCGTTGTTGTTGTGTACGGTGATGTATACCCAAATGTTTGTAGCAGCAATTAAAAATAAACTCCATATTTTGAGAATCATTAGTTGATATGCATGTACAGTACATTCATTGTGGGAGAATATAATAGCCGAAATTTACTTACGCAATTGAATACAATTTTAATGTAGGCCTATGGAATGTTTGTAGAATTGTTAATTAGTAGGCCCTAATATATTTGAGGCCGCAAAATAATGATTGTGAATATATTCATAAATCTGTGAATTTGCAGAAGAAGTGAATTATTTGTTACGTTGTAACTGTCGGCCATTTTTAATTTTCATTGTACAACCTCAGAGCAATTTAAATACAACGAATATACTGTAGGTTATAAATAAAATATTTTATGCCCAAATAACCTAAAAGCCTACATAACATAATTTCCGTACTCTAAACTGTAAACGTTTAAAATTATATTTAATACAACCCTCATTATTAGGTAAAATACGATGATGATATTTATTATGGACAGAGACATACCCTTATTGACAGAACTGTGTTAAACTAGGGGTAATACAGCGGCCATGACAATATAAAAATCCGTGTTATATCATTCCAGAGGTATTAGAGTAACTATATATATATATATATATATATCCTTATCTATAATGACCTAACAGCGCAATTTTTGGGCATTTTGTTAGGAGTTACTAGACCAAGTTAATTTAGTTAGGCTTATTTCCTTAAAGATGCCATGAATGGTATGCGGTCAACATACCGTCCCAATGAGACATCTAGTAGACAAAGTATTACTAGGATGAAAGATGTCGGCAAATTTTGCTGAGAGGTCTCTTTATTCAGGCTTGAATTTATTTTTTGAGCTTGAATATCTTCAGACTAGGGACCCACACCTTAAAGTCTCTCCTGGAGGACTTCCTCCTTGGATTCTTCCATCCAAAAAATTGATCGATCCCGGCCGGGTTTGAACCCGCTACCCTCGGGACAAGTGGTAAATTGCTTGTTATAAATAAATATAAATAAATAAATAAATAAATATATACAAAAAGTTTCCTGACATTTGTCCTATAGATGAGGGGAAAAAAGTCCTAAAAAACACTGACTCAGGAAACTTATCCCGACCGAGGACCGAACTCGGGCCCGCTGCGTGACAAGGCAGCATGCTACATCGAGATCAGAATGGTGGACACATCTTCTATTTATAATTGTAGGCTTTCACGGCCGGCGTCTTGATCCATATTTGGTTCGTCTTCCGGGCTTATAGGCCGTGGTCTGGAAGACAACCAGACCACGGCCTATAAGCCCGGAAGACGAACCAAATATGGACATCTTCTATTGTTTATTGCCTGAATACCCATCTCTCTTATTTCTATATTTCTAATTTTATCCCTCCTTATTTTTATGTAGGATTTTGATGTATTATTTGCATATGTTTCTAAGATCTGTTTTGTTCTTCTAGCATCATCCTATCGTCTCAGGCATATGTCAATGCTACTTATTGTAGCCATCCAGATTCCTAACTATGCTCTTGAGATCCGATCCCAAACTGGCCGAAATACCCCGCCGAGAGAAATTTCCCTCCATCTTATAAATAACACTGAGCTAAACCAAGGCAGATATAATTGATAGATAATTAAAAGATCCATCTTTTATTTCTTGTCATAAAATAGTTCATGAAGTTTGTGGAAAATAACTATGTAAAATGATCATTCGAATTTACGTTTGCTTTATAATCGGCCGCGGTGTTCTAGTGGTTATGTTCCTTGCCTCTAGTCACATGGGTCGCGGGTTCTGACTCGACCGCGATCGACGGATTTTTTGGAACGAAAAAATACAACTAACAAGTCCTTCGATAATTTAAGTCGTGAGTCCCAATTCAAAAATATTTCTGACTCGTGAAAAACCAAGGCCGAAAAAGAGACTTCTGACAAAATTTAACCGACTTTTAATCCAAGTAACACCATAATCACCTACCAGATGTCTGCTTGAGGCGGTGTGTTGACCACATGTTACTCACTGAGAGCTGTAGGGAAACTTGTATAACAAATAAACTTGGTCAGGGATCCAAAAAGGGGGCGGCTGAGGAATGATTCAAGGACCGTGTAGCCAAAGAGTAACTTTTCTTTATTATAATGTTTAGGAATTTTCCTCCGTAGTATAGTTGGTTAAGACAATACGATTGAAACCGGATGATCCAGGATTCGAGTTCCGTGGTGACAATATTTTTTAAACTAACTCAAACCTTCTGGTGGTACCATGATCCGGTCGACTCACCCTCTAACCAAGTAATTAGCAGACGTTTGTTCTGTGGTAAAGGCGGCAGTCACATAGGGTTGACAACCAGGTGGACATCAAGTGCCGATTGTCTTGAAAAAGTGGAAGCCATTATCATCTACTATCTCAGGGTCTCCTAAGGCCGGTAATGGGATCACTTCATCTTTTTCACGTATAAACTTCAAGCAGTAAAATCTGAATAATATTTTGAACTATTCATAATCTATCTATCTATCAGTAATGACGTAGCCCATTGTTGAACCTCTCCTTTGTAATGAGTTATTAGACCAAGTTACTTTTTAGTTACATTATTTGCTCATGGATGCCAAGGATGACATGAGGTCAGCTCACCGAGCCAATGAAACAAGCAACTAAGTTATTACTAGGACGTTGAGGTAAAAGATTATGCTTAGAGGCCATTTTATTCAGGCTCAAGAATTTTTTACAAGCCCTAAAATCTTCAGTCTGAGACCCACGGCATAAAATCTCTCCCGGAGGGCTTGTCCCTTGGATTTTTGGCCCTAAAAATCCATTGACACCGGCCGAATTAGAACCCGCGACCCTCAGAACCAGAGGCAAGGAGCACCGTGGCCGACTGACTATCCATATTTTAAGAAATGTGTTTTAATGAAATGAAGATGAAACCAGAAAAATAAATTGTAAATCACTATTTGACATTTCGCCACATTAGGATTTTACCGCTCGTACTGTAGAATAGACATGTTAGCTACAACGGAACGCTGAGCGATGTTCTATTTTCTCATGAATGAATACATAAGATGCAGGCTGTTAATAAACTGAAGTCACCGAACATTATGACAAGTAGATTAATTTTCAGGCAATAAGTTAGATGAGCACAAGTCAGTGTACAGCAGATTAGTTTACAGTTTATTGAATAATATTAATTTAATTTATTTCGTTAGATTAGAGAAATTTATTTTGGTATACAGCAGATGAATGATATTTATATGAAGTCACTCTGCTCCTGTTCACTTTGAGAAATGTATAGTATTATGTTGGTCTATCGATTCTATCGACAATCGATTCAATTAAATATACATTCCGTAAGATTCTTTACTTCGTAGTTGGTAATTTTATAATATTTCAATTTATTTGCTATGTCATTTTTAAATAATATTTGTTCTATTTCTGTTTAGCATTTGTTCTATCTTTGAAGAGAACATCTAACCACGTTTTCACAATAATACACAATTACAATATGATTATAAAGTAAAAAGTAATTACTTTATTGTTTCTATCAAGAACTAACGTTTAAATATCGATAGTGATGTTACAATCACATGGCCACTACATTGTTCTGGTACATAATAAATTGTGCTTTGTAAGTGGTCACATTTCTTGTTCTTTTTGTGTATCTTCAGCAATTTTTTTATATTTAAATATTTGAAATTCTAAAATTAATTTCAAGGCAAACAAAAATTTTAAACTAGGCTAACCACTTCTTTGGCCTAATCCAAAACTCTAATAAAGATAATGATTGGGGAAGTCTAATAATTTTCGATTTATAACAATTAAAATTAAACAATCAGAGCCTGTATTCTACAATTATAACAATTGAACTTGTTTCCATGACATATTAAGAAATGTGTTTTAATGAAATAAGGCTGAAGATAATTTGCGCTCTGTTAATTTTACTTTATAAAGATACTATGAACTCTTATCAAAGATAAATGAAGATGTGACAAGTGGAAATGTTATCCTATCACAAGAGAAGAATAAACTTTTCATATCGAATCAAGCACTTCTCGAATTAATAATTAAGACAGTTTTGTATTCCAAGACGGATACACATCAAACCGAATTTCGGAAACACATATCGATCAGGGAAGAAATAATAAGAGAGAATCTAAAAAGCATAATGAAAGAAATATATTTGCTCAGAATTTTAGATGTTTATGCTGAATTTCTTGAAAAAATCGGATTACGTGAGATAAGAGGAAACTATTATATGTAGCAGAAATGACTGCACTAATTAATTTTATAATTAAACATGATTATTAAATATGTAGTTACACTTTCCAAAATAAGGTTTCGTGAGAAACTTTTACCAATCTGTTATGCTTGAGTATATATAAAGGCATTTCTGTCCATTGTATCTCAAGTTTTTTGAGGATGGACACATATAAGTAAATCGTTTTACAACCCGGGACTAATTCTGTCTCTAATAATACGGCCTCGCAGCTGGAGACGTAATGTCCCTTGTCCGGCTCTGGAAGTCATCCTTGCAGAGAGATAAATGACGGTCACTCTTTAGTGTCGAAGACCACTAGACAGCCTGTTGAGATGGCGACAGTAGCCAAAAACTATGGCCATCTGTTTTCAGTAAAATAATGACCGAATCCGGCGTCATTTAGCGAACTCTCACCAGCCATGTGAAAAGCACGCACTGGAAATACATGGACCAATGTATTGTCCCGAGATTCTGGTTTAACTATAGTGGGAACCATAATGCCCAATCAGAGTCCATAAGTCAATATCATTCTGCTAGTAAGGCGTTTTTTATGTATGTTAATTATATGTTCGGCCAATGAAAATATTGGTTTTGTAAATTGTATTTGTAAGATGAAGTTGGATATATTCCGAATATCGTGAAAGTAGTCTACTCCGGGATTTGTTCCCGTGTGGAACAAAATTAACATAAGACTCCGCGCAGGATTAATTGTTTGAGTTCCGCGGCAGTGCGGACTCGTATATTTCGCCGGTCGCAGGCAAGCGACCCATTAGATACACTAAATGTGTTAGGCCAAGAACGGCTAGTTATAAAAGTTATTCATTTTAAAAGCTTCAGTGTGCTGGTGTTATAGCACACTTTAGGTCGAGCGAAGACCGGTAATTAACAGTGTTTGAAAACGCGATATATTCGCCACGATATTAATAAAATTGGTCCAGTATCGACCGCTATTCGCACTTGTACTATTCCGAAGTGAAAAATACCGGAATATATCCAAATAAATCCAATGTTCTGGAATTGGAACTGTAACAGGGTATCGCCTTGTGCTACATGTTGATTAATAAATATTATATAATTGACATCAGTGTTGTCTCGGTAAGCCTCCTTATTGTACTCAGTTGTCCTTAGTTCGCTCTTCGCCTTATCCCACGGTGAAAATCCACAACCCTGAGATACATTTAGTCTTTGCCCTGCCCAGGCACCTACCGCCCTAAACGTTCCCGTTATATATATGGGATCAGTTCAGCATGACCAAGTTCTAGAAATATATAATCTGTAGGAAAATTTTAAAATATTGCACATAACAAGAGCAAAGAAATGGAAACAATCGAATAAGCCTTTTAATAAATTAACCACTAAGTTACTAAAGAGTAAAAAGAGGGAATATTTGAGAGAGAAGATTAATGATCTTGAAATGAATGCAAAAAATAGGAACATTAGAGAATTATATCAGGGAATTAGTATAGAGAAGAAATGGTTTCAGGCTAGAACAAACATAATTCGGAATGAAAATGGAGATATGATTGCAGATCCTAGGAGTATATTAAATTGATGGAAAAGGTACTTTAATCAGCTATTTAATGTACATACATAACAGGACATTGAGGAGGATAAGTTACAGACAGCAGAAATGCTAGTCGCAGAGCCAAGTGCATTAGAGGTTGAAATGGCGATTGAAAAATTGAAGATGTATAAAGCATCAGGTTCAGATGAGATCCCAGCAGAACTGATAAAATCAGGGGGAGAAAAATTGATGGACAAGATATGCTAGTTGCTTAGTATGATTTGCGAAAAAGAAGCTCTTCCAGATGAATGGAAGGAATCAATTATCGTACCAATTTATAAGAAAGGAGATAAAACTGATTGCAACAACTACAGGGGCATCTCATTATTTTCAACTTCTTACAAAATTCTAACAAATATATTAGTAAGCAGACTTACTCCCTATATTGATGACATTCTAGGCATCAATGTGCATTTAGAAGAAACAGATCAGATTTTTAGTATAAGACAGATTTTAGAAAAGAAATGGGAATATAATGGTACTGTACATCAACTATATGTTGACTTCAAAAAAGCATATGATTCAATTAAGAGGGAGAAGTTATATAGTATCCTGCTGGAGTTTGGAATTCCTAAAAAGTTAGTTAGACTTATACGAATGTGTCTAAATGGCTCAAAGAGTAGGGTGCGTGTAGGCAAACAGTTTTCAGACACTTTTGAAATCCAGAATGGGTTGAAGCAAGGAGATGCACTATCTCCTCTACTATTTAATTTTGTACTAGAGCATGCCATTAAATCTTTAGAGAATGAGGAAGGCTTACAACTGAATGGTATCAATAAGCTGTTAGTTTATGCTGATGATGTAGTACTACTGGCCAATAGCGAGGAGATACTAAAGGCCAACACGCACACACTATTGAGTAACACTAAGAAATTAGGACTGGAAGTAAATATCAGTAAAACTAAATATATGGTCACACGTAGAAATTCAGTATATAATGGAAATGGACAGCTAATGACAAATGAGGGAAATTTTGAGGAAGTGGGCGAATTCAAATACCTAGGAACAATAATCATAAATAGGAATGAGATGCACAAAGAAATTAAACATAGGCTCAATTCTGGAAATGCATGTTATTATGCATTGCAGAAACGTTAAGCTGAAAATATATAAAACTATTATTCTACCAGTTATATTATATGGGTGCGAAACATGGACTCTTACTTTAAGGGAGGAAAGGAGATTACGAGTATTTGAGAATAAAGTTCTTAGGAAAATTTTTGGACCAAAGAGAGATGAACAGACAGGTGAATGGTGAAGACTTCGTAACAATGAACTACATGGTCTTTATAGGAAGCCAGATATAATAAGAACAGTTAAGTCTCGTAGACTGCGATGGGCAGGACATGTTGCGCGTATGGTGAATGAAAGACGTGCATGGAAACTTCTTGTAGGAAAGCCAGAAGGAAAACGCCCAGTTGGTAGACCAAGAATGAGGTAGGAGAACAACATTAACTATGATTTGAGGGAATTAGATTACACAGGGAATGATTGGAAAGCATTAGCTCAGGATAGGGATGTATGGAGAGCTTATGTCCGCGCGGCCATGAACCTACGGGTTCGATAGTGCCAGTGAGTAAGTAAGTAAGTAAGTAATTGATAACACCATCATACGACATTATGATACATGTTGCTGATAACCCCTGCAATCAATTAATAACTATAAAAAGAAATCATCCATCTCCGTGGCTGAAGATTCTTCGAGATAATCCATTTGTTGCACCTGGGGCTTACAGATATAGTATTACGATTCCCATGCCATTCTTTAATAATCGTGTGACAACTAAACACAATGTGTTACCGTTTAAATGGCTGGGTAAAAATGCTATCGATAACAGTCACCAAGGTCGGCATTCGTAATACAATACATTTTATAAGGCTTGCATTTATTGTTTGATGTCATTAAACGTATCTCAATTTGATATTAAAATGCTCAATGCTAAATTCAATGAGTAGCTCAATCGAGAAGTGGTTCCTAGACTGGAAGATCATAAAATGTTTCCAGCATTCGGAGGTGTGATGGAAATTATTAAACCTTTGAATCAAGAAGGAAGAAATGTGTAGGAAGTAAGAAGTGAGACAACCTCTGAAGTTTTAGCCTCATCCGATGGTGAGACTGAGGTATTATATTATGCTAAAATTCGATAACAAACAGTATTAGCATGTTTTCCGCTAAAATTTGTATGCCTGGTACTGTCATCGAGACTAGATTTCTATTACTGACATTACCTTTCGCTTGAGCAAGGACTTCAAAAATAAAATTGCATCTGCCACTATTTCCTGTGTTTTGACAAGATTTCAAGTTGCAGTTAGTGACAATCCAGAATTAGGCCTCAATTATCTATATGCATATAAACTGCATTTAATTTTTAATGTAAGTTGTTAAAAAACATTTAAATTAATAAGTGTAGTCAGTAAATTAATAAATATATTCAATTAACAATGTATGTAATTATATCTTTCGTCAAAACCTCTGATTACAATAATTATATCAACATATTGTGAAATGTGGAAAACAACGGGAAGCTACCACACCTACAATTCCCTAGTAAAGTTGCAAGCATAGCATGAAAATGCTATGATTGCAGTGAAGGACCTGCCTTCGGGCAGAATTACTAAGGAAGGAATATTATGAAAAGGTACCTAAGTAAAAAAAAACTGATTTTTCCATGAGAACAACTAGCTATTGAAATTACAAACCACTTTCATGAAACAATTTGCTTTTAAATTAATTTCTACTAAAGAAAGTTATATTATCTTACGTAAAAATACAATTAAGCTTATTTTCAATGTACTACAAAACACAAGAATAATACTTAGGTCCCTTTTTACAAAATTTGATAATATATCTTAAATTAGGATCATATTTACAATAAAACATTGGCTACGGCGCAAAAAGTGAATATCAGAGTTTCGAGATGATTTTGGTTTTAAAATGAAACTTATACACGTCTAACAATAAAACATAAACAAATCGTAATGCCTGCTAGAAAAAAATTACACCAATAAAAAAAACTCCATATTTTGAGAATCTTAAGTTGATATGCATATACATTCATTATGGGAGTATATAATAGCCGAAATTTACTTACACAATTGAATACAATTTTAATGTATGGAATGTTTGTAAAATTATATATTAATAATATGTCCCGCGCCGTAGCCGAGCGGTTAAGGTAGGAAGCCTTGGCGCAGAGCTACGGGACTTGAGTTGGTTCGAGTCTCCATGGTGGAAGAAATTTTCTCATGGTATTTCGGCCAGTATGGGACCGGTGCCCACCCAGCATCGTGAGGCAATTGGGTAGCTACAATAAGTAGCGGCTCCAGGTTGAGGAACCAGCTATAACGGCTGGGGGACTCGACATGCTAACCACATGTCACCCCTACACTGGCTGTTGATCATCTACCTCTGTGATTGACACATGTGGATGTCAAGGGCCAGCAGCCGGCTGGTAAAAGGGCAACCGCTGAAAAGTGGAAAGACCCTCAATCGGAATATATTAATAATATAGTTGTTTTATTATAGTACCCCGAAATGTAGGAAGTTGAACTTTCAATCATGGTCGCAAATATATATATATTATATATATATATATATATATATATATATATATATAGATATATATATATATATATATATTAGCATGAGAATAGATTTTGATGTAGATGATCTCGAGGGTCGACGGATTTTTAGGATGGAAATATCCAAGAGGCAAATACTCCGGAGGGACTTTAAGCCTTAGATCCCGAATCTGAAGATTTTTGGGGTCGTAAAAAATAACGAATGGCGGTACCAGTACTTTTATACGGTAGTGAGTCCTGGGCAACAAATAAGAGGAGTTCGACTAGAATACAAAGTGCAGAAATGACTTTTGTATGAAGGGTCAAATGTTGCACAAAATTGGACCACATAAGGAGTGAAGAAATAAGAAGTGAATTAGAAATATATTCTATAAATGATAGAATTCAACAATCACCGCGCGGCTGAGAACAGCTTGTTCAGAGAATGGAAGAAACAAGATTGCATATCATTAGATAGATCATCGGATATTAATGTCTTTGACATCGTCCGATTCCTAATAGCCAGTTTTGTCGGTCCATCCAATCTCCTGGTTGTATATGTTTCTCCTTCATATATAAACATATTCCCTGACTCCAGGAGGTTTTAGGTCTTCCTCTGCTTCGCCTTCGCTCAGGTTTCCAATCCAAAAGAGATTTTGGTAGTAGTCTCTTCCATTCGCTGGACATGTCCGTACCATCTTAATTGCTGAGTTTTAATATAATCTAAAATAGTGTCTTCAATCTTAATTTTCTCCCTTATAACTGAGTTCCTATTTTTTTCTCTTCTTGAAATTCTTGCGGCCCTTCGTATAAAATCCATTTCCGTTGCCAAAAGGTACTTATTTGTTTTTGTTGTTAATGGCCAAAGTTCTGCTCCATAAGTAATGATGCTTTTAATAATTTTAATATATATATATTCATTTTATTTTTATTACTTATATTTTTATCCCACAATATTCCATTTAGGCAAGCAATAAATTGTAAAATTTCCTTTATTGTTTCTATTTCTTATTTCCTCTTCATAACTCCCATTTTTATTTATTGTAATTCCTAAATATGTGATCTCACTACACGATTTTATTGATTTTATTGCATATCATTATAAACCAAAAGTATTAAGGGATCTAGGAAGAGATGGAAGGGATCATTGTGAATTCGGAACAAGTGAATCGCATAAACTTTAAAATGAAAAAAAAAAATGAAGTCTAAAATAGAGCTTCTGAGCAAAATTAATCTGCATTTCGCACCAAAGTAAGTCTTGTTTCCTACTAGATGTCCCTTGAACTGATGTGCTAACCAAATATCACTCGCTGACATCTGTAGAGGAATAAGCGTAACTAAATTAGTTTGGTTAAGAAACTCACAATATGACCCTTGTCTCCACATGAGGATGTAGAGGTATAAACTAGATTAAGTCTGAAATGTATTCCAATTGATCTCTAATTACATAGATGAAGAACTACTGTAGCCAGAAGTCATGCTAACTCACCCCTAGGTTCATGACCGTACGGATATTCATATTTATTCTGAGATAATGTTTTCCAATCATCCCTTCAAATCAAGGTTAATGTTATTTTCCCATCTCATTCTTGATCTACCTGCAGGGCTCTTTTCCTTTGGTTTTCTTACAAGAAGTTACCATGCCCCCCCCTTTCATTTCCCATTCGTATTACATGCCCTGTCCATCACAATGTACGAGGCTTAACTTTGCTAATTATATCTGGATTCCAATAAAAATCATGTAGGCCTACTGAAGGCGGCACCGTAGCTCAAGCGGTTAGAAGCTCGCCTCTCACCGCTGAGGTCCCGAGATCGAGTCTTGTTCACTCCATGTGGGTTTCGTGGTGGACGAAACTGAGCTTGGGAATGTTTTTCTCACGGTTTCTCCAGTTTTCCCGTGCCAAAATTTAATTCCACCATTTTTCCATACTATTTCGTTTCATTTCATTCATCAGCCCCCGTGATGGTTTGTCAGGCGCGTTCGGCCGGCACCCTTGTCATTCATAGACCTATATATAAGGGGCTTCATCTCATATCATCCCTCGACCCGACCATGAGTTAGGCACGAGTTGAGGATATTATTATTATCCTACCTGGTTGTTTAGTAGACTTCTCCATTCACCCGTCTGTCTCTCTCTTCCATCCATAAAATTTCCTAAGAACTTTATTCTCAAATATTCCATATAGCCTATTAACTTTTTTAGAAAGAAAGAGAGATAGAGAGAGAGAGAGAGAGAGAGAGAGATAGGGAGGGAGAGGGAGAGAGAGAGAGAGAGAGAGAGAGAAAGAGAAAGAGAGAGAGAGAGAGAGAGAGAGAGAGAGAGAGAGAGAGAGAGAGAGAGAGAGAGAGAGAAGTTGGGATGACAAGAATCCCTGAAATGCGTGATAGCATGCGTTTCCAGAATTGAGACTATGTTTAATTTCTTTCTTCGCCTCATTCCTTATTGTTATATCATTGTTCCAAAGTTAATTTAATTCAGACACTCCTTCAAAATTTAATTCATTTTTCATGAGCTGTTTGTATTCATTGTATACAATGTTTTTGCGCGATAGTGCGTTTTGTCGTACTTACAGCAATGGCGACCATGATTGAAAGTTTAACTTCCTATTTTCGGGATTGCCAACCTAAATAACAGTATTGTAATAAAATAACTATACTGTAATATTACATATTACAAAACGCGCGTGGGAAATAAAAACACTGCCTTCTATGTATACTACGTACAATGTATATACAGATATATATCCAAAAGGTAGTGCTAATATACATTATATGAAACAAATCACTGAATTTTGAATGAACTGAACTTTATTTGAAGAAATATAAAACAATAAATACGTTCTTGCCGCCATTTTATGACTGCTTTGTATCACGGCTTGCTGTAGTCTCAACTAATAAACATTGCCCACACTGTTAACGTTAATCAGTTGTTTATAATGAACGCAAATATTTCCAACAAAGATGTTATTATTTTACTATTATATATTATTTTGAAAACACTATCGCGCAAAAAAAATAATGTACAACGCTCATTTGTGAAGTGTTTCACAGAATTCTAAAAATTAAAAACCTCGCTATCGCTCGGGTTTTAAACATTTTCTCGCTTCTATAAAACCGCAGAACATAATATACTATTTCTTACATGTGACAATATATTTAGTTTTGTTGATATTTATTTCCAGCTCCAGTTTCTTTGTGTTACTGAATGGAATGTGTTTGTTAGCTTTTAGTATATCCTTGCTTATAATACCATATAATCAACATGTACCAACAGCTTATTAATATTATTGAGTTGTATGCCTTCTTAGTTACGAAATTGCTAATATAATTATCATGTCTAACTTATGGTAAAACGGCTGCTGACATCTTATGACGAGGCCTTGTACTACATGACATGTAAATAAACACTTACCACGTCAAAGATGAGAATAAATAACTCAAATGTAACCTTTTTAATAAGACGAATTCATTGCTGTAAGCAATCACTTCTTACATTTAAATAAGAACAAGTTTTTTTTGAGAAAATAAGTTTGCATTCTTTAAATGAAAATATAAATGAAGTTTATGCCTTGGGAACTTCTTATGGGTTGTGGCTTCAACATCAAATCTGAGTAGTTGAAGATGTCTTAATCATCTTGTAATTACAGAGCGTATGTCTACATGTACGAAATTCTAACTTTTCACATTTTTTATTTTAAGAATAGTTTTAATCGGATATGATGTGCAAAGGATACTAGGGAAACATAATAAAACACATTCAGTCTCCATCTTACAGAACTATTTACATGTGCAACATAAAAGGACCTATTTAACTTTTAGTCTAAGAATTTTTTCTCTTTTGTATGGGAATTTTAAATTTTATTGACTTAGGCTTTCGCGGCCGGAGTTAGCATGAAGATCGTGAAGAACATTTCCGGGCTGTTTGTCTTGAGGCTTGAAGTTCTCCGACGTTTCGCCAAAGACTGCGTTCGGCAACCTCAAGGGTTGTCTCGCCTCAAGACCACGGCCAAAAGCTCGGAAATTTTCTTCAAGATCTTTTTTTAAATTTTATGTTCAAATCAAAGTTTTTTATTTTATTTTATTTTAGTATCCTGTGCCATTGTGCCAAACCTGACGATGAAAAAAAAAAACATCAACATCAAGGTCGCCTTTTGGGGCTTGTTCCGGCTTAAAACTGATCACGCTACCTCTGGTCGGCCAACGCTTTTTTTTATAGACTTATAATTCAGGACGGCTTTTGCTATTTTAGTTGGTGACTTGCGTTGAACATGGTCTCTCCAATTAGTCCTATATATTTCAATTATTGCCGTAATTGGTTGTATATTCAGTTCATTCCTGATGTCTATGCTTCTTGAATGACCTAACAGCGTACAACCTGCCACAAATCGAAGAAATCTCATTTCTGAAGATTGTATTTGTTTTAACTGGTCTGCAGTTAATGCCCAGTTCTCATTGTCATATAGAAGTAGTGGCAAAAGCAATCACTTTATAGAACTTCAGTAAAGTTTGTTTTTGTACTTTATATTTAAATGTTCTCTGTATCCATCCATCCATAGTAATTCTGCCCAAGGGCAGGTCCTTCACTGCAATCATAGCATTTTCATGCTATGCTTGCAGCTTTACTAGGGAATTGTAGGTGCGGTAGCTTCCCGTTGCTTTCCACACCGGTGAAGGATGATGATGGTGATGATGATAATGATAATGATGATGGTGGTGATGATGGCCATATGATTTCGGGGACCGTTTGGGCCTTAAAGTTTTCCTGACATTTGTCTTGCAGGTGAGGAAAAACCCCGATAAAATCTTCACCCAGAAAAACTGCCCTGATCGGGGATCGAACCCGGGCCTGCTGCGTGACAAGGCAGCACGCTAGCTCGAGACCACAGCGGTGGACGTTCTCTGTATTGTTTCACAAAATTGTCTAAATAAGTTTAATTTCAGTTGAACGTCATTAGTTTTCCTGTATCCTATATTATATCCTAATTATATTTATTATAATCACTGTGACAACAGCCTCTTGCAGAGGTACTCTGTTCCTCCCTTCCCAATCTTGGTCTACCGATTTTTATTCTATTTCCTTTTTTCTTTATTTAAAAGTTTGTTTACTTATTTAGTTTCAGGTTTTACAATGACTAATATATATTTCTGTGCGAATTTCAAGATTATACAGGATGAGTTTTAATTACACGGACAAACTGCAGGGACTGATTCCTGACCGGAAATGGAGGAAAAAATGTCTTATGAATAACTGTCCATAAATACATCGTTGCCACGGTAGATGGCACAGACTAATGACATTATTATCTCGGCCCTGTTAAATGGCCTGCTAGATCATCGGACTTAAACCCCCGGGACTTTTACCTTTGGGGGGCATCTGAAAAGTGTTGTGTATGCTGAACCAATTCCTGATGTGCATACCCTTCAACAGCATGCCCACGTCGCCTGTGACACTATTCGGAGAGAGGCCGGAACGTGCGAAAGAGTGAGACAATCCATAATACGAAGTGCATTGCATCCCATGGAGGCCACGTTGAACATCTGTTGTGACGTGGATGCGATTATGCTATGTACTGTGTGCCGGGACGATTTGTTTTCGTTGCACGCACATTGTTCATTTCCGGACATATGTTTATAGGACCTTTCTATCCTTCATTTCCAGTCAGAAATCAGTCCCTGAAGTTCGTTGGTGTAATTACCGTTCACCCTGTATAACCAATCTTCATTCCTATTTTCCAAAGCAACCTCCCTAATTTTCTTTCTTTTATTGTTCTACTTCGTGTGTCCATGTTGTTTTTATATTGTTATCTTCCGTCTTCCTGTCGAATTCTATCCATAAATCTTCGTTAAACTGTCTTCCATCATATTTAAAGCAAATTCCGAAGGAATGTAGCTATTGAGATTGTTCTAATGAAAAGATTCTTGAATAATTTTTGCGGTACTTCATCGATCCGGCAAAAAAATACTGAGATTTATTAATCACATTGTGTACAGAATGGGCATGAGTGAAATTTTCACAGTATTTTGGTATTGAATTATCGATACTGTTCTATTTGCATAGTGCTTTAGGCGATATCTCAGTCACGTCCCATCGAACAGTTTTCAGACATAGTCCTCATGGAGGCAATGGAATGTTTTTACCGTGTCAAAATGTGCGTAGACCTGTAGGTGTCGAAGTAGGAAGCACGGTGCTTTCCAGACTCCCATTGTCCTTTATCTCCTTTGGAACCAAGCTGATTTTCTTCTCTCTCCTCCATGGCGGATTGGTATGCAGGCATCTGTCAGTTATAAGCTCTTTCTTATGTTCTCGATGAAGAAAGTTTCCTGCGCTAGTATATATGCTGTTTCTTATGAATTTGAATATAATAATACAAAATAATCTGCTTCGATGGTCAAGGATATATGTTTCTTGCATCTAGTCTCGAGGTCCTCTAGTTCAAAACCAGCCGGGTCGATGGATTTTTTTTAGGATGGAAAAGATCCGAAGGACACTTCCTCCGGGAGGAACTTTAAGCCATGGGTGCCGAGTATGAAGTTTTCAGTAGCTAGTAAACAAACCTTGAGCCAAAGTAGTGGGCTCTGGAACCCAAGTAATACTTTAATTGCCTACTGATCTGAGGTGATATGCTAACTAACTCCATGGCGCGACAGGCCTGGAAGGGCCTTGACCTACCAGCCGGATGCTAGCCTCACATCCACATGTGTTAATCACAAAAGTAGACGATCATTCAGATAGTGAAAATGTGACATGTGGTCAGCCTGTCGGGTTCCCCAGCCATTATAGCTGGTTTTGTCAATTCTAACTGCTTCTTATTATAGCTACCCAAATGTCTCACGATGCTGGGTGGCACCAGTCCCATACTAGCCGAAACTGCATGAGGAAATTTCTTCCCCATGGAGATTCGAATAGCGCAAGTCCCGTAGCTCTGCGCCAAGGCATCTTGCCTTAACCACTCGACTACGGCGAATTACTACAGCTCACTAATACGAGTAGTAAAATGGAGAAACACGTTCATGCTTTATTGAAGCATTTTTAATATAAGTTAATACAATAATGTATTGAAGTTAATGAAAATAAGGGAGGAAAGGAGATTACAAATATTTGAGAATAAAGTACTTAGGAAATTTTTTGGACCAAAGAGAGATGAACAGACAGGTGAATGGAGAAGACTACATAACAATGAACTACATGGTCTTTATAGGAAGCCAGATATAATAAGAACAGTTAAGTCTCGTAGACTGCGATGGGCAGGACATGTTGCACGTATGGGGAATGAAAGACTTGCATGGAAGCTTCTTGTAGGAAAGCCAGAGGGAAAACGCCCAGTTGGTAGACCAAGAATGAGGTGGGAGAATAACATTAACTATGATTTGAGGGAAGTAGATTATACAGGAAATGATTGGAAAGCATTAGCTCAGGATAGGGATGTATGGAGAGCTTATGTCCGCGCGGCCATGAAGGTACGGGTTCGATAGTGCCAGTGAGTAGGCCTAAGTAAGTATTGATTTATGGAACAATATCCATGTTTAAAACTGACGGCCATACAATAGATATGGACAGAACATTCATCCGAATTAACGTATATCAAATTTTTAATGTGTGTTAACATAATGATACTTAGTGATTCTCTCTGAATAAAGTAAAGAAAGAATTTTGTTGTAAGAAACACTGTTAAAGTAGAGGCTATTTTGTCATGAGTTGGAATTCACCAAGCTGACAGTTGTCTCCTCAAAGTCCAAATCACTATCATTGTTCCCAGTCTAAAAATAGCAGAAAGAAAAGAAAAACGCGGGATTCCATACCTTAGTGTGGAATGTCGGAGAGAATATTGGCTTAAAAAAAAACAGATCCGAGATGTTAAAGTGCGGGCGGGGAGGAAGACAAAAAATTCCAATTAAGATGAGAAGGGATTCAGTCAGAGAGAGGTAGAGAGAGAGAGAGTTGCCCTATTAATACTACTCTATGAACGTTCTTTGTTTTAAGGAGGTTGGCTGGACTTTGATGAACTGAGGGGCGTAACAGCGCCTCTTTAAAACTCTTGTCATCCGGTTATATGTGATTTATGTATTACTGATGAAGTGGGCAGGTAAAACAGATACAAACCTGAAATATTTCTTCACAGTACTGTCAATTTCCTCAGTAATCTTATAAACATTTTCTAAAAATCTATTTAATTTAGTTTATAATTATTTTGCTTATAATTTTTTTCCAGTAAATTAATAGAGTTGTGCCTTCCAAATAGAATAAGCGTATAATCACTCAGAAATGTCTTTCAGTTTTTCAATTAAGGAACTTGGACAGTTCATAAAAGTTAAATAAATATCAGAGTTGAGAACGACGACACCTGTCACATATTTATTTTAATACTTTACTTTAGAATAATTAAATCGTGAATTTTGTATGACGGATAAATAATTTAGGAACCGAAATCCGATTCCAATGAAAAATAATAAAACATAAACTGCGCCGCTAGAGTATTATTATTTATTATTATCATTATTAATTAAAATAATTTTTGCTATATCATCATCCCATTTTCTGAGACCTCTTTTCCTGTGCCATTTTAGTTTTGTCCCTAAACTTTCTAGAGCTGCTTTTCGTAATATGTTACAGATGTTATTCCATTCTTCTTCTACGGAATTTGAGATATCAGAATTAATTGTGTGTGATCTTGTTCTTTGTTGGTATAACCATCGAATACTATCTTGCTGTAAAAGGCTAACTTTAAAGATGTGTTTTTCCTGATAACGTGGATTACATTTTGAATGTTTTATATAACATGGAGGGAAGCGACAGGTGGAGACAAGCAGAAAAAATATTGGCAGAAAGCCATTATCATACCAATTTTTAAAAAAGGTAACCTCAAAGATTGTAGTAATTATCGAGGCATTAGCCTTCTCAACAGTGGATATAAAGTTTTTACAAAAATTCTAGCTTCTAAATTACAAAAACACTATGAAAACTTATTAGGGGAAGAACAAAATGGTTTTCGTAAGGGAAGATCCTGTGCCGATGGTTATTTCGCCTTAAAACTTCTTATCGAAAAGCATAAAGAATTCAATAAAGAACTACATATAGCGTTTATAGATTTTATCAAAGCATTTGATCGAGTTGACAGACAAAAACTTATAGATATCTTAACTGATGATGGAACACCAAATCAACTGATCCAAACAAATTTTTAATCTGTATAAAAATAACATCATAGCAGTACAAATAGGAACAGAATTGTCAGATTGGAAACATATAAATTGCGGAGTCAGACAAGGATGCCCTCTATCACCACTTCTATTTAATGTATACATTAATGCTATCATCAGACACTGGAGATTGACAGTTCATGGTAATATTCCTCTCTCACGACACACAATTTTAGACACACTCTTACATGCAGATGATCAGGCTCTTTTCGGCAATAATGAAGATGAATTACAATATTCCACTCATCGTCTTAATATAATAGCCCAACGATTTAACATGGAAATATCATTAATATATTGTCATTCTCCTCCACATCTTCCTGTCATTCCAATCCCCATCGTCCAAACCTTTTCCCTTCATGATGCTTAAAAGACCATCAATCCATGTTATTTTTAGCCTTCCTCCTCCTCTTCTTCTTCTTCTTCTTCTTCTACAGGTGGAACACATTCTAGTATTTTACTTGGCTATCTTCGTTCTGTCATTCTTTTTACACAGCGGTACCATTTTAAATTGTTTTTTTTTATGAAATCCACAATAGAAGTTTGAAGATTCATCTTTTGTTTAATTGTCACTAGTTTTTATTTCATATCTTCCAGAAATTCCAGCTGAACGCCTCTAAAAATCCATTTGAGCACAGTTTAGTTTACTTAATGTTTTATATTTGAATTCCCATGTTTTTACACTGTATGTCATTGTACTCCTCATTATTGTATTAATTGTTTTAGAACTTATATTCTGATCCCAGAAAATATCATTTAATATTCGTAATGCATATTTACCCGTATTTATCCTCTCATTAATTTCAACACCATAACTTCCATCTGCACTAATTTTTTTGTCCCCAACTACACTTTTTTTTCATGAATTTATTTTCCATGCACATCTTCTAAAACCAGGTCTTTTAATTTATCCCTTATTACCGTAGAGGTTACATTTTGTTCAAATGTATCTTTATTCCTTATTTTTCTTATTCCTCTTTCGTTTTTCCATATCTTATACTCTATATATTTGTAATCTTTTGCCATCAATAGCTAATCATAAACAAATACTCAACGAATAAACTGTATCTTCTTCTGCCTTTATCCCTACAGGTGAACATTTCTTTTTCCATTGTCTTAAAGCGTTTTGTAGATATATTTTGAATAAGGTCGGCGATAAACAACATATTTTGACTTAAATCTTTAGTAATTCCAAAACCTGATATAATATTTTTACCGATTTTTACTCTAGAGATATATTCATGAAATATTTTTTATTACCCGAATAATAATTTTATTTATTATTATTGCGCGTAAAACTTCCCAATATTTAATCAGGGACACATTGTCGTATTATATTATTATTATTATTATTATTATTATTATTATTATTATTATCTCTCTATCTATCTTCGGGTTTTTACAGCTGCTGCCGTCTTCCCGTGCCAAACCTCCAAAGCCTACGGTCTTGGGCATCTTCGATGCTTAGCCCTCTAGCTTGCATTACTGTCTTCATGTTTTCCTTCCATGTTAACCTTGGTCTTCCTCTTTTCTTCTTTCTGTTAGGATGCCATTCATATAGTTGCTTCGGCCATCGCTCATCTTCCATTCTTAAAACATGTCCTAACCACTTTAATTCCTTTTCCTCAATTCTTTCTATTATGCTTTCTTCTGCTTCCATTATGTTTCTAATTTCCTTATTTGTGACACGTTCTAATTTAGACTTTCTGGCACTTCTTCGTAAATAATCCATTTCTAGAGCTGTTAGTCTATTCTTGTAGTACTTATTGATTGTCCATACCTCACTTCCGTACATTGCAACAGATTCCACCAATGTTTTACCAATATATTTTTTTGTGTCTTTCCAAATATGCTTATCCCACCATATGGAATTTAATGATGATATTATTTTGCTACTCAATTCAATTCTATGATTATTATTATTATTATTATTATTATTATTATTATTATTATTATTATTATTATTATTATTATTATTATTGTTGTTGTTGTTCCTTGCCTTTGGTCCCGAGAGTCGAAGTTTCAAACCCGATCGGGTTCGATGGATTTTTTAGGATGAAAAAATCCAAGGAGTGAGTTCTTCAGGAGGGACTTTAAGCCGTGGGTCCCGAGTCTGAATATTTTCAGGCTAGTAAAAGAACCATAACTTGAATAAAGATGCCTGTAAGCAAAATTTAGCGATTTTCACCATCCCAGTAATACCTTAGTTGCCTAATAGATGTCTCATTGGGATGGTATGTTGAACGCATACCATTCATGACATCTGTAAGGAAATGAGCATAACTACATAACTCCTAACAAAAGGAGATACTAAGGCTCATCATTGGACTCTTACGCCATTGTAGATTATTATTATTATTATTATTATTATTATTATTATTATTATTATTATTATTATTACGGCGCTACAGCTTCAATTGTAGAATGCTTTGGCCATCTCAACGAGTTATTTCATCACTTTTTTATCCTGAACACATTTGTTCCAATTTTTTTATCTTCATCAATTTTATATCATTTACATCATCATCTTCCCAACTTTTTCTGGATCGTCCAATATATTTTGGTGTTAATGTCTTCCATTTGTAGAGCATTGTTATTATTATTATTATTATTTTATTATTATTATTATTATTATTTTATTAGTTATTGTTATTATTATTATTATTATTATTATTATTATTATTATTATTATTATATGTTGATAGGATTGTCTGCTTATGTTACCTGTATGTAACCTTTGAGAAAAGTTGTAGTCTATTCCTTTCTCTCTGATAAAAATGAATAAGACATTTACAACGATTTAAGGTTACTTTAATTGCCAGCTGTGCAAATGAGATAACTATTCCAAACTTAATGGTCTACCAGAGTGGTGACAACAGTTAGACTATAGTCTCGCAGACAGAAAATTAAGAAACTCTAAAACCGCATAATAAACGCATATGAAATATTCTAACAGCTTGAATACATAAAGGTATGTCGGAAGCAGTTTAAAGACAAGATGAGAAGTCATAAAGTAATGCGGCAAATAGCAGACCCCAGAAATAAGACTTGGTACTAGGATATGAAAAAAAAATTGTGGTGTATAGTGGAAAATATATGGAGCATAAGTTTCCGTAATATGACGCCAGAGAATATAGAAGGGACTTATCCCTATCTTAGTGTGTCCAGTTTAATAACGTTAGAGGCACTACTGTGGAATTCTTGGAATTCCTTAAGTTTGTGCTGTTGTTGCATAGAAGACGAAGGGGGGAAGTGGATTGCAAAGATAAGAAAAAAGTCAGTGACATCGAAACATTTCAACATTACGTGCCTCTTAAAGATTTGTAATCCATAGGGTATGCAAGATAGTTTATTATGCAAGTACAAAATCGTTTAAATTATCCCTTCTGTTCAAAGAAACACGCTAAAACTGCATTAAACACTGGCGAGAACAGTTGTAACTTATGAAACTGAAACGTGGACACTAAACACTAACTAGTACTATCGAACACTTAGGTTCATGACGCTCTCCATACATCCCTATCCTGAGTTAATATTTTCCAACCATTCCTTTTATAATTTACTTCCCTCTTATAATGTTTAATATTATTCTCTCATCTCATTCTTGGCCTGCCTACAGGGCGCTTTCCTTCTGATTTTGCTATAAGGAGCCTCCATGTCCCTCTTTCATTCCTCATTCGTGCCACATGTTCTGCCCATCGAAGTCTACGAAACTTAACTCTTCTTATTACATCTGGTTTGATATAAAGATCATATACCTCACTGTTATGTAATCTTCTTCATTCGCCTGTCTGTTCATTTCTATTTGGTTCGATAGTTTTCCTAAGAACTTTATCTTAAAATACTTGTAATATTTTCTCCTCCCTTAAATAAAAGTCCGTGTTTCGCATCCGTATACCGGTAATATAACTGGGAGAATGACAATTATATATTTTTTTCAGTATAATGTTTTTTTAGAGAAGTTGGAACTACAAGAGTCCCTGCAATGCATAATAGCATTAATTTCCAGAATTGAGCCTATGTTAATTTTTTACACCTCATTCCTGTTTGTAATTATTGTTCCTAGGTACCTATTTGAATGTAGCTACTTCTTCAAAATGTCCGTTTTGTAATTAACTGTATATTTCCATTATATAATATATTTCTATGTTGGCCATATATTTAGTTTTATTGATATTTACTTCCAGTCCCAATTTTTTAGTGTTGTTTAATAGAAGTAGTTGTTGGTTCTTAGTATCTCCTCGCCATCTCCTAATAATACTCCATCATGAGCATAAACTAACTTATCAAGTTATTGAATTGTAGATCTTCTTCATCCTCTAAATATTTGATATCATGTTCTAGTTGAAAATTGAATAGTAGAGGAGATTGTGCATCTCCTTGCTTTAACCCATTGTGAATTAAAAATTATCTGAAAACTTTTTTCCTCCATGCACCCTACTCTTTGTGTCAATTAGACTCATTCAGATAAGTCTAAATAGCGTTTTTAACAGCAGATGAAATTGCGTTGGGATATTTAAGATAAAAAAAAAACCATTTAAAAATCTATGAACCAGTAGACTATTTTTATTTTATTTTATTTTTTTCAGCATGTTCCATCACAAAGAAAGTAATACTAAATGCTTTAATTTACAAAATCTTTACATAAAATTATTTGCAAAAAAAATATATTTTGTTTTCATTGATTTTCTATGGCCACTTGTAATTTTTTATCTATTTGTTCCACTTATTGAATTGGATTTGTTTTGCTCTAATTTGTCTAAATCTATGGCATTAATGAATTAGATTAATTCATCTGTATTTTCCTGTACTAGTCTTACTTTATCGAATGTCCATTTACCATATTTCTTAATCATGTTGTTCTTAAATAACTGTTTTTCTGTTTCTAGTTTTGTACATGCAAACAATAGATGATCTATGGTTTGTTTTGAGTTTCCGCATGTACACAAGGGGCTGTCTTTTATTTTAAAACGATAGTAATAACTGTTATTTTCCCGCGCCCTGTTAAGAAAGTAGTTCTTTTTCCAGTTTAAGGTAAGTTTAATTTCAATCTTTCCTTCTCACTAGGTAAAAAGGATTTTGTCACTGCACCTTTTGTGATGTTTTTCCATTCATTTTCCCACTTATTTACACTTATTAATTGCAATTCACTTAAAACTACACTGGCTGGTTTACGGTCGTATCTAGTAGACTGTGTGAAAGTGGAAGATAACTTACTTAATAATGGCATAGTCCATTGTTGAGCCATATCCTCTCCTTTGTTAGGAGTTATAAGACCAAGTTAATTTTTTAGTTACCTTATATGCACATAGATGTCGTGAATGGCAAGCGGTCGACACAGCGACTCAGTGATACATCTAACAGTTAATTAAGGCAATAATAGAGCGTTGAGGTCGGTAAATTTTGCTTAGTGGCATCTTTATTCAGGCTTAAGGATCTTTTACGTGTCTGAAAACCTTCAGACTCAGGACCTACGGCTTAAAGTCCTTCCCGGAGGATTTGCTCCTTGGATTTTTCCGTCCTAAAAATCAATCGACCCCGGCCGGGTTTGAATCCGCGAGCATCGGGACTAGAGCCAAGGAGCAGAACAACTAGTCCACCGGGGCCGACTGAAATTGGAATATACAAAATATATATAATCAAGAAATGGATCATATAAAATGCAAGATATTTTAAAATTTATAAAATCGCTTAGATTCAACGTAAAGGACACAGAAACAGAGGAAGACCTAAACAACGCTGGAGAAATCAAGATGATCTTGAGATGAAGGAACAATCTTAACTGAGCCTATAAGTAAAACTTTAATGACTATTTAACTCATGCCCCAAATAGGAGTCAATGACCAATCACGTTTCAATTAATTTTTACAACCAATGGCAGTCGTCTTTCACCTCGCCCTTTATCGAATTATCTTTACCAGCTCCTGCTTTTGTGATAAAGAAAGCTCCTCCTTTTTAATATTCTGAACAGGTCAGATCATTATTTTGCAATGACTGACTCTCCAACAAATACATTGAATAGGTCTATAGCAAAGAATGAACAGATTCATTCGATCAACACATTTGGTAATTGTGTGTTCAATAATTATGTTTTCAAATGATTTTACTGAATTGTTTACTAAAAAATAAGTTAATAACCTATAATGTTGGTTATAATATACAGTTTGATGTGTTTCATTTTTTCTCCACTAGGGTGCATTCGTCCACCGCTGTGGACTCGATTCCCGGTCGGGATAGGCTCTTGGGTGAGATTTTTTCGGGGTTTTTCCTCACCTGTAAGACGAATGTCAGGCCCAACGGTCCCCGAAAATCATCCGGCCGTAATCATCATCCTTAACATTATCATGATCATCCTTCACCGGTGTGGAAACCAACGGGTAACTACCACACCTATAATTCCTTAGTAAAGCTGTAAAGAATAGCATGAAAATGCTATAATTGTAGTGAAAGACCTGCCCTCGGGCAGAATTACTAAAGTATAGAATAGGGTGCATTCTTACAATATTGCAATCCTATTTGGCAATACATAATATGATTAAGTTTCAGTGAACAAACATAACCTCACATCTGATTTGTTTTCGAACATCGCACTTTACATTAAATATATAAATGTTTTACAATACCGGTAACTATATTTAAATAATTATTTTTTAATAAACAGCTTTAATTTTATTCGTTAAATAGTCCTAACAAATGCCACTTTTGATTTCCAAATCCTCTAGATAAATTCACTCGTCAGTTCGTGAATTTATCGTTGATTTGTAAATCACCTGTGAGATAACTTATGATAACGATGAAAATAAGTAAGAATCAGTATTGTTATTAATAACTAGATGAATTTATAGCAAAACGTCATGTGAGTTTGAAATGATGCAGGTGGAGGAAACTGTTTCCAATTAAAGATTGATGTTTGTAACTGATGTGTGTTGCAACCCTCCCGTCTTCAAGAATGCCGCCAGCTAAATAAGCTTCAAACTACTGAGCTCCATTACGGTACCAGGTATCTACCTGACAACAGCTTCATAAATATTTCATAACACACCCTTCCCAATATGTTACACACTAATCTCGTTTTGACACTGCTCATTTCTGTTTAAGGGGGTGTGTGAAGGTGTTTTCCTTTGCATCAAATTACTTGTTCTTTTACATTTTTTCGTATAAGCTTATTAAGATACAACCTTCCAACAGAAAGATCGTTAATGAACACTACTACTATTATTATTATTATTATTATTATTATTATTATTATTATTATTATTATTATTATTATTATATTTAGATAAATTAAATATATTTAATTAAATTATTTATATTAAACATATATATATATATACAAATAGATGAAACAGAGATAAGAAACAGGATCAATATAGGAAAGTGTGCTATATCTGCCCTAAATGGAATAGTATGGAACAAACATATCTTCAAAAAAAAACTATTTTTAATACAATAATCAGAAGCATTATTACCTATGGAGCTGATGTGTGGGCTTTAAATGCACAAATGAAAAATAAAATTGCTCGCCACTGAAATAGACTACTGGAGACGTGCTGCAAGAATATCCAGGAAGGATAAAATCAGAAATTCATATATAAAAGAAAAAAAATGCAGGAACAATATTCAATATTAGATTTTATAAAGAAGAAACAACTACATTGGTACGGACACATTAGAAGAATGGAAGAAGGAAGACTACCTAAGATAATCATGGATTGGGAACCACAGGGAAGGAAAAAGAAGGATAGACCAACTACTACGTGGATTCAGGGAATCAATGAAGCTAAGAGGGAATGGGAAATAGAAGAAGATATATGGATGAACAGACAGGAATGGAAAAATGTGTTGAAACAAATGTGTAGTTAACTGTGACCATGGGTACCGGAAAAATGCATATTCATTGTAAAAGCCGAATAATAAAAAAATAATATTATTATTATTATTATTATTATTATTATTATTATTATTATTGAGGTATGGACAGTCAATAAGTACCACAAGAATAGACTAATAGCTCTAGAAATGGATTATTTACGCAGAAGTGCCAAAAAGTCATAATTAGAACATGTCACAAATAAGGAAATTAGAAACATAATTGAAGCAGAAGAAAGCATAACTGAAAGAACTGAGGAGAAGGGATTAAAGTGGTTAGGACATGTTTTAAGAATGGAAGATGAGCGATGGCCGAAGCAACTATATGAATGCCATCTGACCAGAAATAAGAAAAGAGGGAGACCAAAGTTAACATGGAAGGAAAACATGAAGACAGTAATGCAAGCTAGAGGGCTAAGCATCGAAAATGCCCAAGATCGTAGGCTTTGGCAGTTTGGCACAGGAAGACGGCAACAGCTGTAAAAACCCGAAGATAGATTATTATTATTATTATTATTATTATTATTATTATTATTATTATTATTATTATTATTAAGAAGAAGAGAGCAAGCACATGAACTATTGGTGACAGAGATGGACTTCTGGAGGAGGTTTTCTGGAAATTCAAGAAGAGACAAAATTAGAAATACTAAAATAAAATAAATAATGGATGTTCAAAAATATGTTCTACAAGTTATTGAAGAAAGAAGACTGAAATGTTTTGGCCGCGTAAAGAGGATGTCATCAGATGACAGAATACCTAAAATTGTATTAAATTTCGAAGCGGAGGGCAATAGAAGAAACGGAAGACCAAAATAACAGCGAGTTTAAGGAGTGCGTAGGATTATGGTAAAGAGAGGATTAACAAAGAGCGATGCAGAGTACAGGGATGTATAGAGGAGTAAAATTTACAATGGAAAACTACTGTAATTTAGAGAAATTCCGAATAATAATAATAATAATAATAATAATAATAATAATAATAATAATAAATAATAATAATAATAATAATAATAATTATTATTATTATTATTATTATGTCACTGGCACTATCCAAACCGGAGGTTAATTGCCGCGCGGATATAAGCTCTCCATACATCGCTATCCGAGCTATTGCTTTCCAATCATATCCTGTATAATCTAATTCCCTCAAATCATGGTTAATATTATTCTTCTGCCTCATTCTTGGCCAACCAACTGGGCGATTTTCCTCTGTACAAGTAGTTTCCATGCCTCTCTTTCATTCCCCATTCGTGCCAGTGTATATATCTAGTTTCCCATAAATATCATGTTATATAGTCTTCTCTATTCGCCTGTCTGTTCGTCTTTCTTTGGCCCAAATATTTTCCTAAGTACTTTGTTTATTGATATTAACTATTTTATTGGAACTATCGAATCCAGTAGTTCGTAGCCGCGCGATTCTCTCCGTACATCTCTATCCTAAGCCAATGTTTTCCAATTATCCCCTGTATAATTTATCTCTCTCAAATCATGGTTAATGTTATTCTCCCACCCCACTCTTAGTATGCCTATTGTTTCCTCTGATTTTTCTACAAGAGTTTCCATGTCCATCTTTCATTCCCTATTCGTTCCACTTGTCTTGCCCATCACAGTTTATGAAACTAAACTGTTTTATTACATAAGGATTATGTAGATCATCGTTATGTGATCTTCTACCTGACCTGTTTGTTCGTCTCTCGTTGGTCCAAAAATTGTCCTAAAAATATATTCTCAAATATTGTAATATTTTTTCCTCTCTTAAATTAAGAGTTCATGTTTCGCATTCATTTAACTGGAAGTTTAACGTTTTTTGAGAGACGTTAGGATTATTATTATTGTTTATTTATTTATTTAAATAATGTAATATCCAAGTGCGGGCCAAAATATATGCATGTTTAAATGCCTCTCCCGACAGATTGTGTCCCTCTATCGTCCAGTGGAGTGGGGCATGTAAAATATATTTACAAAGGAAGAGGTTAAACTAAGATAAAGAATGAAACATTGATTTATAAAAAAAATGCGAGAACAAGTTCCATTAATTTGTGTTCATGGCTACTTCTGTTGTATACATAAACATAAGTTTTGTAGAAATATGCAATTCTAGTGTATTTCCTGTTTATTTGTACGTTGTTTGTGTGTTGATTCCCACACTGTATATTGCGGTTCTGACTAAGTCGCTAGTGAATGCATAGCTTTACCTCTGTGACCCAGGTACAGTTTTCTCCTGGGTGAGTTGGAAAATCCTTCGTGTGTAATTTTGTGAATATGTAATGAGGTTTATTTCTAATGCAATGAGGCGTTAACCACTTTTTGTGTTTATAGAATAATTTAAAGCAGAACATAAACAGCAGCTTGTTTTGAGAGCAAGATACAATCTACTCACTTCTATATGAACTATATCCGAAATATCATTATTCACTTATTAACCAACTAACTAACGTACTGGCACTATCGAATACGGAGGTTCATGGTCGCATGAACAAAAGCTCTCTATACATCACTATCTTCAGCAATATTTTTCAATAATCCCCTGTATGATACATCTCCATCAAATCATGGTTAATGTTATTCTCCAACATCATTATTGACTATTTACAGGCCACTTTCTTCTGGTTTCCTAAATATATCCATCCTCTTTTTTTCATTCTCCATTCGTACCATGTACGCTATATATCGTGGTCTTAGGATATTATCTGTTCTTAATACATCTGGCTTCCCATAATGATCATGTAGATCACTGTTATTTAGTCTTCTATATTCACCAAAAAATATGGGCCGCGGTGAACTAATGGTTATGCTCCTTGCCTCTGGTCCGGGGGGTCGCGGGTTCAAACCCGGCCGGGTCGATGGATTTTTTAGGACGGAAAAATCCAAGGAGCGAGTCCTCCGGGAGGGACTTTAAGCCGTGGGTCCCGAGTCTGAAGGTTTTCAGGCTCGTAAAAAATCCTTAAGCCTGACTGAAAAGGCCTCTAAGCAAAATTTACCGAATTTTCCCGTCCTGGTACTACCTTGGTTTCCTAGATGTCAATATTAGGCGGAACGCTGACCACGTACCACTCAAAATGACATCTACACGAAAACAAGTGTAACTAAAATAGTATGGTTCAAATTCTTCCCTGTAGTGGGAGAGCGCCTAAATCTCTGTAAAGGGAAAACATAGGCTTACAATACAAAAATACATTCACCAATCTATCTGTCTCTCTGTTGTAATATTTATTCTCCAATACGTATACTCTCTATTTTTCTGTTAACCCTTTCAGCTACGATTCAGTTTTTTCTTGTTTTTGTGTTAACTAAATTCCATAACTACAATAGCTGATGAACAGTCCAAATGGTAGTTCAAAAATCACTGCTTATCGGCAGCACTTTACAAAAGATTTCTTGAATGTATTGCACAAAACCCACCGCTTCACCATTGCCAATAAATAAATGAAAACAAAGTGGCTTCACAGAAAAACATCTAGACTCAAAATGTTATAGTAAAATATCAAGTTTCGATTCCATATAATATAATAATATAATTTCAAGAATACAAGAATAACCGTTTTATGCTTTTTAATTTTACGATTTTTGAGACAAGTTGGAATGCAGGAGGGACTTTGTAATGATTATTTAATTCATGTCGCAAATGGTAGTCAATGACCAATCACGTTTCAATGAATTCTATTTTACACCAATGACAGTCGTGTTTCACCTCGCTCTTTATCGATTTCTCTTTATCAGCTCCTGCTTTTGTGATAAAGAAAGCTCCTCCTTTTTTAATATTCTGAACAGGTTAGACCTTTATTTTTCTCCAACAAATACATTGAATATAGGAAATAATAAATATATTCAGTGATTTTACTGAGGTGTTTATTCAAAATATAAATGATTAACCTATAATGTTGATTATAATAGTTTGATGTTTAATTATTTCTCCACTAGAGTGCATTCTTACAGTATTTCGATCCTATTTGGCAATAAATGATATGATCTTGTTGCAGTGAATATAGGCCCCTACATAACCTCAAATTTCTAATTTGTTTTCAAACATCACCGTTTACATTAACTATATGAATAATTTAAAACACCGGTTACTATATTCAAATAATTATTTTTAGTAAAGAACTTAATTCCATTCGTTAAATAGTCCTAACAAATGCCACTCTTGATTTCTAAATTCTGTAGATAAATTGGAAATCACTCGTGGTATTACTTATGAATAATGGTTTATGTTTCCAGAATTGAGCCTATGTTTAATTTATTTCTGCACTTCATTGTTCTTTGTATTTATTGTTCCTACGTAGGCCTATTTGAATTCTATTGAAAGACGGGCACGAATTGGGAATGAAAGGTGGGCATGGAAACTTTTTGTAGAAAATCCGGAGGGAACGCGTCCAGTACGTAGGCCAAGAACGAGGTGCGAGAATATCAATAATCATGATTTGAGGGAGGTAAATTTTACAATGGATGATTGGAAAACAGCTGAGGCTAGGGAAGTATGAAGAGCATAGCCTATATCCACGCAGCCATGAACCTGTGATTTAGGTAGTGGCAGTGAGTTAGCTACTCGTATATGACTGCGTGCCGTCACGTTTCTTGATCTCTTTCATAGTGCGATATTGTCAAATTTTGAAGAATGTAGGACATGAAAAGAATGTTGAGGAGATTAGGCAGAAAGTAGTCAAGAATTTCGAAAAGAAAACATGATGATATTGTCAACTTTGTTGTAGAGGGGCTGCAAAAAATTAAGGTAACTTGGAACCGCATGATGGACAATTGTGTGACTAATAGCATATTACGATGCAAGGTTGGGAAGTGGTATTTACAGAATCGAGGAAAATGTTTAAAAACTGAGTGATAGCGAGGTTTTTAATTTCCGAGATTCTGTAAAACACTTCACAAACGTGCTTGTACATTATTTTTTGCACGATGGTGTTTTCAAAATAATAAATAGTAGTAAAATAATAACATATTTGTTGGAAATATATGCATTATAAACAATCGAGTAGCGTTAACAGTGTGGACAATGGTTATTAGTTGAAAGTACAGGAGGCCGTGAGACCATTATTATTGATAAAATGGCCGCAAGTACGTATTTATTGTTTTATATTGTTTCAAATAAAGTTCAGTTAATTTAAGATGCAGTGACGTGTTTCGTATAATGTATATTAACACTACCTTTTGGATATTTTTGTATATAGGCCTACATTATACGTAATATACATAGAGGGCAGTAGTTTTACTTCCCGCACGTGGGTGTAGATGTAATATTACAGTATAGTTATTTAGGAAGGCAATCCCGAAATGTAGGAAGTTAAACTTTCAATCATGGTCGCCATTGTTGTAAGTAACGCACTATGGCGCAAAAAAATAGCTATGTACGCAACAAGTGAAGTAAGTAGTACATTACTAGAGGACGTGTTTGAACCCAAGCTTAAGCGAGGACTAGTAAGTAAGTTCCAGACTAGTAATTTACTTACTTAGTTCTCGGATTGCGTAAATAATTTTATTCGCTCCTATACTAATATTAATTATGTTTATGTTTTATATTTTGTGTGAACTTATATCTTGGTTTGAAAAGTTCAATTGTTTGATAGCGAGGGACTGTTGATAAAACAACGCAATTGTTTATTGTTGTCTGAATTAGTGGCAGACATAACAGTTTTAGACTGCATATTAATTAAAATATGATTAATTGTAATGTGGAGGAAGCGGCAAATGCTTCGATTCAATTTCTATTATCATCAAAGTTGAAAAATAGGTATGAAAAAGTATAGAGAATATTTATTATTAATTTAAATTTGAAATAGTTAACATTTTTACATTATTAATTAAGTCAATTACTTATCTACCCTGTGGAAGTAAGTTGAGCAATTACATGCCATTGCCAATGGATGCCAAGACCTCTCTGGTAAATTCAGTTTACTTCCCAAGAAACAGAATGATATCACTGAGAAACAAAAAAGAAACTATTTTTTTTTGTCTCAGAAAGAAAAATATGTGATTCTGATAGTATTTTTTTCTCCTGAATTCAAATAAAATATCGGTTTTTCTCCATCACGCAAGGTTTCCGAGAGACAGGCATTTATAATTTCAAACACTTTAATATTTTCTACATTCGTAATTACACAGTATTCGAACATTTGGACTCACCTAGAAAGTAAGAAATGACGATTTTCTGCTATATTTCGCCTTTGGAACAACCCTCTTGATGGTCCAACAATAATCGGCCAGCATATTAGGATTCCATTTGCCTTGATATCTCTTTTCCATAGCTGAAATAATTTGAGTTAGCTCATTTGGTTTTATTTTACAATGGAAAAATGGGCGAAAAAACGTTTATTAAAAATAATTATTTAAATCCATTAATTGAAATTGAAATAAAACAACTGTGGGTGACGGCGAAATTCCGAATACATACTCGTATTTGAAAACACGACAAAAAACTGCATTAAGTACAACTATCGGTACTCATGAGGCAAAAATCATGTTGACCAGTGTAATTAGGCCATAATTAGTGTGGGATTGAACAAACTACTTAACTACTGGCACTATGGAACGTGAAGTTTATGGTCGCGCGGACATAAGCTCTGCCCTGAGCTAATATTTCCCAATCATTGCATATAATTCACCTCTCTCAAATCATGGTTAATGTTATTATTGGTATTTGTTTATATAAAGTAGCGGTAAAATTAATAATCAATCCAATTATTTTTAAAGCCCGAGAGCGGAAAAGTAAATATTAAAATGGTTTTAAAAAAATTCTAAATTTAATTCACACGGGACAAAATATTTACAATTGCCAATACATTTGCTGAATTCTCCAGGGTGTTTGTATACAATTAACAGTTTATAAAATATAAAAAACTGTACATATGTAAACATGTGATACATTGATCCGATTCGAAAAATTACATAACTTTTATCTAACAGTGCTTACGTTGATTTGAGCAGTGAGCATTTAATTTAACTATTCCCTTCAACAACTCATGTAATAAGTATTACAATATAAATCTGGGCGTAAAATGCCGTATTTTGCTCTAGGTCTCAAACATTCTCAAGCATACGACATAGGACCTCTGTCTGTATGGCTTTACTTTCCAGCTGAACGAAGCCTTACTCAAGATTCTAACATCCTTATAAATTCATAGTCCCCGACCGGATTTAAACCCGCGAACCTCCGAACCAGAGGCGATTACGCTAAATCAACTTGTCATATTTTTACACATACACAACTTTTATATATATATATATATAATATATATATATGCCTAACAATGCAACCTGCATAAATTATGTTTGTGCTCGCAAAACTCGAAAAGTAGTAGGTCGATTGTTATGAAAATTTGTACATACAGTTTTCAAGTACGGAGAGTGTTTATTTGCTATCTGTTATTCTCTAAAACTATTAGGTGTAGGAATTCACCTGAAGCGAAAATTTAAAAATCCCTCTAGCGGTCGCAATTTTCACAATGAAACTCAGTTTAAGCTATTAATGCATACCACATAATTTAATTTACCCGTAATTTTCTTTCAACTTATTCAACTAAAAATAAAAACGCATTAATTTATTTAGGTATAGCAGCGCACGCAGGAAATTAGCTAATGTATATATATATATATAAATAGTTGCTTGTTGGTTTGTTCGTACTTTATGCGCGGCTATACCGTTGATCCGATTGTGATGGGACTTTTTGCAAAATGTTCAGGAGATTCCCGGGATGAATATAGGCTATAAGAGAGTTGTGATACACCCTTAAAATCGCCCTTTGTAGGAAAACGTGAAAAAAAGTAGTTCTTCGGACGCTTAAATGGTTTACGCTGCCAAAATCATAACAAATACATAAAATTAATGTACACAGAATTGAATATCTCAAAAAGCTCTATAAGAAAAGTCCACAACAGCATATGTTTATCTCTTACGCATAACTCACAATAACCATTTTTGTCTTTTATTGATGCCAAGAAGATCGAGACAAGTACGTAGATTCCTATGCAAGCATAGCAGCACATGATGGCTATTCTTTTACGGATAACTTACAATAACGAATTTTGTCTTTCAGCTCATATATGCCAAGTACATCGGGATGCATAGATTCCCGTGCAACGCCGGGTAATCAGTACGGGATATCTAAAAATAATAACGATATAAATTTATATTCATTTTTCCTTTTACTTGTTCTACTAAATACAAAAACACATTATCATTTATTTAGGTGTAGCAGCGCACGCTGATTTTTCATGTTTATTACCTTAATTAATCAATTGATTTGGTGTTTACTTGATGAAAATACATTATATATTTAATAAATAAAACAAGCAAAGTTTTATATGATTTTCATAAATATTTAGGCCTATTTAATTTAACATTCGTAACAGCTGTTTCAATACACTGTATCTTCTTCAAACTAATATCATAAATACAAATAAATGTTCTATTTATGAGGGTCAGTACTTAGAGGAACTTCGGGTAATTTGGACCCCTGTTTTCAATTTGTTGTTTTTATTCTTTTAGTTAATGGATTTGAATTTTGTTTAATTACAGTGATTATGATTAGTGTTGTAACTATGGAATATCATTTTTTTATTCTTTTTTTGGAAACATCTTCATAATTGTAAACTTTCTTACATTACAAGAAAGGTCCACTTTAATTGGCATATTCGGATAAATTGGACCGAGAGTGAACCTTAGCTTTTATCTATTTTTAAGTTTATTTACTTTATTAATTTATACAGACAGGCACAGATTATTCTGAAAATATTTATGACTGATCATAATTAAAAATCGTTGATTTTTGTTTAATGTTTTGAATTTGTTTGTTGATTATAACATTCACACGTCGATGGTCTTTGGATTTAGTAAAATTACAAGGATATTAAATAAAATTAATTAAGTCAATAGGTTTTTAAAGATAGCATCCTCATTGATAAAATATGCGTATTCGTGTAAAGTGGACCCAGAGGGTCCTCATTAACCGAATTCCTTTGTTATGTTTAATTATTTTATACAGCCATCGTGTCACATAATATCAAACCAAACCCGTCAGTATATTAAAACAGCATCTACATAATATAGCCTAATATATTTAGGAGTTTTTTTCTACATTTGTAATATTCAATAGCAGAAATTAAGAATTGATTTTTAGCTTGAAAAACTTTTAAAATGCTCATTTTCATAAATATCACAAATAAACCCTTCTTCGTACAAAGAATAACAGAAACTGGCCTTGAACCGCTCAAAGTTGATGAGGGGTAGAAGTTAAAATATTTTCTGTTCTAGGGCAGCACCAATTAAAGAAAATATCAACAGGGTCCAGTCAAACAGAAGGGTCCATATTACCCAAACTTCTTTATAATATATTACAGGATTACTTATAATTAATCATTTTTAACTATTCCTTTATATAATCAACTATAAATGTATTATATAGGTTTGAGTGTGGCACGTCCGACATAGTTTATATAGGCCAAACAGGTAGACTGTTTATTTCTCTTTAAAAGAAAATGTGAGGACATATAAGGAGACTGTCATGGCGGCTGGAGACTGTCATGGCGGCTAGCTACTAACACGCACAAGTTACGCTCCAGGTTTTAAGTTATTTTTCAGCAGGTGCCTTCGTTATTTCATAGCTAAAGTTGTATATTCGTAGTCAGTTTAAGTTTAAATTTATATCAAAAGTGTGTACATTTAACAACATGGTTAAAAACACACGTAATTCTAACAACGATTCGACAAGTTCTACGGAGGAAGCAGTGAAACGTGTGGTGAAAGACGCGCTACAGGATCCCGGCACTCTGCAGGTGTTTGTGTCCATGTTGCGGGACCAGGTAGTGGCGGAACTGCAGAAGACCATCCAGGACAACACTAAAGTAATTGAGGATCTGAAAAAGACCCTCGATGAAAAAGACAGAAAGATTGAGGTGTTGGAAAATAAAATAGACGACTTAGAACAATACCAGAGACGTCAATGCCTCAGGATTTTTGGTGTAAAAGAAGAGGCCGGAGAGGACACTGACCAGAAAGCCATCGAGGTGGCCAAAAAAATCGGTGTCGATTTATCAGTGACTGACATTGACAGAAGTCACCGTGTTGGTGTTAGTAATGCTGAAAGACCGCGGGCTATAATAGTGAAATTTGTTAGTTACCGCAAGCGCAGTGAAGTTTTTCTAAGCAAGAAAAAGTTGAAAGGAAGTGGGGTCACTGTTCGCGAGGACCTAACGAAGTGTCACTATCGCCTGCTACAAGAGAGTATACAGAAATACGGTATTCAAAATGTATGGACAATGGACGGTGCCGTCATAGCTAAAGTAAATGGCGAAAAACGCAAAATTAGATCTTCTACGGATATCAACTAGATAGGACCTGAGTGTAAAATATGTTTGCTTTGTCTTTTCTTTGCTAACAATTATATTGTTAATTTATTTCTAATTTAGGTAAGTTTTAAGTTTATTATTTTTTATTTAGGACAACTTACTTGTTTTATTTTAATTTTTTAAGTTCTTTGTTTAGCTAAATTATTTTAATTTTATTAGAGTTATTACAGTACATAGTTTATTTTTACTTTCTGCTATTGGCAACATTGAGCTGACAAATGAAGACTTGTTTGTAACCTCTGACTCACTCACCTTCTCCAATCACCCTCTTATTGTGCAGACAACTTTTAACGCAGATAGCAACATTCCTCAATCCCAACCATCCCCTCCAACAACAAATACTACTAGTCTACTTAAGAATGCATTTTCTATTGATAAATCATCACTTAAAATCGCTCACGTAAATTCACAAAGCATTCTGTCCCACTTTGATGAGTTTGAAACCATATTTTCATCTCTTGGACTGAGCGCCATTTTAATTTCGGAAACCTGGCTGACCCCTTCCATACCTTCGTCCCTTGTTCACCTAGACGGATATACATTGCTCAGAAATGACAGAATAGATAAAAGAGGTGGAGGAGTTTGTGCCTTTATATCAAATGAGCTTAATCCAAGAATTGTCCACAAGTCCCCTTCTGTATATTCCGCTCGCCCCGAGTTCTTATTCGTAGAAATTCAAGCCAGTCTAAAAAATGTCTCTTATGCATTGTATAACAAACCTCCAAAAATAAGGCAACCTTTCGGATCTAGAAAACGCTCTGAACGATTCATTACCTCATTATGAACACGTTATTGTCGCAGGCGATTTTAATACAAATCTTCTTCAGACTGACTCACCAGCCATACAACTTAAAAATATGTTCCAAAGCTTAAATATGACAATTGTTCCTTTCTCTGCCACACATCATACTGCTAATACCGACACTCTACTGGACTTAATAGTGACTACACATCCACAGAAAGTACTGTCATATGGACAAATTCCTGCTCCCGGCATATCTGCTCATGACATTGTATTCGTAGAATACTCACTCCAATGTCCTAAAAGACGCTCTAAATTGATTACGTACAGAAATTTACAAAACATAGACGATACTAAACTAAAATCAGACGCTTTAGAACTACCTTGGTACACAATATGGAATCTTAGATCAGTTGATGAAAAAGTAGACACATTTAATACACTGATATTACAACTATATGATAGACATGCACCAGTAAAAACCCGACGATTTTCCCGCCCCCCTGCACCCTGGAATGAATGACTCAATACGTGAACTTATGTCAAAACGAGACAAAGCATACCGAACATACAGACGACATAAAAATGACGAGAACTGGCAACTGTACAAACAACTTAGAAATACAACTACACAAACTATACGCAATGCCAAACTACGACACGCCCACACGCCCAGTATAATCGGACCCGAAATAAGTGCACGGGATACTTGGCGAAATCTCCGTGCAATGGGACTTAGACAGTTGAATCCCTCAACTGACTCTATAGACATTTCTGTAGATGACTTAAATGAACATTTTACCCTCAATACCCATGACACCTCCAGACAACAAGACTAAAATAGACACTCTTAAAGACTTATCCCCATCCCCCCATATAGGAAGAGATAAATTTTACTTTAACGACATTTCGCCTATAGACGTTAAAAAAGCACTCAAGCGGATTAAATCCAATGCACAAGGAACAGATAACATCAGCATTTTAATGCTAAATAAAATCATTGACATTATAACTATCCACAGTGACTCATATTTTCAATGCTTCCCTTATAACTTCTATCTTCCCTACTGTATGGAAACAGTCTAGAGTTCGGCCTATACCAAAAATAAGTACACCTACTAACTGTAATGACTACCGACCGATTAGCATCCTTCCGACATTATCTAAAGCCCTGGAACATATTGTACATAAGCAAATGACTGAATATCTCCAAGAAAATCACCTCCTTGATCCTTATCAATCCGGCTTTAGATATGGTCATAGCACAACCACAGCTTTGCTAAAAATTACTGAAGATATTCGTGAAGCCGTGGACAGACGTCAATTGACTCCTTTAACCTTACTTGACTTCAGCAAAGCTTTTGACACAGTAGACCACGACTTACTTATGATAAAGCTCAAGCACCTACACTTGTCTGACAGCGCTGTATCCTGGTTCGACTCATGCCTGCACGGTCGTCAACAATACGTTTCATTAAACTCTAGATCTTCGTCTTGGCGCAACGTGCCGGCTGGAGTCCCCCAGGGCAGTGTTCTCGGACCTCTTCTTTTCTCAATCTACATAAATGACTTGCCAACTGTACTAAAGCACTGCCGTTATCACCTCTACGCTGATGATCTCCAAATTTACCTACATTCACCTCCTCATTCTCTCTATAACAGCTTGACAAAAATGAATGACGATCTCATATCCATCTTTAACTGGTCTTCAAGTATCGGTCTAAATCTAAATCCTAACAAGTCACAAGTAATTCTAATGGGACAACAAAGACTGCTTACAACCTTTGACATATCTACACTACAAAACATTACTATAAATAATATAATTATCCCTTATTCTTCTTCAGTAATAGATCTTGGACTACATCTAGACACAAATTTAACCTGGCAAACACAAGTGAAACACAATATGTAAAAAGACTTTCTCCATCTTACATTATCTTAGACGTTTAAAGAATTTTCTCCCAGTTTCGTTAAAAACAAATCCTTGTGCAGAATCTTGTGTTACCACACTTCGATTATTGTGACATTTATATATAATGATCTAAACTATGACTTGTCGCAGAGACTGCAGGCGTGTTCATAATGCTTGCGTTCGATTCATTTTCAATATCCGCCGTTATGACCATATTTTCCGAACACTTTAATAACCTCTCTTGGCTCCGTCTTACTGACAGACGTAAATTGCACTCTCTTTCACTACTTTTCAAGCTTCTGAATTCCTACATCCCTACTTACCTGGCGTCTAGATTTGAGAAGTTATCCTCTTACCACAATATTGACACTAGATCACAAGATAGCAGTCTGCTAACAATTCCTCTTCATAGCACTTCCTCCTATTCTACTTCCTTCACAGTAGCCTCTGCCCGCTCCTGGAATCTCCTTCCTCAAGAGATCAGGGGTTGCCGCACACTTGGTACCTTTAAGTCACGCTTATACAGTTACCTGTTGTCTAATAATTAATGTTTCTCTATTTATTTAATTTATATACTATGTCATTAATCTTTTCCTGTTTTTTTTATATATATATTGTACATATATATTTAATTCGTTAAATTTAGAGTAAATCAAAATACATTATAAATATTAATTGTATTGTATTCATAACTTGTAATCGTTTATATTTATACATATATATATATATATATATATATATATAGATATATATACTTGTAATTTAGATTTAAGACTATTTTTTGTTTGTATTTTTTTTTAAACCTGGTTGAGTGGTAGACAAGGCCTTAAGGCCTTAACTCTGCCAGGTAAAATAAAGCTATTATTATTATTATTATTATTATATAAATCTCGATACTTCAAACTTCGCTAACCACTTACTTAAATTTGATCATTTTCAAAACAGATTTTAAAGTTTTTCATGTTTGTAGCAAAGGAAAACAACTAAATATTTCAGATACTTTCATTCATTCATTTTGAGAATTTTTGTCATCATTGAGGGTTTTCTCCAACCAATTTTAATAATTAACATGCGTTTTTAAAAAAATGCATAAATGGCTACGGACTATCAGTTTGTCTTCTTCTTCTTCTTCTTAAACTTAATTTGTAGGATTTTCATCCTGTTTATTTCCAAAATCACTCCTCGGAGGAAGACGTATTGGATATGCATTCACTGTCTATCCATCTCTTGGCTGGTCTTCCTCTTGTTCTTCTCCCGTCCATTGGTCTATCTTCTTTAGCTCTTTTTGCAAGCCGGTTTTCTACCATTCTTTCTATATGACCCTTCCAATATTTTCGTCTATCTATAATAAATTTGGTTATGTCTTGAATATGGCATTTGTCCATAATTTCTGTGTTGTGTATTTTATCAAATAATGTTTTCCCCTGAATAGTTCTTAAGATTTTCATTTCGCATGTGCTTATTATTTGTTTAGTTTTTGTTGTATCAGCCCTAGTTTCTGCTCCAAATACGACAACTGGTCGAACTATCGTTTTGTTTATGCGGGTTTTGCTTTCTATTGACATATGTTTGTTGCGCCAAATTAAATCTTTCATATACCCTGATATTTGTGCTGCTTTATCAGCTTGTTTCTTTACTTATTTTATTAAATTTTTAGTGTTTGTTATTAATACACATAAATAATTAAATTCTGACACTTGTTCTATAATTTTTCTTTCCACTTCTAATTTGCATCTTACTGGTTCTTTTGATATTGTTAAGCATGTTGTCTTATTCGTGTTAATTTCCATATTGTATTTTCTGGCATTTATATTAAATTGATGTAAAGATCTTTGTAAATTATCTTCAGATTCTGAAAGGAGAACGACATCATCTGCGTAACATAGGCCTATTAAGTGAAATCTAGTGTTTCCAATGTTATAACCCAAACGTGGTGGTATGTTTTCAACCATAGCCTGTCCCTAGCCAGATTGAAAAAGGGTGAGGGGGAGGAGTAACACCTCCTAAAAAAACCTTGGTTCAGCTTGCCCAGCTGATAGTACCTTGTGAGGGCCCCTTGCCAGGGTTACGGTGAAGACCTCAACGGCAGATACAGCGGAGAAGGAGTCCTTCGGTACGGTGTTCCTGACGGAAGAGGCAACTCTACATCTACTGCCTTGTAGATTGACAAACGGGCGGATGGGGTTCGTTAGTCCTGCAAGACAACCCATCTAGGAGAGGCAACTCCGAAATAAAACGGGACAGGCTGAGCTCTGGAGCTGGGTGAAGGCAACCGGCCTAGGGAGAAAACCCCGAATAATAAACCCGCCATGAAAACGGGCTAGCAACCCACTTCAAGGTGTATCTTATACATTGCTCGCAGTCCCAAGGATCAAGCCTCGGATGAAAGACGGAAAAAAAAATATCAGTTTGTAACATTCACAAATTCACAAATTTTAGAAACTTTAGAAATAAATATATTAAAGAAAATTAATAAGTTATTAAATTCCCAATTACATCTAAATGATTAATCTCTGTTAAATTTATAAAATAATATGTATTTTATATGTTGCTATAATTTGATTACCTTTTATTTAGGCCTATATTGTATTGCTAGGTTACGTTTGTTTTCATGATTGACTATATTCATAAATAGAAAACTTATTTTTATTTATGGCATTAGTCGTATGAAGATACAGTGTATTGAAACAGCTGTTCCGAATGTTAAATAAAATAAAAATTTATGAAAATCATATAAAACTTTAATTTCATTTATGAAATGCTTATTATTTTATTAAAATGAGATTCAAGATAAAGTTTGTTGCAGCTGCATTTCGGTAAATGTGTGTGTGCAAAAGTGATAAATAGAGTATGAGGATGAACTATTCTTGGAAGTCAGTTTAGACATTCAGATTCCATGATGTTCCCTTCAGACAGATCCCCCCCTCCTCCTTCACTGCTCCACTTTATGCATTTCTAAGACAGATATGCAACATTCCATTATATTATTCTCTCAGGCATGACTTTGTCGCTCTTCCCTCTTACATAAACAGGGTGATTCAAAATAAATATCCACTTCATCATTCTTCTACCTCTGAACTCGCTTCTATTCACTATCTTCCCATCAGAACATAGTCACAATTTCTATATATAACTTACCTCTATTTGTACTTCATCCTTCGTTGCTTCTAAGAAATTTCCTACCCATTTACACAAAGTCCCTCCATGGTATATTTACATTGTCGTGGAGTGACTTGCGTGCTTAAATCATCCCGAGAGCTATGCCGGCTGTAGCATTACTGGCGAAAGGGTTACCCATGCCGGACAGGTCGAAGGCGATAATCCAGACGAAAAAGTCGAAATAGTGACGATCTTTTACCGTAAAATTACAACTGTTAAGAAACGTGGACATAGGATTCTCAAAAAAAAAACTCCAAGCGCGACAGACCTAGAAGGCCCTTGCCCTACCAGCCGGCTGCTGGCCTCATATCCACAAATGTTAATCACATAGGTAGAGATAATCTAGTCAGTGTAAAGGTGACATGTGGACAGCATGTCGGGTTCCCTAGCAGTTATAGCTGATCTTCTCAATCTGGAGTCGCTACTTATTGTAGCTACCTAAATGCCTCACGATGCTGGGTGGGCACCGGTCCCATACTGCCAAAATTCCATGAGAAAATGTCCTCTCCCCATGAGCACTCGAATCAACGTAAATCCCGTAGCTCTGCGCCAAGGCTTCTTGCCCTAATCATTCGGCTACGGCGCGGTACAGGACATATAATCCACTGGGATAAAATTATCCGGAGGCAAAGTAGTCCCCCATTCGGTTCTCCGGATGGGGACTACTTCAGTGAATCCATGCCAAAGGCTCAAAAACAGGGACATGTTCCTAAGAACATGCAATGTTAGGATACTAGAAAAATTAACGCAGAAATTAGATAAATCACCCTGGGATATAGTCGCCTTACAGGAAGATAGATGGACGGACGAATGGGGAATGAAAGAGGGTAATGGAATCTTCCTGTAGGAAAACCAGATGGAAAACGTTCAGTTGGTGGAGAATATCACTAACTATGATTTGAGGGAAGTAGATTATACAGGAGGAAATTGAAAAACATTAGCTTAGGATTAGGATGTGTGGAGAGTTTACGTCCGCGCTGCGATGAACCTACGGGTTCTGTAGTACTAGTTAGTTAGTTGATCTTATACCAAAGACAGTGAGATGTTTTCATTTTTATAGCAAACAACTGCTTGTTGTGGCGACGTTCGATTGTATTTTTTTCCCAATGGGGCACTTTACATAGTCGTTGTATGAAACCCCATTAGCCACAGAGAAGCAACGGCTATTAAGCTCTTAGTCACTTCTCTCGATATACTGCAGATCTTTCAAAGAGTACGACAGAATTTATTCTTATATATTTTCCATCATTGGAAACATATTTAATATTTAAATCAAATATTCTGATAAATATATAACATTCTTTCAAGTATTTACCACAAACAACTATGAATGCAAATATTAAGTAATGCAACTTACAGCTATAATAAAGCGTTAAAAATGAAATGGCACGTAACATTTTATCGGACAGAATTATATGTATTAAATGTCACAAATAGAAATACAATATAGATGGAAATGGACAGCTAATGAGAAGTGAGGGAAATTTTGAGGAAGTGGCTGAATTAAAATACAATAATCACAAGTAGGAATGAGATGCACAAAGAAATTAAACATTTCAATTCTGGAAATGCATGCTATTATGCATTACATGGACTCTTGACGTCCCAACTCCTTTAAAAAAACGTTAAACTGAAAATATATAAAACCACTATTCTACCAGTTATATTATATGGATGCAAAACATGGACTCTTACTTTATGGGAGGAAAGGAGGTTACGAATATTTGAGAATAAAGTTCTTAGGAAAGTTTTTGGACCAAAGAGAGATGAACAGGCAGGTGAATGGAGAAGACTACTTAACAGTGAACTATATGGTCTTTATAGGAAGCCAGATATAATTAGAACAGTTAAGTATCGTAGACTGCGATGCTCAGGACATGTGGCACGAATGGGGAATGAAGGACGTGCATGGAAGCTTTCTTGTAGGAAAATCAGAAGGAAAATGCCCAGTTGGTAGACCAAGAATGAGGTGGAAGAATAACATTTACTATGATTTGAGGGATGTAGATTATACAGGGAATGATTGCAAATCTTTAGCTCAGGATAGGAATGTGTGGAGAGCTTGTGTCCGCGCGGCCATGAACCTACGAGTTCGATAGTACCAGTTAGTTAGTTAGTTAGTTAGTTAGTTAGTTAAATGTTAAGATTGCAACACTGAAAGTATATATTATTCAACTGTTTGTGTGCGTGGAACCAAGCTAAAATACAGTTAAAAATCTTATTTCTGTTATACTAAGTTACAATCTCAACTTTTACTTAATAAAAATCTGTGCCTTAATCCTAATTAATATTCCATTGAAATTCTTAAACCTTATAAAATCAATTGCGTTTTTGTGATAATTACCGTGCATGGTATCTTAATGTTCCATTTTGCAGATTTTTGTAAGACCACAAAGTGCTGAAATGAGATTTAGTATGAAATAAACATATTTAACTAACATCTCGAAGGTAGACACTCTTCAAGCATTTTTCTGCACTATAACGTTAGTTATATTTCAACTCTGGAATAGCCTTTGATCATCATATCAATATATAACATTTGCTTCCAAGCTAGGAACGAAAAGCCTTTGAGTTTTCTCCTTTTTGAATATCCAGTTTCCATTACCCGTATAAATATGGCTATCTATAAAAACTCCCGCATTCATGTTTGATATCGGAATTCCACTTTTATTACATATTATCATAACTTATAAGTTATGTGCAATTCAGGGGAATTTTTGGAATCGATTAGATATGTAATGGATGATATTTTAAATTTCCATTAGTAATTTATTTCTAGTTACATTTTTCACACCCATTGTGTTTTAGAATTAACGTGACCCAAAATAAGTTTTTTCTTATAATTTACTTGTTATAATAAATTATTATTAGAGAGAGTAGAAACATGAAACTTCATAATTTAAACTATGCAGAATAATGAAGCATAAACAGACATATTTATGTTATAGATGTCATTTCTAAAGAACTTGAGAAAAAATTTCAAATTTCGTAATATTTAGACAATATGTTCACATTTAAAGAAAATATTAATATTGCGGCATATTTAAAGATTTAGCGATGTTTCCGGTTATTTAAAATTGATTGCATTTGTTTTTCTGGATATTCCAAACATTAGTAAGTCTTTTGTTTTCATAAGCATACATAAATAATTTCATCAGGTTAAGTTTTACTAGTTTTTATGCATTTTCTGTCTCTATTGATGATGTAGGGCCTATACCACTTATTACATTTGTATATTTAATGTATATTAATTTCTTGTGTCCTTTTAAACTTTGTCTGTATCTGCAACCGTCCGTAAATTTTAAATGAGTCAATAAATATAGAAGCAAGTTTTAAAAATAGAAAACACGTTTTTGAAATTTTATATATATGAGAAGGATCGAACCATTTCTAATGCCGGATTTCGCTTATTTTCGGAGAATGACTTGTCGTTTTATTTTATTGGCTTGTACTGAGTTTCTTTGGGAAAGGCCGAAAAACACAATCGATAGACCGGTTTTTAAATGTTTAATTCAGGTGAACTCCGACTCCAAATGATTTGATTTTGATGGTTAATGAAGTCAACTTTACTTTTATTAATTTATTGCTATATGCCTAGTTTGATTCCGATAAAACAAAAATTGCTGTTGCTAGAGCGTTGACACTCACACTTACAATTTTAGGTCATTCTCAGTGTCTACTAGACAGGAATTTAAATAATTTCTTCGGAATTCGCTAAAATTACGGTAGCGCCTAGCGAAAACAGGCTTATAAAACCTAACTCTCTGTCATTATCGAACTGTAAGTTCACGATCGCGCGGACGAAATCTCTCCATACATCCCCATCTTCAGCCAGCGTTTTCGAATTATCTACTCTACGACTTGCCTCCCTTAAATCATGTTTAGTGTTTTTCTCCCATCTCTTTCTTGGCCTAACTACTAAGCGCGTTCCCTCTGGTTTTCCATCCTCCTCTTTTATTCTCCATTCCCGCTACATGTCCTGCTAATCGAAGTCTACAACATGCATATATGCTTGTATCATTCTTATCTAAGTTATATGTACATATTTTTATTATGATTTCATGTATGGTGCAAGAGAATGAGAATATGAGGAGAAGAGCAGACAGATTTGCTTGATTGTGTAAAACTGTTGACAGATTTACTTGGGAATCTGAGAAACATGCTTGACATGACATGGCAAAGCTCGTAGTTGCAGCAATCTGCGGAATCCATCACAACTTTCTGTCAGGAAACTTCTCGCTCATTTTCTTTCTTCTGCTTAAGACTTCCAAGATTTGTTTTTCCATCCGAATGTATCTCGACATTTCTGTAAAACCGTCTTCAACTTTTCTTCAACTTTTTCACTTCATTTTTATCATCATAGGGTAGTCATAAAAATATGTCAACTTTTATTATGGCTCTAATAGCTATTTTTTATTTCGTAATTTTCTAGAACAATTCTTATTCAAAACAGAGTAATTGAAGTGATTTATTTAATAATGTTACATATAAATTATTTGGACGTTGAAGCAAAACACATAAATAAATTATTAGTCACAGAAATTGGCGTTTTAAGAAGATCGGCAGGAATATCAAAATTAGACAAAATAAAAAATAATACAATAAGAGAAATTGTGACTGTAGAAAAGGGTATTGTACAAGATATTGAAGAAATCCAACTAAGATGGTATGGGCATATAATGAGAAGAAGGGACACAGAAACAAGCAAAGAAATATTGAAATGGATACCCCCTGGAAAAGGGAAACGTGTAGACAAAAACCAACGTGCATAAAGAGAATTCAAGATAACATGAAGAACAAAAATATGACAGAAGCAGACACGCAAGACCGGGAAGTGTGTAAGAAAGAAATTTATATTTTGATTGAGGATACCTGTGTATATAACAGTAACCATCCTGAAATAAAGATATATTTTATTTTTCATTTATTTATTTAATTACACGTATTACATCAAACACACGTGGACTTGAAACAGGCATATAATTCGAATAACAGGGGGAAGTTGTATAGCATCATTCTGGACTACGAATTCCTAAAAACTTATTCGAATGCTGATTATGTAGTATTGTTAGGTTATATCAAGGGGATTCGAAGGGCCAACACGCACATTCTATTGGGTAATAATACGAAATTGGGGCTGGAAGTAATTATCAATTAAACTAAATATTTGGTGTGACGTAGAAATATGTTATACGTATAACAGAAATAAATATAATAACAAATGAGGGAAAATTTGAAGAGGCGACTGAATTCTTCTTCTTCTTCACTTCCTGGTTTAGGCAAGAGTTGCCTGTTCCGTCTTCACTAATAGATCTAAGACCATCTTTTCCGAGGACGTCCGACATCTCTTCTTCCTCTTGGAAAATAATGGAAGATTTTATTTAGTAATCTTCTTTCTTCCATTCTTTCTACATGTTCTTTCCACTATATTTTGTTGTTAAATATCTTTTCTTGTATTGAATTCAAATACATAATAACAATAGGCCTAATTACCAACTGAATCAGATACAGAAAGAAATTAAACGTATGCTCAAATCTGCAGTCGCGTGATTTTATGCAATACAAGGACTTTTGTCAACCCAACTTCTCTAAAAATCGTTAAATCGAATATATATATATATATATATATATATATATAATGGTTATCCATTCCATTTACGTAGATTCGAAACATGGACTCTAACTGTAAGGGCGGAGAAAATATTATGAATATTTGAAAATAAAATTCATAGGAGTGGGAGAACAACATTAACTATGATTTGAGGGAAGTAGATTATACAGGGAATGATTGGAAAGCATTAGCTCAGGATAGGGATGTATGGAGAGCTTATGTCCGTGCGGCCATGAACCTACGGGTTCGATAGTGCCAGTGAGTAAGTAAGTAAGTAAGTAAGTAAGTAAGTAAGTAAAATTCATAGGAAAGTTTGTGGACCAAGAGAGGCGAATGGACATGTGAAACGAGACAATTATATAACAGTGAACTACATAATCTTTATGGGAAACCAGATAAAATAAAGACATTCAAGTCTCACAGACTGTGATGGACAGAAAATGTGGCAGGAATGGGGAAACAAAGACTAGCATAGGAATTTCTTGTAGGAAAACCAGTGCGAAAGCTCCCAGTAGATGATCAGATATGAGGCGAGAGAATAACATTAGTTATGATTTCATTAACTATGATTGATGTGACAGGCTTCACATCCACATGTGTTAATCACAAACCAGTGTAGGGGTGAAATGTAGTCAGCATGTCGGATCCCCAGCTGTTATAATTTGCTTTCTCAATTTGTAGCTGCTACTTAATGTAGCTACCCAAATGCCTCACGATGCTGGGTAGGCATCGGTCCAATAATGACCGAAATTTCATGAGAAAAATTCTTCCCTCGTGGAGATCCGAACCCAAACTATGATTTGAGGAGGTGAATTATATAGAGGATGATTGGAAAAGATTAACTCAGAATAGGAATGTTTGGAGAGCTTATGCCCAGGCAATCATGAACCTACGGTTTCGTTACTGCCAGTGAGTTATACTGTAATACCTCATGGGAATTTTGTTACGCATTTCATCGGTATTATATTATGTTATTAGGTTTTTATTTATACTGGTATAAATCTTTATGGAATTAATCCCGATAGAAAGGAGAAAGAGAGGAAGACCGAAGAAAACTTGGATAGAAGGGGTACAAGCAGCTATGAATATCAGAGGATTGGAGGAAAATCAATGGATGGACAGGGAGGAATGGCGTTTGATATTTTTATCAATAAAAATATAGATAATTTCTATTAAACAAAATATTAAACTACTCAATATATATTACGTAAATGGATAAAGATTTGTCAAAATTTAATATAATAACTCAGATCGTGTTATAAAGAAATAAAAATACCTTTAGAATATTATTGATTTTGTACGACACAATAAAAAACGGGTATAAGGGGGAAAGAGTATCTCTAACGAAATACTAGAGCGGATGAGATTTTTCAACGAGTGTGTTTCTATGTAAACATGCATTGTATCTTGAGAGTGGAGTGTTCCATGCATGTCTTCCTCCCAGAATCTTTCGCATTTGTGATACAATGTAAGGTATATAACTTAAGCTTTCGGTCGGAAATTATTAAACACGCGCTTATCGGGTAATATAGAGATACCGAGCGTACGTTTTCTGCACTTCTACTTGCCACCGCATATGCGCACATTGTCAACCCCCACCTTTCCACAAGAGTCAGCTATGAATCTCATGCACTCTAAATAAATTCAAACTTATGGCCCGTGAAAATTACAATTTATTTGCAGAGGGAAAATAACCGTGTTGTTTACACCCACAAAAAGATTTTGAAATATTGTTGTGAGTATCGTGGCTTCGATATTGTCATACCCATATGATTACTGCGACAGACAGTCGGTCCCGATTAATATACTCGTATCTGGTTTCCATATTTTTGGATTTTTACCCAGCTGTGATAAAAAAAAACATTAATTATTTCGGAAGGGAACTAAAGTCCTGGGTCTGCAACCATATCTTGAGTTTTTCCAGTAGGTCTCTTCCCATGGTCTTCTTTTTTATAGCCCTTACTACGACAACGGGTTCAACTTCTAATGATAAGTCATGATACAATTCGGACTATCAACATCTAAAATGGAGTAACTGTCCAATGTTGGCCTAGAACTCTACTTTGTTAGGAGTTACTAGATTAAGTTAATTTAGTTACACTTGTTTTCCTAGAGATGTCATGAATGCCATACGGTCAACATACTGACCTAATGAGACATCTAGGATGAAGAAGGTCGATCAATTTCGCTTAGAGGCTTTTTATTCAGGCTTGTGGTTCTTTTTACGAGCATGAAAATCTTCAGACTCGGAACCCATGCTTAAAGTCCCTCCAGGAGGACTCGCTCCTTACATTTTTCATCCTAAAAAATCCATCAACCCCGGTTGAGTTTGAACCCGTGTCGTTTGGGACCAGAGGCAAAAAAAATGTTTAGTACACGTTATCTTATATCTACATCCAGAAATTGTATATTGTTCCTACTTTTGTTTGACCTATTGTTTACTCAATAATAACTAAATGACTATCATAAGTAATGCCACGAGTGATTTCCAAATTGTAGATAAATTCACGGCTCACGAAGTGAGGAGTGAATTTATTTAGAGAATTTGGAAATCAAGAGTGGCATTTGTTAGGACTATTCAACGAATAAAATTAAGCTGTTTATTTACAAATCATTATTTAAATATAGTTATTTTAAAATATTTATATATTTAATGTAAACGGATATGTTTGAAAAGAAATGAGAAACGATTGGTACGCTTCATTTGCTTATTTTGTTCGTCACTGCAACCAGATCATATTATTTATTGCCAAAGGAACGCAATATTGTAAGAATCCACTCTAGTGGAGAAAAAATGAAACACATCAAACTGTATATTAATTCATTTCTGATGTCCTATGATTTAAATATGACAATTATATGTTTCTGGGAAAAAAATACATTTAAGAAAGTGCAAACAGTGATTTCTTTTTTTGGTGGTATAATAAATTGCTACAAATGTTTTTATATTAACTCCCGCATGCGGTATGTGTTGACATTCATGCACTATATATACAATCTGGTAGCCGTATTTTTTAGTGAGTCAGTCACTGCAAAATAATGCTATGACCTATTCAGAATGTTAAAAAGGAGGTGCTTTCTTTATTATGATAAACTTTAGTTGGTACATTTTCGGCGAAACACGAATGTGATTGGTTGTAAATAAAAAATTATTGAAATGTGATTGGTCATTGACTCCTATTTGGGGCATGAGTTAAATAGTCTTTTATATTTCCTCCCTATTGTGAAGTGTATTAGCAGATTTTGTTAAATATTTGACATAATTTACCATAATTCATTCTTTACTGCAAGCCACTTCCCTCCACTCTTTTTAACACTATTGATATTTGTAACAGTCTTATAATATATGATCGAGTGTTTCCCATAGGGTATATAGTGAAACAACTGACAAGGTATTCTGGCACAGTGAGAGACATATAATAGTATGTATGTGTGTATGTATCCCATTGTCCCTCGTGGAGATATGGGTGCTCTCCTAGCGGGAATTCTTGATAATGATAATATAGCCCAGTTAAGCTTACTTCCCTACAAATTTAACTGAGTGATACATCTATATGATCAGCACATCGCCTCAATGAGACATTTAGTAGCCAACTAATGCATTAATTGAATGGGGAAGAGCCGATTAAATTTTGCTCAGAGGCACTCATTTATGCTTGAGGATCTTTTACGAGCCTGAAATTCTTCAGATTCGGGACCGATGACTTAAAATTCTTTAAAATTTTCCATAAAAAAAAAATGCATGCACCCTGGCCGATTTATAAGTTACGACTCTCTAAGGAACATAACACTAGACCACCGAGACCGAAACAACGATAGTAGGAAAATGTAAACATCGGCACCTGTGGGTGTTCTACGATAGTCGGGATATGCAAAGAAATGAGAGGGTTTTAACTTTTGTCTCTCTGGCGGACAATATTCCTACACCCTTCTATACCTTAACCGCTCTTAGACATGAACAAATGCCAATTGTAACCTTCTGCCATTCGCGCCACAATTACTGTCACATTGACAGGGAGCACGTGTGAAGTATATAAGATATGTGATAATCAATTGAGTTGGTGTTTACTTGATGAAAATCCATATTTATTAATTAAATAAAAATAAAACGTAGTTTTATTTGATTTTCATATTTATTATATAATTCAGTGACAGCTGTTTCGGTAGACTGTACCTTCTTCAGACATGTTAACAAATTATGCATTGTGTTCCAACTGATCTAAGCAACAATACAACAATATTTATTTAAATTTTTTAATTTAACAAAGGGGATTCATTCAAATCAAGTTGAGAATTTAACAGTTTTTTTACTACTTTTAAACTTATTAATTTCTACAGCCTCCAAAAGATCTTACTTCTTACCCTTATCACAAATATGTAAAATTTCAAAATTTGGATCGAAACAATTATTAAATTGGAATAGGTGGTTAGCATAGTTTGAATTTTCTAAATTTCTGTTATATGCTCTCATGTGTTCCTTTATCCGAGATATAAAAGGTCTACCAAACACTGGTAGAAAATTCAAACTATGCTAACCACCTATTCCAATTTAATCATTGTTTCGATCCAAATTTTGAAATTTTACATATTTGTGATAAGGGTAAGAAGTTAGATCTTTTGGAGGCTGTAGAAATTAATAAGTTTAAAAGTAGTAAAAAACTGTTAAATTCTCAACTTGATTTGAATGAATCAATCCCCTTTGTTAAATTAAAAAAATTAAATAAATATTGTTGTATTGTTGCTTAGATCAGTTGGAACACAATTCATAATTTGTTAACATGTCTGAAGAAGGTACAGTGTACCGAAACAGCTGTCACTGAATTATATTATAAATATGAAAATCAAATAAAACTACGTTTTATTTTTATTTAATTATTATATATGTGATAGTTTAATGGAATAGATTACAATAAAGCTGGCGATATTTTTCACTCTTATGAAATACATTTAAAATAACTGTTTTCTGACGACTAGTCAAAGGTTTGCTAGACTTGTGTTTTAAAAATGTTGATGGTGACACAGCAACAGAATACTCGACACATATAGCCATTTTGTTTTGCATGAGAATCGTCTGAAACATGACTCAAATGCATTATCCATATGTAATAAACTATTTTAAATTGTAATTATTGATTAGGTATATTAAGTCTCCATGGGGGAAGATATTTTCTCATGGGACCGATGCCCACCCAGAATCGAGAGGAATTTGGGTAGTTACAATAAGTAGCGACTCCAGGTTGAGAAAACCAGCTATAACGGCGGGGGGGACTCATCATGCTGACCACATGTCACCCCTATACTGGCAGGATGATCGTCTACCTCTGTGATTAACACATGTAGATGTGAGGCCAGTAGCCGACTGGTAAGCCAAGGCCTTCTAGGCCTGTCGCGCCATGGAGTTTTTATACACTAAAACTTGTTCAAAGCGGAATCGCATGGGACTGATTTTTTCCCACATTATACAACATTTCGCATTATAGAAAAACAAAAAAAATACTAACCAATCTTAGATTATAGAGCTCCGTGAATGTCTTGTTATGTAGTACCTCGGATTAATTGTAGTTCCGCTGCCGTTGGAAAGTGAAGTATAGTATGTATGAGCGACTTCGGCGGTAACGCGCGAAAAAATAATCCTGTTTCGTCAGCGTTAAAAATGTCTTTAAGGCGAGTATCCTGAAATTAAAGTAGGCAGTTTCGGTGTCCACTCACGAAGTATACTTTCGTCCACATTCTTTGATCCCCCGCAAATTGCATTCCCCCACTACATTGTGTCGTCTATAAAAACTGTCCACAATCAACTTGAAGATGCCTTGAAATCATTATCCCCTAGGGATATAGCAACAGTTAGAGCTTGACTTTGGAGCATCGGTCCGGAAATTTGGAGATTTTTTTGATCGTGGACTTGTAAAGCACACCTCGTTGATTTCTTCATTATTTTATTTTATTGTATTTTGTTTTATTTATTTTTTGCTCTTCATTTTACCATTTTCCTTGCATTCGTTCATTCGTTATTTTTCCTTTGTGTTTTAAAATGTCACAAACTTAAGTTTATCCACATTTATATTTAGTTGGTCATTATTTCGCACTCAGAGTTTGTTTTTCTTTACCTTCAATCACTTTGTGCAGAGTTTAACCACGCTGACTGCTACCATTTGTGCTAAGTTATAACCACTCTGACTGCTACCATTTTGTGCGGGCGATAACCCACGCTCTGCGCCGCCGTGTATCGTCTTTTTGTTTCCGTTGTATATATTAGCGCAGAGTTCATACCATCCAAGGTTATTAATCAAAAACCTTTCCCCGGGCCCATAGGAGGCAAAGATTGATTCATCTTTCTTTCCTAAACACTTAAACATAAATCAACAATAGATCTCAAGACACTAGAGTACTTTAAATTGAATGTATCATTATTGTTATTAATCATGATAGCTAGACGGAAAATAAAGGAAGCTAGAATGATCTCCTGAATAAGTAAGTTTCAGTACAGGAATATCAAACAGCAGCAGGCACATAAATAACTTGAACATTAACCAGGATAAATATAAAAATGATGTTTAATATAAACAAGACGTCTGAAGTGGATGAAAAATATAACAAATGTAAATACTTGATCATTCAACAAAAAGAAAATAAATAATAATCTTTAACATCACATAACTATATCATACCTCACACGACATTCATACCACGGTCCAAGCCAGGGTAGTCTTTCCCCGGTCCTCAGGACCAAAACTTAAACCACGCCACTCGCGGCTCCAGACGACGTTGTCTCAACTGAAAGTTCCGATCGAATGATAATGTTCTTGATGTGCATTGCGTATTTGAGCGTTCCGAGGCAGAAGGGGAGATGCGCAGCCCAAACGACGCAACAGGAGAGGAAAAAAGGAGAGTAAGGGTAGATGCATAGAGAAAGGATATTGGCATAGTTCACGAATTTTACTGTCCAGGGAGGATAACGGCTCTACATTAGCGAACCGAAAATAGTACTTTCGGTTCAACTTTATTTTTTCGTTTAATGAAAATGATGCATGCGATTTAGCCATCATCATTCCGTAAATTCAGAACGCTGCCTGATAAAAGATACGTACACAATCGGTCTCAGATTTAAAATTAATTTAAGATTTTACAGTGCACTGGCTATTTGTAAGACAGATGTCACACGCCAAATATTTGTATTTTGCAAAACGGATGTGCAGTGTGGCCTAAATAAAATTCCAGATACAGGTAGAAACCCTACTTCACCCGGCGCGGCGGCGGGAATCATCACTTATTGTCAATTCACCTAACGGGGATTCAATGAAATGGAAACTAATTTCTCCCTCTCTCTCTCTCTCCCTCTCTCTCTCTCACTCTCTCTCACTCTCTCCGCCTTATAATTTTTTTCATGAATTGTATAGAAATATCCTTCCGTTTTCGGGTTGGACAGATTCCGTTTTTTTTAAATAAATACACGTAATATTACTATTATTTTGCCGTGACCAATAAATGTGTTCATATTGGACAGATTTCCGTATTATTCGCGTTCTGGATTAAGCAAGTTTTACTGTATTTTAGAATATTTTCCATGTTTTGAATATTATTATTTTCATTCACGAAGAATAACAAGTATATTCAGAGGACATATGTATAATTTAATGAAGGGAACTATTTTTTCGCGTAGTTATTTCTTCTAATAGTACGTCGGTATCCATGCTTCTACATCATAGGTCTGTGCCCATAACAATGAAAAGCAAGCTGATCACATGCTTTTGTTTTGATGAGGATCATTTTAAAAGTGGATAGCCTTTAGGTACTTTCTTCTTGCATTCTTCTTATGTGACATATTAATTCAATAATAATAATAATAATAATAATAATAACAATAATAATAATAATAATAATAATAATAATAATAATAGTAATAATAATAATAACAGCTTTATTTTACTTGGCTGAGTTAAAGCCTTTGAGTCATTGTCTACCACTCTACCAGGTTAGAAAAAATACAAAAATTAGACATATATCTAAATTCTAGTAATCATAAATGATTACAGTAGTTAATATCTACAGTTGAGATTAATGATAATAATATGATGATAATAATAGTAACAATAATAATTATAATAATAACAACACTTCTATAACTTCATATTCTTGTCCAAAAACATTGGTAGCGAAAAATATTTAAGACATGCTGGTTTCTACATACTGCGACAGAAGATACCACCATTTCCTGTCGCCTCCTTTCAATATTCAGATGCTGACATGTCAGTGTCTGAATCAATATCCTACTTCCTTTTAAAAATAACTCACATTTTGAAGGATACAAAATCGAGCGTCTCAGTATTATATGTGAGAAGGTAACTTATAACTGATGCCTTCAATGCCTGTACTATAATATTTTAGTGAGAAGGTGACTTACTATAGCAGTGTACTGGTAGATTTCGAAACAGATATTTGTGACAGTTCTGGAATTTTGAAGATAAGAAGGAAAATTGACTATGAATAGCATCCAAATTATGGTCCTAGATCTTTTAATCTATTCCATAGTAAACCTAAACCCATCGACGAGTGCTAAAAAAATGTTAAAATTGTTTAGTTTGGAAAATATTCACATCTAGATTTTTTAGAAGTCCACTTTTATCAACAAACAATGAAAACCTTGCGGAATTTTAGGAGATAAATTATAAAATCAGGGATATCATTAAAAAGTAAAAAAAAAATCAGTTTCTAAACATTTATTTTCAAATAAATCGTAATTAAAAACTCCTAATCAAATTGAATAGTTATTTGTTTTCAAGTAAAATCCAGATTTTTTAAAAAAGAATAATAAAAGTGGTAATGGTGAATTTTAGTCTTCTACTTGAGGAGCATTTAAATATTCTCGTAGGTTAGTTCGAATTTCTTGTCAAAGAGGGAGTTGTTATTTTGAAATCAAAGCTAAAAACCATCACAGTCCATTTTTCAAGATTTTTTATAGTGTCATTTCCCTATATCCATAAACAGTAGTTATCATCACTTTTTCTGTTGTAAAATGTCTTTTTTTCACTGTGTTTAATCACTGATTTTTACCATTCATGTTAGATTATACATTCACCACCTTAAAAGTTAAATACTGTAAAAATATCACTACGTGATTCTGGTCGTTTGTATTTGTCACACTTGAAAATTTATGTATTCATAAGTAAGAACATTATATAAATATTTTATGCTCCTAGTTATATTGATGATTTAAGGGAAGGCAAAATATGACGATTATTTGAGAATAATGTTTTTAGGAAAATGTTTGGACCAAAGAGAGACGAACAGAGAGGAGAATGGAGAAGACTACTTAACAGTGGACTACATTATCTTTATGGGTAACCAGATGTAATAAGAACAATTAAGTCTCGTACACTGCGATGGGCATGACATATGACACGAATGAGAAATGAAAGAGGGGCTTGTTGACTCCGTGTAGGGAAATCAGAGGGAAAGGGTCCGGTAGGCAGGCCAAGAATGAGATGAAAAAAATATTAACCATGATTTGAGGGAGATAAATTATAAGGGGATGATTGAAAGGTGATGGCTCAGGATAGGAATGTATGGAGCTTATGTCCCCGCAGGCATGGACTTACGGGTTCGATAATGTTAGTGAATTAGTATAATTTAAGTACCTAGGCTACATATATTTTAAGAATACCCGAATATGCAATAGCTCGTGCTTCGACTCAGACCAGAGACAAACAAAAACATAATACTATTCGAAATATAAAAAAATTACATACTTAATTCTGATGTTACATTTGATACATATGTCGTACACATGGAAAATAAAAATGGGAAATAAAAATAATACAATTTTAAAACAATACTGTGTGCGAAAATTGTGTGTTTACAATTAACTACAATAATGTTAACATACTGTTAGGCCTATATAGTAAGATGAACAACCCTTTGTAGGGATAATATTGTTGCAGTGACATCACGGGTCGGGTGAGCGTGTTAAGTCAGAACAGCATGCTGAACTTAGTATTATAGGATGAAAGTATACTTCACACAACGAATAAATATATTTATAAGACCATTGTAGAAAGCATTATGTTATATGGATCAGAGACATGGACAATTAAAAGTTGCCAATCTAACAAATTGTTAGCAACAGAGATGGATTACTGGAGAAAACAATCACAGAAGTCCAGATATAAAAAAAAAGTTTAAATTAAGAAAATTATAAAAAATAGTATAAATAATAAAACATAGGTAAGTGGCACTCGAAAGAGCATTAAGTTTTAAGTTTATAATTTGTCTTTTATCAGTTCGTTCAACGATCCCGTCCATCTTCTGCATTGTTTGTAATGGTATCGCTCACATTTTTGTTCACATATCTTGCATTTACACTAGTCACTCGGTTGGTGGAATGTTAGCCTATTGCAGACAATTGAAGAGATGATTAAGATGGTATGAAATCTCAAGAGGATGCCATCTGATAGAATCCCTAAGAAGAACTTGGTGTGGATAATAGCCAGGAAAAGAAGAACGGGAAGACCTAAAGAAGGTTGGATGAACGGTGTGAGAGGAAGTATGAGTGAACTGTAATTACAGATAAGGATGTTAAGGACCGCTACAACAGAAGAAGGCGAATTTCATGAGGGTGACAGAAAACCACTGAATTGTGGAGATATTCCGAAATAAATGAATAAATAAATAAATATTATTATTATCTTCTTCTTTTTTCCAAGTATTAAGCCAAAGCCTGTTACGATCCTATAGAAAATTTTCCCTCCAGCGTTTCATAGGACGGCTCAGAGATCTTCGTCCTCTTGGTATATAATTATAAACAGCTTTGGGGATCCGATTTGAACTCATTCTTTCAAGATGGTGTTTCCAATTTAGTTGATACTGTTTAATATATTCCAAAATTGGCGTAGTCTTCAATTCTTTTAAGATATCGGTGTTCTTTTTCCGATCCCATCTGATGTAACCCGTTGTTTTGCGCATGAATCTCATTTCACAAGCCGTTATTCTTGAAGAAGTAATTGCTGTCCCAAGTTGTGGTGACATTTTGAAGCAGTAGGCCTAATTCTCTTCATGTCCGATGTTGTAGTAACATTTTGAAGAAGGATTGGTGTCCCAAAATAAATTACTGGTTCAGGTTGGGTTTTATTTTCGGTAGAGCCGGGTTCTCTTCTTAGGGTCGGTAGTTGGTACACTGGATAGGAAAACACTTTAAAATTACTAAAAACTGTTTCTTGTAGAAATAATTACAAAATTTATTCACTTTGTAGGTTCCCAGCAGATTAAGTAAATGTAGGTGGTGTTATTCTTCACTATCAATTAAAATAAATTATTTTCTTTTCTGCAATCAATTATTCTTGTATTAAATATTATATTTTATCTTGAGAACTCTTCTTGCTTCCATCTTTGCGGAAATTTATATGCAGAATGACTAGTATAATTCTTTTATAATTTTAAAGGACATTATTACATCACATAATGGTAATTTTAAATTCTATTGGTTAATAGTACATTAAATATAAGGTTTAAATTTGATTTGTTAAATCAAAAAATGTATTGTTTTAACATCCAATCAGAGTTGAGTTTACTTTCATTTAAAAATATGAAGTAAAGCAGGTGTTCTTATTACAGTTATAACAGAAAGCTTTATAATTCTGACAACAATGACTTAAAACGATTTTTAAAAGCATTATTTAGAAAGACTTATGTAATACAATTTCTTTAATTGTTACTGAGACATTTTTATTCAACAATGAACAACAATTAATTATTTAGATGTTTTTCTTTATTAAAGTTATATTTAAATATTAAAATAATTTTAAAATACAAAATTACTAACTTAAACTTTTATATTTATTATGATATTAAAATCCTGCTTTATTCTGCTTTCATGTTGTCTTTTTAGTGCCCATGCTTCACTAGCATAGGTCAACACTGGTCTAGCCAACGTGTTATATAAACGTAATCTGGTTGTTTTTTGTACAAGGGATGATTTCATAACTTGATTAATAATTCCCAAACTTTTATTATAACTAGTAATTTTTTCAGGGATATCCTTTTCATCCCAGATAGAGAGATAATATCCAAGATATTTAAATTGAGTAGATCTCTCTAAAATTTTATTGTGGAGACAGATTTTACTTTGTATGGGGTCCTTCCCATGAAATGCCATACTTTTAGTTTTGTTAATTGATATTTCCATATTAAATTTGGCACCTATGTTTTGTAAATTATAAATTGATCGTTGCAAATCATTTTCGGAAAGTGCCAGAAGAGCTAAATCGTCTGGCAAAAGAATAACATCGAGTTTGAGGCTCCTAGTGATGGGTATATCCTCGTTGTGTTTTCCTCCATTCGTTTATTAATCTGTTCATATATAATGAAAAACACCGGTGAAAGTTATTATTATTATTATTATTATTATTATTATTATTATCAACATAATTATCATAATAATAAGACTTATTTGCATTTAGTATATACAATTGTTTCATGTCCTAAGTGTTATAAAGATTGGAAACCACTGGCTTAGAGAAAATGCCCTTTATACGCAGGTTACCAATTATCTGGAAAACTTGCTTTTGGGATCAAAATTGAGCGTTGAACTGGTGAGAATAACTTCACGAGAGGGGAACATATGAGAAGTTTCATTATGAACGAGTCCAAGCCGACACATTTAGCAAAGAAATGGGGCATATCGGGAGATATGACATAGCTACTCCCTGAGGTCATAAGGTCTAAATGATGAGGATGCTGGTGCTTGGGATGGAAATGATTACCTTATTACCGAACCCTCCCCTCCTGTTCTAGCTTCTGATTTATTCGGTAATTTGCGTGGTAATGGAGGTGATAATAGGAATGGTATCGACGCCACGCGTGAGGAGAACGTTACTAGACCCCTTCGGCGGAAATCGATTGATTTGACACCCAGTGGCGATGCATACTGTACTCCACTGGCCAATCTCGAGCAAACTCTGCTAATTCTTGATTATCTGGCAAAAACAAGAAGAAACACTTAATTAGTATATAACTAATTAACTCATTGGCACTATCGAACCCGTAGGTTATTGGTCGTGCTGACATAAGCTCTCCACACATCCCTGTATAATCTACTACTCTCAAATCATGATTAATGCTATTCTCCCAGCTAATTCTTGGTCTACCAATTGGAAATTTTCCCTCTGCTTTTCCTTACAAGAAGCTTCCATGCCCTTCTTTCATTCCCCATGCATGCTACATATCCACCCATCGCAGGGTACGATAATTAACTGTTGTTGTTATATCTGGTATCCTGTAATGATCATGTAACTCAGTCTTCTCCATTCACCTGTCCACCTCTCTTTGGTCTTCATTATTGTATAACAAAGTATTATTCCATACTGCATCTCTTAAGCATTATGTCTTAGAAAATAGTCGAACAAATTTGTAATATACCGTCAGATGCAGTGATATGAAAAGTGATAATACAATTAGATATGTTTACTTAAAGTCCAAAATACTGGCAATTCATGAACATAATTAATGAAGTAAAGAGATCCCACGACAGGCCTCAAGAGGCCCTTGGGGTAGTTGGAGGATAAGGCTCCCACTTTTTCTAGACAATCGGCACTTGACGTCAGCAGGGTTGTCAGCCCTGCGTGACGGCCGCCTTTACCCCAAGAACAAGTGTCTGGTACTTATTTCCGTTAGAGGCTGAGTCGACTCCAGGATCATAATGCCGTCAGAGGATTTGGGTCAGTTTAAAAATCCTGACCCCCACGGGGCTCGAATCCTCGACCTTCCGGCTTGTAGCGTAGTGCCTTAACCACTACGCTACGGCGCGTCCTCGAACATAATTAACATAAAATATATTTTTTGTGTGTTTCATAGTACGTATAACATTAATATACAAAAATAATTATATAACCATGCTATGCACCTTGAAGATAAACAAATATAAAATTTTAGTCATTATTTTACAAGCAAGAAGTGAGTGTACAGTGCCCTCCCCCGTCCCTTATAAAGACTTCACAACGAACACAGTACAAACCCCCATCAGTGTCCGTCGCCATGGCGTAGTCGGTAGAGTCCTACCTTCCACTCCGGCGACTCGGGTTCGATTCCCGGCGGGATTGGGGATTTTAAATCTCCACCTTGGGTCTGGGTGTGTGTCCTGTCTCGTGTTTGTATGTGTGAATAAGATAAAAGGGTTAACAAAGGTAAAACAAAAAGGAAGAACAGTGTAAACGAAAAGAAAAACGACAAAGAAAAAAAAATCGGTGTAACGAGTACAATTGTGCGGTACACACAAAACAACTAAATTGCTTCCAAATAAAATAAAACAACTAACAGAAGAATAACCTAAAATTATTGTTCGGTTCATAATCTACGCAATCCAATGTCAGTAATATCGAAAGTGATTCCACAGTTCTCAATTTCCTAAGAAAATGATTACAATCGAAGATGATTACCTCATCCCATGTTTGCATTCTCCTTTAACTGCGGACAGTACGGGTTAGATGATCGTCAACCTATGTGGATGTGAGGACAGCACCTGCCAGGTAAGCCGAGGTCATTCTGTCGAGCCATGGATTTATTTATTATATGTATCAAATGCTTAACTGTTTTTACAAATGCATGTTAAGTTTCCTAACAAAAATATAAGACCAAAAACTTTGTAATAAAAATAATGATTATCTTCAATTAGTGTGCCGCATTGATATAGTGGTTGTTTCTTGCCTCTACTCCGGAAGGTAGCGGGTTCAAACCCGGCTGGGGTCAATGAATTTTGTAGGATGGAAAAATCCAAGGAATAAGTCCTCTCCGGGAGTGACTTTTATTCTGAAGATTTTTTGGCTCATATAAGAACCGCTAACCTGAATAAAAAAGCAACATTTAACCGACCTTCGTCCATCCAAGTAATGCCTTAGTTTCCAATTAGATTCTCATTTAGGCGATATGCTAACATGCCATTTATTGACATCTATAGGTTAATAAGCTTAACTAAATTAGTTTGAATAAAAACTCCCGCTATGGAGCATCCGTATCCCCATGGGTGACATATGGGATATATACATCATCATCATAGTCTTGTCACGAAATTAGGTCATTTGTTGACCTGTTTCGTCCTCAGTAGAAATACCATCCAAAAGTATTATGAGTGGACGTCCTGGTCTTCTTCTTCATGCAGGCTGATAGTCATCTGCTTGGGTATCCTGTGTTCCTCCATTTCATGAACATGTTGTATCCATCTTGCCTTGTAATCAGAAATTTTGTTTCCTAAGGTTCCATGTAATTCATCTAAGATGTCTTCATTTTTTATGTTCTAGTAGTGTGTATCCTCCAGTCTTTCCAAGATATCTTATTTCAGCACATCTAAGACTCTGTAAATCCTTCTGTTTTAATGTCCATACTACCGTACAATAGATTGGGAAGAACCAGTGTTTTATAAACTTTTAATCTTGAATGTTTTTGGACTGTGGCTTAAAGATATAATTTATTAAACCCTTTTTTTGTCTCCATCGCGTGACAGGCCTAGAAGGCCCTTTGCCTATCATCCGGCTGCCGGCCTTACATCTACATGTGTTAATCACAGAGGTAGACGATCATTCTGCCACTGTAGAGGTGATATGTGGTCAGCACGTCGGATCCCAAGCTGTTGTAGATGGTTTTCTCATCCTGGACGCACTACTTATTGTAGGTACCCAAATCCATTACCATGCTGGGTGATCACCGGTCCCATATTGGCCGAAATTCCATGAGAAATATCTTTCCCCATGGAGACTCGAACATTTACTAACACTAAAATTCTAATTTTTTAAAATGCTTTTGCATTTACATTGTTTTTTCTTCATACGAGATATTGCAGCCTAGATATATAAAATTATTCACCTGCTCCAAAATTGTTGGTATAGGCCCTATACGTACATAGTTAAACTAGTGTGAGGTATTATAGTTTACCAGAACAGACTGTACATTGTAATAATTATATTGTATCGCTGCATGTGCAAAATGTAAGTACACAATGGAATATCCATTTAATCTTGAACACATTTACAGAGCAAAGTAAACATCTTAATAGTACACATGTACTTCACATAGCAGTCACTCTTGACCGCGGTCCACGGCTAATGGAATACAGTACACCAGTAATTAAAGTAGAGTGGCTATCTTTTTTTTTCACGTTGTTAAAAAACCTTTTTAAGATAAAAGGAATGTGATTTGGAAGTGTTAGCATTCCAACTGTTAAATTCTGTATGTTTGTATGTTACTCGTTTTCTTGAATGTATCGGTACACTGTTGCCTTCTGTCAAATTCCAAATAACAATCTAAAGTCCTATTATAATATTATAATGATATTGCGATAAGGAAAATTAATGTCTGGACCAGGAATCGAACCGAGGACCTCTCGTATTTCGTATGAGCGTGCAAGACCACTACACTATCCGTGACATGGTACAAACATCAATTCCTTTCACATATACAAGTCTATAATTCTCGTTTCGTCCGCAGTCAGGTAGATGTCTCCACCAACGTCAACGGCCGGCTTCATTTAGAAGTATCTATGTTTGAGAATTTTACACCACCACTTTTATAAGCTGTAATCGATGTTATTTAACACTCTCCAATATTGTTATTTTATCACGATTCCAATAATGGATCATATTATAATGTCATTATAATATGATCCATTATTGCAACTGTGATAAAATAGCAATATTGGAAAGTGTTACATTTAAATTCCGTCGGAAAAAATTGTAAATACCAAATCAATCAATCGACTCATGTGATAATAATTTGCAACATATGTAATCACTGAACATTTCTGAATGTGCACTGTTATTGTTCTTTTGTTTTCTTTAGTATTGTTACATTCGTATTGCTATTCTCCAAGACCAAGAATTCAAAAGGAATCATTCTTCCAAATTTCATTATGCTGAAACAAATCTTTTCTATTTTCCGTGTAATGTAATCACAGAAAAGCAACCATCAATAATATAGTGATCAAAGTGGATTAAAATCGCTCCAAAAGATTATGAAAAATCTAGTGAATTTAAATGTGCTTATGAATCAAGATATGAAACAAAGGCTTGGTATGTTAACATAATATTTCACTTATAATGTAATAAATTATTATTATATGTAAAAATTGACCAGTCTTATATTTTATGATTAAAATTGAAGTCTACCTCATAGGTAGCCTCATTGTAAATAGTGAACCCAATTTTACACGAGGTTACTGAAGTCTATGTTTTAAATGACAATCTCAATTAATTTAGTCCTTAACACCTTTAATTAAATTATAATAAACTCGCTAATACTATATCTTAATATATAAAAATTACGTGTCACGTTGTTTGTCCGCGATGGAATCCTAAACTACTGAACCGATTTTAATAACATTTTGCACACTGTGTGCTGTTTGACCAACATGAGGCCTACGATTGTTTATAACTAAATTTATAGTCGCATTATTTGTTATTGCAAATTATTTGTTTATCATTTAACAAAGAGTTATAATTATCTGTGAGTTCCATACGATTCTAACAGATGACGGTGTAAGGTAGCCTAATTGGTTTATTATTTAACCAGGTGGCTGTGCTTTTTGTTGCAACCGCGAATTTCAATTGAATTACAAATATTGATTATTTCATAATTTAAGTGTGTTCAGTGTTTATTTTATTTTCAATATATTGATAATAATATTAATTTGGTGTGTAAGTATTAGTTTTAAGTAATCTGGCTGAAAGACAGCAACTTAATTTAAATTTAACTGGACCGAGAAGGGACATTGAACAATATGGCGAATCAGTTCTAGAGACCATGAATGATAAGATATCAAGTGAATTTCCGCAAATTGGTATAGGCCTATGTGACATAAATCTTACATTTAAGAAGAATGTCAATTTAAAAAAACATATGAAGGTCCTAAGGAACGGAATAACAGAACTGTAAGTAAGTCTGTTAGTTATAATAATATGCCTAATATTACAGAAACAATCTCCATGCCTCAATTAAATGAAAAACAAGATGACTATAATATATCACAAGATGATATTACTATACAGAGACTTCTTGATGATGGTGATGATGATGACAATCCAAACTGGCAACAAGTTCGTAGAAAAAAACGAAAGTATAATGAAATCAGCAAGCCTCCTCAAAATATTCCATCAATAAATGTATATAATCCTTATGATACACTTATGGATGATACTGAGAATGCAGACAACATAAATTCATCTCAATCAACAAAACCACTTCCACATAAACCACCACCAATATTTATACCGGGTGTAGTTAACGTACTAGAACTAAAAAATTGTCTAAAACAAAAACTTTCTGATTTAGATTTCTCACTTAGTTTACTACAACATAATTTAATGTATACCTTAGCCACAGCAACGCGTGGCAGGGACTTTTATATATATATAACAAAGTCGGAATAGTTACACTATTTATAACTCAAGAACGGCTGGACCGATTTTTATGATCTTCGATTTGTTGGATTTGTTTCCGCCCCGAATAGCAGATAACTATTAAAATATCGGAAAAATTAATGTAAAAATATTTAAAGGCGATACAACGTTCGCCGGACCAGCTAGTATATATATATATATATATATATATATGTTGTGTGTGTGTGTGTTGTGTGTGTGTGTAAATGAACCCATACACTAGCAGAATTAGGACTATATTAGAGGTGTTGCAAAACAACCGACAACGGAGGTGAGGTAGCATATTGAAATATGTAGATCATTTTAAATACGACGTAAGGTACTAATGTCCGGAAATATCCGTTTTCACACTATGACTGGTTAATTATGTCTGAAGATCAGTGTTAGTTCGAAGGGTCTGAAGACTCATGAACCTGTGATACGTGGATTCGGAACGGAACGTGCCTGTAACATGACGGAGCTCCAGCTCACTTCCATGCCAATGTGAGGAGAAATTTGGATACCACGTATCCAGGTCGATGGATTGGCAGAGGGAGATCAGTCCCATGGCCTCCGAGATCGCCTGATCTTAACCCCCTCGACTACTTTCTGTGGGGCGACATGGAAGAGTCTATTTATCAGACTCCAGTAGAGTCACATATGGATCTTATAACCCAAATCCACGCTGCTACAGAAATAATTCAAACAAGGCCAGGCATATTTGAACGTGTGCGCCAATCACTACACCACCGATGTACGCTATGTAATGAGATGGGAGATAGATATTTTGAAAATTGATGTGACTCTGACAGTATTGTCAAGTATTGAGTCTTGAATTCCAACTAACTCTTGAGATGTTAGCTACTCATAGTATGAAAACCTTATTAAAAAAAAGATCAACATATCTCAATATACTGTCTCACCTTCATTGTCGATTTTTTGCAACACCCTGTATAAATATGACATGTAAAGAAAAATAAATGCTTGAACGGGTATTTGAACCCGGAATTCTGATTTGATACTTCATTTCGCTGCCAGTTACGCTATCCAAGAAAATCCAGTACAAACATTTATTTTTCTTTTTAAATATTCTTTATTACGAGAATTAACGGAAACTCGGTCTCACTGCCCTCTAGTAACCACTATAACAAGTAAGCAAATTAAAGATAATTTTCACATTATGGCATTATCACGATATTGTAATTATGTAATATATAATAGCTTCATTTAAAATATACATAAATTAATCTTATATCTATATTACAATAAAAAAATTACATAGTATATACAATTATTATTTACAATGTATTTTGATTTACTCTACATTTAACCAATGAAATATAAAATATACAAAGTAGAAAAATGAGAAAAAATACTATTAATGATGTAGAATATAAGGAGACCACAGCGGTGGAATGAAATTTAAATTATACATTTCCAAATTAAATCCCTCTTTTTAATACACTAAAAAAATTCTCACGAAAAAATGTTCGATATTAATTGGCGTAATAGATTTGACCACAGTAGAAACAAATTCATCCTCAGAGCAGTGGTAAAATTAAATTATTACAGACAAACCACACCCCCACATATACACACACAACATTCATTTCAGCGTTTGGTTTTTCCAGAGGTTTCGCAGTATGTATATCAGACCTTATTTCCCAGTGTTCGGGGCACTGCATCACAATTTGTGCAATATGATATATAACCGCGTTGGGCGCCCACACTGTGCTTCTGTTTTCAGTTGGCCACAAAAACAGTTACACAATAAACTTTCACTTTACACTCCAGGAGTGATAATTATTTTATTTTAGTTCGTATATCAGCATTTTTCCAACTTACAAGGGAACTGTCAACTTTTTCATGCCGAAACCTACCTTTAAATTTCTTCAAATATTTTCAAGCCAAACACAGTACTGCAGCACACGAACTAGAGTTTATAAAACACTGGCCAGATCCATATTATGTTACGGCAGTGAGCCCTGGGCAATTTGCAGTGTAGATAAACAAAGACTAAGATAAAAGTTAAAAATGTACCCGTTGGCAGGTGCCGTCGTCCTCAACTTTGTTAAAATGGTGTATATAAAATTAACTGGAGCGCTTTCGGAAGTCAACTTCCATCATCAGCGGTTGAACTTCTGCTACTCGTTGTTGTTGTTTACGATTATGTATACTCCAAGTGTTTGTAACAGCAACTAACTGCGGCAGAAATGAAATTTATGAGACATGCTGCTGGTTACTCAAGAAGAGACCATAAAAGGAATTCTGAGATCCTCAAATAATTACAAACAGAATTAATCATGGAATATCTACAAAAATATAGAAACAACTTGAAATCTCACGTAAGAAGAATGAGCAGAACAAGAATACCACCTCAAATATTACATTTCTTCTAAAGAGGGATTGTGATGTACCAAGCACTTGTCCAAAAAAATATATCTACGACTTCTAACTGCAAGAACCAGAAATCGAAGTAGAATTCAGCAATGACAACTCAATGTATGAAACAGACAGAAGTCCCTGCGTGAGTTTAGTGGAGTAGAGTGAGGCGGGTCTCAGCGCGGACGGAAGGTAGTAAAAGTTATCCAATCTACCAGTTTAGCAGTTGTATTAATTCCCTATAGTCTAAACGAGAGATTTGGGGTGGATTTTAGTGCCTTGTAGCTAAAAAAGGCAGATATTTCTTTTGGACACGGCCTTGGTAAATCGCAACGCTTCTCTGGAAGACATTTCTAGATAGGTTTCGGCATGCAATAGCTGACAGTTCCTTTGTTAGAAACAAAATAGGCATTTCATCGAATCGTTTATGTGTAAAGAAGGCGTACAACTCAGTGGTATTAATCAGCTTTTAGTGTATGCTGCTGATGATGTAGTATTATTATCGGGGAGATATTAAGGGCCAACCCTCATATTATGTCAAGTAGCACTAAGAAATTAAGGGCTGGAAGTAAATAACAATAAAACGAAATATATTGAAACACATAGAAATTCATTGTATAATGGAAATGTAAATGGGCAAATGTGTGAAATTTTCAAGAATTCGCTGAATTGAAATGGCCTACCTAGGAACAATAATTAAACTTAGGTTAATTCTTAAAATGCATGCTATTACGCCTTACAGGGACTTCTATCATTCCAACTTCTCTAAAAAAATAAGTCTTCTTCCTTCCTTTCATGTGATAGACCTAGTGGTCTGTTACGGTCTCAATCCAATGTTTGAAGGGTCTGCCCAAAGATCTCTTGCCTGGTGGCTGGTAATTTAAGATCTGACGTGGTATTCTTGTTCTGCTCATTCTTCTTACGTGAGATTTCTAGTTGTTTCTGTATTTTTGTACATATTCCATGACTGATTCTGTTTGTAATTCTTTGAGAATTTCAGAATTCCTTTTATGGTCTGTTCTTGAGTAGCCTGCAATACGTCTCATAAATTTCATTTCTGCCGCAGTTAGTCTTTGTTCATCTATACTGCGAATTGTCCAGGCCTCACTGCCGTAACATAATATGGGTCTGGCCAGTGTTTTATACATTCTAGTTCATGTGTGTTGCTGTACTGTGTTTGGCTTGAAAATATTATTTATAATTCCTGTTACTCTGTTAAATTTTATAATTTTTTTACTAAAATCTTTTTTCCTCTTCGTATGTAACTTGGTATACGAGATAGTTAAATGAGTTGGTTTGTTCTAATATTTTATTATTAATAATTTTACTGCGAACTGGCTCTTTTCCTAGGAAAGCCATGACCTGTTGAGATTTCCATGTTGTAGTTTATTGCAATTTGGTGAAAAGATTGGATTGAACGTTCTGAATTCGTTATAAACAGAAGTTAAACTGAAAATATATATAACTGTTATTCCCCCAGTTACATGGATGAGAAACATGAACTCTTATTTTAAGAGAGGAGAAGATATTACGACTATTTAAGAATAAAGCTGTTAAGACAAAAAAAAAAAAAAAAAGAGAGAGAGAGAGAGAGAGAGAGGAGAGAGAGAGAGAGAGAGAGAGAGAGAGAGAGAGAGACGAACAGTTGTGAATGGAGAAAATTACATAAAAAGTGAGCTATATGATATTTTTGGGAAGTCAGATATAATAATAACAGTTAAATCTCGTAGACTGTGATTAGCAGGACATATGGCACGAATGGAGAATGAAAGAGGGGCATGGAAACTCTTTGTAGGAAAACTAGATGGAAAGCGCCCAGTAAGTAGAGTAAAATGAGGTAGAGAATATGAACCATAATTATAGGAAGGTAAATTATACAGAGGATGATTGGAAAACATTTGTTTAGAATAAGGATATATTGAGAGCTTATGTCCACACGGCCAAGAACCTCAGGGTTAGATAGTGCCAGTTAGTTATTTAGAAACATAATTGGTCCACAGCTGTTGTCTCTCGGTAGAGTCAGTGCCTCGTACGCGGAGCCCTGGTTCGATCCCAGTATGGGCAAGTTTCCTGCCCATTATAATCATGATTGTCATATTCGTCACGTTAAATGAATGTGTGATTGGCGTGTTTCGTCATAACGTTGTGTTATCTCGGAAGAGGCCCTGCAATGAACTGAGGTAATCATTCCAGGAGGTCCTACATGTCCTTGTGTGAACAAAAAATGTGAAGTGAACTATTAACAAAATTAAGTACATAAAGTCAGTAATGTACCAGAATTAAATATTTAATGAGCTATTCACAAAATGAACTATATTAAATGAATTATACAACAATTGAACTACGAGTAAATAAATTGTTCTGTTCACACAATTATACAAAGTGAACGATTTATTAAAATTAAATATACAAGAACAAATAATCACAAAATTAACTCTAAAATAACTATTTACCTATAGAACTGAATGAAGGTAACTATTAGCCAAATTAATTATATAAAAGTGAACTGTGCAACTAATTAATTTATGAACTCAATTTTTCAGCAAAAGAACTGTATAAAGTGAACTAATTCTAGCGTCTATAAAAAATAAATAAGTAAAATGTATTAATTTTATTTAGCCGTAACCGAGTGTTTAAGACAAGCTTCCTTGGCTCAGAGCTACAGGACTTGTGCTGGTTCGAATCTCTATGGGGAAGAAATGTTTTCATGAACTTGAGGCCAGTATGGGATCGGTGCCCACACAGCGTTGTGAGGAACATTAAGTAGCGGCTGAAGGTTAAGAAAACCACCTCTAACGGCGGGGGACCCGACATGCCGACCACATGTCACATTGACAAGATGATCGTCTGCCTCTATTATTAACACATGTAGATGTGAGGCCAGCGGCCGGCTGGTAGGCCAAGAGTCTTCTAGGCCTGTCGCGTCATGGAGTTGGTTCGTTTCCACAGTGCGTTTCTTAAAACAATGGTAGTTTGTAATATTTACTACGCTCAAATGGAAACAAACACAAGCTAATTGTAAAATTGCGTAGAACGGTACATAAAAAGGTTTTTAATTTCTAGATAATTCACTTAATATCGCAGCACACGACAGTAATGAGATGGTAAACGTTAAGTGCGAGTAAGTCATGAAATTGATTAGAAGTAACCATGAAAGAGCACGTTATACCGTGGAATGTGTTAATGTTTGCAATGGAGAGAGCGTGTTGTACGATAACGGAAAGGAGGGCCGGTTGCATGCAAGGGACTGTAACATACCCTGTTATTATCACATGCATTTATACCGATGTCAAGGTCACACAACATTTAATTCATATCTGTCAAAAGGAAGCATTTTAATATCCAAAATTCAGTTCATAGGCACATCTCTTTTTTAATCAAAATATAATAAATTCATTATCTTTTAAAGTCTCACATGCAAAACATGGAATTCCATTCCGCCCTATGTCAGAGACTGTCAAACTACAACATCGTTAAAAAAAAAACTAAATATTTATTAAGTAATCAATTGAATTGGCGTTTACTTGATGAAAATCCATAATCCATTTGATTAAATGAAAATTAAACTTAAAGTTTCATGTGATTTTGATATTTATTAAAATATGAATTAGTAACAATCGGCCATGGTGGACTAGTGGTTATGCTCCTTGCCTCTGGTCCCGAGGGTCGCGGGTTCAAACCCGGCCGGGATCGATGTATTTTTTAGGATAGAAAAATCCAAGGAGCGAGTCTTCCGGGAGGGACTTCAAGCCGTGGGTCCCGAGTCTGAAGATTTTCAGGCTCGTAAAAGATCCTTAAGCCTGAATGAAAAGCGCTCTAAGCAAAATTTACCGAATTTTCCCGTCCTAGTACTACCTTGGTTTCCTAGATGTCAGTATGAGGCGGAACGCTGACCACGGAGCACTCAAGTGACATCTATACGAAAACAAGTGTAACTAAATTAGTATGGTTCAAATTCTTCACTGTAGGGGGAGAGCGCCTAAATCTCTGTTAAGGGAAACAAGGGCTTACAAGACAAGATAAATTTGTAACAGCTGTTTTGGTACTTTGTACTTTCTACATACATGATTTTGTTTTTGTAATCATGTCTGTAGAAGGTATAAAGTACCGGGGTATGTGCTATCAATTTATATTTTAATTAATATGAAAATCACATAAAACTTTGTTTTCTTATTATTTAATCAAATAAAATAATTATTCAATAACAAACTAACTTATACACCTCACTGATAGTATTATTTTAACAATTAATAAATGTAATTATTTATGAAAATAAATTTAAGATTAACAGTTATTTTCATTTGTTTAAATATTGCATAACCGTAAAACTACTTTTTTATATCTCATTATTTTTCTTTATATTTATATACATTCGTGTTAAACGTTTGCACTTTACGAACATTTTAATTTATCTTGCTTGAATACATTTTATTTATTAGTTTTAGTCTTAATTTTAACTATCATTAACAGGTTTTATTATAGATCATAATATAATAGATCTGATATCTTATTGATCAAATCTTCATTTAGTACTTAATACATTTGTTATTGTGATTGTTATATTCTGATGTAATATAATTGTGTTTGTTCTGGTGAGTGGAATAGAAGGCCATATGGCTTTAACTCCACCAGGCTAAATACATAAATAATAACTCATTAACTCACTGGCACTATTGAATCCGTAGGTTCATGGCCACGCGGATATAAGCTCTCCATACACCCTTATCCTAAGCTAATGTTTTCCAATCTATTTAACAGGATTTAAACGTATACAGTATTTTCTTTTGCCCAATATTAAACTTTGAACTTCTTATTCCATTCATCTCTATCCTTCCAGTCACCATCCTGCAATACCCTGTCCTTCAAAAAATTCATAATTCCCTCTATCCACGTCTTCTTAGGTCTCCCTCGACTCTCCGATTTGGAATTCAATACAAACTTCTAACTGACAATCAATCCTCTTCACATGTCCAAACCACTGTAATTGTTTATTTCCTACAAATCGTATAATTGTTTCGTTTAAGTTCATTTTTCTCGGATAATACTGTTTCTGATCCTATCTCATTTAGAGCGTCGCACAGATCTTCTTAAAACATCTACTTCCCTCAAATCATGGTTAATGTTAAATCTTCCACCGTATTCTTGGTCTACCAACTGGACTTTTCCCTCTGGTTTCCTTACAAAAAAATTCGGTTCCCCTCTTTCATTCTCTATTCGTGTTACATGTCCTGTCCATCGCAGTTTACGACACCTAACTGTTCTTATCACATCTGGTTTCCTATAGAGATCATGCAACTCACAAACACGTTAAATCATTTTTATTTTTGTAAATTTATTTTTGCTTTCTGTGACATATTCTACTTTATATAATAGTGATATTATTGTGGAATGGATCCCAATGGAAACGAGAAAGAAAGGAAGACCAAAGAAAACTGGATAGAAGGTGTGCAAGCGGCTATGATTATCAGAGGAATGGAGGGAGATCAATGGATGGACAGAGAGGAATGGCGTTTGGATTGCGGAAAACGACGGCAGCTGTCATGATACCGGATGATGATGATGATTATGTAAAGCTGTGATCTCGGGGTTACATCGTTATCTCGCACCGGGTTCAATCACCGTTCAGAACAATTTTCCTGGGCGATGCTTTTTTTTCGGGGATTTTCCTCAACAGTAAAACAAATGTATATAAACTTTAGGGCCCAGTCATCATCTCGCCATCATAATCCTCATTATCATGTTCGCTACGTTTAGTATGAATATGTGTATGAATGGGGTATTTTGTCTTAATATGTTTGTCTTGGAGGTAACCCTGAATTGAGATGATAATTTGTTGGGGAAGGCGATTAAAATCCCTTTCCTAACAGATCGTGCCATTGTTAGACCTGGGTGGCATGGGACATGTAAAAGTACCTTAAGATGTGACGTTAAACTATAATGGAAAAGAAGAAAAGAAATAAAATATGGTGATTTCTGTGAACTAGAAAGGGAATCAGATAGAATAGGAACAGTGAACTCTCGTAGACTGCGTTATCCAGGACATATGTCACGAATGGGGAGTGACATTTCTTACAGGAAAACCAGAGCGAAAGTGCCAAAAAGAACATTAACCAGAATTTGAGAGAGGTGAAAGATACTGATATTTTTAACGAAATTTTCTCTAAACAAACTTCCAAAAATGTACAATACCAACTGATGTGTCAAATTTTCTTCCTTCTGCTTCTAATGGCGTAACAACCCAATGCCGGATCTTAGCCTCTCCTTTGTTAGAAGTTACTAGACCAAGTTAATTTAGTTACGCTTATTTTCCTCAAATGTCATGAATGGTATGCGGTCAACATATCGACCCAATGAGACATCTAGTAGACAACTAAGGTATTATTAGGATGAAGAAGGTAAGTAAATTTTGGTTAGAGGTCTCTTTATTTGGGTTTAAGGATCTTTTACGAGTCTTGAAAATCTTCAGAGTAAGGACCCCGACTTAAAGTCTCTCCCGGAGAACTTGCTCGAGTCTGAACCGCGACCCTCAGGACCAGAGGTGAGGAACATGGCCATTGCGGCCGATTTTTTTTTCTTCTTTACATTATGGTTTTGTTTATTTTTTTTTTTCTCTTGATATTATGTTTGTTCTTATCCATAAATAATTAAACTTACTGTTTTTCTCTGTATTTTTCCCCTTTTGCTTTCTCAGATTTCCTAATCAAACTATTATATTCTTTTTTTCAATTGCATTATATACATATGTTCCGATTTTAAATTTCGAATAAATGAGGCTCTTGAGATTGTTCTCATAAAATATATATTAATTACAAATCTCTTCCGACTGTATCTAGTAGACACAGAAAATGATCATCATCATCATCCAGGGATTAAGCCTGTTGGCTCGTTCCGGTTTCATGAAAGCTAGAATTGTTAAAATTGTTCAGACCATCTTCTGTGTGGGCGTCCAACATTTCTCCTTCCGTGCGGTTTATAATTTAGCAATAATTTTGGAAATCTTCCTTCTGGCATTCTATCAATATGTTCTTTTCAGTCGTTCCTATATTTAATTATTCGGTCTGTAAGTTTGAAAATATTTAGTTCCTTTCTTATATCTTCATTTCTTTTCTTACCAAGCAGAGTATATCATGCTATATTTCTTTAAAATAGCATCTCATCTGCTTCCACTCTTTGTTCTTGTCTTTTAGTGATCGTCCAACTTTCATGAGAACATTTAGTAATGTAGATTGTCCTCTTAAGTAAGGAAAGATTATTCATAATAATAAAGACAAAAATAGACTAAAAATAGGAGTCCCCTGAAGGTGTTACTGGCACCTCGCAGAAAATGATCATGACCGAAATTTATAAATACATATTAATTTTAATATTCATTTTTTATGTTCGCACCGTTGAGGTTACGATTATTTTAATTATAAAACTTTTTATACCATTTTTTACGCCGTCGTCCTCAACTACAATAATTTATGTCATAATCTTCGTTACATCATTACATTTCTAAACTTTTCGAAGTCTTATAAAAAAAGGTATACAAAGTTTTATAATTAAAATATATGCATATGTCTGTTAACGCTCTTGCTGTCATAATTTGTGTTATGTTTGAACCATATGGCAATTCATTAAAAAAAGGAAGTTCGAGTTCGCTAACCGGCAATATCGAATCATTACATGTAGGATTTCACTTGAAAATTTAAAAATCGCTCTAGCTTCCGTAATTTTCAGTTTTTCGCAACGAAACTCAGTGTATACTATTGGAATGCAACGAGGAAGTTATTCTCCAGAAGTCAGCGTATTCCGATCAATAGAAGTGGGGATTTACCTAAAACACGAAATTTAAAAATCGCTATAACAGCTGCGTTGTTTGATTCGTCCCAATGTATCTGCGTATAATAAAATTTAATCAACTCTTAAATTATTAATGTATCTTATAAGACACATTAGTTTAGATATTTAATATCTTTAATAAAGCAATGGGAAAAGTATTCCATGCAAATTGTTTAAATTCGTATCAATTTATCCAACAATATGGAGTACAACTTCGGATTATGCATGGGATTTTTTCATTGTAACCCGACAGTTTTAAATAAGCTGACATCAGAAATTGAATTTCTATAATTTAACAATAGGAATATATAGGCCTATATTCCGTAAACTAACAAAATCAAACTCTAAGATTGACGTTTTGAGGAATTTGTCAGTTTAAACATTTCCTGCGTGACAGTTTTTTTCTTTTAGTTTTTTAAAAATACATATTCTACTGAAATTGACTAATTTTTATTAACCCTTTGTATATTTGGTAAAGGCAATATGCAAATAGACAGGCGGTCGCCGGTTTTAAGTTCTGTGAGGTCAGAATTTTTAAAACTGTCTAAAAGTTAACCAAAAATGCAAATATATTATTTTCTGTAGCTTACAACATCTATACAAAAAACAAGTACTCAAATTTCCCTAGTTAGCAAATTACCTCAAGCATAAGTGTTTGAGATTATATTCTGTAGGTCCGTATTCAAACCCCAGTATTAACCAATCTGATTTTTTTCCTTGCAACCATGTGCAGTGAATTCACTTATGTTAAACCTACTTCCAGGTATACCTTCATTATCTTTTATTTTAAACTGTCTTTACTAAATAATTTACTTCCATCCATCCATAGTAATTCTGCCCGAGGGCAGGTCTTTCACTGCAATCATAGCATTTTTTATAATCTACTTAATCAATTATATATTAATATGAGGGGGGAAAGGATTGGACGATGGAGATTGGAATGACAGAGAGATGTGGGGGAGAATGACAGTAGATTAATTGCGCGCAGGAAGATGGTATGAAAGACTGAGAAATCTGCTAAATAAAATTGTTAAAAAAAATATTATTAACTATTATTATTATTATTATTATTATTGTTTTATTTATTTTTTTTAAATCTTTTGGCGGCTCCATGGCTCTGACGACGACTAAACCTCTAACGAAAATGAGTATCGTACTATTTTATGGAAACAAAGGCTGCCGGTTATGTAAGTCTGTCAACCCGCCCGAAATTTACAAATTTATCTAGAAGGATGAGACGCTTAATCTCCCAAGTCCTGTGGTACGACTAATACTTTTTTTTATTAAATATCCTAGCATATATTTTGCACAAATAAGACGATGTCTTGTAGTGTGGAGATGTGTGGTTTCTGCATTGCAATTTTATTGCTGTCAGGTTTGAGGAGTGACGTAATTATAATACAGCAGGTACAGTATTGCTTGCTACGTTGGGTTGGCTTTTAATTTGTTATGCTATTAACCGGAGATCAATTTCCTACGCTGGCATCTAAAGCTCTGTAGCTATCCTCAAAATTACAGCCTCAATACAAATAAAAAGCATGTGTTATTAACCAAAGCTATTTAAAGCTTAACACACATTCATCCTATATGAAAATTGAAGTTCGATATTTACATTTAATCGTTTATTGGCTTTAATTTTTATATAACCTAATAATTTAATAGGGCATAACAACGTTAAGTATTAACTACTGTTATAGTTATTATTATTATTATTATTATTATTATTATTATTATTATTATTATTATTATTATTATTAGTGTTCTTTATTTATTTAGCGGTTTTCACAATGTTTTTTAACAGCATACTGTGCCTAATTAATCTACTATCAATATATTTTCACGCCTCTCTCTTATTGCAATCTCAATCGACCAATCCTTTTTCCCTCATGCTGCTCGAAACATCAAATGACGTTATTTTTGGCCGTCGTCTTTTTTTCACCCATTCTAGTATTCTTCTTTATATTATTATTTATTATTATTATTATTGTTCTTATTTATATTAAAAATTGGTTAATATGTATCAGTCTTGATAATTGCACCTTAGCTTATGAAATAATATATATATATATATATATAGATATCGTTCTGCCCGATGGCAGATCTTTCACTGCAATCAAAGCATTTTCATGTTATACTTTACAGCTTTACTAGGGAATAATAGGCGTGGTAGCTTCCCGTTTCTTTTCACACCGGTGAATGATGATGATGATGATGATAATTAGAGCCCGGAGATGTATGCAAACAAAAATACTAAATATGCATGAAACCTGTAGAAAATATGCATCCTAAATATGCAAAATCAGATTTTAATAAAAACAAATTATTTGCTTTGTGGGTAATTTTAGCTTATTCCTGGCTGTTACGTATAGTAGATAAGGAAGGTTTTCATGATATTTCTTGAGTGAAGCTCCTTCGTGTGTCCTTTTTACATCACATGATGTGACAGGTGCATGTGAAAGTCACCACAGTTCTTCTTCAGTTAATTCCTCTTCAGTTACTACTTTTCATTATCACCAGAGAGCATTTTGCTAATTTGACAAATTCTATGATAGGTAGGATTTTTACTTAATACTTCACTAAGCTTATGAAATACGATTTTAGCAATACTGTAATCATATTTCTCAAGACCCACGGGTATTACCCTCTTACACAGATATAAATATACACGTTACGCTTATATCCAATTGATTGCAGAGACTCTATTAATTAAACAAATATCAATCAATAATTAATTAAATACTAGTAATTAGCTGAAGGGAAAATTATAATTTAGGAGCAAAATATGCATCTATGCATTAAAAATCTAAAATAAGCATTTCCCCCAGAATATGCATTTCTATGCATTATCAAATACCGCTCAAATTGTCTGTGAATGGACCACTTAACAAGTAAATAATTTCCGCATACTTTTTAATGCGTAAAACAAAACATTCATTTCGCATATAAATCCAGGATCTAATGATAATGATAAGGAATTTAATGATGGGCGGATGATTTTCGGGGACAGTTGATCCCTAAACTTCCTGACATTTGTCTTACAGGTGAGGAAAAACCCCGAAAAAACCTCATCCAGGAGCCTGTCCCGACCGGGAATCGAACCCATGCCCGCTGCGTGACAAGGCAGCGCGCTACCTCGAGACCACAACGGTGGATAATAGTAATAATATCAGTAATAATAATAATGATAGTAATAATAATAATAGTAATAATAATAATAATAATAATAATAATAGCTGTATTTTACCTGGCAGAGTTAAGGCCTCTAGGCCTAGTCTACCACTCAACCAGGTTATATAAAATGCAGAAATTACTCTTATATCTAAATTAAATATACAAAAAGAAACGCGTCCATGTTTTTATTTTATCGTTTTGTGACTGGGTTTTTATTTCATTATATGTTCAAATATTTATTATTATTATTATTATTATTATTGTTATTATTGTTATTATTGAATCACCTTCCTGGTAGCCTGTTACGGTCTCGTTCTATGTTTTAAGTAGTCCTCCTAAATACATATTTCTTCTATCTATCTAAGTTACTGGTATTATCAAACTCTGAGTTTGAGGGGCGCGCGGACACAAGCTCTCCATACATCCACATCTCCCAGTGAAACTCACGTCCTCATTTCTTGATGATTATATTTTTATGGTTAAAGGTTGTCACTCCTTATTCATGCAACTTAATAATTTAACAGGGCATAATAAGTTGAAAATTATTATTAATATTATTAATACTATTATTAATAATATTATTAATACTATTATTAATAATATTATTAATATTATCATGGTTGCTTATTATGATTTGGGAAAAAGAAGCTCTTCCAGATGAATGGAAAGAATCAATTATCGTACCAATTTATAACAAAGGAGATAAAACTGATTGCAACAACTACAGGGGCATCTCATTACTTTCAACTTCGTACAAAATTCTTACAAATATATTAGTAAGCAGACCTACTCCCTATATTGATGACATTCTAGGAGATCATCTATGTGCATTTAGAACAAACAGGTCTACAACAGATCAGATTTTTAGTATACGACAGATTTTAGAAAAGAAATGGGAATATAATGGTACTGTACATCAGCTATATGTAGACTTCAAAATAGCATATGATTCAATTAAGAGGGAGAAGTTATATAGTATCCTGCTGGAGTTCGGAATTCCTAAAAAGTTAGTTAGACTCATACGAATGTGTCTAAATGGCACAAGGAGTAGGGTGCGTGTAGGCAAACAGTTTTCGGACACTTTTGAAATCCAGAATGGGTTGAAGCAAGGAGATGCACTATCTCCTCTACTATTTAATTTTGTACTAGAGCATGCCATTAAATCTTTAGAGAATGAGGAAGGCTTACAACTCAATGGTGTTAATAAACTGTTAGTTTATGCTGATGATATAGAACTATTGGGCGATAGCGAGGAGATACTAAAGGACAACACGCACACACTATTGAGTAACACTAAGAAATTAGGACTGGAAGTAAATATCAGTAAAACTAAATATATGGCCACACGTAGAAATTCATTATATAATGGAAATGGACAGCTAATGACAAATGAGGGAAATTTTGAGGAAGTGGCTGAATTCAAATACCTAGGAACAATAATCACAAATAGGAATGAGATGCACAAAGATATTAAACATAGGCTCAATTCTGGAAATGCGTGCTATTATGCATTGCAGAGACTCTAGATGTCCCAACTCCTTTCAAAAAACGTTAAACTGAAAATATATAAAACTATTATTCTACCAGTTGTATTATATGGGTGTGAAACATGGACTCTTACTTTAAGGGAGGAAAGGAGATTACAAGTATTTGAGAATAAAGTACTTAGGAAAATGTTTGGACCAAAGAGAGATGAACAGACAGGTGAATGGAGAAGACTAAACAACAATGAACTACATAGGCTTTATAGGAAGCCAGATATAATAAGAACAGTTAAGTCTCGTAGACTGCGATGGGCAGGACATGTTGCTCGTATGGGGAATGAAAGACTTGCATGGAAGCTTCTTGTAGGAAATCCAGATAGAAGGCGCCCAGTTAGTAGACCAAGAATGAGATGGGAGAATAACATAAACTATGATTTGAGGGAAGTAGATTATAAAGGGAATGATTGGAAAGGATTAGCTCATGATAGGGATGTATGGAGAGCCTATGTCCGCACGGGCATGAACCTACGGGTTCGATAGTGCCAGTGAGTAAGTAAGTATTATTAATAATATTATTCATAATATCATTAATATTATTATCATTAATATTATCATTATCATTATCTTTAATATTATAATAATAATTATTATTATTATTATCATTAATATTATTATTATTATTATTACTCTTATTATTACTTACTTACTCACTGGCATTATCGAACCCGTAGGTTCATGGCCGCGCGGACATAAGCTCTCCATACATCCCTATCCTGGGCTAATGCTTTCCAATCATTCCCTGTATAATCTACTTCCCTCAAATCATAGTTAATGTTGTTCTCCCACCTCATTTTTGGTCTACCAATTGGGCGTTTTCCCTCTGGCTTTCCTACAAGAAGCTTCCACGCATGTCTTTCATTCCCCATACGTGCAACATGTCCTGCCCATCGCAGTCTACGAGACTTGACTATTCTTATTATATCTGGCTTCTTATAAAGACCATATAGTTCACTGTTATGTAGTCTTCTCCATTCCCCTGTCTGTTCATCTCTCTTTGGTCCAAAAATCTTCCTAAGAACTTTATTCTCAAATACTCGTAATCTCATTTCCTCCCTTAAAGTAAGAGTCCATGTTGTTTCGCACCCATATAATATAACTGGTAGAATAATAGTTTAATATATATTTTCAGCTTAACGTTTCTTGAAAGGAGTTGGGACATCAAAAGTCTCTGCAATGCATAATAGCATGCATTTCCAGAATTGAGCCTATGTTTAATTTCTTTGTGCATCTCATTCCTATTTGTGATTATTGTTCCTAGGTATTTGAATTCAGCCACTTCCTCAAAATTTCCCTCATTTGTCATTAGCTGTCCATTTCCATTATATACTGAATTTCTACGTGTGACCATATATTTAGTTTTACTGATATTTACTTCCAGTCCCAATTTCTTAGTGTTACTCAATAGTGTGTGCGTGTTGGCCTTTAGTATCTCCTCGCTATCGGCCAGTAGTACTACATCATCAGCATAAACTAACAGCTTATTAATACCATTCAGCTGTAAGCCTTCCTCATTCTCTAAAGAGTTAATGGCATGCTCTAGTACAAAATTAAATAGTAGAGGAAATAGTGCATCTCCTTGCTTCAACCCATTCTGGATTTCAAAAGTGTCTGAAAACTGTTTGCCTACACGCACCCTACTCTTTGAGCCATTTAGACACATTCGTATAAGTCTAACTAACTTTTTAGGAATTCCGAACTCCAGCAGGATACTATATAACTTCTCCCTCTTAATTGAATCATATGCTTTTTTGAAGTCTACATATAGTTTGATGTACAGTACCATTATATTCCCATTTCTTTTCTAAAATCTGTCTTATACTAAAAATCTGATCTGTTGTAGACCTGTTTCTTCTAAATGCACATTGATGATCTCCTAGAATGTCATCAATATAGGGAGTAAGTCTGCTTACTAATATATTTGTTAGAATTTTGTACGAAGTTGAAAGTAATGAGATGCCCCTGTAGTTGTTGCAATCAGTTTTATCTCCTTTCTTATAGATTGGTACGATAATTGATTCTTTCCATTCATCTGGAAGAGCTTCTTTTTCCCAAATCATACTAAGCAACCAACGTATCTTGTCCATCAATTTTTCTCTCCCCTGATTTTATCAGTTCTGCTGGGATCTCATCTGAACCTGATGCTTTATACATCTTCAATTTTTCAATCGCCATTTCAACCTCTAATGGACTCGGTTCTGCGACTAACATTTCTGCTGTCTGTAACTTATCCTCCTCGATGTCCTGTTCTGTATGGTACATTTAATAGCTGATTAAAGTAACTTTTCCATCTATTTAGTATACTCCTGGAATCTGCAATCATATCCCCATTTTCATTCCGAATTATGTTTGTTCTAGCCTGAAACCCTTTCTTTCTCTATACTAATTCCCTGATATAATTCTCTAATGTTCCTATTTTTTGCATTCATTTCAAGATCATTAATCTTCTCTCTCAAATATTCCCTCTTTTTACTCTTTAGTAACTTGGTGGTTTCCCGTCTAACACTGCCCAATTGCTCTAAATTTACCTCATTTGGCTCGTGTAACCGTTTCATTTTTGCTAGCTTTCTTTTCTTTACAATGTCGGCACATTCCTCATCAAACCATTTCTTGTTTTGCCTCTTTTTTAAACAACCAATGCTTTCTGATGCTGACAATTTGATAGTATCTCTTATAGCCTCCCATTCTTTATGTATATCAGTTTCTTCTTCGTTTGCCACATTGTCATCTGAAGATTCCAGTACTTCAAATCTATTAGCAATGTTGATTTAGTATTCTTGCCGCATTTCATCATTTTTCAAGTTTTTTAATTCATATTTTACAGAATCATCTTTAGTGTTTGTTCCTGTCATAAGCGATAGCCGTTGTCTGATTTTCACTCTTACCAGATGATGATCCGAATTGCAGTCTGTCCCTCTAACTGATCTAACATCAATGACACTACTGTGCCAGCGTTTATCCACTAATACATGATCTATCTGGTTCCGAGTTTCTCCATCTGGGGACGTCCAGGTGTATTTATGAATATCCTTATGCTGAAATGTTGTGCTCTTAACAATGAGATTCTTTGATGTGGCAAATGTGACTAATCTAACCCCGTTGTCGTTACTATCTTCATGAAGACTGAATTTGCCTATTGGTGGTTTGAATATATCTTCCCGTCCACTTTTGCATTAAAATCTCCTATGACAATTTTCATATGATATCGTGAAAGGCTATCAAATAAGCATTCTAATTCTTCATAGAACTCATCCTTGATCTTGTCATCTTTATCTTCTGTGGGGGCATGTACATTTACAATTATAAAATCATGTCATTTTCCCTTTAGAATTATGTATGATATCATATCACTAACAAACTTAATATCTCGGATAGGGATAGGATCCTCCTTCTGACTAAAAAACCCGTTCCAAATGCAGGTCTTTCTGCACCCCCATAGTATAATGCAAAGCTTCCTGATTCCTGACTACCTTCTCCTGGCCACCTAACTTCCTGTAAAGCGACTATATCCAAGGGCGATTTATCTAATTCCCGCGTTAATATATCTAGTGCCCCGCTATTGTATAAAGCCTTAACATTCCATGTTCCTAGGAACATGTCCCTGTGTTTGAGCCTTTGGCATGGGTTCCCTGAAGTAGTCCCCGCCCGGAGAACCGAATGGGGGACTATTTGACCTCCGGAAAATTTTACCCCAGATGAACCCATGTCCGCATTTCTTGACGGTTGTATTTTTACAGTGAAAGATCGTTAGCCACAAAATTTGGTTATCATTAGTATTTTTTATTTATTTGAATATGTTATATTACACCAGTCCTTAAATATTCTGTATACTTTTTCATATATTTTTTGGACTTTGCTGGTAATAGAAAATGTAACGCAGCATTCACAGCTTCCTCAACATCACAATTAATCATATCTGTAATACAGAGTGGTCCAAAAGTCTCGATCCATTTCTTTGAAAGCATTGACCAACGTTCATGACTGTTACATATGTTATTTGTCAGATGTCTGTGAACAATCTTCAGTACAGTTCAATCTGTCCCCCTTGCATTTTGGGGCATTGCTCCCAGCGTTGCACTGTTGCTCTAAACACATTATGCAGATGGCGTGATGTAATAGCTGCTACTGCCTCGTAAATGCGTTCCCGTAAATGAGGAAGATCACGAACCTTAGCCTTGTACATATGAGACTTGATAAAACCCCACGCAAAAAAATCAAGTGGGGTTAAGTCTGGTGAGCATGATGTCCACATTCTTGGCGCAGCTCTGCCGATCCAACGACCCTGAAATGTTGCATTGAGATAGGCACGCACACACAGAGCGAAATGCGGTGGGGCACCATCTTGCTGAAAGACAACAGAGTGTAAAACACCATCCTGCGTAAGCTGTGGTTCTAGAAATTGTTCAAGCATGTCTAAGTAGGTGAGTCTAGTGACTGTGGGTTCTTGAAACATGAATTGACCGTACAGTTTTGTTGCTGTTACACCTAGCCATACATTAATTTTTGGTGTATCACGTTGCCATTCATATGTAGCATTAGCTTGCTCGTCGGCCCATATTCGACAATTATGCCTATTTACACGACCACAAATGTGGAATGTACCTCGTCACTGAAAAGGATATTGTCCATTAGATTTTCATTAGCAACAGCTAGAAGCAAATCATAGCATATAGCCTGACGGGCAGCATAAGCTTCCTGTTCCAAGTGATGTAGCACTTTCAGATGGTATGCACGTTTGTAAACCGTAAAAACCCTCCAAACTGTAGTCCTGGGAATGTCCAGTTCATTACTGAGCCTGCGAGTCGACGCGTCTGGACTGCGTTCAATCGCGTGCTGAATACGTTCAACATCATTTGCAGAGGTCTATGGTCTGCCTGAACGTTTTTTCATCAAGAACACTTCCTCTTCGTCTAAATTTGTTCACCAACATCCGGATATTGGCTCTAGTAGGTGCTGGTTTGTGAAACTTTCGTTCAAATTCCTGATGCAGTTGTTCATAGCTTACCAATCGCAATCGCGCGGAAACAACTGTTATTCTTTCTTCAATGGTAAGAATACTTCGTGATGAACCTGAAAAAAACGAAGAAAATGTCAATTTAATGCAAATGGATCGAGACTTTTGGACCACCCTGTATTATTTAAAATGTCTGCCACTAATTCAGACAACAAATAAACAATTGCAGTTGTTTTATCAACGTTCTCTTGTTATCAAACTATTGAACTCTTCAATCTAAGATATAAATTCACACGAAATATGAAAATTAAACATAATTATTAGTATAGGAGTGTACAAAATTATATACGCAATTCGGAAAGTATGTACATTACTAGTGTTGAAGTTATATGCTAGTCCTCGCTAAAGCTCGGACTCAAACACGTCCTCGATTAGTAATGTATTACTTCCCTTGTTACCTACATAACTATTACATATCTTCATCGATCCTATCTAGTGGACACCGATATATATATATATATATATATATCCACCGCTGTGGTCTCGAGGTAGCGTGCTGCCTTGTCACGCAGCGGGCCCAGGTTCGATCCCCGGTCGGGGCACTTTTTCTGGGTGAGATTTTTATTGGGGTTTTTCCTCACCTGTAAGACAAATGTCAGGAAAACTTTAAGGCCCAACCGGTTCCCGAAATCATATGGCCATCGCAATCATTATCATTCATATTCATCTTAGATTAAGCTTAGGATTAGGGACTCTCATAGCGCACCACTAACATCCATCATATTATCGGGGCAGCGTAACCCCGCCTTCCAGGCGCCCCAACCTCAGGAGTGGGTTATAAGTACGCCATGCCAGGAGAGAACACCAGGAAGGTCGACAACCTGGGGCATTTGCAAAAAAATATATATATGTAACGTTGTGATGTGGAAAGCAACGGGAAGCTACCACACCTATAATTCCCTAGTAAAGCTGCAAAGCATAGCATAAAAATGTTATGATCGCATTGAAGGACCTGCTCTATGGCAGAACACTGTAAATAAATATATAAAGTATCTGTTAATTATCTAGTGACCTATTATTTTCGGAATCACATTCGGCGTATATCAATGAATTAACGAAATTGAGATAAAATACATTATCCAGCAAATTGCATCCAATACGAATGGGGATTACCTGAAGTGATCATTTACAAATTGCTCTAGCGGCTGCAATTTTACAAGCGAAACTAGTTATATAGGCCCTACTATTAAAAAAACTAAAAAATCACTCTCCCTAAATCTGTTAAATCCGACCATTAAAAACCCGAAACCTGACATTCAAAAATCACTCTAGCGCCATTATGTCTGATTTGTCGTAATATATAGGCTATATACACACATGCGTTTTATTCATTTATAACCTAACGGACACACGACGTTTTACCTGTGCCACAGCCGGCTTTGCTCCTACATAAACTCCGTACGTAAAGCATGTATGAAAAATTTACCTTATAGATACTGGGTCAGCTTGTTTTAAACAGTGGGCACATCTACATTTAAAAGGTTTTAGTTTTAATAATTTAGTTACTCTATGTGCTGAAGACAATGAAATACCCATCTGTTCTGCTAATTTTGGTAATGGATTTTATTGGTGTACGTTTAAAACTTGCGCCTATTTCGTCATCCTCATGAAATGATCATGTGTTCAGTAGTGGAACAAATGGTGATGATGATGATAATATTTAATAACAATAATAATAATAATATATAACCGTAATATAAACGTAACAATAATAATAATCATATAAATAATAATAAATTATATCAGCAATAAGTTAACTAACTTCCACAAAAATAACAGGAGCAATAAACAGTGTATTTAAATAACAAACATAGTTAAAGAATACAAGAATTAAAATATAAAAATTACCTTGGCGACTCATACTCTTCTATATATATCATGGACTGTCGAAGTATTTAGATTTTTATACATGCTTTAAGCTGCGGAGTTTATGCAGGAGCAAAGCGGGCTGTGGCACACCCAACCGCGCACAGGCAAAACACCGTGTGTCCGTTAGATTATAGATGAAGAACCCTGTATACATTAATTAATAAAAGAAATATATACTCACTAAACTTGTAAAATCAAACCATAAATTCGACATTATGAGGAATTCACTTAGTTTGTGCAGTTCGAGGGAGCTCTTCAATTTATAGTTTATAGAAATTCTATAACCAGGCAAAATGTCTTATTTAACAAAATCTGCAATCTTCATTATCATCTTCCACTAGACGTTAAAACCAAAATGAGAAGTAGCGGAGCATTGTTCTCTAAAAGTGAAAGCTAGTGTTACTGCATGTGTCTTTGGATGTTCAAGTCTTGAGCAGAGTTAAGTCTCTCAGTTTCCTTCCAAAACTTGCTAATTAGAAACTCAATTACTTTGTTCTCTCTAGAGACTGAAGAAGATTGTATAGCGTTAACAACTGCAACGGCATCAACATAAAGTACGCCATCTCTTGATATCACCAACGTCTATATGCTATAAATAAAAGACTTTACCTAACGTTTCCTACCTCACATGTTGTTAAGCAGCGCAACCCTTGTTCTCACAGGACGACGCTAACATAATTCTCTGATCATTAGAAACTCTGATAATAATCACTCTCTTCCTTCAAGTTCCCTTACGCAAATTTCGCATTAAATAAAAATTATTTTATATTAACTTTATAGTTACATTATATAAAGGGTAAATACAGGAAAATCAGCAACGCTTCTGTAGTATAGTCTAAATGATTTCATGATTTGTTATAAAGGGGATAAATGAAAGTAAATTGGTTTCCAATCGCATTCATGTCCCCAATCAAGAATTTGAAGAAATTTCCATGGGACTAGTGGTTATGATCTTATAGTCGGGAGGGTAGCGGGTTCAAATCCGGCCGGGGTCTATGTATTTTTTAGCATGGAAAAATCCAAGGAGCAAGTCCTCCGGAAGGGACTTTAAGCCGTGGATCGCGAGTGTGAATATTTTTCAGACTCGTAAAGGATCATTTAGTCTGAATAAAAGGGCTTCTAAACAAAATTTACCGACCTCATCATCATAGATGCCTACTAGATGTCTCATTGAGTCGGTATTTTGACCGCATCCCATTCATGACATCTGTAGGCAAATAAGATAAGGAAATTTAGTTGGTCTAGTAACTTGTAATAAAGAAGAGGCTAAGGCCCAATATAGAACTCTTACGTCATTGTAGATATAGATAGTGAAATAATAAGAAGTCCACCAATTAAAGTTGTAAAAAAATAAAGAAGGGAAAGAAAAATGGTTTTAGTTAAATTATTAGAAATTAGAAAAGAGAGTTTTCTTCCTCTATACAGTAAATGGGCTATGAACCAATTAGCTTAATTTAGCTTACTTTTTCTGTATAAAGGTTCAGCATTCCGAAATGGAATGTTATAAAAAAATATTTTTTTACTTATTTATTTAGTGTGATGGAGTTACGGCCATGCAGTCTTTTCTATTTATCAAGACAAACTTACGCTCCAATACAATGCAGAAATCACAATAGTTTTAAACACTAAATCATTATTTTGCCAAACTGAACGAAATTAAAGTTAGGTCTAATAACAAATAAAGTTAATGTAATTAAAATTAAAACTAATAATAAAATATATACATTGTAGAACAACCCTAATCTAATAGATACATAAAAATACAAGGAAACTAATAAAATATACTTTTTACGCTGTAGTGAGTTTAGTCGTACTTACAGCAAATTTCGGAGTTGCCAACCTAAAAACTATACTGTAATAAAAATGACTATACTGCAATATTACATATTACAAACACGCATGTGGGAAGTAAAATCACTGCCCTGTATGTATACCACATGCAATGTATTAACAAATAAATAATAGTTTTAAAAAACTAAAACAACACGCTTTGTTAGAAAACCGAACTAAAAAATGAAAAATAATTTTAATTTCCAACACGCTTGGGATAAAATTAAAGTGGTCAACAAAAAAATCATATCCAACACATAAAGAATAAAACTAGAGTTATCAACAAAAAGAAAATAATTTTACCATCAAAAGCGTGGGGTGCTTTTTATGATTTTTACATTTTTTTCTTAGAGACTTTACTTTTACCAATATCTGTTTATTATAAGATATATTAATTGATATAGAGCACCCCACGCTTTTCATGGTAAAATGATTTTCTTTTTTGTTGATAACTCTAGTATTATTCTATATGTGCTGGAGATGATTTTTTGTTGAATACTTTAATTTTATTCCAAGCGTGTTGGAAATTAGAACTATTTTTCATTTTTTAGTTCGGTTTTCTAATAAAGCGTGTTGTTTTAGTTTTTTAAAACTATTATTTATTTTTTAGTTTTTAGTTTTAATATTTTACGGAATAAGATAAAAATGTAAATATCTTTAAATTCGATATTATTGTAGTATGAGCTAAAGCAATACTCTTCTAAAAAAAAATCCTCCCAGCCGGATTTGAACTAGCGACCTATGGGTTACTGAAATATGTACCACTACAGTTCACCGCTCTACCAACTGAGCTCTTACAACGATTGACTAAAAGTCGACAAGTCCGCAACCTATTATACCAGTTTTCATTTTTTTGATTTCCTTATGATTCTGACCAGGATTTTATAAACAAAATACGAAATTATTGTATTGTCACGGGTCCTTTACAAGTATACAAAGTTTTAAGTGAATCCAATGTTTCTAAGTGGGTGAAAATCGTGATCAATGATTCCGTTACATAGATACAATGACACTTTTTTATTATCTGATGATTCTGGCCAGGATTTTAGAAAATAGGTACGAAATTATTGAATTGTCACGGGTCTTTACAAGTATACAAAGTTTCAAGTCGATCCAATGTTTCTAAGTGGGTAAAAATCGTGTTCAAAGATTCCGTTACATAGATACAAAAATATATTTTCTGATGATTCTGGCCAGGATTTTAGAAAATAAATATGACATTATTGTATTGTCACGGGTCCTTTACAAGTATACAACGTTTCAAGTCGATCCAATGATTTTAAGTGGGAGAAAATCGCGTTGAAAGATTCCGTCACATAGATAGATAGATAGATAGATAGATAGATAGATAGATAGATAGATAGATAGATAGATAGATAGATAGATACAGGTCAAGCTAATATAAAGCGTGTAAAAATATCCAACAAGTAGTGTTAATATACATTATACGAAACAAATTACTGCATTTTAAAATAACTGACTTTATTTGAAACAATATAAAACAATTAATACGTACTTGCCGCCATCTTATCACTAAATTGGTCTCACGGCCTCCTGTAGTTTCAACTAATAAACATTGCACACGCTGTTAACTTTAGTCAGTTGTTTATAATGAACGCAAATATCCAACAATTATATTATTTTACTATTATTTATTATTTTGAAACGCCATCGCGCAAAAAGTAATATACAACGCACGTTTGTGAAGTGTTTTACAGAATCTCGGAGATAAAAACTTCGATATCGCTCGGTTTTTAAACATTTTCCTCAATTCTGTAAAACAACTCCCCAACCTCTCATCTTAATATACTATAATTAATGAATCGATTGCATAGAATACATCAGCTTAAAATATTGATGAACCTCAATACTAATTTTACAAAATAAAACAAAATAAAATATTAATTATTGAAGTATACTATTTTAGTGAGATGTTTCAGTTAGTTAAAAAAAATGTTTCAATTTGTTTTTGTAAGATATTATAGTCACTCCTCAGAATGCTTTTAGGGTATTAACAAGTTAACTCTCCCATCTTTATAGACAATTCGCACTATTGTAAGCCAGGTTCTCGGCTCTGCGCAACATCTGATTTACCGCCAGAACAAGTATATGGTGTTCATTTTCGTTAGAGGCTGGGTGAATCCTAGGGTTATATTACTGCCAGTAGGTTTAGGACAGTTTAGAAATCCTGACCCCCATCGAAAATCGAAACCGCGACGTTCCGGCTTTTAGCATATTCCTATAACTAACTACGCTACGAGGTGCCTCCGAGGTCCTTTTACCTACCGGAAACCTGCGACAGAACTTTACTTCCGAAGAAGCCACACTCAAGTTTTTACGTCCTCAAAAAATAATAATAATCTCGACTTATTTTGAATCGGCGACCTCGGATTCACAGGTGAGAATGATATGAAATCATCGGAGCCTAGCAGAGAAATGCATCATTACAAATTTGATATCTTCTCGAGTTTGTGCGGTAAAACTTTAATGCTGCTTACAAAATCAATTAAGTCCTCATTTAAAAAGACCTTGACCACTAACTTGCAGCAGAGAGCATCTGCGGTTATAATTCTATCTCAGGAGTGAATAGTTAACATCATAGCACGTATGGAAGCCTAATTGAAGCTTACAAATACGTTCTGAAACAAAAGAAATGGCTATGAACTCAAAACGTGATAACAAGAAGAAAATTGTTATTTACTCACCTTAACAGAGCAATCTGACCGTTTTGTATTACAACCTATTTTCCACTATGTGGATATATACATTAAGAAACATATTCCTTAAGTTTTTGAGGATTCACTCTTGGATTAATTCAATTTTATATTGGCTGTATAAATTTAGTTGTCCTTGAATTTGAGAGTGTTTTGTAGAAGTGTGAAGTTGCGTTTATTAAATAGCGAGTCTGCTGTGATCGAACTGTAATAAAAACATAGTAACTAATTGGCAATATCCATTTGGAGTTCCATTTTTTCCCCGTTAAGATAGGGAGTATAATTAATTAAAATAATTTAATAGGGGTTGAAATTTAATATTTTGAACCCGGATTTTAATTTTATTAGTGGGCAATAGCTCTCCTTACATTCCTATATTCACCCTGGTTTTCTAACTATAACTAACTCACTGGCACTATCGAACCCGTAGGTCCATGGCCGCGCGGGGATAAGCTCTCCATGCATCCCTATCCTGAACTAATGTTTTCCAATCATCCCTATTATAATCTACTTCCCTCAAATCATAGTTAATGTTCTTCTTCCACCTCATTCTTGGTCTACCAACTAGGCATTTTCCTCTGGTTTTCTTACAAGAAGCTTCCATGCACGTATTTCATTCCCCATTCGTGCCACATATCCTGCAGGTATTCTATCTATCCTCTGTATAATTCGCCTCTCTTAAATAATTAATGTTGCTCTTCCATCTCGTTTTTGGGCTATCTACTGGGCTTGTATCTCCTATAAAAAGTGTAGGGCCTAAATTTCATTATTTTATTCCTTATTTGTGTCACATATATTATCCAATGTAATCTACGAGACTTAACTATTCATATTATATTTCCCATAAAGATTATGTACCTCACTGTTCTGTAGTTTTTGCACGCTTTATATTAGTTTGACCTGTATCTATCTATATGACGGAATATTTCAACGCGATTTTCACTCACCTAAAATCATTTGATCGACTTGAAACTTTGTATACTTGTGAAGGACCCGTGACAATACAATAATTTCATATTTATTTTCTAAAATCCTTGCCAGAATCATTAGAAAATCAAAAAAAGTGTCTTTGTATCTGTGTAACGGAATTATTGAACATGATTTTCACCCACTTAGAAACATTGGATCGACTTGAAACTTTGTGTACTTGTAAAGGACCCGTGACAATGCAATAATTTCATATTTATTTCCTAAAACCCTGGCCATAATCATTAGAGAATAAAAAACATTCTTTGCATCTATGTAACCGAATCTTTGAACACGATTTTCACCCACTTAGAGACATTTGATCGACTTGAAACTTTGTATACTTGTAAAGGACCCGTGACAATACAATAATTTCATATTTTGTTTCTAGAATCCTGGTCAAAATCATCAGAAAAAAAAGTGTCTTTGTATCTATGTAACGGAATCTTCGAACACGATTTTCACCCACTTAGAAACATTGGATCGACTTGAAACCTTGCATACTTGTAAATGACCCGTGACAATACAATCATTTCATATGTTTCTAAAATCCTGGCCAGAATTATCAGAAAAAAAATGAAAACTGGTATAATAAGTTGCGGACTTGTTGACTTTTTAGTCAATCGTTGTAAGAGCTCAGTTGGTAGAGCGTTGAACTGTAGTGGTATATCTTCTTCTTCTTCTACTACAAGGTTTACGCTATGCAGCCTATTCCGACGAAGTTAAAAGTGGAGTCCATCTTCTACGTGGTCGGCCAATATCTCTTGTTCCTCTGCGATTATACAGGAAGGTTCTTTTTGGTATTCTTTCGTTGTTCATTCTCATGAAGTGTTCTGTCCATTTCTTATTATTTTCGCTGATTTTATCTTCAATTTTATATATATTTAATTCTTCTCGTATAGTTTCATTCTATCCGCTCTTGTGCATCCTTTCAAATTACGTAAAAACAGCATTTCCGCAGTCTGTATCCTGCTTTTATCCCTTGATTTCATTATCCAATTTTCACTTCCATACAACAACAAAGGAACAGCCATTGTTTTATATAATTTAAGTTTCGTATATTTCCTTGTTTTCCGACCTGAGGTTCTTTTTATGGTTCCACAAATAGCCTGAACTTTATTTACTTTATTTTCTATATCTTTATTTTCTCTATAAGTTATATCGCATCCTAAATATTGGAAATGTGATACTTGTTCTATTACTTTGTTATCCAGTACAATTTTTTTATCTAATTCCATATTTACCAATAAATGCCATTAAGTTTGACTTATTTACTGATGTTTTACAATTATATCTATTGGCTATTAATTTAAATTTATATGCTAACATTTGGAGCTCATTTTCAGATTCTGCTAAAAGTACAACATCGTCAGCGAATAATAAAGCATTTATTTTATCTTTATTATCAATTATTATTCCTTCATTAGTTAAAACCTTCTTCCATTCTATTAGGATATCGTCCATATAAATATTAAATAATATAGGTGAGAGTGAACACCCTTGTTGTACTCCTTGGTTTATTTGAAAAAAATGTCTTATTTTAGTCAACTGTGAGTCAATACAAATATTTGTTCCATAGTACAAGCTCTTAACAGTTTCTATAAAATGAATAGGGAGGCCTTTTTCTTTTAGGATATTCCACAATATTTCCCTATTTACTCGATCAAATGCTTTTTTCAAGTCTATAAATAACAAATGTGTTTCTAGGTTTTTTCTTGTCTTTTGTTTATTATCTGATTCAGGGCAAATACTCCATCGGTACAAGATATTTCTTTTCGGAACCAGTTTTGTTCTTCTGCTAGTGTTACTTCAGTAATTCGTTGTATTCGTTTCACTATTATTCTAGCATAGATTTTATATCCACTATTTAGGAGGGTAATGCCTCTGTAATTAGATGGTTGGTTTCTTTCTCCTTTTTTGTAAATTGGTTTTACTATACCTTGCCTCCATGTTGCTGGTATATTATGATTCTCCCAACACACATTAAGAAAATTCAAGAATCTTAATTTAAAGAATATATCTGCATATTTAATTAGTTCTGAATTGATGTCATCTGGTCCGCTAGCTTTTCTATTATTTGTTAATTTGAGCGATTCTTCCAGTTCTTCCATTTGTATTTTATCTACTTTCAAATTCTCACATTTTGGTATATAATTTTAGTAATCCACAAGTCGCTGGTTTAAATCCGGCTGGGAAATTTTTTTTTAAGAAGAGTATTACTTTTAGCTCATACCACAATAGTATCGAATTTAAAGATATTTACATTTTTATCTTATTCTGTAAAATATTAAAACTAAAAAATAGAAAATAAATATTAGTTTTAAAAAAACTAAAACAACACGCTTTATTAGAAAACCGAACTAAACAATTATAAAATAATTTTAATTTCCAACACGTTAGAACGAGGTGGGAGAATAACATTAACTATGATTTGAGGGAAGTTGATTATACAGGGAATGATTGGAAAGCATTAGCTCAGGATAGGGATGTATGGAGAGCTGTTGTCCGCGCGGCCATGGACCTACGGGTTCGATAGTGCCAGTGAGTAAGTAAGTAAGTAACACTTTTGGGATAAAATTAAAGCAGTCAACAAAAAAATCATCTCCAAGAGGAAAAAAAGTTAAATTTACTCCTGTAAATATAATTATAAATTGAATTTTTAATCATTTAGGGTTTATGGAAAGTCCTGTAAATAATGGGTATCATTGAATAAACCCAGCTATAATTGCAAACTCATATAGAATAAAACTAGAGTTATCAACAAATAGAAAATAATTTTACCGTCAAAAACGAGGGGTGCTCTATATCAATTAATATATTTGATAATAAACAGATATTGGTAAAAGTAAAGTCTCTAAGAAGAAAATGTAAAAATCATAAAAAGCACCCCACGCTTTTGATGGTAAAATTTTCTTCTTGTTGATAACTCTACTTTTATTCTATATGAGTTGGAGATGATTTGTTTGTCCACCACTTTAATTTTATCCCAAGCGTGTTGGAAATTAAAATTATTTTTCATTTTTTAGTTCGGTTTTCTAATAAAGCGTGTTGTTTTAGTTTTTAAAACTATTATTTATTTTATCCACTAACCTGTCTGTTCGAATCACTTTGGTAAAAAAAAATGCATAGAACTTTATTTTCAAACACTCATACTCTTTCACGTTCCTTAAAGTAAGATTCCATGTTTCGCAACCAAATAATCAAAAAAAATAACTATTTATAAGCTTATTTTTAGTTTAAAATATTTAAATAAGTTGGGTTGACAAGAATCCCTGTAACAGTTGAGCCCAAATTTAATTTTTGCAACTCATTCCTGTTTAATAATAATAATAATAATAATAATAATAATAATAATAATAATAATAATAATAGTAATAGTAGTAATAGTAATTATAGTTTTATATAACAATAAAGTAATAATACTAGTTCGATTTTGCTGATTAAAGAATATGACCTTACTTTCCCTAATCGATCGTTGAATTCCTAGTTTGATTGGGAAAAAATAGTTGCGGCCGCTAGAGAGTTAACAGGGAGTTTATAATAAATATGGCTACGGCTTGTGTTATTATTTGAAGCAGAAAATATATTCCCTAAATCCGCAAGATGACATTGGCTGAAAAATAGGAATTGAGGAACAAATCCGTGCTATTCCAGCAGATATGTAGGTAGACCTATCTGAAAGACTTCCCAAAGCGTTCTCAATATTATGCTTGAATGTAAATGCCCCACGTTTGAAGCAATAACGTGACTGGTTAGCATTGTTGTAAGTGATTAAATTTATTTAATTTGGAGAATTGCCTTTCCAACGGTATTGCCATATTTCCTGTATGAATGATAATATAAATAATAATAATAATAATAATAATAATAATAATAATAATAATAATAATAATAATAATAATAATAATAATAATAAGTTAAATAATAATATTATTATTACAATTATCTGATAATTATTATTCATATCGTGTGATTAATGAATACTTGAAAACAATATTCATATACTCTGTTAATAAATGGGATCTTCTTTATGTAAAATTGTATTACACGTTGTCAATAAAAACCCAAATCAACAAATGTCAAAAGAATCAACGCGTATTAACAGCGACGCTATTATTACCAAGACTAATTATTGACACTTATATTGATAGCGTCTCTATCGAAACGCGTTGATTCTTTTAATATTTTAGTTTGGTGATTTTGGGTTTTTATTGACAATGTGTGATAAATATTAATATATTTTACAGGTACAAACTGAATAGCTAAAATAAGCCTAGATTCCTTTGGAATTAACGAAAACATTATGAATTAGAAAATTACATCTACGAATTTGAATATTGAAAGACGAAGTCGCAGTAGATGAATAGGAACAAGTTTGTGTCAAGGCAATTCAATTTCATGTTGAACAATTAAACTCATTCCTCATGGCTGGTGATCGGAGAGCAAAAGGGGAAGTTGTAGGATCTCATCACTCGGACGACGTGATAATTCACAAGTAGTAGCAAACAAGAAACAATTTATTGCGGTTTCCAACAGCAGTGAAGATAGGAATGCAATTATATAAGTTAGAAAACCGTGTGTTGAAGGGGGAAGAGATGCCTTTCAGTTTAACCAAGAAGGTGTAGAGGAAGCAGATGGAAATTGAGAAAACACTTCATAGCCACAAGCAACGTTACCGACAAATAAAACACTAATTTTATAACTCAAGTTTGTTTCATTGTCTAGAGTAAAATATCCCAATTGTAGGAAATGAGGTAATTGTTCACAACTTGAAGTGATAAATGTAATGAAAACAACGATCTTACAATTGATAAACATTTATGTTTCTTTTTATGAACAAGCGAAACAATCGTGTAGCTGTATGTAGTTTCTAGAAATAAAAAAAAATTGAGTTCTATAAGAAATTATTTTATTCACAAATAAATGTTGTACACAACATTAACACCCGAATGAGCAAGTACTCGTTCTAGGGTGCAGTTCAGAAATAAAACAAATAGAATATATACATTACAAAGTTTTAGTTAAAGAAAGAGGAAAAACAAAATATACATATTCAGGAGACAGTTTCGAGATTTTAAATAAATTATGGAACATAAAAAAATTAAGAAATAATACAAAGAGAAAATTAAGATAAACAAAACAATATAGAATAGATTAATATCATACTGAAGAAGGTAATTAAAGACATTAGGACATATTGTAAAACAAAACAAATTTAGGAGAAAGTTTCAAAATATAGAACTCACTCTGACACACGAAGAATTAATGCAAAGGAGAACATTACAAACAGAACATTATATAATAGATTAATACAATACTGAAGAAAATAATTAAATATATTAGGTAATAATATAAAGCAAAATAAATTTCGGAGAAAATTTCAAAGTATAAAACTCACTCAAAAATACAGAAAATCAGACACTCGTGAATATTTAACTCAAATGTAAAATGAGTATTAATATACGGGTGTCAGTTTTGTTGTAGGGCCTATAGTTATGAAGCGTGGAAAATAAGTAAAATGTTTGAAAGTAAATTTCAAACATACGCTAATATATATTTAAGAATGATAAGAATGACATGGCCAGATACAATTTCAAATTTATAATTATGGAAGATAAATAAAAAATAAATTACTGTAGAAATAGCCTGTCACGCATAACTGCATAAACTAACCGAATTTCTCAGCAAGTCGAAGTTATGTCCGTAACTTGTTGGTTTACGGAATATATGTGTTTCTTTTGTTGAATTGGAGAAACTCTTATGTTTGCTTATTTAAACGTGTCGATTTGCAGATAAAACAAACCTACCAGAACTTTTGAATGTTGTATAATTTGACACAAATTTATATTATTTCTACTGATTAAATGTTATATTACTTACTTACTTACTTACTTACTTACTCACTGGCACTATCGAACCCGTAGGTTCATGACGCGCGGACATAAGCTCTCCACACATCCCTATCCTGAGCCATGGCTTTCCAATCATTCCCTGTACAATCTACTTCCCTCAAATCATAGTTAATGTTGTTCTCCCACCTCATTCTTGGTCTACCAACTGGGCGTTTTCCTTCTGGCTTTCCTACAAGAAGTTTCCATGCACATCTTTCATTCCCCATACGCGCAACATGTCCTTCCCATCGCAGTCTACGAGACTTAACTGTTCTTATTATATCTGGCTTCCTATAAAGACCATGTAGTTTATTGTTATGTAGTCTTATTGTATAAAGTCCTAACATTCCATGTTCCTAGGAACATGTCCCTATGTTTGAGCCTTTGGCATGGGTTCCCTGAAGTAGTCCCCGCCCGGAGAACCGAATGGGGGACTATTTGACCTCCGGAAAATTTTACCCCAGATGAATCCATGTCCGCATTTCTTGACGGTTGTATTTTTACGGTGAAAGATCGTCACTCTTTCGCCCAAGGTACTTTTTTCGTCTGGCTTATCACCTTCGACCAGTCCGGCATGGGTAACCCTATCGGCAGCAATGCTACCGCCGGCATAGCTCTCAGATATTAATTTATTAAAAATATTAAATAAATTGAATTAACATATCTTATAGGAAACAATGCCAATTTAAGGGTTCATTAATTGTATTATGTACTGATACATTAGGACGAAGCAAACTTGGCGGCTACTAGATGATTATTAATGTCGAAATTCGCAGAGTTTTTACAAAATACCTTCCTCATTTTAATAGATATACTGAGTTTCGTTGTCAAACATCGAAAATTGCGACCACTAGAGCGATTTTTAAATTTTCGTTCCAGGTGAATATTTACATCTAAAGGTCCGATTTTGCTGGTTAACAAAGTTTACCTTAGAGTACTTTTTTTAATTGATTCCTACGCGCCAAGTAGGTCCTGATAACATAAAAATTACGGCGGATAGATGTTAACGAACAGACACACACACACACCACACACACACACACACACACACACACACATATATATATATATATATATATATAGTCCACTGCTATGGTCTCGAGGTAGCGTGCTACCTTGTTACACAGCGGGCCCGGGTTCGATTCCCGGTCGGGACAGACTACTGGGTGAGGTTTTTTCGGGGTTTTTCCTCACCTGTAAGACAAATGTCAGGAAGCTTAGGGCCCAACGGTCGTGGAAAGCAACGGGAAGCTACCAAACCTATAATTTCCTAGTATAGCTGCAAAGCATAGCATGGCAATGCTATGATTGCAGTGAAAGACCTGCCTTCGGGCAGAATTACTATGGATGGATATATATAATTTGGTCATGGTTACTTTCGGTGACTATCTGAATAGGATCTGTGTAGATCTGTACATTTTTTTTTCAATACTCTTTTTATGAGAACATCCCCAGTAGCTTCCGTTTCAATTTCTTTCTGATCTGATACTTCCTTCAATTTTATTTCCTTGCGATTCTAATATCATCTGCACCGTAGCCGAGGTGTTTAAGACATTAGGAACTACTTAGCCAGAGCTAATTTAATTACACTTATTTTCCTAAATATGTCAGCGGTTAAATCATGGCCATAAAGAGATATCTAATAGACACTATAGGTAGTGCATGGATGGGAAAGACCGATTAAATATTGCTCAGTGAGTCTAATTTAAGTGAGAGGTGTATTTACGACCCCGAAAATCTTCAGAAACTGATGGACCACGGTTGAAAGTCGCCCGGGGGACATACCCCTGTGACTTGGATTAAAAACTCTATGGTGAGACACATTTAGAAGCCTCTTTGTCTACCAGTCGGCTATTGTCCTAACATCCACATGTGTTAATCATAGTGAGGGACGACTATCTAGCCAATATAGGGGTGACATGTGGTCAGCATCTTGGTACCCCCAGACGTTATAACGGGGTTTTTTCAACTTGCATCCGCTATTTATTGTCACTATACTAATTGCCACACTGGTCGGTATTCTGTAAGAAAATTTATTTCCCCATGGAGACCCAAACCAGCGAAAGTACCGTAGCTCTGTAGCAAGGTATTATGCCCTAAACCTCTCGGCTTTGGCGCGGAACCTCCCCCCCTTAGATCTAACCATCCTAGAAATCCATCGACTCTGCCCTGATTTAATTCCGCTACAGTCGGGACCGAGAAAAAACTTAATCCTTAGACCACAGAATATTTGAGATCCTAGGAAGCCAAGAAATACAAGTGATAAATTACTAATTTTTGAGTTATGTGTAGATTTTAGTAGTTGAAGCAGATACTAATATGAGTGGCCAACGATTACAAGTAACAATCCGTCTGGTATGAAATCTAGTGGCTGAAAAAAAAAACTGCTAACGTGGGAGTTAGCACAAGTTGCGATCGCAAGTCGAGCCCTTCTAATATCCGGCGTGGTCACACCTACCCGATTTTTAGCGGGACCACTGCCCGTGGTTTACAAAACAAAACGGCGCTGTCAAGTCAGTACGGACTTGTGTGGTGGATGAATCAGTTGGAGTATTATTACAGTGTGGTGTTATCTGTGAATTTAAGCGTCATAACGCAGCGGAGGAGTCGGAAGACTATCGATTCGCAAACCAGAGAAACAATTCTTAACGTTAGAGATTATTTCGAAAAAGAACGTGAGAACCCTGGTAGTAATACAAGGGTAGACTTGTAACATCCTCTGTAAATGTGGCGTAGTCTTTTGTTCCGTAACCTTGACGACATCCACTGTTAGTGAAGCAACTAGTCAGCTGATCAAAATTCTCGTACGATTCGCTACCGGTTTTTACACCAACTCTACTCTAAGTGCCATCCCCAATAACACTGTAAGCTACGAATATTCGATATTCCGCTCACAATAGACCATACCTAACACGATATCGTGACTTTAGTAACTTTAGTCATCGTAAACATTTTTTCTCTACCTAATATAGTTATTTGCACTTAATGTGCTACTCTTCCCACGGTTCAAGACGGTGCTGAAGCGGATTAAAGATCACAGTATCCTCAACGACCATCAATTCACACCATCGTCGAGGGTTTCAATTTCTTTGCTGATGTGTATTCTACACAATCAGTTCTGTTCTCCAGTCTTCTCAGACTTTGTTCGGTACTCCTAGACTGTAGAAGGACATGGTGACTTCAGACCAGAGAGGTTTAAAACATCTCCGAACGTATTTTTGATGTTCAAAAGCAATATGACTCGGAAGACTGCTTAATGCAGGCATTCATGAAGTGCTCCTACTGTGATAAGCAACCCTATTTCCGGCACTTTTTACTCTGTTGACATGTTCATCCTCGTGATCTTTTGCCAAGAGCTACCAACAACACATTTCTTGAACTCGGCGACTGAACATGCGCATGATTGTACAGTTCAGTGTAATTGTAAATGGTAAATATGTTGCGCTATTTGTAATGTAAATGTAAAACTCTTACATGCAAAGCATTTTTTTTTCAATTGCGATCGCAACTTCCGCTAACTTTCTCGTACGATAATGACATATGGTGTTTCTCAACTTTGAACATCATTTACTCAAAACTGACATTTTGATATACAAGGGTCTCATTTAATTTGTCAAAATTCAATTTCTAGTCAACGATCATTAAGTGAAAGAGATTGTAAATGAGAGAGCAGACAGAACTATGAATTGCTGTTGGTTAGAGCTACCGTAGTTTCCTACATATGCTGTAATTATAACGGATTGATTTAACGTGATTAAAAAAGGTAACTCTTTATTATGCAGAGAAAACATTTCCTATTAAGTTCATACAAATGTGTTTGAATTCAATGTTTTAATAAAATGTCAATTTTCATTAGACAGGAACAATGTACCCCTCCACCCCCTATTCAAGGTCATGCTGTACCAAACAATGTATTCAATTTACCCCCAATTTACCATCTCGTTACCGGTGTTTAATTTACTGAATTTTATCTTTTTTCACAATTTACAATCAATGTTTCAAATTAACACAGGTTTGTTAATTTGTCTTTTAATTGTACATCATTTCATACACAAATCAATCGCCACTTTGAACATTAATTAAATAATGGCGTATTAAAAGTGTAATTAAAAATACATCAATTATAATAAAGGCCTTTTTTTTAAACGCTAATGAACAAGAAGTTCGTTTTGTATTTAATAAAGTTGTCTAAATCCACAGTGATGGATCACATATGAACTAGATCAGTTTATGTTATTATTCTTCAGGATATAAAAGTAACCTATCACAAAAGATAGAAGGGATATTCTATAAAATATCGTGATTTATGTAGTAGGGCTATTCAATAAAATAATACCAAGATGTTTTAAATACCTTTATTCATTCTCAGAATTTTTATGTTCCTTCTCAAAACAGTCTCATTTGGATGTTATGCCCTTCTCCCAGCGTTTCTGCCAGTCTGGAAAGGCATGCTACAAACCATCTTTATAAGCATCCTCCGCATCCTTCACTACTGCTTCTTAAAGTGTAAATCAATTAGGATAAAATAATTGGAATTCCTTGAAAAGATGGCAAGTAGTAAGATCGCAACGGGAATATTATTTTAATTAATATTTTCATTATTATTATTATTATTATTATTATTATTATTATTATTATTATTATTATTATTTCATTATTATTTTTGGACTTGCCAGGAAATATAATATGAAAATTTCCACTTCAATATCTAAAGCAATGGCAGTCTGTGGAAAAAGTTTACAACGGGTGAAAATTGAGATTGATGGAACGATTATAGAACAAGTGTCTGATTTCTCATACTCTGGAAGTGTAGGCTATTTGCAGACATAGAGAGTGACATTTATTCAGAATTACAAAAATATAATAAAATGAATGGGGTAATAAGAAGACATGTTGGTAAACCAATGAGGACAGATACAGATCTAAGATTACATAACATCACATCAAAAGCTACTCTAAAATACGGAAGTAAAATTTGGATTTGAAATAAATAAATTCTCACAAACTTAGAGTAAGCCAAATTAGCTTCTTACGTTCACTTTTAGGTTTGAATAAACTGGAACATCAGTGGAACGCTATTATCAAAAAAATCGTGGAGTACCAAGTTTAGATGAAGATATAGAAAGATACCAACAAGAATGAAACAAAATGTGAGAAGAATGAAAAGAAATAGACTCCCAAAATTGGCTTTCCAATATACTCCAACTGGACATGAGGACCAAGGAAGGCCAAAACATCAGTGGAAAGATCAAGACCATCTTCGTTAGGTTTACCGTCACAGGCCACATGGCCTAAAACGGACTTGTTCATTATGATATCTTTGGACTACGATGGGTACGACATATGACATCAATAGATAGATCATCGGTTGATTAATGTCTTTGACATCGTCCGATTCCTTATAGCCAATTTTGTCGGTCCATCCAATCTCCTGGTTGTGGATGTTTCTCCTTCATATATAAACACATTCCCTGACTCCAGGAGGTTTTAGGTCTTCCTCTGCTTCGACTTCCCTCAGGTTTCCATTCCAAAACAGATTTCGGTAGTCGATCCTCTTCCATTCGCTGGACATGTCCGTACCATCTTAATTGCTGAGTTTTAATATAATCTAAAATAGTGTCTTCAATCTTCATTTTCTCTCTTATAACTGAGTTCCTAATTTTTTCTCATCTTGAAATTCTTGCGGCCCTTCGTATAAAATACATTTCCGTTGCCAAAAGGTATTTATTTGTTTTTGTTGTTAATGGCCAAAGTTCTGCTCCATAAGTAATGGTGTTTTTAACAATTGAATGATATATATTCATTTTATTTTTATTACTTATATTTTTATCCCACACTATTCCATTAAGGCAAGCAATTGCAAATTTTCCTTTATTATTTCTATTTCATATTTCCTCTTCATAACTCCCATTTTTATTTATTTTAATTCCTAAATATGTGATCTCACTACAAGATTTTATTGATTCTCCAGTCTCCAAAATTAAATTTTGTTCTGGTTTCACCAATTGATAAATATTTTGTTTTTTCTATGTTCAAATTTAATCCCCGTTTTTCATATTCTTCTATTAATTTTCTAGTCATATATTCTAAATCTTCATAATCTTGTGCAATTAACAATTGATCATCTGCAAAATGTAAGTTGTATAAAGTTTTGTTGTTTGAAATAGGAATTCCCATGCTTGAACATTTTCTCCTCCAATTCTTTAATATTTCATGTACATATATTTTAAACAGAGTCGGTGATAGACAACAACCTTGACGAAGACCTTTATTTATCGTAAAACCATGTGACAATTTACTGCCAATTTTAATTTTAGACATGGAATTGTCATATAAATTTTGTATAGCTATCATTATTATAGTCTTAATTCCCATACGTCTTAAGCAATCCATAGTTTCTCTATAGGGACATTGTCGTATGCTTTCTCTAGATCTACAAATAGTAGGTGCAAAGGTTGTCCATATTGCATTTTCTTTTCTATTACCTGAGTAATGCAAAATAAATTGTCGGTTGTGGACCGACCTGCTCTAAATTCTGACTGTTCCTCTAATTCCATATCACTATAGTTTTATTCCAAATAATATTTTAGTATACGTCCATAGAGTCTACTCATACTACTTGTTACTGTTATATCTCTATAATTTTAACATTCGTCTTTTTTTTTTCCTTTTTTCAATGTGGAATTAAAAGACAGGCATGGAATTTTTTTTGGAATAAGTCAAGCACCCAGAAGGTAGACAATACACACTTGATTTACGTAATTGAAAGTAATATAGGCCAATTCCATGGTAACTGACGTAACAAATGCAACAAAATTATATATATATATCTTCTTCTTCTTCTTCCTTCCAAGTATTAGGCCAAGGCCTGTTACGATCCTATAGAAAACTTTCCCTCAAGCGTTTGAGGGAAATTCTCGTATAAGACTTGAAAGCATAATAATAGTCCCTTCGATTGGTTGCTGGCCAAAGGAAGGCAAGACCAGTGATGGGGCTGCCATCTTATAGCCTCTGGTCAGGCTTTTCTGGAGAAGAAAAGAAAATAAAGGAAAGAAGAAATGGAAGAAAGGAAAGACTCCCTAGCCCTCGGATGCCCTAATAGCGTCGGCGTCAAAAAAACAAGAGTTAACCAAGAGAGGTTAGATAGTAAAGTTAAAAGAGTGCGAAACACAAGTAAGTGGAAGAAATGTTTTGCACAGCTTGGGCACCTTGTGGTCGCCATCCACATATCCCCTAGATGAGGACTCCTGAGGGCAATATATATATATATATATATATATATATATCCTTTTTTACCTTTCAGATAGTAAGACACTAAGTTTTTTCTACAAAACATCAAAAGATAATAATATATAAAGCGCCCAATAGGCAAAAGAAAAGTGACTCATACTGAATCTAGTGTCGCGTTACACCCAAGTGTTCAGATTATACCAGGTTCTAGCTTGAACAGAATTGGGTCAGAGAAACAGATATTTTGCTGCAAAACATTTTGTATACATGTTTCAATTTATTTAAAAGAAATTCTGTAATATCTATCTTTAATTATTAGTATACTTAAAATGCACGGCTTTATATTGATAACTGATATAACTGTAGAATGACATGTCTTACAGAGTGAGAGTTAAATGATAATCTCTGCGAAGTTTTCAATTTTATTTCAACAAGCAGTTGTGAATGTGATGTAGGGTACATAGGAAGAATTTCAAAATACATGTTTTGCTTCTTATGTTCTAAAAAAACATTAGTCACTACTGATTCAAAATAAAGGTAACTGACGCAACAACTTACGCCTCTGCGTGGGGTAAGAATTTAAATCGAAATAAGTAATCTTTTATTAGTATGTGTTCAATTTTTACAGTATTTTAGGATGTCGGCATTTGAAAATATTTTAATAGTAGACCTACACTTTAAGAAATAGGGAAGATACTTTAATTTCATGTGTTATGTCACACAAAAACAAACAAACAAAAATAGAATCATTAAAAACAAATAAATAAAATGAAATAAAAGTGTGCGTCTTGCAGGAACTGCGTAAATTAAACAAATTCTTAAGTAAGTCATATTTGTGGTCCATATTAGCTGGTTTAGGGAGTGTATAGGAGAAAGTCAGTTTGTGATTGCAGCTTATTTAAAAGTGTCGGACTTCATTGAAAACAAATCATGTATATCCGAATGTTATCTTTTTGCATATTGTTTTAGGCTAATATTGACACAAATTTAAATAATATCTACCTATTAATTTTTCAATTATTTTTATTAAAATATTAAATAAATTAAACCAATGTATTTTATAAGGTACATTGCCAATAATTATGGACCAATTACATTGTACGGTATACATTGCGAGAAAACAAACGTGCAGAATGCTAGAGCGAATTTTTAATTTCGGGTTTCAGTTAGCCCCAACTTCTAATAATCGGATTTCGCTTATTTTTGAAAATTCTCTCCTTGTTTTGTTATAATATAACATATACGGTACTTCGTTGCGAAACATAAACAAGTTTCAGCAATAGCCTAGAACGTTTTTCAACTTTAGTTATCGTGCTTGAACTCTTATCCCTAGTGAGCCATTTGCGTGCGGCATTAACCAATATGGATTTTCATTTTGTAATTGATTTATATAGAAAGACCAACCTTGGTTCTGTTAAAAAATTGCGGCCACTAGAGCGTTATCTCTCTCTCTCTTTCTCTCTCTCTCTCTTCTCTCTCTCTCTCCTCTACTCTCTCTCTCTCTCTCTCTCTCTCTCTCTCTCTCCCTCACACACACACACACACACACACACACACACAACACACACACACGATATATATATATAGCATACTATATCGGCTATATCCATATATATAATCGTATATATGTTGGCCGTGGTGGACTTGTGGTTATATTCCATACTTCTAGTCCTGAGGATCGCGGGTTAAAACCCGGTCAAGGTCGATGATCTTTTTAGGATGGAAAAATCCAAGGATCAAATCGTCCGGGAGGGACTTTAAGTCACGGATGCCGAGTCTGAAAATTTTCAGGCTCGTAAAAATTCCTTAATCCTGATTTAAAGAGAACTCTAAGCAAATTTACCGACCTTTTTCATCCTAGTAGTGCCTTAATTACTTACTAGATGTCTTATTGGTTCGGTATGTTGGCTGCATATCATTCATGGCGTCTTTGGAAAAGCCTAGTAACTCATAAGAAAGGAGAGGCTAAGGCACAACATTGGCCTCTTATCCCATTATACAGTGAGATCAGTATAGTATTGGACAGCAGACGCGGGGATTGTGCTGTGCGATGACGAAGGCTTACACATGCAAACATGGGACTTGAAATGTGCGCTGACTCAGTAGTTTACGAGTACATCCCACGCATTCACGGTTCACAGTCAGATAGTGTACCTCGAGTAGATAAGGTGCTCGGTCACTTTTCCATGTAAACTGAATGACGTGTGCATAAGTGTAACCTGTAAAATGACTAATAATTTGTCTACTGAATAACGTCTATTTATTTATGATCAATATTTGTTAACTCAATCTGCCAGCCAAGTAAGAAGACTTTTTGAAATTAGATTCCTGGGTGTAAAAATTCCGTCACGTTCAACAATCCATAATTTGTACAACACATTTTATAAGTAGGTGTCAAACATGTATGAACAACGAAGGTGAACAGTTCCAGCACCCGCTTCAATAAAGTTTGTAAGTACCAACTTTGTAAATTAGTTACGAAAATGTGTGTGGTTGTATCACCGCGATTCTTCGCTGTCCGTTCCCCGCCGCGAGTGCGTCAGCAGTGTATAGTGAAATCTCCGCGTGTGTATATATATATATATATACAGTGCGATCAGTATAGCACTGGACAGCAGACGCGGGTATATATATATATATATATATATATATATATATATATATATATATATATATATATATATATACACGAGGGTCATTTAATAAGTCATGGCAACTGTTTTTTTATCAGCCAATAAAGCTGCAGGAAACAAAATTCAGTATATACAAGTAAGAGTCACTAGAATGTTCTTAACAATGGTGGTACAAAACTGGAATTCAGATACTGAAGGATATGGGTAAGGGGCATTGAAAGATGCATAAATAGAAATCATTGTTTTACTTCTATTACATGCGAAGAAAAAAATATTGATATAACCCACAACTAACAAATGCCCTTCAAAATAATCCCCCAATGCTTACACACATTTTTGCCGATGATGAGGAATGTGCTTAATACCATTATCTGTTTATAATGTGTCTATGTGCACCATTCTTCGTTGAAACACTGTTAAGATATCTTCCCTGTTTGTAAATTGCTTCAAATGCATCAGCATCTTCAATTAACATTTTTGAAGTGTGTTAGCTGTGGGTTATACGGATATTATTTCTTTCTTCACAAATAATAGAAATAAATCAATGATTTCTATTTATGCACCTTTCAATGTCCCTTAACCATATCCTCCCGTATCTGGATCCCACTTTTGTACCACCATTGTGAAGGGCATTCCAGTGACTCTCACTTGTTTATACTGAATTTTGTTTCCTGGAGCTTTATTGGCTGATAAGAAATAGTTGCCATGACTTATTGAATGACCCTCGTATATTTAATTATTTATTCTGGCCTTGGTTATTTTTGGTGTCTACTAGAAAGAATCGTTAAATATCTCTATTTTTTCTTTAAATTATTTTTATAAGAACCACCGCAGTAGTTTATTCCTTCGGAATTATCTCAAATATTTTCAATATTATTGGAAAATATATAATAGGAATAAAATAAAGTAAGTTAAAATATACCTTCTTAGGTAAAATCTGTCGTCCTGAATTTATAAAATATGTAATCTTTATGCCTGTAGGCCTTTCAGAACATCCGTTCCATCTTCAGCAGGTCACTCTTCGCTACAACATCCAGTATGATGGTTGATGCTGCTGGTCCTAATGTGGCTCTGTCGTGACGACATTAGGATCAGCAGCATCAACCATCATACTGGATGTTGTAGCGAAGTGACCTGCTGAAGATGGAACGGATGTTCTGAAAGGCCTACAGGCATAAATATTACATATTTTATAAATTGAGGACAACGGATTTTAACTAAGAAGGTATATTTTAACTTATTTTATTTTAATACTCTCCACCTCAACGGTTTTAACAATGAATTTTATTAGTATTGACTATATAATAGGAATATTTGTTAGGCCTTTATGATTTTTATAGGCACATGATATTTTTCTTTTGTGAGCACAATCTAGTATGACCTATATTAAATGTTCTTTTTTTTTTGGTATTTTTTCTTTTTATTTCATATATTTATTCTTGCAATGGAGATATGTGACTTTTTATTCGTTGGGAAAGCTTACAGCGCAGTTTAATACAGATTTATGTACTTTATGGACCATTAAAATTTTTTCTTGGGTAGTAGATGGGGCAATTTATTTTGTAAAGGTGTGGAACTGGGGAATAGCTCCTCGTATCATAGCACATACTTGTATTGATTTCTCTTGCTGCTCACATTAGGTATGGTCCTTGTTTTGTGATTACATCTTCATTGTCACTGTGTAAATATATTATTATCCTGCATTAACCAATCATTATAATGTTGTCACTGCTTGTCATTAATTCTTTATTTAACCAGGAACTTTATCAGCTATAAACCATATATGTATTGCAATTATGTTATTGTAAGAATCCACGCAAATACCCAATTACATATCGCTCTTTAATAACACAGAGCAACAAAAAATAAACGTTTTTGTCTCAGAAAGAAAAACATGTGATTCTGATAGTATTTTTTTCTCCTGAATTCAAATATATCGGTTTTTCTCCATCATGCAAGGTTTCCGAGAGACAGGAATTTATAATTCCCAACACTTTAATATTTTATACATTCGTAACTACACAATATTAGAACATTCGGACTCACCTAGAAAGTAAGAAATGACTATTTTCTGCTTATTTCGCCTGTGGAGCATCCCTCTTGATGGTTCAACAATAATCGGCCAGCATATTAGGAATCCATTTCCCTTGATATCTCTTTTTCATAGCTGAAATCTCCTGAGTTAGCTCATTTGGTTTTATTTTATAATGGACAAATGGACGAAAAAACGTTTATTAAAATAATTATTTAAATCCATTAATTGAAATTTAAATAAAAACTGTGGGTGATGGAGAAATTCTGCATTAAGTACAAACTATTGGTACTCATGAAACAAAAATCATGTTGACCAGTGTAATTAGATACCTTAAAATTGTAATTGAATAATTGATCCCGATTTTCCAGCTAGGGACATGGGTGCTGCCCTGGCGGGAAGTTTGACAATCAGACTAATTTCTACATCTACAATGTTGTGCCTTAGCCCCTCCTTTGTTAGGAGTTACTAGACCAAATTAATTTAGTTACTCTTAAAAGTAGGCTATTTCCCAAATATGTCATGAATTGTATGCGGTCAATATGCCGACCCAATGAGACATCTAGTAGGCAATAAGATATTACTAGGATAAAAGAAGGTAGGTACATTTTGTTTAGAGGTCTCCTTGTTCAGGCTTAAGTTTCTGTTACGAGCCTGAAAATCTTCAGATTTAAAGTCTCTCCCAGAGGACTCGTTCCTTGGATTTTTTCCATCCTAAAAAAATCCATCGACCCCGGTCGGGTTTGAACTGCGACCGACAACCAGACTAATTCAGTTACGCTTATTTCTCTGTAGATGTCAGCGAGTGATACATGTTTAGTATATAGTCTTGAGAAGACATCTAATAAGAAACTAATATATTACTTGGATGGAGGAAGATCGATTAAATTTTATTCAGAGTCCATTTGATTCAGGCTTGAGGTTCTTTAACCAGCCTAAAAATCAGACTCGGGACCCACGGGCTTACAGTTTCTCCGGGAGGACTTGTCCCTTGGATTTTTCTGCCCTAAAAATTTCACCGACCTTATTCGGGTTTGAACCCAAGATCCTCAGGACTAGAGGCAAACACATCTACTAAACCACAGCCACTTTTAGCGAATTCTGAAGGAATGAACCTATATATTTTGCTCTCATAAAACTTTTTTTATTAAAACTATTCTTCACCGATCCTATATAGTACACTCTATTTAAAAAATGACGGTTTCAGCGATAGAAAACATATTGCGACTTCCATTTTTTAACAAGACGGTGCCCACCATATTGGCATTAACTCTTATATAATCATCTAAACGAGTATTTCCAGAACTCTGGATTGTTCTTGCCGAGTTGAATGATGTGCCATTGTTGTTGTGAGCCCCCAGGTCAAACGATCTTACCCTTTCTCGATTTTTGCTGTGGATATGTGAAGGACATGGGCAGCGTACCCCCCCCCCCTTTCTTATAGCAGTTGGCATTGGATAGTAAATGCTGTTAACTCTGAACCGAAAGTGCAATTTCGGTTCGATACATATGTGCTGTTATCCTCCCTCTACAGTGAGATTCGTGAACTATGCCAATTTCCTTTCTATTTGTATCTACTCCCACTCTCCTTCCTACCCCTCCCTTTGCTCTGTTTGTAGTGCGCAACTTCCCCTTCTACCTCGGAGCTCTCAAATAAGCCAAACACGTAGTGAATTCTATCATTCGATCATACATTTTCGTTGGAACACTTGTCTGTCGTCTGGAGGACGCGAGCTGCGTATTTTCGGTTTGGTCCGGCAAGCCAGGTTAAGGCACCCTAGGCAGGACTAAGAAGTATGTATGAGTGGTTGATTGTGTAAATTATATTATTTCTGTTATTACTTATTGTTTCTTCTTTAATATTTGAATGATCAAGTTATGTCTTTATTTAATTTCACTTTTCAACTTCAGACGTGCAATTTAAACATTAAATCTCATTTTAAGTAAATATCAATGTCTGATTATTGTATGTTAGCTACGCTACAGCTGTCTTGCATAATTCCCGTATACAAGTTTTTTCAAAAGTTATATGAGCTCCTTTTTCCCGTCTAGCTTTCATGGTTGAAAATAGTATATTCAGGTTAACTAAGGATTATAAATTACTTCAGTGTGTTTTAAGAATTATTATTGTTTAATTTTTATGAATCTGGATAGGAAGGATGAATCAATCTTTGCCTCTCATGGGCCCGGGCAAAGGATTAGAAATAGCACTGATAACTATGAACTGGATCCTACTATGTGCACAAAGAGGTTGCAACACGGAACAAAAGGTAGTAGATCGAAACGTGGCGCAACTCAATTGATCAGTCTAATCTTAAAACGGTTTTGGTAAGAAAAGGAATATCGCATAGAGGTCTGCCTTGTTACAAATGGAACCATCATTAACCATCTGTGAATATCCACGGAAACTTGGAGACGTAACAATTCGTGCTAAATTTCTTGTAAATTAAATCACTATAGTAGTAACAGGAATGTTTATTTTTGTCCCATTCATATTGAATTATCCTTTATTGTATCTCGCGTTTTCATAGTATATGTGGAACAATCAGAAGAACATTAAGAAACAAAACAAGAATGAACACTCAATTAAAATTCTGTAAAACTATATTGTGCCATCATTTTGGTATGACAGTGAATATTGGGTGCTGAATGAAAAGGATGAAAGTAGAATAAATGCATCTGAAATGAAACTTTATGAGCAGTAAAAGGATGCTCATTGATTTACCATATTAGAAGTGAAGATATACGTAAATGATGTGCAAATTACACCCATCCTAGATAAAGTTAAACTTACAGAACAAAATGGATTGAACACCTTGATAGAATACTCAAAACAGCCTGGAAATACGTACCTGTAGGCAAGAGATCCCAAGGAAGATCAAGAAGGCGGTGGAATGAAGAACCGGAACAGGCCAGAAGGCCTATACCGTGAAGTTGATGATGATAATGAATGTATCTACCCAAATTCCTATGATGCTGGGTGAGTACTGGATCAGTATTGGCCGAAATTCGATGAGAAAATTTATTTTCCCCTAGAGACCCGAACCAACCCAAATCCCATTGCTTTGTGCCAAGACATGTTCTGTCTTAGACCGCTCGATTACAGCTTGAGGCATCTTAGTGAACAAGACTACATAAAAAAATTGAATCAACCAAGACAAATATAGTACATATTCCATCAGATGAAGTCATTTAGTTTTAGTTCCATCAAATGAAGTGAAAAATATGTAGCCTACAGCCACAGAATATTAAACTTAAAAATGGCGAATACAAGATTCTGAAAACACAAACATTATTACCAGTAGTTCCATCAACAATTTTTTTTTTGTTACTATGACAAATATGTAGTAATCGATTTTTGTTTGCGTTAGGGAATCCATAGGGACATGCGTGCCACCTGGCGGTGACGTGTGAAACCTCACCCGGTGTGAGCGCTGCTGGGGTCCTGTAGCCCCTCTTCCTCTCCTCAACAACATGGAGATTCACTCTCTTTGATTAATCATATCCAACCTTTCAAAAAACAAAGTCATGTATACCGATAGTTCAATAAGTCAAATGAAAACTAGATATTTTATAAATTTTAGAAATAAATAAATAAATAAATAAATAAATTAAAAATAATAAGTTATTAAATTTCCAATTAGATCTAAATGATTCACCCATATTAAATTTATTAAAAATTGTGTTTTATACACTGGTATATTATTTGTTTACATGTTGTTTATATTTTGTTGCTTGTTTACATTTTTTACGTATTTGACTATAGGCCTACACATAAATATTAAAAAAAATATTTATGGCATTCTTGTGATGAGGATATAATTATTGAAACAGCTGTTATGAATGTTAATTAAATAAATATTTATAAAAATCATATAAAACTTTATGGTTTTATTTATTAAATACATAATGGGGTTTCATCAATGTAATTATAGACCAAGTTCAGAATTTTGATTATTTGTGATGTCATTTAGGTAATGACAGAAATTTAGATAAACACCCTAAAATACAACAATTCAATTATCTATGTGGCACAATAAAACGTACTTTATTGAATAAAACTAGAAAAGAAACTATTTTAAAATTTTACAAAGTATTGGCAGTTCCATCTCTTCTCTATGGATGTGAAACCTGGACATTAACAAAGGCAGATAGTAACAAATAGAAGTTGCAGAAATGAAGATGTTGAGAGCAATAGCAGGATAATAAAAGGACCGATTAAAAGAAAAACGAAGATACAAGAACAGAACATAATATATTTAATGTCTGTGAAAAAATAAAATACTCTCAAAATGCTTACCTTCAGCACGTATTACGAATGAATGAACAGCGCATACCAAGAAGAATGTATAATTATAAACCAAAAGGGAGAAGATTTTTGGGAAGACTATTGAAGAAATGGAAGGTGCAATTCGACCTATAATGAGATCGGAACAGGCCATTGGGCTGAATCCTTGTTTTTGATGATGATGGTTTTCATCATGTAAACACCAAATCAATTGATTACTTAAAATAATTTACTCTTTCGTCTTACGTTTTTTCTTCTTCTTCTTTTACATGATATGCCTTAAGATCTGTTCGGACACAGATATAATATCTCAATCTTCTTGTAATACAATCCACGTCTCAGTAGCCTTCTAGTTTGTGTTGGAAGATCTTCCTGCTTATTCAATCTAAAAAAAATATGCATACATTTAGGCCTATTACATAAAAGTGTTTAAATGTGATCCAATAAGACCAAAAATATGACATTAAAATTTAATTCATCAAATAAACTGTTTGTACGAATTATTCATTCATATATATATATATATATATATATATATATATATAAATTATTTAATATATAAAACAATCAAAGTTTTATATGGTTTTCATAAATTAACTTTCGTAACAGTTGTTTTAATGCACTGTACCTTGATCAGACGAAAGTCATACATACAAATACATTTTTCAAGGATTCTCATCAAGTAAACACCAAACCAATAGATTATAATAATTTTCAAACTTTTCACCATACAGTGAAAGCATATATTTTAACGGCCCCGTCTTTTAAGGAATTTCCAGAATTAAAAACTATCTTCGAACAAGTGAACACACATTATGTTGGTTATTTGCTTAGCTGACGACTTATAAAAATCCCCGAAATTAGAGAAAATATGACTTTATTATAGGAATTAGAACAAAAGTGACCTTAAAAACTAAAAACATGAGAAACATAACTTTTAAGACATAATAAAAGCCACTAAATGTTCGTCAGAAGACCTATATAAATGTAATTTACTTGAAAGTCAAAGGTTTAAAAAAATGTCTTAGGAATTTGCCCCTAATCATAAGTAATGTGTAGAATGATTGGTGATGTGAAATATTTTTACCAGAATAAGAAAAAACATTAAATTATAACGACTATTTAACTCATGCACCAAATGGGAGCCAATGATCAATCCGCTTCAATGAATTTTGTTTTACAACCAATGACAGTCGTGTTTAACCTCGATGTTTATCGAATCCTATTTACCAAAATAAAGAAAGCTCCTCCATTTTAATATTCTGAACAGATCAGAGCATTATTTTTCAGTGACCTGACTCTCCAACAAATACGTTGAATATAGCAAATAATAAACAGATTCCTTCGACCTACATATTTTGATAATTGTGTGTTCAATAACTGTGTTTTTAAATAATGATTTTACTGAGTTGTTTCCGAAAAAAATTAATAACCTATAATGTTGGTTATAATACACAGTTTGATGTGTTTAATTTTTTCTCCACTAGGGTGCATTCTTACAATATTGCGATATTATTTGGAATAAATCATGTGATCAAGTTGCAGTGGATGAACAAATGAAACATAACCAAACATTTTTCATTTGTTTTCAAACATCGCCGTTTAAACTAAATATATAAATATTTTAAAATAACTATATTTAAATAGTTATTTGTGAGTAAATAGCTTAATTTTATTTATTAAATAGTTCTAACAAATGCCACTCTTGATTTTCAAATCCTCTAGATAAAGTCACGAAGTGACTCGTGAATTTATCCATAATTTGTAAATCACTCGTGGCATTATTTATGAAAAATATTTTAAAATATTAGGTAGATATGCCTATTGTTTTCTTTATTGGCATTAAATTGTTATACTGAAAAGTAAATAATGAGCTTTCTAATTAAAAGATAATGAATTAGTGAGTATTATATCAAATGAAAGTCATTGATCCCTAAATACATTTTTATTCGTATTAGTCAACATTGCAAGGGGTGTACCGGTACCATTATCAGCCTATATATTTTATTGAAAAATAATCCATCCATAGTAATTCAGCCCGAGGGCAGGTCTTTCACTGCAATCATAGCATTTTCATGTTATGTTTTGCAGCTTTGCTAGGGAATTATAGGTGTTCCCTTGCTTTCCACACCGATGAAGGATGATGATGATAAGGATGATGATGATGGTCGGATGATTTTCGGGGACCGTTGGGCCCTAAGTTTCCTGACATTGCACGACCAAATATGTATGAGAAGATGATGTTGTAAATTATATAAAATTAATAAAGATAAACAATTGGAACAAATGTGTCCAGAATAGAAAAGTGTGGAAAGAACTCATTGAGAAGGACAAAGCATTATCCAATATAAGATATAGCACAATAATAATAATGATGATGATAATAATAATAATAATAATAATAATAATAATAATAATATATCTAAATAACCTACCCTTATTTCTCTGTGTGGGGATTGGGGTGCACCAGTAGGAGTGTTTTAACCAAGCTAATTTAGTTAGGCAGTTAACAACAACGGCCATCTGATAAATGAAAACGAACCCAGTACGTGTGATCCCCTCTACCAGATCTTCAGTGAAACACCAGTTTTGAATCCTGCAGATGATGGGACTTGTCCCGAAAGCGCTACAGATAAATAACTAAAAAATTGAGGAGACGGACTTTCTAGGTAAATATTTCATAATTTAATGTTTTAATTTTGAATAATTACCTCAACGTAACTTCATCACAAATCTTATTAATGTTAACTATTTACCCAGATATCTCAAAGAGTGACATGTGGTCGGCATATCGTCTCAGAGGACACTTAGTGCGTAACTAAGGTATTATTTGGATGAGTAACTGTCAGTAAATTTTGCACAGAAGCCTCTTTATTAAGGTTTGCGGTTCTTTAACAAGCTTAAAATTCTTCAGGCTTGGACCAACGGCCAAAGACCTTCCTGGAGGTCTTATCCCTTGGGGGTTTCCATCCTAAAAACCCGTCGACCCCTGACGTGTTTGAACCCGCGTCCCTCGGAATCACAGGCAAGGGACATAACTACTACCCACCGCGGCCGATAAATAATCGCTAGAGCGATTTTTTAATTTTCATTTTAGTTAACTATTAAACCCAATAGTTCGATTTTGATAGTTAACGAACTCTACCTTTATTTTAAATTGATTGCTCTATGCCAGGTATAGTTCTGATGAAATTATGGCCGCTAGAGTATTAGGCACACACACAACGCGCACACGTATATGCATCCATCCATAGTAATTCTGCCCAAGGGCAGGTCTTTCACTGCAATCACATCATTTCCATGCTATGCTTTGCAACTTTACTAGGGAATTATAGGTTTGGTAGCTTCCCGTTGTTTTCCACACTGATGAAGGATGATGATGATAATGATAAGGATGATGATGATGGTCGGATGATTTTCGGGGACCGTTGGGCCCTAAGCTTCCTGATATTTGACTCTTACAGGTGAGGAAAAACCCAGAAAAAAAAACCTCATCCAGGATCCTGTCCCGACCGGGAATCAAACCCGGGCCCGCTGCGTGACAAGGCAGCACGCTACCTCGAGATCACAGGGGTGGATATATATAATATGATCGGAATATTGGGTCATAACCAGACACCAGGAACGAAGAAGAATAGAAACTTCAGAAATCAGGTTCCTGAGAGGTGTGATTGGCAATACAATAGCAGATCGGAAACAAAATGAAGATATACGATCAGAACTAAATATATTCAAGTTATTAGGCAGGCTTGCACAATACAGAAATGAATGGATGGACTACAACAATAGAATGGACAAAAACAGAATCCCGAAACAGATTATTCATAACAGACCACTAGGATGAAGAAATGTAGTAAAAGATGGACAAATCAATTCTAACATGAGTTTGGTACAGACCTTACGGTCTAATCCTTGATGTTGCTGCTGCTGATGGTATACGAGTATATTGGTCATGGATATTGTCGGTGTCTACTAGATTGTACTTTTTTTCAAAAATATGTTCATGTACTTTTTCATTTTCATATAGTTTCATTTCTTCGAAATTATTTAATAATTAAGTAACCAATTAAATCACTGGCACTATCGAACCCGTAGGTTAATGGCCGCACGGATATAAGCTCTTCGTACATCCCCATCCTGAGCTAATGTTTTTTCAATCATTCCCTGTATAATTTACTTCCCTCAAATCATGGTTAATATTATTCTCCCACCTCATTCGTGTTCTACCAACTGGGAGTTTTCCTCTGGTTTTTCTACAAGAAGCTTCCATGCAAGTCTTTCATTCCCCATTCGTGTCACATGTCCTGCCCACCGGAGTCTACGAGACATAACTGTTCTTATTATATTCGGCTTCCTTTAAGAACTTGTAGTTCACTGTTTTTAGTCTTCTCCATTCACCTGTCTGTTCATCTCTCTTTGGTCCAAACATTTTCCTACGAACATTATTCTCAAATAATCGTAATTTCCTTTCCTCCCTTAAAGTAAGAGTCCATGTTTTGCATCCATATAATATAACTGGTAGAATATCAGTTTTATATATTTTCAGTCTGAAATTAGTTAATACTCAAAATAAATTTTAAGAGACATCTGTAGGGTCTGACTAGTTAATTAAGAAAAGGGTTTGTTGCCATAGGATACAAATATTCACAGAGTATAAAACATAATAACATTTAATAGCCCGTGTTTTGTTTTTCCCAAAGGCCATGACATGTAAATCGTTCACGCGATGGAAGGAGTTGGAGCCAAGCATCGAATTTCCTGCATGTCAGAAATCATATTTACTGCATATGATACTGTCATCCCATAGAACAATTTACATAGCTCGAAATCATTACAATAGCCATGGTACCAGTCACACGAATATACCTAATACCTAGCCAATACTGAATACTTATTTAATAACAACAAAATATGCAGGAGCTGCGTGAAGTAAACACATTTATTAATAAGTCGATTTTATGTTTCGATTTTGGTTTTTACAGAAAACATACTTATCTCATTAATTAAATAGTATGTATACATACAGTTTCGTTGTGAGAAAAAAACATGGAGGCCTCTAGATCATTTTTCTTAATTTCAGCTTTCGGATGAACCTCCACTCCTAGTGGTTGGATATCACTATTTTAACATTTTTGTTTGGTGATTTGGGTTTTATTGATAATGTTTTCTTAACCTGGAGCCGCTACTTATTGTAGCTACCCAAATTCATCACGATGCTGGGTAGGCACCGGTCCCATACTGGCAGAAATTCTATGAGAAAATACCTTTCTCCCTAGACTTGAACCAGCGCAAGTCTTGTAGCTCTGCGCCAAGATATCTTTCCTTAACCACTCCACTACATCGCGGAATACACACACACGTATATATATATATATATATATATATATATATATTTATTTATTTCTGACCAATAACGTCTTAGGATCTAATATTTCAACATTTGCTGCTTTTTTATTTCCTTAATGTATGTAACCTTGTTTTACGCTCATAGATTATCTTATTTTTAAATCTTTATATTCATAATCAAACCTCGAAATGATTTTAGTATAAGAATAATTGATAGTTCATTTTATTTCTTTTAATAGTATTCTACTAAAATTTATTAATTTCGTTTAACGACTCGCTTTAACGTCATTTCAGATTTTTTACATGAAGTAAAGAAGCGGAAGAGAACTTTATCTCTTCATCAGGTAAAATAAATTTATTATTATTATTATTATTATTATTATTATTATTATTATTATTATTATTATTATTATTATTATTATTATTACTGGCTTAATACCCGGCGTTGCCTGATTACACTGGACAACAGCCAAAAAGTTACGGAAGTAAAAGTGACCGTTTTACGTTAATATGAAACTCCTAATTACGAATATGACAATTAAAATGATGGCAGTGGTCTGGTTTTTAAATTAACAGCATGTCTAATGTTACTGCATATGTTGTGAATATTGTAGTCAGTGTGAAGGTCATGGAAACACCCTTAGAGGAGGGCAGACAGTGACAGCTATATAATATAGGTAAGATTTATCTTAAAGGGTCAGTGTTTACCCTAACAGGTTGTGAAATCAGTTGAAGTGGAATTTCGTGAGTGAACAGTGGGTTGTGCCTTGGCGTAAAAGTTATATAGATTGCAGTTTTGTCGTGTAGAACACATGTGTGACATGTCTATATTTTCTCAGATACATTTTTAAAATTATGCGCAGAGTTAAGATTGCAGTGTAATGAAAGCTAAGATGCCAAAACTAGACCACATAACTTCTGTTATATTTGCGGGAAAGTGACGTTCGCGTTACCAAAGCAGCATGTAACTCCATTTACTAAGAAAGTGTACCAATCTTTATTTCGGGTGCAAGCAGAGGACCTTGACAAAATTTTGTTCCACATATTTGCTACAATAGCTGTTCTGCAAATTTTAGTGACTGATTTAAAGGAAAGAAGAAATCCCCATGATTTGGAGAGAACAAACATCATGTAAGTGATTGTTATTTCTGCATGGTCCCACTAATTAAGTTTATTTCAAAGAAGAAGAGATCAGCTGTGAATTATTCCAACGTATTTTCAGCTATTCGTCCGGTGCCACACTCTAAAGAGCTATTCCAGTACTACCAGACTCCTATAATATTGATTCGGACAATGAAACGAAATCCAGCATTTCGGAAGAAATACCCAGACCATCCACAACCTATGACCCTGACTTCAATCCTGAAATTCCAACTCAGTCACACAGAATGACTCAATAGGAATTAAATGATATTGTGAGACTCAGATCTCTCAAAGGCCAAAGCAGAGCTCCTGACTTACACAGTTTAAGCATCTTGGCGAAAATGTAAAGGTCTCTGCATGTAGAACTTGCCAGAAGCCACTTGAGCAATAAACAATAATGGCATTGTATTCTGCAACGATATACAAAGTCAAATGTCTGCTATAAACATCCAGCACAAACCAGAAGAGTGGTGATTGTTTTTAAATTCATCAAAGTTCAATCTTAATACAGTGTTACTGTTGTGACTCTATTTTGCTACTTGATGGGAGTGTTAGGTATTTACTCACAAAATTTCCGAGACTAAGCACAACCAAGATTAAGGAAGATATTTTTATTGGTTCTTAGATGAGAGAACTCTTCAAGGATAAACACTTTTCGGAACTTTTGAAAAGAAAAGAAAAAAACGCAGGGGAACAATTCAGAGCAGTTGCCTTAAATTTCTTGAGGAACCACCGGGCCCCAAACTACAAACAATGTGTTACTAGCTTATCGTGAAATGGGGTGCAATATGTCATTAAAAATCAATTTTCTCCACTCTCATTTGGACTTTTTTCCTGGAAAATTGTTGTGCGGTTTCTGATGAACATGGAGAACATTTTCACAACACAATCTCATCATTAGAAAGATGATACCAAAGCAAATAGAATACATCTATGCTAGCTGACTACTGTTGGTCAGTGGCGAGACGTGTCCCCGAGGTTCATTACAGCAGATACGCTAAAAGGAAACGCCCTTAACTGAGCTAAGCTGGTCTGAATATTATTAGATTTAAGGAAAAAAACTTTTACTCGAAGATATTTTTCAAAATTATGAAAAAACGAGACCACTGCTAACAATTTCATTGTCATTTTCGTGTTCAGCATGAAAAAAATACATCGAAATCTGGTCATTTCGATTCCGTAACTGACAAAAAGTTAAAATTTGTTGTCCAGTGTTATTTATTTGTCCTAAAACCATCTTGTCACATCAGTTTAGCGATTTGAAACTCTGGATTCGTCACTAGCCTCTCTTATTCGTTGCTCTTTATTTTTCAAGCCTTCTCATTCATTGTAGATGGAGGCTGAAGGTGGACGAAATCGGCATCGGGAACATCACTATTCATACTTTTAAAATCCATTATAACATTTCGTTGTCGTTACTATTATACTCGTAAAAGATTGAAATAATAAAATATGTATATGTATATGCGTTAGATTTCAGTCGTCCTCAACAAATTACAACATATATTATTACTTAAGTTAGCGACAATGAAAACTATTTGTTCGATATAAGTCCACCGCTGTTGTCTCGAGGTAGGGTGCTGCCTTGTCACGCATCGGACCCATGTTCGATCCCCGATCGGGAAAAGTTTCCGGGGTGAGGTATTTTTCAGGTTTTTCATCACCTGTAACAAAAATGTCAGGATACTTCAAGGCCCAAACGGTACCCGAACATAATCTGGCCATCATTATCATCAATATCAAATTCATATTAGATTACGTTCAGGATTAAGGCCTCTCCTGGCGCTTCATTACCATCATCATCACCCATCAATGGGACAGCGTAACCTCGCCTTCCAGGCTTCCAGCTCCAGAAGTGGATTACAATATACCAATGCCAGGAGAGAATACCGGAAATGTTGAAATGACAAAATGGTGGCATTGAAAAAAAAATGTATATCAGTCGTTTGCGATTCTTTGTATATGGTTCACCACCTCTTAATCCCTAAGGACAATGTGCCTTCCTGTTCCACACTGTGTACTGTATTACTACTCGTAGAACAAGAAAGTTAGGCATTGTGCACTTTTTCTCCTATAGAGAAGTCAAATTGTTATAAACATGTTTCTATATACTTGGGAAGAATTTGGCCAGATTTATTTTGCCCTTTCTTCTTGTGTATTTTGACTTAACGTACCTATTAGTAAGTATAATGCCTTTTTTTTAGTGCAGCCCTTGATTATTAAAATGGGACATTTACAAGATAGACGGGTTTAATCATAGCTAAAGAGTGTACATATATATATATATCTTTTAAACCAGTAATATAGAAGAAAATACAGTTATCACGAAATGCGACATAATGGACATGGCCCATTTTAATACTTTAAGAGCTCATTTGTTATGGATATTTTCCTATTAATTGCATATCAAAATTAATCAATGGAAAGCAGATACAATATACGGATCTCAATATACCTATAAATAAAGTATTAATAATAACATACTAATTATACTAAGATAGTTTTTTTCATTTTCATTTAGTGCATAAAAAATAGATTTGCTATCAACGATGTATTCATAATATATAAATCTCTGCCCAGAATGTTTCTCCAAAAAAAAAACATATTTTAAATTTGTAGGCACTAGCCTCTAAACCTGCTAGTCAAAGTAGGTTGTCGATAACCATACCCAGTAATTTTAAAATAACTATTCTCATTATTTTTGTGCTGAATTCTGTTAATTTTAAATGTTACTTTAATATTCTGCTACCTGTTTCTTGAAATTTAAGAGCCTGTTTGCCTAAATGTTTTAGCGAAAATAAATACCTGAACTTCCGAGCAAATCATTATCAATAGGATCAAATGTTGATAGCTGCATGGTCATAAGCTCTCCATACTTTCCTACTCTGAGTTAATGTTTTCCTATCATTTCCAGTATAATTCATCTCCCACAAATCATGGTTAATGTTATTCTGCCATAATGTTTTTCTTCGCCTACCTACTGGACGCTTTACCTCTGGTTTTCGTACATGCCCCTCCTTCATTCCCCATCCGTGCCATATGCGTTGCCCATCGCACTCTGGGACTTAACTCTTATTAAATCTGGTTTGTAATAAAGGTCATACAGAAAATTTCATAAGGACTTTGTTCTCAAACACAATTTTTTCTCCTTCCTTATAGTAAAAGACCATGTTTCGCATCCATGTAGCTAGAAGAATGGCCGTTTCATTTATTTTTAGTTTAACTATTTTGAGAGAAGTAGGGATGAAGTAATCCCTATAATGAATAATAATATGCATTTCCAGGGATGAGCCTATGTTTAATTTTTTTTCTGCACTTCACTCCTATTAATAACTAGGCTATTATTTATAGGTATTTCAATTCAGTCACTTCTTCAAAATTTCTCTCATTTGTTTTTAATTTTTAATTTCTACTAAATAGAGCCTAATATATTTATACGTGTGACCAAATATTATTTATCGATATTTACTTCCAGCCCCATTTTTAGTGTATTTTATGTTGACTTCTAGTATTTTCTTAGTATCAAATAAATACATTTTGTAAGTTTCCAAGTATTCCGTGACATCACAAGTTATAGTTTCTCATGATGGAAATATCTATTGTATTATTCATCGCTGTATCACTTTATGGTAGTTATAAAGCTATTCAAAGCATTTAAAATCAAAACAGATATTATCGTAAAGTTTTTACTAGATTATTAAAGTATAAAATCACAGATATTCTTTTAGTGACATATTATAAACCAACTTTATAGTTCTAAATAAAGTTGTGAAAACTACATTGAAAAAAAAAAGTGGTAAATTCTAAATAAAGACTTGGAGTCCACATTAAAAAAAGCGCGGTTTCCATTCGTTTTCCTACTACTTTAGTTGCAGTTATTTTACAATCATTGTACTCGACCACAGCTTGTTTCTATGTCTCGCACCATTGCCTTTCCCTGTCTTCTCAACTTCTCTCAAATATCGTTAAACTGAAAATATATAAAACTGTTATATTCCTGGTTATATTACACGGATGCAAAACATGTACTCTTACTTAAAGGGAGGAGAAAAGATAACGAATATTTGAGAATAAGGTTCTTAGGAAAATGTTCGGTAAGATGAATAGACAGGTGAATCCAGAAGATTACATAACAGTAAGTTAAATGAGGAAACTAGATAATGCCAGACATGCGTTGCTACGCCTAAATAAATGAAACATTAAAGGTTAATTAAATTGTATGATATACGCTGAGACGAACCAAACCTGCCGGTTCCAATTTTTAATTTCGGATTTCAGGTAAACATTCACTTTTAATTGTCGGATTTCGCTCATTGATGTATAATATCTACCTCGCTTTATTTTATTAGGATACGCTGAGTTCCGTTGTGAAATAAAATGGTACCTCTAGAGCGATTTTTAAATCTTCACTTCAGGTGACTCCTACACCTAATGGTTGTAGAGGGTTCAATTCGGAATCTGAACCATCGAGGGACATAATCAGACACATACAAAAAATACGAAAATCGTTCCAGTCGTTTAGGAGTAGATCAGAGACAAACACACGTACAAAAAATAATTTAACCATACTAATTTAGTTACACTTGTTTTCGTATAGATGTCATTGGAGTGGCCCATAGTCAGCGTTCCGCCTCATACTGACATCTAGGAAACCAAGGTAGTACTAGGACGGGAAAATTTGGTAAATTGTGCTCAGAGGTATCTTTATTCAAACTTAAGGATCTTTTACGAGCCTAAACATCTTCAGACTCGGAACCCACGGCTTAAAGTCCCTCCTGGAGGACCTACTCCTTGGATTTTTCCATCCTAAAAAATCCATCGACCCCGGCCGGGTTTGAACCCGCGACCCTCGAGACCAGAAGCAATGAGCATAACAACTAGTCCACCGCGGCCGATTAGAATTATATGTAGAAAGATGATATATAATAAGTATAGATAAGTCTCTTAGACTGCGATAGGCAGGACATGTGGCACGAATGGGAAATAATAAAGGGGCATGGAAGCTTCTTGTAGGAAAACCAGAAGGAAATCACCCAGTTAGTAGACCAAGAATGAGGTGGGGGAATAACTTTAACCATGATTTGAGGGAAGTAGATTATACAGGGGTTGTTTGGAAAACATAGGAATGTCCGCTCGGCCATGAACTTACGGGTTAGATAATGCTAGTGACTTAGTTATTAATTTCTTAGTGCTATTTAATAGAATAGAAAGTCCACCGCTGTGGTCTCAAGGTAGCGTGCTGCCTTGTCACGCAGCGGGCCCGGGTTCGATCCCCGGTCGGGGCAGTTTTTCTGGGTGAGGTTTTTATCGGGGTTTTTCCTCACCTGTAAGACAAATGTCAGGAAAACTTTAAGGCCCAAACGGTCCCCGAAATCATATGGCCATCATCATCATCCTTATCATCATCACCATCATCCTTCACCGGTGTGGAAAGCAACGGGAAGCTACCACACCTATACAATTCCCTAGTAAAGCTGCAAGTATAGCATGAAAATGCTATGATTGCAGTGAAGGATCTGCCTTCGGGCAGAATTACTATGGATGGATGGTTTAATAGAATGTGTGGCTCTTATTATTTCCTCTCTATCTTCTAATAAACTAGAATGAACCTATTGGAAGACCTGGAAATTATCAAGGAAATAGACAACAAGCTTTTAATAAAATGAAAGCACTCCCAGACTAAAGAACCCACTATACGATATCGTCAGGAAGAAGCTTTAGTCACGACAAAGCCACATTAGGACCAGCAGCATCAAACATCATACTGGATGCTGTAGCGAAGAATGAACTGCTGAAGATGGGACGGATGTCCTGAAAGGCCTACAGGCATAAAGATTACATATTTTAAAAGTTGAGGACGACGGATTTTACCTATTTTATTTTATGACTCTCCACCTCAACGGTTTTAACAATGAATTTTATTTGTATTGACTTCCAATAAATGCCTAATACTTATAAAAAAGATAAAATAGTTCATGTTAAGAGAATATCCAAATGCAACATTTGAAATATTTGAGAATTGAATACTAGAGACAGTCTAACTGCTTTACCTTATATGGAAGGAGACCATTGTTTTATGAGAATGGCGGAGACAGCATTTTGGAGAAAAAGAATTTGCCACTGTCTAAAGATTCTAAAACCACGAATCCACTTTTACAAGCCCTTAGTCACTAGTAACCGAAACCTTAAATACAATAGGATTATTCCAAACATGGCTTAACGAGTCCTGCCTTTGTCACTCTCTTACAAAGATTGATGACCTATCCCATTTCTTTTTATCGTGTAACACTACAAAACAATGCAGATATATTCGAGTGCTAAACCGCCATCCACACTCTCGTCTTAACCTTGTCCATTTCTAAATTTAAACAAACATGAATGAAATGAATGAATAATATTGAATAACCTTGTGGGCTCTCGACAGATTAGAGACTTATTTTATGCCGTTTTCCTGTTCTTCTTCCCCTTAATTTAAGGGTAAATCCTGCATGTTTGAACTGTCTTTTTTTATTTGCATTGGCGATCTTCCCACTGGTCTTGTTGTGGCTGGTTTGAATTCATTGCAAATTTCGGACGCCGATCTTCATGCATTCTATTTACATATACTGTCTATTCTTTTCTTCTTCCTTTAATTCATTTTGTAAAGTATTTAATTGCACATATACTCCTTATTTATTCATTAGTATTTTTATCATGAAGGTTAATTCATTTATTTTTCACTTTCGGACCACTATGGGGCATGGGTGTTGCCTAGTGGGAAGTTTCTTAACCAGAATAATTTCATTATTATTATTTCCCTACAGATGTCAAGAGTGACGTGTGGTTTGTACATCATCTCGAGGTGACATCTAGTAGGAAACTGAGGATGAATGAAGGTCGATTAAATTTTGCTCGGAGGTCTTTTCATTGACTTGAGATTTAATTAGGACTCTATTACAATATTAAAGTCTCAAATTAAAAAATTAAAGTTGGGGCTTTTCAGGGCAAACTGCCAGTCAGAGCAGAAATAATAATCAATAATGAAATAGTAGAACAGATAGCACACTTTAACTATCTTGGTTCAGATATAACATACAGCTATGATTGGGATATACATAATAAAGTAAACCGATATCAAATTATTTGCGACACTATAAGAAGAACTCTCCGAAAGACTCGAAGAGTAACTCAGCTCAAGTTTTATAAGATTATGGCTGTACATGTTCTTTTATATGGATCTGAATCTTGGGTACGACGACATTATGAAACAATGGAAAATTATAATGGACAAAGGCCTTAGATTTAACAATAACTCAAGTATTAATAACTTAATTTTCGCCGATGATTTAGTCTTACTACACCATGATGAAGATCTGTTACAATTGACTGCTTACACACTAAATGCAATATGTAGCGATTATAATTTTAAAATTTCAATAAGTAAAACAAAAGTAATGGCATTTTGTGGAAGAAATACTCTGCGTGCAAAAGTAGTAATTAGAGACGAAATTATTGAACAAGTATCCCACTTTAAATATTTAGGATGTGACATTAGCTATGGGTATGATAAAGATATTGAATACAAAACACATCAGTTTCAAGCTATTTGTGGAACAATAAATAGAACATTGAATATTAAAGCCCATAAACAAACAAAATTAAAATTTTATGAAACAATGGCTGTCCCTGTCCTTTTGTATGGGAGAGAATTTTGGATTACCACTACCAAACAAGAAAGTAAAATTCAAGCAGCCGAGATGAAATTTTTAAGAAGAGTAAAAGGCTGCACTAGAATGGACCAGATAAGAAACGAGGATATCCGTGAAGAACTGCAGACCTACTCCATAAAAGAAAATATATTTAACAGCAAGATACAGTGGAAAGAACATGTAGAGAGAATGGAAGAAAGTAGATTACTAAATAAAATCTTCCATTATTTTCCAAGAGGAAGAAGAGATATCGGACGTCCTCGGAAGAGATGGTCTTAGATCTATTAGTGAAGACAGAACAGGCAACTCTTGCCTAAACCAGGAAGTGAAGAAGAAGATCTTGGGTACTTCCAAAAATATATATCTCACACATTCAAGCTACTGAAATGAAATGTTTAAGGTCTAAAAAACGCAAAGATAGATTACGTAATGAGTCAACAAGAAGTGAACTGGAGATATTTTCAATACTTCACAGACTATAAAGCACAAATACAGATGGAAAAAACTTTTAGACAGAATGGACACTACAAGATTATCCAAAACGATCAACACCTACAAACCTCGTGGAAAAATATCTTAAGGACGGGCAAGGAAACGATGGATTTGAGACCGGAATAGGTCGCATTGACCTAATCCTGAAAAGGAAGAAGAAGAATATTCTTTTACGAGCTCAAAAATCTTCAGATTCGGGACCCACAGCTTAAATTCCCCCCTGGAGGACTTTACCTTTGGATGTTTTCCATCCTAAAAATCTAGCAACTCCGTTCGGGTTTGAACCCGCGACCCTCGCGACTAGAGACAAGGGACATAACCAATGGATCACAGCGGCTGACGTATAATATGTACCCTGTTATTAATCTTAATATTTTTATTTCGTTGGTTCTAACTAGTAGTTCTGTTTTTTTCGGCTCTTATTCCCTCTGCATATGCCATCACTAGGGCCAGGATTTTTATGTAATAAAATAGTATAAGATTGCAATGCAGATAGTACGGAAGGACGGACTTGGTTATAGCTTTTTTTTTTTTTTTTTTTATTTACATATATGTTACAACCCGTGTTTCACCAATGGTATATCACGGGATATTTACAGTTTGTTCAATAATTGTTCAATTATTGTTCTAGTTGTTCTTGTAGTTGACGGAAGATCCTCGTAAGAAATTCTGCAACGTTGACTGTGTTAAAGTGGAACTTCAGAATATTTGGCGGAGTAGCAATTTGTAGTATAGCTGGTCGATCTCTGGAGAACATGTTGCATTCAGTCATCAGATGGTGGGCCGTCTGCAGTGATTTTTCTGGGCAGTTGCAATAAGGTGAAGCAGTTTTGTTCATTTTGTGTAGGTAGGATTTAAATAGTCCATGGTTGGTGAGAAATTGTGTGGTTATATAATTAGGCCATAGGGATAGGGACAGTCTATAGGGTATGTTGGGGATGAACATTTTGGTATGGAAGGCGTCATTTGATTTGGTGTAAATTAAATTCCAGATTGTTTCATAGTATTCTTTTAATAACTGCTTGCCTCGTGTTATAGGGATGGAGTTATAGTCGATATTATTTTTGTAGCTAGCGGCTATTTTAGCCAGATAGTCAGCTCTTTCATTCCCTCGAAGACCTGCGTGACCTTTAACCCAGTGGAGGTCAATCTTTCTCGTCTTTTTGAGTACGATTAGCTTTTCTCTGATTTGGATCGCCAAAGGGTTGGTTGATTTTCTATTGGCTATGGCTAGAAGAGCGGCTTGTGAATCTACGTGGATAGCATATGTTGAAGTTACATCTTTTTGTAGTTCAATCCATTCAACTGCCATTTGAATTCCAAGGAGTTCTGCCTGGAAGACTGAGCATTCTATGTCAAGTCTTTTCATATTGGTAAATACCTCCTTTGAGTTTTTCTCGGCTACCATACCTGCTCCCACATGCTTAGTCGTTTTGGACCCATCCGTGAATATTAAGTAGTCGGCACTCCCTACAGTTCCAGTTGAATCTATTTCTATATAGCTATCTTTGGGATGAATTCCTTTCGTTAGTGTTGGCATTTCAGTTCGTTTCAGTAGAGGGATTATAGCATTGGTGGCTTGGCCTCTGGATATTGCTTTAATGTCGTTGTGTAGGAGTACTGTTGGATCCATGGGCATGACGCATGCTAGAGCTTGGAGAGCATTGTATGAAACTGTTCTGTATGCTTTTGTTGCGAAAAGAAGAAAAATGTCTTTGTATTTGATTCAATTTGGTTTTAGCCCGTTTGGAGATTTGTGGGCTCCAGGAATCTGCAGCATACAGTATTATAGGCAGAATGGCTTGATGATAGATTGTCATAAGATGATGGAAGGACATGCCCCAAGTCGCCTTGGAACATCTGACTAGCATATTTCGGAGATGTAGTATTTTATTTTCCAGGTATAGTGAATGAGGATACCAGTCCATTTTGTGGTCTATCATCACGCCCAAATATTTCATTTTATTTACCACATTTAGGCCCGATTCTGCAACTATTGGGTGATTGGCGTATGTGTCTTTCTTTCTGACGTACATAGGCATTAGAGAAGATTTCTCCTTAGAGATTAAAAGTTTGTTTCTGCAACACCAATCTTGCAGGATTTGCAGTGTTAATTGGAGCGTGTTTAGTATGTGATCATGGGAAATACCATTAAGTATAATCATTATGTCGTCTGCGTACACCACGGTCTTCAGGTCGGGTACGTCTGCCAGCTCTGAAATAAGTCCACTTATTAAAATATTCCACAGAGTGGGACCTGATACAGATCCTTGGGGGCATCCTTTGGTGACGTTCTTACTCGTTGAAGAGTTTCCTTGTCTGAAGTAAGCTGTACGGTCATGTAGGAAGTCCACTATGATATTATAGATGTTTGAAGGACAGTTTTATTTCTCGTAAACGCGCTTTGATACTTGGGTGCCAAGCATTGTCAAAGGCGCCACTGATATCCAGGGAAAGGAGGCAGGATTTCATCCCCTTACTTCTACTTTGGTGTACGACGTCTGAGACAGCTTTGATGGCATCAGAAGAGGATTTTCCAACGATGAAGCCATATTGTTGTGGGGGAATGAGTGTCTTCTCTTGGAGAAAGAAGTTGAGTCTTTCCATCACCAATTTTTCCAAACATTTTCCGGGGATAGATAGTAGGCTGATTCCTCTGTATCCAGTGACGGATAACAGCTTTCTCCTGTCTGACTTAGGGATAGCTATTACTCTTGCCTCTTTCCAGACTTTCGGGAAGCAACCTAAATGTAGACATTTATTAAAAACTATCTTCCAGAATTTTGGTAAGGTCTGATGTATGTTTTTAATAATAGTTCCATCAATTCCGTCGGGGCCTGGACATTTCTTTTCATTTAAATTGTTTATTATTTCTTCTACTTCGTGAGATGCGAAGTCTGGCTCTTGTGGTGTGTTCTGGGCTACGCAGTCTCGGTTAGATTCTCTGATGAGTCTCTGCACATCGTTATCGAGATCTGGAATGTCGTCTGGCAGGAATATATCGAGGAGTGCTTTGGCTGTGTCTTTCTCTGATAAGGTTGGAGTTCCATCGATTAAAGTAAGAGTGGAAGAAGGTGTGCTTTTCGCGAAGTCAGTTTTGCAGTGCCTGTAGATTTTCCAAGGCGATTTCCTACTGTGTTCTGTGCAGAAACGTTGCCATGATTCTCGCTTAGCTTTATTTAATTCAAGTTTATACTGGTTTTTGAGAGCATTATATTTAGATGTATATAATTCTTTGAGCTTCGGGTGTTTACTTCTCTTGGCCCTTCGTTTCGCTGCATTAGTATGTTTTCTGAGAGAGTTTAGTTCTACAGACCACCAGGGTTTAAATTTATTTGTTGGTAGAAACGGTGGAAAGCAATTTTTGTTGATTTCGTTTAGTTCTTGCCACATTGTAGTGATGGTTTCATCTAGTTGTTTTTTAGAGGTGGCATTATATATTTGTAGTAACCATTGTTTGCCACTTTCATTGAGTTTATTTTGGAATAATTTCCAATGGCCTACTTGCGTGGCAAACTTTCTGGTAGAATTAGTGTTCTGCCGGAATAAGTTGGAGTTGGAAGTGTGATACAACAGTTCAAAAGTTATGATATTGTGATCTGATTGAGTCTCCTCTTCGCTAACTAGCCATTTGTGTATTCTGTGCGCTATGTTCTTAGAAGCAACAGTAATATCGATCCAACTTTCCCCTTGTGGACCGGAAAAAGTAGGACCGTCCTTCCCATTTGCCGTGGTCAGACTATGTACTGATAGGAACTCTACTAGTCTTCTTCCTCTGGTGTCGGTAGTTGGGCTATACCACATTTTGTGTTTGCAGTTGGAATCGAGTCCCCATATAAGGTTTGTTGGGTTTAAGGAAGTTAAGAAGTGTTCGAAGGGCTGGATATCTTGTTCTAAGGTATCGTAAGGAGGTAGATAGGAACTTGCTATATAGAGAGTGGGATTAGTTGACTGTGCAATTATTACATCATCTGGAGTGGAGTAGTGGTGGATAAGTGTGAAGTTATGTGCTATTTCTTGTTTGATATAGATGCAGGCTCTAGGAGCGGTGTTTGACGCAATGTAGAAAGGTGTGTAATTTGTTGGTGTTAAGCTTGGTATTCCATTGTTACAATATGGTTCCTGATTTAGTAGAATATCTACATTATTTTTATTCAGGAGCATTGATAAGTTTGCCATAGCTGCTTTGCAGTGGTGAGTATTAAGTTGGGCAAAAATGAGATTATCATAAGTAATGCCACGAGTGATTTCCAAATTATCGATAAATTCACGACTCACGAAGTGAGGAGTGAATTTATCTAGAGAATTTGGAAATCAAGAGTGGCATTTGTTAGGACTATTTAACGAATAAAATAAAGCTGTTTACTCACAAATCATTATTTAACTACAGTTATTTAAAAATATTTTTATATTTAAAGTAAACGGTGATGTTTGAAAACTAATGAGAAACGATAGGTAGCCTACGCTTCTACTGCTTCTTTTGTTTATCACTGCAACCAGATCATACTATTTATTGCCAAAGGAACGCAATATTGTAAGAATGCTCTCTAGTGGAGAAAAAATGAAACACATCAATCTGTATATTAATTCATTTTTGATGTCGTATACATTTAAGAAAGTGCAAACAGTGGTTTCTTTTTTGGTGGTATAATCAATTGCTACAAATGTTGACATGTAAGCACTATTATATACAATCTGGTAGCCGTATTTGTTATAGGCTCAGTCACTGCAAAATAACGGTCAGACCTGTTCAGAATATTAAAAAGGAGGAGCTTTGCTTAATATATGATAATCCTAACGTTGATAATTATTTCGTGAAACACGTCTCTGATGGTTGTAATACAGAAATCATTGAAACGTGATTGGTCATTGACTCCCATTTGGGGCATGAGTTAAATAGTCCATGTTAGTAATCTGTGTTGTTGATAATTATAGACTTTATTCTTTGCAATCTAGGGCAGTCGTGGCTAAAGGTGCTATGGTTTGTATCTAGCTTCTTGTTGTTGTTTTGGATGTAGGAATTGGCTTTAATGCAGTTAGTACATCGTGGACTTTGTGGGTTATCGCAATTTTTCCAGTAATGATCTCCGGCACATTTTGAGCACTTCTGTTGCTCCGAACAAAATTTTGCTGTATGGCCAAAGCCTAGGCACTGAAAGCATCTAGTTACAACAATAAAGTCTTCAACACCACACATACTCCACTTCAGTTTCACTCTTGGTGTTTCATGATTTCTCTTCTTATGGGGGGCTAACCTCTATAGCTATATGTCTGGAGTCTTCAAACATAGCTTTGGTGAACTTTACATTTATTATAGGTTCTTCTATTTGAGTTAGGTTGTTTTGTGTTGCAGTAGGATGTCTTTTTTTCAGAGTTATCTATATCGTTAGGGACATTTTTTAACAATAAGGTCGGTAGTTTTTTCTTAGGATGTTCTATTGAGAAATTATCTAATTTCTTTAATTCGTTTTCTAAGATTTCACATTCTTCCTTATTATTGGCATTCCACTAGCAGGGTGTTATTTGCTAGATTTTTCATTTTACTTATCCCTACTTTTAGTGCTTTGGGGTCAATTGTTTCTCTTATTATTCTTTTTACTGTGTTTGGTTGCATGTTTGAATCTGCAGGTTTGATTATCAGGGAAGCCGGTACCTGATGGTTTCCACTAGGTGTCACTACGGGATGGTTGAGGCTGGCCGTCAGATTGTTCTGCCGGCCGAGAGATGTCGCTAGTAGTTCACTATACGAACGTGGAGGGCTCCTCTCTGCTACCGTTAAAGCTTTCCTTAACGTTTGTTCTAGACCCATAAACATGCCACATATTTTGTTCAACATGCTATTCATTTCACTCACCGACTTAATTGCCTCTTCTTTTAAAGTTTTATCCATGTTACTCCTTGAATTCAGTGCTTTTTTAACCTTTTCTAAGTGATCAAATATGACCGAAACTAGTTCACTCCCGGCTTCTTCCGCCATCTTGGTAGCCCTTTTGGTTATAGATTCATCAGAGGTAAATGTGTTGCATATCTCCTCCACTTAACTTGGGTTGGTGAGAAGTGCAGGATCAACCCTTAACAAAGGTGTTACCTCTACCTTCCCCTTGACCTCAAATATAAAATAATATATCTTAATTCACCTGATACAACTGTTTGTGTGTGAAACCAAAACAAAAGACAGACAGAAGTCTTACTTCTCATTATACTATTCAACTGATTGTATGTGAAGCAAAAACGAAGTATAGTCATCAGTCTAACTTCCATTATACTATCTTGCAATCTTAACTTTTAGTATATAAAAATCCTAGCTTTAGTCATCACGAGCCTGACGGAAGTTATATAAATTTATTCAGTTTTTGCTTTCTTTACTTAAATATAAAATATCATCATCATCTTCTTCTTCTTCTTCCTCTTCTTCATCTTTCACGGATTAGATTTTTGCCTCACATCTGTTCAGCCCACCGTTATTATGAGATTGCCGAGAAATATATTTTTCCAGCCCGACGCACAACCCCCAAACTGGAGGTCCAAAGTTTTTCTGTTGCCTTCTCCTCGGTTGACGAGAGTCCTTTTCGCGAGTTTATTTTCGGAGTTTCCCTTCTCCTACACCCTTATCAATACTCACACTTGGGGTATAGTGTGGTGGGCTTTTTATCAACAGCCATGTCTAGATCCGCCGTATTCAGTTAAAGCAGGGCCACGTCTTCCAGGATGTTGTTGTTCACCACGTACAGACGGTCTTGGTTATAGCTTCATCAGAGATAAATGTATTGAATATCTCCTCCACTTAACTTTGGGTTGGTGAGGAGTGCAGGATCAATCCCTAACAAAGGTGCTACCTCTACCTTCCCATTTACCCCAAATATAAAATAATATCTCTTAATTCACCTGATACAGCCGATGCCTTTCTTTCATGATACTTGCCACTCGTAATGAAATTATCACAATTATCTTGAACATATCAGTAGAGCCTGTTCCTATATCTGAAGACGGTCTTGATATCTCCAGAGTTGTTTAGGTCTTTTTTCTGACCCTCTATACTTTAGGTTGATCCTAGAATACATTCTTGCGAAAACGATTTGAATACATTCTATGGAGGTTATTTAACCGATTATTATGATACGTTTGCATCTCTTCTTGTATATTTTATTAAATATACAAATTCACAGTCTCATTAAAATAAGGCCAAAGGAAATATAATCACATCCAAAAACATACTTTTAACTTTTCGCCTTCCTCTTTGTTTTTCCAGTGCACTTAAAAGTAAAATAGGACGCAAAAATACAATTTTTATTGGTACTGAATATGGAAACCCAATTAAATTTGTAGAGACAAATATATGCCTAAATCGGAATTTGAACCCAATATCTCTGGTTCTGTACACCAGTACTTTAACAATTTAAGCTATTAGACGTAACGATTTAAACATAGATTTTTCTCTTACACTAATACGATAAATATTATAATAGGCACATATTTTTCTCTTCAAATATAATTTCTCATTGAGTGAGGAGTGTTAAATGTAATATTAAATATGAAAATCCAAGTAATAGAAGCCCATTAATTGCTCTCTACTCTTATTAGTTACTGCTAGTTTATAAGAGGTTCTTCTGACATTTTAAGCGATTTTGATTTTTTATCGAATTCCGAAGCAGATATTGAGATTTTTCTCATGGAAATATTTTTTTAAATATTTACTAATCTCCACCGATCCTTCAACTAGACATAAAAAAGACAGTGACCAATATATATATATGGGCTCTGTGTGTGTTTATAGGCTATATGTTTGTTTACACTCTATCGACCGCAATTTTTGTTTTATGAGAACCAGATATGGTATACAGCAATCAAAAAGTGAGGTCGACTTCGTTCACAAGCAAAATCGGACAATTAGCTGTAGGAGTTAATTTGAAACTAAAACTTAATCGCTCAAGCGCTCGCAATCAGGAAGTTCACAGGAGAAAATTTCTTCTTATAACAGACAAAATGGGGTAAAAAATATGCCTTATTTCAGGATTTATTAAGTTTACTCATGTTCGTATAATTTTTTTGTTGTAGCATATATTTATCTTTGTATATTCGCAAATTGTTAACTGGCAGTTGTGGATCGTTACTTATTGTCTTCTTACAGCCTACCTCTCTCTCTCTCTCTCTCTCTCTCTCTCTCTCTCTCGCTACATTCCAATTCCTCGTATAGACCTGAAAGAAAACGCTATCTCTGTTTTTGTATCAGTGTTGAGATAGTTCCTATCGTGTGCTACACGCTATCATTTTTCAGTCAGTTATAAGTTTAGTTTACATTAGAATCACTTTTATGTCTATTTTATAGTAATTACTATTCAATAGTAATTTTTCATACTATTTTTTTTGCAGCTTTACTAGGCAATTATAGGTGTAGTAGCTTACCGTTGCTTTCCACACCGGCGAAGGATAATGACAATTCAGATTTGAAATGCCTCTTAATTAATAACAGAGAAGTCGATATTTTAAGTCAGTTAGTAGTATCAATTCACCTCTTGTTTTCCCAATGCAACAATGACATCTTGAACCCGCTAGTTTAGAGTGAGCGATCTATAAATATTGGAACGTCCTGTAGTTTTGAGAAACACTGATTACGAATGTGATAAATTACAGTGAAACTACTTTGAGAATAAAACAAAACAAATAATTTTTTTTTTGAAAATGGAAGGTTAATTAAGTATTTTTATTCTTGTTTTACATTTCTATCCGTTGTCTAGTATGTAATAAAAACGAATAAAGAATTGTCCTTCTCTGATTTCAAAGTAGTTTTTATTTATTAGTATCGTTCTAAGTTCTCGAAACTGTGAGAAACACGGCTTCTTTCATAATAAATACAAAGCAATGAAAAGTGTCTTTGCCTGTATACGTTGTGCACAGCAGATTTTAAATAGAAGAGGACGGAAGGACTTTATAATTTATATGGCGTCTCATTACTTTATTTATTACCTTATTCTTGTGGCAGCGAAATAGGAGTACATTACAGATTACATCTATTGTGCATAAAACAGTATTATATATGTGGCATGCAAATATTTGATATTTTGTTTTGCTTTCGACTAGGTTCAATTTTCATAGCGTGACACCTTAATTCATAACGCACGAAAATGTGTTTGCGTCTGAGGGAGAGAAACAGAGAAAGAGAGAATGAACGTCTGAGAATTTTTATGAAATGACTCATACATGTACTGCTCAGAATACTTCATCCATTGAAATGATCATATCCATTTAGGGCTATTAGTCTAAAAAATCCGGAATAAGATAGAAGAAAGTTGCTAATATAGCGAGCTGGAAAATATAAGATCAGACTTAGAGCGTACAGATTGCAAAACATGGTAAATGAATCACGATAAGCGAAATCAGTTTAACATTTTTACTTCATAAAACTTAATCAAATTGTATATAATCTGCTAGCTTGACTATGCAGTACTTCCTTCTTCACACCCAACAAGACAATTGAACCAAACACCACCACGTACACGACTGAACTATGTCCATAGTAGAAGGAAACTGAAGTATTTGTGACATAGGCTGTATGTCACAGGCCGTAATTCCGAAACACGCCGTTCCTATTGCGGCCATTGTAGACTAATATATTATCGTTATCATTTACAGTCATGAATCAACAACAATTAAATTAATAAGATATAACACAATGAAGAATTGATAAAGAAACTATCTAACTCACTGGTCAACACTTTTGAAATTCATATTAAAGCACCGTTGAGGTTATGTACTAAGATGTTAATTATAAAATTGGTACTGCCTGGTATGTCAGTCGTCCTCAACTAAATTATAATAATTATCAGTTAAAATGCAGAAGATGAAACACTGTTTTTGAAAGGCCTGCATGTTGGAACAACTTGATGAAGTTTAATGATTTAATTGAGGACGACTGACTTACAAGGTACCAATTTTATAATTAGCATGTAACTCACTGGAACTATCGAAACCGTTGGTTTTCTTGCATTTCTTTCGTTCCTCCTTATTAATTTCCGTGCCACGTGCCTTGTCCATCACAGTCTGTGAGACTTAATTGTATTTTTTTTACATCTGGTTTCCCATAAATATAATTTAGCTCACTGTTATTTAGTCTTCTCTATTCGCCTCATTTTGATCAAACATTTTCCTAAGAACTTTATTCTCGAATGTCCATTATATATTCTCGTCCCTAAAGTTTCACATCCTTATAATATATCTGGAATTATTTTCGGAAACAAAAAAAAATATTGTACTAATTCCGAAGGAATGATGCTAATGAGGTTGTTCCCATGAAAATATCATCATCCCATTATCATCATCCTTCACGGATTAGGTATTTGCTGTTCCGATCCCACATCTGTTCAGCCCAGCGCTTTCTTGGCCTTCCTACCGATCTTCGTCCTCCAGGATTATACATCAGTGCCATTTTGCAGACGTTCCATCACAATTGTTCCTGTGTTCTTCTATTTGTTGAAGAAGTGATTGTACTTTTAGTTCCTCTATAATATTCTCAATTCTATGTTCTTCTCTTGTACTACCTTTCACAGCCCGTAGGAACCTCATTTCCACTGCCTGAATTTTACTTTTCTATTTTTACTTCAGGACCCAGGCCTCACTTCCATACATCGCCACTGGTAGTGCCATCGCGCACACACGCACGCGCACTACACATGCACGCACACTACACACGCACGCGCACTACACACGCACGCACACTACACACGCACGGACACTACACACGCGCACACTACACACGCGCAAACTACACACGCGCACACACTACACACACACACTACACACACACTACACTCACACACACTACACACACACTACCCATACACACACACCAAACACACACACACTACACACACCATACACACACACTAAACACACACACTACACTCACACTACACACACACACTACACACACTACACTCACACATACACACTACACACACCACACTCACACACACTACACACACACTACACACTACACACACATTACACACACATTATACACACACTACACACACTACATACACACTACACACACACTACACACACACTACACATACACTACACACACACTTCACACACTACACATATACACACCACACACTACACACACTACACACACACACTACATAATCACACACACTAGACAATCACACACACACACTACACAATCACACACACACCAACACACACACACACACCATACACACACACCAAACACACACACTACACTCACACTACACACACACACTACACACACTACACTCACACACACTACACTCACACACACTACACTCACACACACACTACACACTCACACACACCACACATACACTACACACACATTACACACACATTACACACACACACACTACACACACACACACACTACACACACTACACACACTTCACACACTACACACATACACACTACACACACACACACACACACACACACGTCCGTTAACTGTCAAATTTTTGTTTCATCCAAACCAAACTTGACATATAGCAATTAATTTAAAAATAAGGTCGATTTCTTTAACCAGCAAAATCGAACCATTAGGTGGGAGTTTTCCTGAAAAAAAATTGAAAATGGTTCTAGCGGTCGCAATTTTAGTTTTTCATAATCGAAACCCAGTATTTTCTATCAAATAAACCGAGAAAGATATTCTATAAACAACCAGCGAATCAGAAAATTGTAAGTAAGGTTTTACTTGAAACCCGAATTAAAATTCTACTCTAGCAATCGTCACGGTTACTTCGTCATAATGTATATAGCCTAATACAATTAACCCTTAAACTCGCAATGTATCTATAAGATATTTCATACTAGCTAATACCCAGCCTGTGCTGCCACGCCTACATAAATGTATAATGTGTTTCTACCTTTAGTTGGATAAATAAAAGGAAAAATAGTTATGAATTTATATCGTTATTAGTTTTAGATACCCCGTTCTGATTACCCGACATTGCCCGGGAATCTACGTATCTCGATGTATTTGGCATAAATGAGCTGAAAGACAAAATTTGTTATTTCGAATTATCCGTGCTGCTGCTCTGCTTGCCCGGGAATCTACTTATCCCGATCTTTTAGGCATCAATGAAAGACAAAAATCGTTATTGTGAGTTATCCATAAAAATAAACATGTGCTGTCGCGGACTTTTTTGTAGAGTTTTTTTTTTTTTTTTAGATATTCAATTCTGTGTAAATTAATTTGGTGTATTTGTTATGGTTTAGGCAGCGTAAGCCATTTAAGCGTTCAAAAAGCTACTTTTTCACGTTTTTCACTACAACGGGTGATTTTTAAGGGTGTAGGAGTTGAGTATCACAACTCTCTTATAGCCTATGTCCATCCCGGGAATCTCCTGAAGATTTAGCAAAAATGACCATCACAATCGGATCAACGTTACGGCCGCGTATAAAGTACAAACAAACAAGCATTAATTTTTATACTACTACAGTCATTAGGTTCTGAGACTTTACTCCTGGAGGGCAGGCACCCACAAGAATCTGGATGTCTCACAAGATGCCGATAACTCGGCGCATACTTAAACAGAACCACATCCTGCTCAAAATAGTTGGCCGTTATGCACGTTTCCCAACGTTGGAAGAACCGCTGAAAGATGTTGGCAGGAAGGTCCCGTATGGCTTCCCTTGTGGCAGTCATGACCTCTTCGGAAGAATGAAATATACGCCCATGTATGATCGCTTTCATGCGGGGAAAGAGAAAAAATCGCATGGCGCGAGATCAGATGAGTTCTGAGGGTATGGAAAAACTGTCACCTGTTGCCTTGCAAGTTCCTCTTGGACAAGGACAAAACGATATGCGGGGACGTTGTCGTGTAGCAACAGCCAATTCTTTATACGCCAAAGCTGAAGTCGCTTACGGCGAATTGAATCACGTAAACGGCCAAGGATCTCTTTGTAGCGGGTTTTGTTTACATTTGCACCTTCTGATATGAATTCCATTTGAATAAAAGACAGTTTAAGCATTACCTTGCCTTTCGACCTGTCTTGTCGCGGTTTTTTCTGTCGTGGTGATAATGGCGTTTTCCAGGAGGCGGATTGTCGTTTCAGTTGCGGATCGTAAAGAAAACACCATGTTTCGTCTCCAGGTTTTATCCGGTTGAGATACGTCGGATCATCGTCAGCACTACCGAAGAAGTCACCACAAATCGTCATGCGATCATCACGTTGGTCTTGTGACAGGATTTGTGGCACACTGTGGTGGGTAACATGAGACATGTTCAGGTTATGAGACAGAATTTTGTAGCAAGTACCATGGCTAACCCCTACCGCTGCTGCCAGATCGTCGACTGATTGGAAGCGGTTAGCAGTAATCAACGTTACTACTTATTCGATCTGGCGTTTAGTTCGAATTATTTGTGGCCGACCAGTATGCACATCATCTTCCAAACTGTATCTTCCTTGCAAAAAACGTCTGTGTCACCTAAACACAACACTGCAACACAATGCGTACTCACCGTAAACTTGCTGCATAATTTGAAACGTTTCGGCAGCGGTCTTGCCTCATTTATGACACAACTCTAACTGTGGCATCTCAAGTTCCGACATGCGTATTCAAATTACCGTCACAACAAATGTCGTAGGTCTGCTTGTAGCGCATGCACTCAACTGTCTCTTGCTGGGACGAGAGATTAACAGACAAGGTACCATACCACGGCGCCATCTATGCGCTGTATTACAGCGCCACTATGGGCTCAGGTTCAAAACTTAATGACTGTACCACGTATATTAGAGTTTTAATAAAGTGATGAAAAAATGAATCAGCATATATTAATGCAAATAGGTATTAACATACGGTTTAATCATGATTTATTTTCATTGCAGTCCGACACTTTTATAGAAGCTGGCATCAGAAAATAAGTTTCTCTTGTTTAACAAAAGAAGAATAGACATATATTTCGCAAACCAGCAAAATGGGATCAGAAATTATACTTTCTGAAAAATTCACTTAGTTTATGCATTTCCTGCGTGATGGACTTTTATTAATTTAAGATATTTACAACATGAATGAGACAGTATTCTGTGTTCTAAACCAAAGTCTGTCATGTCTACGTCAATCAAACAACTCATGTCATTTGATCAATTAGTGTCGTGACGGTTACGTATAGGTTAGTTTATTCTGCGAAATTCTGGGAGAGACACATGTCATATGCTATTTGATTTCAGACATGTAATTTGATTGTCTACACTGCATCTTCCTTTTAATTCCTAGTATTGATGACTTGGTCAACGTAGACATTGCGAACATGTGACAAATGACACAAAGTATAAAAAAATATAATTTTATATGCATTACAGGGCCTCTTGTCATCCCAACTCCTTTAAAAAAACGTTAAATTGAAAACGTACAAAACTGTTAATCTCCCAGTTATATGGTTGCGAAACGTAGACTTTTACTTTAAGCGAGGAGAAAAGATTACGAGTATATGAGAATAAAGCTCTTAGGAACATTTTTGGACCAAAGAGAGATGAATGGAGGAGACTATATAACAGTAAGCAGATCTTTATAGAAAGCCAGATATAATAAGAACAGATAAGTCTCGCAGACTGCGATGGGCAGGACATTTGGCACGGATGGTGAATTGAAGATGTGTATCGAATCTTCTTGTAGGAAAACGAGGGAAAACGCCCCAGTTAGTAGATTAAGAATGAGAAGTAAGAATAAAATTAACCGTGATTTGAGGGAAGTATATTATACAGGGGATGATAGGAAAAATATCAGGAAAGGGATGTATGAGGAGCTTATGTCAGCGCGGCCATGAACCTAAGGGTTCGATAGAGCCAGTGAGACAGTTTTGATTTTTATTGGAAACCGGATATAATAGTATGGTCTGAGTTCCGTAGAGTGCGATGAGCAGGACATTTGGTACGGATTGGGAATTGAAGATGTGTATCGAATCTTCTTGTAGGAAAACGAGGGAAAACGCCCCAGTTAGTAGATTAAGAATGAGAAGTAAGAATAAAATTAACCGTGATTTGAAGGAAGTATATTATACAGGGGATGATAGGAAAAATATCAGGAAAGGGATGTATGAGGAGCTTATGTCAGCGCGGCCATGAACCTAAGGGTTCGATAGAGCCAGTGAGACAGTTTTGATTTTTATTGGAAACCGGATATAATAATATGGTCTGAGTTCCGTAGAGTGCGATGAGCAGGACATTTGGCACGAATGACAATGAAACACAAATTTGAAAAATTCTTGTAGGAAAAGAAGGAAAGCGCCCAATAGGTAAGGCAATAATGAGGTGAACGGATAACATTAACATTGATTTGAGAAAGGTGAATTATACAGAGGGCGTTTGAAAAATATTATTTCAGGATATGGATGTATAAGGAACTTATATCGGCGTGGTCATAGACGTCCCGTCGATTGTGCCAGTGGGTTAGATGGTTTGTACCAGGGCTCTTCAACAGCGCTCACTAGATGTGACAAGATCCCCCTCCCTACTATTCAACCATACGTCGGACAAGGTGACAATGCAAGACACTGCTACTCAGTTATGTTCCTTCATTGCGAGTGCACTTCAATGCAGGTGTTGCGTAAACAAGTGGTGACTTTGACTTCAACTGAATCGACAAAACAAATTTGTAACAGTGAATGGGAAAATAAATAAATCAATATATATATATATATATATATATATGCCAGCCTCATGGGCTAGTGGTCAGCGTTCCTGACTACAGTTCATGAGGTCTCGGGTTCGATTCCCGGTCAAACGATAGACATTTTTTTAAAGGAAATTATTCCTGTGGTTACCCATGGTCTGGAATTTAGGTTAAGTTTAGATTAAGAACTCTCCTGGCGCTTCACTATCATATATCACCCATCATGTCGTCGGGGTAACGTAACTCCGCCTTTCAGGTGCCCCAGTCTAAGAAATGGATTACAATTCCGCCAATGCCAGGAGAGAACTCTCCTGGCGCTTCGTTATCATTTATCACCCATCATATCATCGGGGTAACGTAACTGCGCCTTCCAGGTGTCCCAACCTAAAAAATGGATTACAAATCTGCCAATGCCAGGGGAGAAAGCCAGAAATGTCATAAGAGACGACCTGGTGGCATTAGACAGAAAAAAGAAAACAAAAAAATATATTATATAAATTAATTTGATTTAGCAGTTTTCGCAATGCCTCACATATTCCTGCATCCAATTAATCTATGGCTATTGTCCTCCACATCTTTCTGTCATTCCAATCTCCATCTCCAATCCTTTTTCCTTCAAGCTGCTCAAAACACTATCAATCCAAGTTATTTTTCTCTTCTTCTTCTATTAAGTGGCCACCAATTTATAATTATATTAAAAGGAGTAAATATGACCTTTTTTTCCCTCAACACTTTTTGGGTCATTCTAGTATTCTTCTTGGGAATCCATGTTCTGTTATTATTTATACATGACCATATATCATTTTAATTTTGTTTTGATGAAATCCACAACTAAAGTTTGAACTTTCATCTTTCGTTAATTACGCACTTTTTTTATTTCATCTCTTCTAGAAATTCCAGCTGAGCGCCTCCAAAAATCCATTTCTGCAGAATTTAATTTGCTTAATGCTCTAGAGTTGAATTCCCATGTTTCTACACCGTATGTCATTGTACCACTTATTACTGCATTAAAATGTGTTTTTTTATAACTTATTATTCTGATCCCATAAAACAACATTTATTTTTGATATTGCAGATTTTCCTTTATTTCTCCTCTCTTTAATCTCAGCAACATGTCTTCCATCTGCACTAATTATTGTCTCCAAAATATACGTATTCGTCTCATGCTTTTATTTTTTCATGTCCGTCTTCTAAAATCGGATCTTTACATATCTATATATAAATAGGCTAAAGCAAACCCAGTTAAGTACCATTTTCTCCTCAGTTTGGCAACCGATTCTTTTAGTAGCTATTGACAAGATGTAGTGTTATCAATAAAAAAATGGAAACTGTTTTGATTGCAAGGCAGTGTTTATGGAAAATGTTCATAGTGCAAGAATTGAATTTCTTCCACAGAAGCATGTGATGTACAAAGGCCATGTCAAAAAATTATCTGCCGTTTTTAACTGCAAGTCATTAAAATCTCCCATTTTAAACTATAAGGAAGTAAAACATGTACATGTGTTAATTACAGAGGTACACGTTCATCCTGCCAGTGTAGGAATGACATTTGGTCAGCATGTCGGGTCTACCAGCCGTTATAGCTGGTATTCTCAACGTGAAGCCGCTACTTATTGTAGTTACCAAAATTCCTCACTATGCTGGGTGCTAATTTAGAATACTATCACCCCCATCATCAGCTACACTCCATCATAAATATATACCTTGTATTTTTATGATTTTGGTGTAATACAATTTAAAACTAACAATGTCTAATGTAATATAAAGTGATGTGTTATTTATGGTCGATTTTCGACCACGTGGCGAACACTAGTGTGTGTGTGTGTATATACATATATAGGGTGTAACAGGACCTCACCGACAAAATTATAGGGATGATAGGTCATGCAGAGAGGATCATTTTTTGTGAAGGAACATATAGTCGTAAACACATCGTTTATGAGTTATGTACAGATGAATGTGTTTACCTGTAAGGGTCGGAATTGAATACAAACACTTGTACACGTAAATTTTTTTTGAAAAATGCATGTTCATACAATAAGTGATCAAACAGTCGACCCTGTGCCTCATTGCATGTTTGATATCGTCGCAGCAACGACCAACCAGCACGGCCGAGCATGGCAGGATTCGTTTTGACGTCAAAACATTTACTGTTTGAACACTTATTGTAAAAACATGTCTTTTCAATAAAATGATACGTGTACAATTGTTTGTATTCAATTCCGACCATTACACCTTCATCTGCGTATAACTCATAAACGACGTGTTTTCGACTACATGTCCCTTCACTAAAAATTATCCTCTCTGCATGACCTATCATCCCTATCATTTTGTCGGTAAGTTCCAGTTACATCCTGTATATATATCCATCCAACCATAGTAATTCTGCCCGAAGGCAGGTCCTTCACTGCAATCATAACATTTTCATGCTATAATTTGCAGCTTTACTACGGAATTGTAGGTGTTGTAGCTTCCCGTTGATTTCCACACCGGTGAAGGATGATAATGATGGCCATATGATTTCGGGGACCGTTTGGGCCTTAAAGTTTTCCTGACATTTGTCTTACAGCTGAGGAAAACCCCGATAAAAACCTCACCCAGAAAAACTGCCCCGACCGGGGATCAAACCCGGGCGCGCTGCGTGACAAGACAGCACGCTACCTCGAGACCACAGCGGTGGATATATATATATATATATATATATACAGTCATTAAGTTTTGAGACTGAGCGTATAGTGGCGCTGTATTACGATATAGCGCATAGATGGCGCCGTGGTATGGTACCTTGTCAGTTAGTCTCTCGTCCCAGCAAGAGACAGTTGAGTGCATTCACTGCAAGCAGAACTACGGTCTTTGTTGTGACGGTGATTTGAATGCGCATGTTGGAACTCGAGATGTTACAGTTAGAGCAACATCAAGTTCTGTCAAAAATTAGGCAAGACCGCTGTCGAAACGTTTCATATGATGCAGTAAGTTTACGGTGAGTACGCATTCAGTCGCAGTGTTGTGTTTAGGTGGCGCTGACGTTTTATGCAAGGAAGATACAGTTTGGAAGAATATGTGCGTACTGGTCGGCCACAAACAATTCGAACTAAACGCAAGATTGAAGAAGTTGTGACGTTGGTGCGTGCTAACCGCCCCCAATCAGTAGACGATCTGGCAGCAGTGGTAGGGGTCAGCCATGGTACTTGTTACAAAATTCTGTCTGATAACCTGGACATGTCTCGTGTTACCTTACCCAGCACAGTGTGCCAGGAATCCTGTCGCAAGACCAACGTGATGATCATATGACGATTTTTTTCTCTTTCCTCGCATGAAAGCAATCCTACGTGAGCGTAGATTTCATTCTTCCGAAGAGGTCATGACAGCCACAAGAAAAGCCATACGGGACCTTCCTGCCAACATCTTTCAGCGGTGCTTCCAACAGCTATACCTACCACCGTTAGCAAACTTGCATGACGGCCAAAGGCGACTATTTTGAGGGAGAATGTGTTTCTATTTAAGTGTACGCCTAGTTATCGGCATCTTGTGAGAAACTCAGATTCTTGTGGGTGCCTGTCCTCAGGCGTAAAGTCTCAGATCATAATGACTGTACTAGTATAATTATCCAATTCCTGGCAGCATATTATAGCATTTTGTAGAGAGACAGAACAACTTACATTACAGATGCTGCCGGAGAGATTTCTCAGGTCGGATTGAGGGAGAGTGGCGTGTTGGGATCTTTTAGGACGGATCGAAAGTGAATAAAAACATGCAAATTTTTGGGTACAGTAGGGAAATTGATATATAACAAAATTGTAGATTAAGGATATATGTATTATCAATAAGAAGAATCTCAGTATGGTCTTTGTTTTCGATCTTTAATTATATTATATAATAAGTAGGTCTGATAAATTGAATAGTCTGATAGTGTATTTGATGTCTGCAGTGACGGGGGAGGGGGTATGAGCGTGCGGTGTGTATATGTGTGGGGATGTGTGGGTGTATGTGTGTGTGTTTTTTTTCTAATTTGTTTTCTAGCATTTTTTTTAATATTAATGTATGGAATGGGACTTTTTTTATTTATTTTTACACATGGTCTTTTCGTGGATGAGTGTAGATATGTATTATTGTGATGTAGTGTAGACATAGATTTTACTTATATGTAGCCTGTTATTGTTTTTGATACAAGTGTATTTGTAGGTATTTGTTTATATTATGATTTTTTTTATTTTTTTTATTTTTTTATTCAAGGAAAAATAATGCACGTACGGCCAAGCAGGCCCGTGCGCAATGTAAATGCACATGTATTTTCTTTCTTCTGAAAAAAAGGCAATACATTCCATTTATCTATCTATCTATCTAATTATCCCACTGTTGAAGATATGTTTTGCCGCTTCAGTTGAAGTCGAAGCCGTCACTTAATTGGTTACCCAACACAATTGTAGCAATATCTTACCTTGTTAGGTTGTCCGACGCAAGGTTGAATAATAGAAATGGGGCTGTCTTTTCACACTAGTAAGCACTGTTTAACAGCCCTGGTTTACATCAACCACTTAGCATTAAAATTCAAGTAACTACATAAGACTGTAACTTAAAAATATTTTTACCCCTGATGACAAAGACTTGTATATACATTCGATTTGAAATAAAAAGTTACAAGTTATTAGAGAGTAGGTTTTCCTATATGCTATCTTTGTTTACATCTGCTTGCATGCAAAGTTGATGTATAGATATTGTCAGTACATGCAGTTGCATGCAGGAATCCTATTTCATAATCAGGGAGTAAAAGAGGGCTTTTCAAAGGCTTGTTAGCATGATAGACATGTGATGAATGCGATGGAAAAAGTATGGAATTTAACGGTCTTGTTACAGAGTACATTAAAATAAGCAAAAATTTCATTTCACTACAACACAAAGGCTTCATAAATGATATCAAACATCCATATTCGTCTCATGTTCATGTTATAGAGAATGTTAATGTTGTGTGTTAGGAATTTAAATCACATGACTCATGGGTGTTTTGCTTTCCCATGACATCTGATGATTGGTTTTTAGAATTTTAATGAGTGGAATGAGATGCACAAAGAAATTAAACATAGGCTCAATTCTGGAAATGCATGCTGTTATGCATTATAGGGACTCTTGTCGTCCCAACTCCTTTAAAAAAAGTTAAACTGAATATATATAAAACTGTTATTCTCTCAGTTCTTTTAATTGGATGCGAAACATGGATTCTTACGCTACGGGAGGAAAGGAGAATACGAGTATATGAGAATCAAGTTATGAGGAAACATTCATTTACCAAGAGAATTGGACAGGAGAATGGGGAAGGCTACTTAACATTGAGCTACTTGGTCTTTATATGAAACCAGACATAATAACAGTTAAGCCTCGTAGAATGCGATAGGCAGAGCACGTGGCATGAATGGAGATTGAAAGAGATGCATGGAAGGTTATTGTACGAAAACCGGAGGGAAAACGTCCAGTTAGTAACTAAGAATGAGATGGGAGAATAATATTAAACATGATTTGAGTGAAGTAGATTATGTAGGGGATAATTGGAAAACATTAGCTCATGATATGGATATATGAAGAGCTTATGTCCGCGCGGCCATGAACCTACGAGTTCGAGAGTGCCAGTGAGTTAATTATTAGGCCTATTCATCTAAAAAGTCCGGGGTAAAAAGAGAAAAAACTAACTTCAGTACTTGATTCTTGTATCTGTAATCCTTTGGGTATTTGAGAATAAAGTTTTGAGAAAATATTTGGACCAAAGAGAGATGAACAGAGAGACGAATAGGGCAGATTGTATAACTATGAGCTACATAATCTCTATGGGGAACCAGGTAATAGTAAGAACAGTTAAGTATCATAGACGGTGATGTGTAGGTCATGCGGCACGAATGGGGAATGAAAGAGGAGGTTGGAAATTACTTATAGGAAAACCAGAGGGAAAGCGCCTGGTAGGTAGACCAAGAATGAGGTGGAATAATGACATTAACCATGATTTCAGGGAAGTTGATTAAGTCCGTGCCTCCATGAACCTATGGGTTCGATAGTGGTCAATGAATTACTTAGTTATTTAGTAATCCTTTAAATATTTTTGAAAGGAGGGTTTTCAGAAGAATATTCGGATGATTAACCAACTCGAATTTTGTTTTTCTTAACGGGCTCCTGTATGAAAAGTTTGGTTCCGAGAAAATATAAATAGCGACTGCTAAATAGTCAACAAACACAAACATGTATATGTACGTTTATGTTTTATATATATATATATATATATATATAAACATAAACATACATAAACATATATAAACAGTAACATACATATTATACATGTGTGTGTGTTTGTTGACTATTTAGCAGTCGCTATTTATATTTTCTCGGAACCAAACTTTGTATACAGTAACTCATTAAAAAAAACAAATATATATACATTTTTAAAAAATTATTTCCTTCTCATTTTCTTTCGTGTACACTGTTCTTCCTTTTCGTTTTACCTTTGATAACCTTTTTATCTTATTCACACATACAAACACAAGACTGGACACACACCAGACCCAAGGTGGAGATTTAAAATCCCCTACCTCGCCGGGAATCGAACCCGGGTTGCCGGAGTGGAAGGTAGGGACTCTACCGACTACGCCACGGCGGCGGACCACATAAATGAATGTTTGTGAGTTAGTTTGTTTGTTTGGTCGTATTTTATGCGCTGCCATATCGTTCATCCGATTATGATGGGGCTTTTACAAAATGTTCAGGAATCACCCTTTGTATTGAAAAACTTGAACAGATTAGCATTTGTGGACGCTTAAATGCTTACGCTGACTAAACCATAACAAATATACACAATTAATGTAAACAGAAATGAATATCTAAAATTAACTCTACAAAAAAAAGTCTGCGACAGCATATGTTTATCTTTTACGGATAACTCACAATAACCATTTTTTTTTACTTTCATTGATGTCAATAAGATCGGGATAAGTAGATTCCCGGGCAACGCCGGTAATCAGCACGGGGTATCTAAAAATAATTACGATATATGTTTTTCGTTTTTATCTAAACATAAAAACAAATTAATTTTCGTTTTTACCTAAACGTACAAATAAATTATTTTTCGTTTTTCAGCTCAATTAAGCCAAGAAGATCGGGATAAGTAGATTCCCGGAGAACGCCGGCTATCCAGCACGGGGTATCTAAAAATAATTACGATATATTTTTTCCATTTACTTATTCAACCAAACATAAAACACATTAATTTTCATCTTTCATCTCATTTATGTCAAGACGATCGGGATAAGTTGATTCGCGGGCAATGCCGGGTAATCAGCACGAGACATCTGAAATAATTACAATTTAAATTTTTCATTTTACTTATTCAACTAAACATAAAGTACGCAAAATACTTAGAGACGTTTTCTTTGACTCCATAATAATAATAATAATAATAATAATAATAATAATAATAATAATAATAATAATAATAATAATAATAATAATAATAATAATAATAATAATAATAATAGTAATAATAAGGATTTCATAAGGAGAGCAGCAAGATGTTGGAAATTAGAAAAAATAAGAAATAGTGCCATGCGAGAAAAAAATTAATATTAGATATTCAATAGTAGATTATACAAGCAATTAAATTGGTATGGGCATACACGACGAATGCAAGAAGAAAGGTTACCCTGAAAAACATTGGAATGGTGTCCACCTGGAAGAAAAAGGAAAAGAAGGCCTCGAAACTCGTGGATGTAAGAAATATGAACTGGAATGAGAACAAGAGGACTGGAGGGCATGGACTGGATGGACAGAGACTAGCTGAGAAAGAAAATAAAACTTTAGGTCCAGAAAGATGTGTAAACATTAAAAATTTATATATAAATAAAAATTATTATTATTATTATTATTATTATTATTATTATTATTATTATTATTATTATTATTATTATTATTATTATTATTATTATTATTATTATTATTATTATTATATGGACATTACATTTTCCAGCATTTGTCTTACAGGAGAGGAACCACCCCCTCCAAAGAAAAACCTCACCCAGGAAACTGGCCCCACCAGTGATCGAGCACGGCCCGTTGTGTTCGGGAATACGTTTATACGTAGTCACAACGGTGGCTAAAAAGGTATATTTTTTCTTTGATTTCTTAATTAGCAATATGCATGTTATTAAAGCTCGTATTATTATTTAAAGTGAATTTTATTTTCAATACAAAAATCAACGAGACTATTAGGGTAATAGCCTTTTGACTTAACAAATATAAACTAAATGCACTGTATTGTAATATCCGTTTGGTAGTTTGCCCCAGTTATTTATGATGGCCGAATGGCTGTAGGACGCGTTAACCCTCTCACCTTATCGCGGCCGCAGGGGAAAGAGATGGAGCGCTAAGGAAAAAGAGCCACTTTCCAACGAGTCAGTCTACATCTGAGCCTTGTTTATGGCGCCAATAACCCAGAATTGCCACCTCTTTTCCTATATGGAGCTTGCTGTTAGGAACACCACTAGTCGGTAGATATGCCCAACTCATTCCAAACTACTTGCGTTTTCTTCTTTCCTTTTTCAGTGGCGTGCAATCTTATTGTAGAGTGATTTTAATCCAAAGTCTTTGTATGATTCTTCCCTAATTTTATTCGTAAATTATAAAGCTATAAATTTGTAAGTTTACAACCTGCAAATGCAAAGATCGTTGTAACAGTGGCGGGTCGTGTAACGAAAGGGAAGCATTAACTGTTACTTCCTACGTTGAGTATAGTAAGTTAAAATTGCAATTCAGCCTCATCGACTAGGGTCAGATTTTCTGACTACAGTTCATGAGGTCCCTGGTTCGATTCCCGTTCAGACCATAAGAATTTTTCCTTAAAGGGAATTATTCCTGTATTTGCCCATGGTCTGAAATTTAAGTTTTTTTTAAATGCCCCAGGTTGTCTTTCGACATTCCTGGTGTTCTCTCCTGGCATGGCGTACTTGTAACCCACTTCTGAGGTTGGGGCGCTTGGAAGGCGGGGTTACGTTGCTCCGATTGTATGATGGGTGATGATGATGATAGTGGTGCGCCAGAAGAGTCCCTAATCTTAAGCTTAATCTAAGATGAATATGAATGATGATGATTGCGATGGCCTTATGATTTCGGGGACCGTTTAGGCCTTAAAGTTTTCCTGACATTTGTCTTACAGGTGAGGAAAAACCCCGATAAAACCTCACCCAGAAAAACTGTCTCGACCTGGACAAAGCTACCTCGAGAGGTTTAAGTTTAGGTCCAAGGACTATCCTGGCGCTTCATTATCATTTACCTAACAGTCATAAAAGCTCTAATTACTCTGTTTTTATAAATTTCCGGACTGATATTGTACTACACAGATTTTCTTTTTTTAATAAGGGGAATTCATTCGTAAAAAATTGCGTTGAATTTCGTTACACTCTGTATATAATTTTGTTATGGTCATTTACGGCATCTACTGAGTGGGATCGATTAAAGTAAGTTTGCAAACAAATTTCATAAATCAGGAGAGCAACCATCGGAATTTGCTAATAAGGTTGAAAAGTTGGGAGGAGAAACGTAAGATCTCGAATAAACGTGTAGCTATACCGAAGATTGTGCAGTAAACACATGTGGCATAAACTAGTAGGGGATCTTGTCATGTTACGTAATGGTGCCATAAATGAGTTATGATCTAGAAATTTACATAGGAAATCAAGTCCAAATCCCTTCCTTGAATATATCATTAAAAATAAGTAGACTGCAAACTGGATACTTCCAAAATATCATTTCAACTACTGAATTATTCATAAATTTCATGGACAAAGAAAAATTACACTCCATTTTCTACTGAATGTTTAGTAAGCTCAGCGTAACAAGTGCTTTATGATTGATGGAAGAACTTCAAAACATATTACTAGGTCAAACATAATGTTCGTGTATATGCAATGCAGAATTTCTTTACATAACTTTTTTTTTCCCCATTATAAAAACAATAGAAAAAACTGCATTTGGTTTCCTTTCATTTCAGAACTTTAAAAAAATATAGATTTAAAATAATAAACTTACATAGGCCATTCCAAGTTATCTTAAAAACATAGAATAAAAATCATCATCAATTACAGACATTGGCCTGTTCCGCTTCAGGATATAAATTGATCCCTCCATCTCTTCTTAGGTCTTCCTGGGTCTCTTCGCTCTGTGGGCCTGTAGTTGAATAGCTTCAGAGGTAGTCTGTTGTTTGACATTCTAAGGAGGTATTCATGTCAATTATTTTGGTATATTTCGATGGTTTCAGTTAGTGATGGTGTGTTGAAAACTTTGCGGATATCTTCATCACGCATGTGGTCAAAAAGCGAATAAACCGCTAAAGGTCTTATAACTACATTTCTGCAGCTATTATCCTATTTAATTTATCTGTAGTAAGGGTCCAGGTTTCAGAGCCATAAAGTAGAGTTAGAAAAGCCATTGTTTTAAAAAAAATTTAGAATTGTATTTGGGCGTACGTTTTGGAGAAGAGTGTTTTTATTGTTCCTATAATTTTTTGGAATTTTATCAATTTTATGTCTATATCTTTAAATTGTGTCGTAGGAAAGGTTTCAGCCAAGATAAGTAAAGTTATTAACTTGTTCTATTATATTATTGTTAATAACAGTTTTAGTTCGTATCGGTATTTTCCCTTGAAATGCCATGAGTTTTTGTCTTACTCTAAAATAAAAATAAATTATATAAAATAGCAGTCGGCCGCAGTAGACTAGTGGTTAATGTTCTCTGTCTCTATTCCCAAGGGAAGCGAGTTCAAAACCCAGCCGAGGTCAATGGATTTTTAGGATAGAAAAGCCCAATAGACAAGTCCTCCGGAAGGGTTTTTATCCCGTGAGTCCTAAATCTGAAAATCTTCAGACTCATGAATAACCACAAACGTGAATAAAGAGTCTCTGTGCAAAATTTTCCGTCTGTTGTCTATCCTAGTAATACCTTAATCGCCCGGTAGACATCTCACTGAAGCGATGTGTTGACCCTATATCACTCATTGACATCTATGGATAAATAAGCATTACTAAATTGGCTTCATTGAAACAATCCCACTAGGGAGCGCCGTAATCGCCACACGGGGAAGTACGGGGTATGGATAGAAAAAATAGTAAATAAATCTTCCAGTTATATTACATGAATGCAAAACATAGTCTCTAAGTTTAAGAGAGGGTCCGCCGTGTTGGCTCAGATGGTAGCATCTCTACTTCCAAACAAGCGGGCCCAGTTTCGACACCCGACGTGGGTTGAAAATATTAATTGTTGTATCAATTAAATGAAAATTTATAAGAGCATAGTACAGAATATTTTGTCATATGAAAGTGAGACTTGGTCTTTGACGGAATTACAAAAGAATAAAATTAGAACAGTTGGATTTGATTATCTTAGAAGAAGCCTTCAAAAAACAAGACAGGATAAAATAAGAAATTTATTTATTTGGAGAGAATTGAATGTCACCACATCTGTTGTTAAGGGAATTGAAAAGCAAACTCTTAAAAGGTGTGGCCATGTACAGAGAATGGAAAATGAAAGAAGGCCAAAAAATATATACCAACGGTCACCCCCTGGAAGAAATAAACGTGGCAGACCAAGATGGAAATGGAAAACTTATGTCAGAACTATAATGGATGATAGGAATTTGGAATTATGAGATTGGAATGATTGAAATAAATGGAAACTGCAGATGGTAAATCTACAAGTGGGGGAAAGCTGAAGAAGAAGAAGAAAAAATCAATAACATTAAATTAGTTTAATTGTAAAATTTTCAATTTCGGGGCCAGGAAGGGTGGCAGTGTAGTTTTAATCGCTAGATTGTACAAGAGATTCCTGCATTAAATAGCAAATTCCTCCATGGTTGAGAAGGTATGTGATACTGTTGATAATAAGGGCGAGAGCGTTAGGCAGAAAAAACGGAGCATTAGGTGTAGCATTTCACCTGAAACTAATATTTACAGGTCTCTATAGCTGTCACAATTTTCGATGTTTAGTAACGAAACTCAGTATATGGTACTAAAATTAAAACAAGAAATGGTTTCTACAAAATAAGCAAAATCCGACCATTAGGAATGTCGGTTTATCTGAAACCCAAAATTTAAAATTCATTCTAGCAACCGTCATGTTTTGTTCGCTGCATTGTGTGTACCATGCACTTAAATTAACTCTCAAATTACCAATGTACCGTATAAGATATATTGTTTTAATTAATTTAATATGTTTAATAAATAATGAAAAAAATAATCAGTAGATATTATTTATATTTGTGTCAAATTATACAATGTGCCAAAGGAAATAACTTACGGTTATACACGATTTATTTTCAGTGCAGTCCGACAGTTTTTGTTAAGCTGAAATCAGAAATCGAGTATCTTCCATTAAACATAAAACAAACAAACAATACACAATATTAATATTAATCTTCTTCTTATTCTTGCAAGGATTTAACCTTTTTGGTTCGTTCCGGCTCCAAGTATTATAGCTGCTGTGTCTATCTCTTTCGTGGGAGTCCCCGATCTCTTTTTCCTCCTCTTGGTTGATAGTTCAGACTTTTCCTAGGCAATATGTTGGTATCCATTCTGCAGACATGTTCATACATGCAGACGTGTTAATATTAATAAATAAGTTAAAAATAAAATAAAGACAATTCACAAATTATTAAAATTCATCGGCTGATCGATGGGTCACCATCCATCACCAATAGACACCCTAGTTAGCTTAATCCAGACACTTGGAAAAATGTAGCTGCTCAACAAAATTACGCTCGCGAAAAAATTAGGACATTTAAAATATAACGGAGTAGAGCCAAGTATTTGCTGCTGCAAGTCATATAACCATGTATCATTATCCATATAGATAGCACATAGCTCAACATTTTAAAATCCAAATTATCCGGGACAAACGGACTCTGTCTTGGAACCGGGGCTCACATACCGGGGGCGGAAGAGCTGCTCACCACCTGCTCACGCAGGTCGCAGAACAGTTCACCTTTGACTTTGACTTTTAGTTTCTTCCATTTTTTCCCCATTCCATTAACTAGTGCAACCTCTCACCTTATAGATACTGTTTCTTCAGTTTAACAAAATAATAGTACAACGTGTCCACAAATATAGTATCATACTTTAAACTACTACTACGTCGCTTTGGATAATCGTATCTAAATGAAATTGATGACAAATGAAAAACTCAAAAAGTTTTGTGCATGTTAACAATGTCAACAATGGAGAATAATGGACAACAATACAGAAACTAAACTAAATTTAACCATGTTTTTGTAGTCGATATTGGGTTATTGTCGGATATTTAGCAGACAAGTTAAATGTGAATGTTTGCTGTGCTTTTGAAATTGTGTTGTTATTAAACAAGTTATGAAATAAGTTGTAAGGGGAGTTATGGCGAACCTCCAAGAAGTAACTGTTGTGTTTTGGAATATCACACTACGCAGAATCCGGTACTGGTCCAGCGTGCCGCGAAGGTTTCAACATCAGGCTCTTACGCACAAGTCAGTTTTGAAGTGGTACCGTGATTTTGTGGATCGTGGCTGCATATGTATTCAAAGAAAATTCCATTCAGGGAGACATCTATTGATGCAGGAATTGTGGATCAAGTGCGGGAGGCATTTGTGCGTAGTCCCAAGAAGTCTGTCCGTAGAGCTAGTCAACAATTAAACATCCCTAAATTCACCGTATCTAAGATCCTACGTACACGACTGAAGTTCCACCCCCTACAAACACCAATTAGTGCATAAATTGAAATCTGATGACCATGCAAAGCGATTAGATTTCTCTGAGCATTTCATGACACTAATGAGGGATAATGAAGAACTGTCAGAAAAAAAATAATTTTTTAGTGATGAGACAACTTTCCACGTTAGTGGAAAAGTGAACATGCATTATGTTGGGATATGGGGGAGTGAGAATCCAGACACCATTGTGGGATTTGAAAGAGACTCCCCTAAAGTGAATGTCTTTTGTACCGTATCGAAACGTAAAGTCTATGGCCCACTTTTCCTTCTAGAGGCCACTGTCAACGGTGCAAATTATCTTGATATGCTCACTGACTGGTTATTTCTACAATTGGAACAAGAAGAAGGCAATGAATATCTTTTCCAGCAAGATGGAGCACCTCCTCATTGGCATTTGCATGTTCGGGAGCATCTGAATGACCGGCTTCCAGGAAGATGGATTGGACATGCCGGAGATGATGATAATGATGATGATGTTTTCTACAAGTGGCCGCCGAGGTCATCTGACTTGAAGGTCTGTGACTTATTTTTATGGGGTTACATAAAGGATCCTGTCTATGTACCCCCATTGCCTCAAAACCTGCAAGAAATCCAGCTTTGTATCATTGCTGCCATACAGTACATTTCTTCACATATGTTGGAGGGCGTGTGGCGTGAATGAGAATATCGCCTCGATGTCTGCAGCATCACTCGTGGGGGCCACATTCAATGTCTATGAGGTATAGTAATCACTTTTTATTGTCACCAATTTCATTTAGATACGACTATCCAAAGCGATGCAATAGCATTTTAAAGTATGATGCTATATTTGTGAGCACGGTGTATATTACGATGCGATGTTGGGAAGTAGTTTTTACAGAATCGCTATCGCTCGGTTTTTAAACATTTTCCTAGATTCTGTAAAACACTTCGCAAACGTATGTTGTACATTTTTTTTTTGCGCGTTGGTGTTTTCAAAATAATAAATAATAGTAAAATAATAACATCTTTGTTGGAAAAATTTGCGTTCATTATAAAGAATTGACTAACGTTAACAGTGTAGGCAATGTTTATTAGTTGGAACAGCTGGAGGCCGTGAGATCAATTTAGTGATAAAGTGGCGGCAAGTATGTATTTATTGTTTTATATTGTTTCAAATAAAGTTAAGTTCGTTTAAAATGCAGCGATTTGTTTCATAATAGGCTATATATTAATACTATTTTTTGGATTTTTTGTATATACATTGTATGTAGAATACATAGAGGGCAATGGTTTTACTTCCCACACGCGTGTTTGTAATATGTAATATTGCAGTATAGTTATTTTATTACAATATAGTTATTTAGATTGGCAATCCCGAAATGTAGGAAGTTGAACTTTCAATCATGGTCGCCACACTATCGCGCAAATAATATATATATATATTATATATATATATATATATATATATATAGGTTCTTCTTCTTCTTCTTCTTCCTTTCAAGTATTAGGCCAAGGCCTGTTACGATCCTATAGAAAATTTTCCCTTATGGGAAATTCTCATATAAGACTTTAAAGCATAATAATAATCCCTTCGATTGGTTGCTGGCCAAAGGAAGGCAAGACCAGTGATGGGACTGCCATCTTATAGCCTCTGGTCAGGCTTTCTGGAGAAAAAAAGAAAATAAAGGAAAGAAGAAATGGAAGAAAGGAAGGACTCCCTAGCCCTCGGATGCCCTAATAGCGTCGGGGTCGAAAAAACAAGAGTTAACCATTATATGCCATAAATTAGCATAAGCGAACCAAAAAATAATTGCTGAAAAAATCGCTTAGTTTACGCTGTTCCTGCGTAATGGACTCTTTTATTAAATCAGCTTGAGATTATGACGATGATATTAATCTAGGAGAGCTCAATATGTGTTCCAACATTTTAATTTTTGATGTTTTTTATTATTAATTTAACATTTCTCAATGAAAGATAAATTAAATTTGAGGAGAAAAATTTTCGCCTAGACCGGGACTCGAACCCGGGAATTTATTTTAATTTTTGTTTATGCATCGTCTCGTGCCGTAAGCCAGCGGTCAAAGCCATCAATGGATTGGCGCAAAGCAAACGTATGTGAGATTTTTCAAACAACAGTCCAAGTCTAATACATCGACAACATATTATGCAATAATTAACCGGGTTCGTTGAATAGCAAATAAGTGTGTTGATAGAGTTTTCTTTCACTCTGTATTGTTTTTATGTTTTGTAAATAACACTGGCTTCATTGAACTGTGTGATAAATAAAATCTCGCCTACAATATCTGCGCTTGTTTAAATAGAGGTCACATTGCAGTCGGGAGTGTAGTTAAAACACTTTTTAATTATTTCAATTGTGTAAATGAACATAAACAATTGACAGATATGTAACCGGTATATGTACAATGAATTACTGGCATTTGTGTATTTAAAAAGATATCAGCATATACTAGAAGTGTTTTCAATTTAGTGTTTATATTATTTTTACACGCTTTATATTAGCTTGACATGTATCTATCTATCTATCTAGCTATGTAATTGAATATTTTAACGCAATTTTCACCCACTTAAAATTATTGGATCGACTTGAAACTTTGTATACTTGTAAAAGACCCGTGGCAAAACAATAATTTCATATTTTGTTTCTAAAATCCTGGCCACAATCATTAGAAAATAAAAAAAGTGTCTTTGTATCTATGTAACGGAATATTTGAACACGATGTTCACCCACTTAGAAACATTGGAGCGACTTGAAACTTTGTATACGTGTAAAGGATCCGTGACAATACAATAATGCCATATTTATTTTCTAAAATCCTGCCCAGAATCATCAGAAAAAAAAGTGTCTTTGTATCTATTTATCGGAATTTTTAACACGATTTTCACCCACTTATAAATATCGGATCGACTCGAAACTTTTTGTACTTGTAAAGGACCCGTGACAATACAATAATTACATATTTTGTTTCTAAAATCCTGGCCAGAATCATCAGAAAATCAAAAACATCAAAACTGGTATAATAGGTTGCGGACTTGTCGACTTTTTTTAGTCAATCGTTGTAAGAGCTCAGTTGGCAGAGCAGTGAACTTTAGTGGTATATAATTTCTCTAACTTATAGGTTGCTGGTTCAAATCCGGCTGGGAGGTTTTTTTATTAGAAGAGTATTACTTTTAGCTCATACTACAATAGTATCGAATTTGAAGATATTTACATTTTTATCTTATTCTGTAAAATATTAAAACTAAAAAAAATAAATAATAGTTTTAAAAAACTAAAACAACACGCTTTATTAGAAAACCGAACTAAAAAAATGAAAAATAATTTTAATTTCCAACATGCTTGGGATAAATAATTTTACCATCTTCTTAGAGACTTTACTTTTATCAATATCTGTTTATTATCAAAAATATTAATTGATAAAGAGCACCCCACGCTTTTGATGGTAAAATTATGTATCCCAAGCATGTTGGAAATTAAAATTATTTTTCAATTTTTTAGTTCGGTTTTCTAATAAAGTGTGTTGTTTTAGTTCTTTTAAACTATTATTTATTTTTACTATTTATAACAGAGCTGCCATCTAATTTTTTAGTTACAAATAAAGTAAAATTAAGAGTAGGCCTATATTACAAAACTAAGCACAGCGATATTGAAGTATCCTTCCTTCTTTCGGGGTTTACAGCTCAAGTCAGGCCCTCATTTCCCCTTTTTGTAGTTTTTTTTACCAATGTGATTATGTTACCCTTATCCCCCTACAATCCACCGCTTAACTGCAAGCCGGACCGCTAAAGTTCCTGGTCGAATTATATTTCTAATTGTTTCAATGTGGCCTCGAGGTAGCGTGCTGCTTTGTCACGCAGCGGGCCCGGATTCGATTCCAGGCCGGACACGTTTCCGGGGTGAGGTTTTTTTCAGGTTTTTTTCTCACCTGTAAGATAAATGTCTGTCCCGGAACATCATTTGGCCATCCTCATCATCATTATTATTATCATACTCGCCGGTGTAGAAAGCAATGGGAAGCCTTACTACACCTATCATTCCCTAGTAACGCTGCTAGCATAGCATGAAAATGCTATGATTGCAGTGAAAGGCCTGCCCTATGGCAGAACAGTATAGATATATAGATAGATTGAATTTCCTACAGATGTCGTGACATGTGGACAGCATGTCGGCTCAAGGGACATCTAGTGGGAAACTTAGGTATTACTGGATATGGAAAAGACGGTTAAATTTTGCCCTGTAGCCTCTCTTCGGATTTTAAGTTCTTTACGAGCACGAAAAACTTCAGACTCGAGACCTACGGCTTAAAGTTCCTCCAGCAAGACTTGTCCCTTGGATTTTTCCATTATAAAAGTTCATTGATTAGATCGGTTTGAACCCGTCACCCTCGTGACTAGAGACAAGGATTATAACCACTAGACCACCACGACCGATGAGTTCTTTATAAGTAAGGTATAATTGAACTTCTAGTGTCTTATAGGATAAACATTTTTTGAATTGGTTGAACGTTCCTGATTCTTACGACGCGATGTTCAAGCGAGACACTCTAGACTTAAATAAGAAATACAAATCTATACAAAAATGCATAAAGAGGATTTAATAAATTACATAAATATGTTCTACATATTAAATTATTACCCAAAATATAGACAAAATGTGTGTGCGTGTTCTAATGCCACCCACTACACTTTTCGTGATTCGGGTGCAGTGCTGGGCGAATTGCTTTGGTCTGATTTTCATTTTAGGCACCACTTTTCCAGATAACTGTGGGTAAGAAGAAAAATATTAGCATCTGTCGTCTACTTCTTTGGAGTCGAATGTTATCCATTCATCATTTCCTTGCCGCTCTATGCTAATCGTCCATTTCTATAGCGAACAATTTACTTTTCATGAGGCCTATCCAATGTCCAAGTTTCACCTCCATGTAACATGTACTTTGTACTAATAAATTATAAGTTATTATTTTTGTATTATTTACAATATTCTTGCTCCAAAGAACGAATTCAGCTTACCAAATTTTTCTGCCTATGCTTATTCATTTTTTATTTTTTAGTCTTTTTTTTTAATTCTGTGTATCTTCTTTCATCAGCTTTTAAAATCTATCCCAAATAATTAAATTTATTGACTTTGTGAATTTCTTATTGTTGAATCTCCAGCTTTTCACCATATCTCATCTTCAATATTAAATATTCAGTTTTATTAAACAATAATATTAATTACAATGACTATTTAACTCATGCCCCAAATGGCAGACAGTGACCAATTACGTTTCAATTAATTTTGTTTTAGAATTAATGACAGTCGTGTTTCACCTCGCTCTTTATCGATTTCTCTTTATCAACTCCTGCTTTTGCGATAAAGAAAACTCCTTCTTTTTAATATTCTGAACAGGTCAGAGCATTATTTTGCATTGACTGACTCTCCAACAAGTACATTGAATATAGCATATAATGAACAGATTCCTTCGAACTACACATTTGATAATTGTATGTTCAATAATGGTGTTTTTAAATAATGATTTTTACTGAGTTGTTTACTAAAAAAGTAATAACCTATAATGTTGGTTATAATATACAGTTTGATGTATTTAATGTTTCTCCACTAGGGTGCATTCTTATAATATTGCGATCGTATTTGGCAATTAAGTTGCAGTGAATAAACAAATTAAACATAACCACGCATTTCTGATTTGTTTTCAAACATCGCCGTTTACAATAAAAACATAAATATCTTAAAATACCGGTAATTTTGTGACTCGTGAATTTATCGATAGTCTAGAAATCACTCGTGATATTACTTATGACAATTGTAACAATAATAATAATAATTTTATTACTATTATTGTTATTATTATTTCATGGTTTGTCGGTCATTTTATAAGACCGTAATGAACCGGTACGGAAATGAAACAAAATTTTGAAACAGGTGCCGCTGATATTGCAATAAATTTATAACCCTTCTTATGTTTCTCTCATTATATGATGAATGGGATTTTGCTTTCACGAGACAGCATGACTTAATTAATTTTAACTGTCTCTTTGTTAGAGAAGCCAAACCTTTATTACATTACAATTAATTGAAAACGCATTTCATAGACGACTTTCCTCTGTCATTACAATATGGCGAAATGAAATATAAATGAACGCCTGCGGGTACTAATTCGCCGGAATTGGAAAAGACTACTGCCAGAAGTTATAATTCGATTGTTGGGGTGTTGTTCCTCGACTGTTAAAGTCGGAAAGGGGTTGTTTGCTTCTTAGAGTGCTATTATCATCTATATCGATTTTAAAATAATTTCCTGCAAGGTAATTCTGTCTCAGATTTTTAAATTTAAAGTTGAGTTAAATTCCCTTAATTATTCTGAGCAAGACGGAGCTATTTGGTTCAAATGATATTCGAGACTCCTGTTCGGGAGTCACAGGTTCAAACCCCGTTGTCGACTAACTTCAACGAGACTTTCTTTATTTTCCTCAGTCCTGCAAGATAATTCTGTCTCAGATTTAAAAAAATTGAAATTGAGTTAAATTTCCTTAATTATTCTTAGCAAGACGGGGTAGGTTGGCTCTAAATATATTTAAGACTTGTAATCAATAGTTCATGGGTTCAAAGTCTGTTACCGACTGAATTTAACGAGCTATTTTCCTGGTTCTCCTGGATCCTCAAAGCAATGTGGAGTGATATTTTATTACCTGAGCCTATTTCATCATATTCAGCATTTGATAGTAACATTTTAATATAAACAAAAATTCGCGATATGACCTTGAAAAGTTGAAGTATATGTAAATAAAGCCAGCAAAAATTTCTGAGCAAAAATACTTCAACGAATTATTGCCAATACGCTGATATGTATTGTGCATATATTTAGAGAAGTTTTACATTTTCAGTGTGAAGGTTAATTTATGATTTATTGACTGATTAATTTATTTGTTCCACTTCGATGATCTCGAGGTAACGTCATTGTAGCAGGCCTGCGGTTCGATCCGCTGTCAGGACAAGTGTTTTGAATGAGATCTTTCCGGGTTCCTTCCGCATCTGTAAGACAAATTCCAGGAAACTTTAAGTCTCAAATAATTCCCGAACACCGGTTAAATACTTTATGTTTTGAGCTAATGGTAATAAACTTTAAAGCAAAAGATATTCTTGGGCTCCAAAATTAGGATTCTTTAGAAAGGGTTACCTATGCCGGAAAGTTCAAAGGCGATAATCCAGACGAAAAAAAAAAAAACTTGGTCGAAAGAGTGACGATCTTTCAACGTTAAAATACAACCGGAAAAAAAAGTAGGACATGGGTTGCGCTGGTTGAAAATGTTCCGGAGATAAATAGTCTCTCATTAGGTTCTTACGGGTGCGGACTACTTCCGGAAACCATGGCAAAGGCTCAAATATTGGGACATGTTCCTAGGAGCATGAATTGTTAGGTCATTATATAGTAATATGACACGAGAAATATTAACGCGGGAATTAGAAAAGTAACCCTTGAATATGGTCGCTCTACAGGAAGTTAGATGGCCAGTGGAAAGTAGTCAGGAATCAGGAAACTTTACATTATATTATGGGGATGCAGCAAGACCTGATTGATGTACATGGTCCCACACAAGATAAGGATGAAAAGATCAAGGATGAGTTTTCTGAAGATATTATAATGCGCATTTGATAGTTTTTCAAGATATCGTATGCCAATTTTCTAAGGAGATTTTTATGAAAAAGGTACATTTGATGCAAAGATAATCCTATCTTCATGAGAATAATAACTACAATTGAGTTAGATTAATTAACTTTTGCATATCAAAGAACATTTTGTTCAGAACACAACATTCCAGCATAGGTGTTTTCATAAATACACCTTAATTCTCCAGATGGTGAAACTTGGAACCAGATAGATAATGTGTTAGCGGACAAACGCTGGCACAGTAGAATCATCGATGTTTGATCAGTTAGAGGGACAGACTGTAATTCAGATCATCATCTGGTCAGGGTGAAAATCAAAGAACGGTTATCGGTTACAAGAGGAACATATGGTAAAGATGATTCTGAAAAAAAAAATGAATTAAAAAACTTGAGATATGATGAAGTGCGACAAGAGTATCGGACCAAAATTGTTAATAGATTTGAATGCTGGAATCTTTAGATGAGAATGAGGCAACAGAAGAAGAAATTGATACAAATAAAGAATGGGAGGCCATAAGATATACTATTAAATTGTCAGTTTCAAGAAGCTTAGGTTATTTAAAAAAATAGACAAAACAAGAAATAGTTTTTGAGGAATGTGCCGACATTGTAAAGAAAAGAAAGATAACAAAATGAATTGGTTGTGTGAGCCAAATTAAGTAAATTTAGAACAATTGGGTAATATCAGACGGGAAACACAAGATTATTAAAGAGTAAAAAGAGGGAATATTTGAGAGAGAATATTAATGATTTTGAAATGATCCGCTCTTAAAATCCCTCCCTGAGAGGACTTCCCGCATGGAATTTTCCGACCTAAAAAGTCTATCTGGCCAGACCAGAATTGAACACGTTAATTTCGGGTTCAGTGAAAATAAATTTAACCCGTATACCACAGAAACCATTGGCTTGTTCATTACTCATAACATGTATTCACCAGAACTGACTGATTCATTATAGTATTAAAGGTTGAATATTTTTTGCCTACAATTTAGTTTAACCTCTCCGTTTATAAAGACTTACAGGGGCACGATTTGTCGAGGAATGGTTTTATCTAGATCACACACAAAGGACTACTTTTTTGACACAAGTACATGGAGGATCTACATGAATAAATTATCAACTCAAAACTGTAACCACCTCCATGACAACACAAACATTTAGGACAAGTGTCTAAATGGTACAAAGAGTAGGGTGCTGTAGGCAAGCAGTCTTCAGGTACATTGAAATTCACAACTAGTTAAAGCTGGGAGATGTACTATCTTCTCAGTTGTTCAATTTTGTACTAGAGCATGCCGTCAAATATTTAGAGGATGAGGATGACCTTCTGTATAACTCAATGGTGCCAATAAGTTGTTAGTTTCATTATTTACTCAAATATTCATACTTTTTTCTTTCTATAGTGTTCTGTCCTAGGGCAGGTCTTTCACTGCAATCATAGCATTTTCATGCTATGCTTTGCAGCTTTACTACGGAATTATAGGTGTGGTAGTTTTCTGTTGCTTTCCACAGATCAAATGATAAGGATGATAATGTTGATATTGGCCCATTATTTTCGGGGACCGTTGGGCCCTAGGCTTCCTGACATTTGTCTTACAGGTGAGGAAAAACTCCGAAAAAACGTCACCCAGGAGCATGTCCCGACCGGAAATTGAACCCGGGCCCGCTGCGTGACAAGGCAGCACGCTACCTCGAGACCACAGCGACTGACTATTCATACTTAACAAGGCGTATATAACTAATTAACTAACTAACTCACTGGCACTATCGAACCCGTAGGTTAATGACCGCGCGGATATAAGCTCTCCTTACATCCCTATCCAGCTAATTTTTCCAATCATTCCCTGTATAATCTACTTCCTCAGATCATATTTAATGTTATTCTCCCACCTCATTATTGGTCTACCAACTGGGCGTTTTCCCTCTGGTTTTCCTACTACAAGCTTTCATGGCACGTCTTTCATTCCCCATTCTTTCCACATGTCCTGCCCATCGTAGTCTACGAGACTTAACTGTTCTTATTATATCTGGCTTCCTATAAAGACCATGTAGTTCAGTGTTATGAAGTCTTCTCCATTCACCTGTCTGTTCTTTGGTCCAGAAATTTTCCTTAGAACTTTATTCTCAAATACGCGTATATGATTTGATAATTGTGATGGTATTCGGGGACTGTTTAGGCCTTAAAATTTCGTGACATAATTCTTACAGAAGAAGAACAACCTCGAAAAAATCTTCACCCAGTAAACTTGTCTTGACCGGGATCGATCTCGTAACCGCTACGTCTGAGGCAATTAGGTTATCACTAGACCTCAGCGGTGGATAGGTTGAGTATTCGTTAAGTTAAAAATAAACATGAAAAATATTCCTTATTTTAGAATGATTGATAAGTACGCAGAGTAATTTTAATTTGTTTTGTTTAAGAAGTGATCAATCATAAAATTTAGCTCAGAGTTATTTTTATTATTGTCTCCATCAGCTTCGCTATATCTCAAAGTGTTAATTTCCTGGCTCTTATAGTGTTACTTTGATAAAGCTAAGTCACGCGATATTTTCTAGCGGACAGATACATCAATTCTGCACGTGGTCTCACCTCAGTTTCACGAATCAGTGGGGAACTGGCTCTATTTACATAATTATAATCATGAAGCAGTCATGGTTAAAGCTCTGGTGGCCTGTTCCGGTCTCATTATCTATCCAGTGATCGTCTAAGTGGTTTACCTCGAATTCGTTTACCAACTAGGTGGTATTTTAATATTAAATTTCACAGTCTTCCTCTGGTCATTCTTCCGACACATAGTCTCTACTTGTTTCTATAATTTTGTATTTCTCCAAGAACGGGTTCATCTTTAAGTTTTCTTAATAGGACCGCATTCTGCAAAAGGAACCAAGCTACGAGATAATTGAACTGACAAGGGAACTGTCAACCATTGCATGCCGAAACCTACCTTTAAGTTTCTCCCATAGAATCGTTGTGATGTACCAACCCGTTTCGAAAAAAAACATGCCGCTTTTAACTGCAAGGTACTAAAATTAAGCGCCAAATATGTAATTTAAACTGTAGAGGAGTAATGCATCTCTTGAATTGGTTAATTGGATATCCCTCACTTACTGCCGCCCGCGCCGCGTTCCGTTTCACACCACTCTGCTCTTACTCACGCATGGACTTTCTGCTCCGTGCAGTTGTTTGCAATTGCTGAATTCTGGCTTCTATTTCTGCGTCTTGCAGTTAAAAGAAGCAAATAATTTTATGAACACGGTACATCACAACTCTTCTCTGGGAGGAATTTCAAGGTATGTTTCGACATGTAATGTGAGAGAAATGGATTTAAAGTTAAATGTCAATAAAAAATTGCAAGTGAAAATAAATATTCACTTATTATTTCAAGAAACAAAATATCAAAGATCTTCTATTTTATGAGATAGATGGTATTTCAAACATTTAAAAAATGCACGATAGTGCGTTTTGTCGTTCTTACAGCAATTGCGACCATGATTGAAAGTTCAACTTCCTACAATTCGGGGTTGCCAACCTAAATAACTGTATTGTAATAAAATAACTATACGCCGTAGCGTAGTGGTTAAGGCACTGCGCTACAAGCCGGAAGGTCGAAGATTCAAGTCCCGGTGGGGTCAGGATTTTTAAACTGACCCAAACCTTCTGGCGGCACTATGGCCCTGGCGTCGACTCAGCCTCTAACGTAAATGAGTACCAGACTTGTTCTGGGGTTAAAGGTGGCCGTCACGCAGGGCAGACAACCCGGCTGACATCAAGTGCCGATTGTCTAGAAAAAGTGGGAGCCTTAATCTCCTACTACCCCAAGGGCCTCCTGAGGCCTGTAGTGGGAATACTTTACTGTAATATCACATATTACAAAACGTGTGTGGGAAGTTAAACCACTGTCCTCTGTGTATACAATGTATATAGAAAACATATCCAAAAGGTAGCGTTAATATACATTATACGAAACAAATCACTGCATTTTAAATGAACTGAACTTTATTTTAAACAATGTAAAACAATAAATACGTACTTGCCGCCATTTTATAACTAATATTGGTCTCGCGGCCTCCGGTAGATTCAACTAATAAACATTGCCCACACAGTTAACGTTATTCAATTGTTTATAATGGACGAAAACATTTCAAACAAAGATATTATTTTACTATTATTCATTATTTTGAAAACACTATCGCGCAAAAATAATGTACAACGCACCGTTTGAGAAGTGTTTTACAGAATTTTAGAAATTAAAACCGAGCGATAGCGATTCTGTAAAAACCACTTACCAACCGCGCATCGTAATATATTATTATTTCTGAGATTTTACACATTTTTATAGCTTGGTTCTTTCTGTTGAAAGATAAATGTGGTGTATGGTCAGTGTTTTCTTACTTAATTCAAATAATTCAATTCAATAAAATTGAAGGTGGAGGATGGATTTTTCTTGCAAGACATGCAGCGATACTTGAGAAACAATAATATAACATCTTATATATTGTATATTTGAGGGTTGGTTCCTTTTTTTTTTTTTGCATGTTTTGGTCCAATATTTCTGTGTTTATTTTATGATCTTGCGTAAGTTTTTTGCAATTATCATGAATTTTATTAATGCTGCCGTGATGCGGTATTTATCTTAATTATTACATAATACCGGTATTATACTTCTTCTTATTCTTCTTCTCCATCGTATGTGCTCTTACATGGCCCATGCCAAACAGGCCTTACAGTGGCACGACCTGTAGGGAGAGGGATTTTAAACTTTGGATCACACACATAGAAGAACGTCGGGTAATTTGGACCCATGTTTTGAATTTGTTGTTTTTCTTCTTTTAATTGATTTGATTGATTTAAGGGATTTGAATTTTGTTTAATTACAGTGATTATAATTAGTGCTGTAACTGTGAAATAGCATTGTTATTTTATTCAAATATGGAAACATCTTCATAATTTATAATTATTTTACAATACAAGAATGGTCCACTTTAACCTCCATATTCGGATAAAGTGGACCCCAAAGTCCACCATAGCTAACAGTCTGATTTTAAGTTTATTTACTCTATTAATTTATGCAGACAGGCACAGAATAATCTGAAAATATTTATGACTGATGACAATTAAAAAACGTAGATACTTATTTAATGTTTTGAAATATTATTGTTGATTATAACATTCACACGTCATTCAACTGCAGAAAGCGACGGTCTTTGGGTTTAGTAAAATTCCAAGGATGTTAATTAAAATTAATTAAGTAAATGGTTTTTACATATAGCATCTGTTTGATAAAATATACGTATTCGTCCTCGTGGAGGGAGCACATTAACCGAATTTCATTGTTATGTTTAATTATTTAATACAGCCATCATGTCACAATAATATCAAATCAAACCCGTCAGTATATTAAAACAGCATCTGTATGATATAATATATTTAGGAGTTTTTTTTCAACATTTCAATAGCAGAAATTAAGAATTGATTCTTAGCTCGAAAAACTTTAAAGTGGTAATTTTCATAAATATCACAAATAAACCCTTTTTCGCACAAAGAATAAAAGAAACTGGCCTTGAACCCGTCAAAGTTAATGTGGGGTAGAAATTAAAATGTTTTCTGTTCCAGGTCAGCACCAATTAAAGAAGATATTAACAGGGTCCACTCAAACAGAAGGGTCCACTTCTCTATACTGAAAACACAAACACATTGAGGACTTCCCTGAATGAATGATCAGCTGCGACCGAGACGAACGGTGGACAAATACTGTAACAACTTAAAATTTGTCTTAAATGAAATATGCCTAAATGATATATTATTAATCTGACCACAGATTTGCAAAAAAAAAAAAATACGAAACTGAAAATGCTAACATAACATTTACAATAAGTATACTACAATTTAATTCCTTAAATCAAATGTTGCAATGACACTGAGGAACATGCTAATGGAGCTAAATGATAAGTGCGAAGATTATGGGATGAAGATAAATATAAGTAAGACGAAGGCCATGATTATAGGAAGGAAACCAAGGAATATAAACGTGAGGATTAAAGATGAGGCCAATGAGCAAATGGATAGCTTCAAATACTTGGGTTGTACTATCAGTAGTAACATGAACTGAGGTCAAGAAGTAAAGCAGAGGATAGCAATGGCAAAAGAAGCTTTTAACAAGAATTACGGAAGAGGCTTAATGCAGTGCTTTGTGTGGAGTGTAGCATTGTATGGTGCAGAGACCTGGACATTACGACGGAATCAGGAAAAGCGACTGGAAGCTTTTGTGATGTCCATATGGAGAAGAATGGAAAGTATAAAATGGACAGACAAAGTAAGAAATAAAGATGTGCTAGAGAGAGTGGGCGAAAGAAGAACAACACTGAACTCATAAAGAAGAGGAAAATAAATTGGATTGGCCACTGGCTAAGAAGAAACTACCTGCTGAAGGATGCCCTAGAAGAAATGGTCAACGGAAAGAAAATTAGAGGCAGGTAAAGACATCACATGATAGACAATATTAATATAAATAGTTTCTATGCAGATACAAAAAGGAAAGCTGAGTTAAGGAAAGAGTGGAGAATGCTGAGTTTGCAGTGAAAGACCTGCTCTTGAGCAGAACACTATGATGGAATGAAATCAAAAGTTAAATATATGTTGTTCATATAGATAATTCATCAAAATAGCGACTGAATATTTTATTTAATTCTGAAAATGAATACATCTACTTATCTTTCTATTTTATAATAATAATAATAATAATAATAATAATAATAATAATAATAATAATAATAATAATAATAATAATACTTTATTTATTCTGGCAGAGTTAAGGCCATAAGGCCCTCTCTTCCACTCAACCAGCACAAATACAAATAAATATTCGACAAATATAGATATACGCTATACTAATTATAAACAGTTAAAAATACAATAAATGTAGCAATGTAAATGTCATGTACAAACAACATTTTATAGGGTAATAACAATAATGATACGATAATAATAATAATAATAATAATAATAATAATAATAATATAAATATGATACATTATACGGGAAACACCAATTTATATATATATATATATATATATATATATCTTACACTGGATAATAATGAAGTCGAGTTTAGAGCAAATATAAATTTAGATTTCTTTTAAAAGATGCCAATGTCCGGCAGCCCCTTATTTCTTGTGGTAGGGAATTCCAGTTGCGAGAAGTGGAGATGGTATATGACATGGAGTGATGTGATGTCCTATGTTGCGGTATATTAAGTAAGAGACTATGTTGTGATCTTGTGTTTAAGTTATGGTTTGAGGATAGATACTGGAAACGGGATGATAAATAATTGGGAATCGAGGTATGTAGGATCTTAAATAGGAGAATTAGACAGTGCGATTTTCTTCTCTCTTTTAGATGTAGCCATGACAATTCGTGGAATAATGGAGAAATGTGATCGTATTTTCGAACATTAAATATGAATCTGATACACATATTATGGACACGCTGCAGTTTGTCCGACAATCCGTCACTTATGTCAGTTAGTAGAACGTCACAGTAGTCAAAATGCGGCATCACTAAAGTTTGGATTAAAATTCTTTTAAGAGTTGTAGGAAGAAAATGTTTAAGTCGCTTTAGGGAATGCATTATGGAGAAGATCCTTTTAGATGTTTGTTTTACTTGCACATGCCATTTTAAATTAGAATCTAAGTAAAATCCCAAGTTTTTAACGACGTCGGTATAAGGAATTTGTTCATTATCTAATATGACAGCCGGCATATTGCCATTGTTTATGAGGTGTAATAGCCTTGGATGTCCGATAATTATTGCTTGCGTTTTGTTTACATTTAGTTTCAGCCCATATTGTCTGGACCATAAAGATATATGCCTGAGGTCAGTGTTTACTTTGTCAATATATTCATTAATTTCGTCAGGCCTAAAGTGTGTGTAAATCTGTAGGTCGTCGGCGTAAAGATGATGCTTGCAGTTTTGTAGTTTCTTGGTCACGTCATTAATATAAATCGAGAAGAGAAGAGGAGCGAGGACGCCGCCTTGAGGTACCCCTTTCCTCACCAAGCGCCAGGAAGAAATGCGATTATTAACAGAAACTGATTGCTGACGATTAGTGAGGTAAGATGCAAACCAATCAAGGCAGTTTTCCGACAGATGTAGTGTCTTTAGTCTCGCTAGCATTAAGTCTATATCTACTGTGTCAAAGGCTTTGCTGTAGTCGAGTAGGACTATTGCGGTGAGTTTGCTTTTGTCCATTGAGTCTCTTATGTCCTCTACAATGTCAAGTAGTGCAGTACTTGTGTGATGTCCTGTTCTAAAACCAGACTGATGTTCATCAAGTAAGTCGTGTGTGGTGAGGTAGTCTGTTAACTGTGAGTGTATTATGTGTTCCAGTGCTTTAGATAAACAGGGAAGAATACTAATTGGTCTATAATCATCGAGTGTTGTGGGAGTGTTTGATTTCGGTGTAGGACGAACTAGAGCCATTTTCCAGAGTCTGGGATAAGTCCCGGTCATTATAGAGGCATTAAAAATGTGGGTTATTGTTGGGAGAATAATGTCTATTATTTTTTGCAGGAGAGTTATTGTTATATTGTCTATTCCTTGTGCTTTAGATTTAATACGTAATACTGCTCTTTTGGCGTCATCAGGTGAGATATAGGAAAAAAAGAATTTGTCTCGGGTAGGTTGGGAATATGACATTAGTTCATCTATTGTCTGTTGTTTGTGTTGTGAGGTGTTGTCAGTAGGGAGGCGGGTAAAATGGTCATTCAACTCATCTAGTGGTAGGTCAGCTGTTTCTACCTGTAGTTTATTTTGACAGAGGCCTATTGATTTTAAATTTTTCCACATGTCAGCTGAGTTGGACATAGATTGTGTAATAATAGTATGGGCATATCTTAGTTTTGCATTCCTGACAGTCTGGTTGACTTTATTCCTCAGATGTTTGTATGTCTGTAAGTCTGTCAGTTCTTTGTTCCTCCTGTATTTCCTGAATGCTACGTCTCTCTCAGTCATAAGCAAGCGGATATTATCAGACATCCAGGGTGCAGGTGGTCTGTTTATACGTCTAGTCTTGATAGGTGCGTGTTTGTCATACAATTGTAAAATCATGTCATTAAAATTTTCAACTTTCTCGTCTACAGTCCTAAGTGTCCATATGTTGTTCCAAGGTAGTTTTGCAGCGTCATCAATTAATTGCGCATAATTTATATGTTTCAAGTCTCTGTATGTTACAAGTCTAGGTCTACGTTTAGAGCAAAGGAGTGAATATTCAATGTATATTAAGTCATGTGCAGAGATGCCTGGAGCTTCTATCTGTCCACTAGTTATAACTTTTTGAGGATTATTTGTTATAATTAAGTCTAGTAGTGTGTCAGAATACCTAGTATGATGGGTTGGTTCTGAAGGCAGTATTGTCATATTGCATGACTGGAACATTGTCTGTAATTGTATAGTGTTGTGGCTAATAGGTTAGTGTTGAAGTCTCCTAGTACAATTACATGTTCATAAGATGGTATCAGATTTTGGAGAACTGTTTCAATGTCATGCAGGTGACCGAATTTGGGGGCATATAAACTACTCCTAATAAACATTTCTGCATTTTCGCTCTAATTTCTATAAATAGGTATTCGGGTCGAGACGAGTATTCACTAGGCGAATGGGATACAATTTTTGGTTGTAGATCGGAACGTATATACATCGCCACGCCGCCTCCATTTTCCCGAATCTGTCATTCCTAATCAAGGTGTAATTTTGCATGTTTACAAGAGAAGAAGGAAGGGTATTTTTCAGCCATGTTTCAGAAATTAAAATGGCATGCAGATTTAGTGTTGAAAATATAGTTTGGAATTCTGAGAAGTGGGACAGGAGTGACTGTGCATTACAATGTGTTATTTTGAGTGTATTGCTGTTCAAAGAGAACGTGATTTTAAAAGGTCTGAGGTGGAAGGGGTATGTTGAGATGGGGGACAATGGAACTGTCAAAGGCCGAAAAGGGGCTGCAGGTGCATTACTTAAATCTATGGTTGAAATGTTACTAACTAAAACAAGAAAACCGTAAATATGAAATATCAATTGGTGTTTAGTATATGAAGTACAAAATTAAATTAATAAAAAAAATAGATTATACACGAAAAAATGAAGAAAAAAAATGAACACAGTAAATAATTAAATACTAATAGCAATAAATTACAAAAAGTAACGAGTTTCTGAGTTGATAATTATCACTCTGACCTGAGATCTGATATATGATTTATTCGCTTTTTTCTGTCTCCTACCTTAACAATGACAGAACCATCTTGGGTCCAGACATTAGTTACGCCATGAATATTGATAGCTTCGCGAAGTAACTGATGCCTAGCACTAGTAAGGTCCTCACGAATCGTAATTCCACTGCCTTTCAAATTCTTTTTATTTCGAAACACCTCACTTCGCTTACGGTAGGACACAAATTTAACAATGACAGCCCTAGGTCGTCCACCATCTGTTTTTCTACCTACACGATGACTACGGTCAATGTCACTGACCTGGAGACTAACACCAACTTTCTCTGCTACCTGCAAGGCGATGACATCTGTGTCTTCATTTTCTTCCTCCGCAATGCCAAAAATACGCACACACTGACGCCTTTGGTATTGTTCTAAGCTATCAATCTTAGATTCCAAAGTCACTATCTTGTTATCACGGTCCTGAATAGACTTCTGGAGTTCACTGATTAAGGCGTGACTTTGCTCTAATGCCACTTTTAATTCTATAACCGCCGCAGCAACAGTCTCCTTTATTATGTTGGCAACACTTGACAGGATGGTAGCATCTTGTAGCGACTCTTGTAAGACACGCTTCACCACCTCTTCTATTTCCATTGAGTTATTCTTCTTGGGGCCATCTTATGAATTTAACTTAGCCAAATTGTTTTATATAACACAAACTATCAGTTATGATGTTTTAAGCGACTTAGAATGTGTTCACACCTTCAAAATAATATGTTGGTCACGAGCGATACACAACACGTCTAGTCACTTTCCGCCATTAACAACTTTTATATATTCTTTGATTTAAAAATGCTGAATGTAATTTTTGAAGGTTAGACGCTTATCTAAATGGAGAGTAAATAATTAATTACAGCCTCAAAACGATTTTTTTTCAAGGCTGAGGGGAAATTTGTGGGTAGCATTAGGCCTGTTAAATAGGATAAATTGAATTTTGATTACATTAATTTTAATATTCCATTGCTGGAACAGGAAGGGATATGATTCAGGGCTTCTTGTAATGTGAGGACGCAGAAAAAGCGAGCAAGAAATGTAGATTACAATTTTATATGCTTCGCAATGTACCTCATTATATGCTATTAAAACAAATCGAGAAAGACGTTCTCCAAAAATTAGCGAAATCGGACTATTAGGAGTGGGGGTTTATTTGTAACCCGAAGTAAAACAAAAAAAAAATGACTGCAGCAATCGCCAAGTTTGATTCGTCGTTATCTGTACCATACAATTTAATTAACCATTAAATTGACAACATTTCCTATAAGATATACTAGTTCGATTTTCTAATAATTTTTATAAAGTAAAAAAAAAAAATGTCCACCGCTCTAGTCTCGAGGTAGCGTGCTGCCTTGTCACGTAGCGGGCCTGGGGCAGTTTTTCTGGGTGAGGTTTTTATCGGGGTTTTTCCTCCCTGTAAGATAAATGTCAGGAAAACTTTAACCCCAAACGGTCCCCGAAATCATATGGCCATCATCATCATCAACCTTATCATTACCATCATCATCCTTCACCGGTGTGGAAAGCAACGGGAAGCTACCACACCTACAATTTCCTAGTAAAGCTGAAAATGCTATGGTTGCAGTGAAGGACCTGCCTTTGGGCAGAAGTAATATGGATGGAATGGTAAAATTAATCTGTAGAAATTCTGTAATAATATTATATATCCTCAATTCGTGTCCTACTCCGGATCGGATCGAGGAATGAGATGAGATGAAGTTCCTATATTTAATGAGATCTGTGAACGACAAGGGTACAGAGAGACCAATCCTCACGCATCGTCACAAGGGCGGATGAATGAAATGAAACGAAATGGATGAGGCGAGTATGCAGAAATGGTGGAATTAAATTTGTGGTAGGAGAAAACGGGAGAAACCTCGAGAAAAACCTGCCCAAGATCCGTTTCGTCCACCACGAAATCCACATGGAGTGACCGAGACTCGATCTCGGGACCTCAGAGGTGAGAGGCGAGCGTCCAACCGCTTACACCACTGAGCCGCCAGAAATTCTTTAAATTGGTGTCAAATTTTCAACAATATGAAATACGTAATAACTTACAGCTATGCATGATTTGTTTTTACTACTGCGAGGAACTTTTAAATAAGCTGGAACCAGAAATTGTGTTTATACAATTTAACAAAAGAAACATATATTCCATAAAAAAAATTGACAATAAATTCGACTTGGTGAGGAATTCGTTAGTTTACGCAGTTCCTGTGAGACGGACTTTCTAATGTATAAGTTACAATGTGTGGTAGTGATATTTTTTAAGTGGACGTGTGATGTACAGCAGAACGGTTATTGGTAAAATTAGGGTAAGTTTTAATGAGATGTCAGCTGAAAAACATGTGCATATAAAAAAAATTATTAAATCAAGGTATAACTGGAGGTTGTAAAAAGCGAGAAATTAGTATCGATTTTTAATCATGTTTGTATTTTATTGATGTAACGCGAACCAGGTCAACGGGACGTTATATTTTTGTTTTGTTATCCAGTAACAATGCTTGTCATTACATTCGCATGCCACATTGGTAAACAGATAAATAATTTCCAGCCATTATGTCCATCAATGCGCCATTTGTTACTCTAACTCCTGAATCTTATATACACCACTCTGTGTCCAATGAGACAAATACGATTTGTTGGAAATAATAGTAATAATAATAATAATAATAATAATAATAATAATGTTAATATAGATATTTTATTAGGAACTAGCTACAGTAATACTCGACGTGCGCTGCTACGCCTAAATAATTGAAAATTAATAAGTTTTCTGGTTTGGTTGAATAAGTAAAAGGAAACATATATATCGTAATCATTTTTAGATACCCCATGCTGATTACTTCGCCTTGCCCGGGAATTTACTTTCCCCGATCTATTTGGCATAGATGAGCTGATATACGAAAAGTAATGTGTTTTTATGTTTAGATGAATAAGTAAAAGGGAACATTTATATCGTAATTATTTTAGATTCCCCCTGCCGATTACTCGGCTTTGCCGGGAGATCTATTAATCCCGATTTTCGTGGCATAAATGAACAGAAAGACGAAAGGTAATATGTTTTTATGTTTAGTTAAATAAGTTAATGGAAAAAAATAAATATAAATGTATATGGTAATTATTCTAAGATACCCCGTGCTGATTACCCGGTCTTGCCCGGGAATCTACTTACCTCGATCTTCTTGGCATAAAAAAACTGAAAGGCAAAATTCGGTATTGTGAGTTATCCACAAAAGAATACCGCCGTGCGCTGCTACGCTTGCCCGGGAATCTACTTATACCGATCTTCTTGGCATCAATGAATGACAAAAATGGTTATTGTGGGTTATCTCTAATAGATAAAAACACCTATGCTGTTGCGGACGTTTCGTAGAGTTTTTTGAGATATTCTATTCTGTGTACAATAATTACGCGTATTTGTTATGTTTTAGGCAGCATAAGCCATTTAAACGTACAAACGTGACTTTTTTCATTTTTTCACTACAAAGGGTGATTTAAAAGGTTGAGTATTACACCTCTCTTATAGCCTATAACCTTCCTGGGAAACTCAGGAACATTTTGCAAAAAGCCCCATCACAATCGGATGAACGGTATGGCAGCGCATAATATATGAATAAACATATGATGAAAGTTAAAAATTTAATTGTACCTGTTGGTAGGTGCCGTCGTCCTCGAGGACGACGGCACCTACCAACAGGTACAATTTAATTTTTAACTTTCATCACATGACTTCACCTCAACGGAATTTGATATGAATTTTACCAGTATTGATGAATAAACATACATTCGTTATTATATACTGTATATATTCCACACTGCAGTGGTTTTCCTTCAACCCAAAGTGATTTGTCACCAGAGGTTTCTGTCTAAAGCTTCTTCTTCCCTCAAATCTCTAGCTTCCATGCTTCTCCTTACTCCAGCTATCCTACGATCTCTAGGTCTGCTGTTCTACTCCTTCCATTAGCTTTCCAAATAAGGAACTTCTTTGGTATTTTATCTTCTATTCTTATGAGGTGTCCATACCATTTCAAAGGTTTTTCTTCTATTTGTTCCTATGTGTTTTTTTTTCTTCAACTTGCATAATATCCCTTATTGTGCTGTTTCAGACTTTATCCCGTCTTGAAATTCTTGTCGATCGCATTCAAAAATCCATTTCTACTGCTAACAGCTTGTTGACTTGTTGTCTACTTACTGCCCAGGTTTCGGACCACATAATAAAATTATTTGTAACAGGGCTTGAAATGTTGTTTTCTTTGTTCTGTGTATTATACTTCTACTCCAAAGCACCGAGTTCAACATACCAATGGTTCATCTTCCATCAGTTATTCTTCTTTTAATTCCTGTAGTTAAATTCTCATTTATATCTAAAATAGATCATAAATATTTAAAACTTATAACATTGCGTATTCTTCCTGAATTACATTTTAATTCAATAATAATAATAATAATAATAATAATAATAATAATAATAATAATAATAAAATAGTAATCATAATATTTTATTTCGGAATTTATCCATAAAACAATGGTTTTCCGTCACTCTTGAAGCAAGATAGTTGTTATACGGCTAAAAAATGCGTGACAATTTGTTCCCAAATAGGTGGTCATATATTATGTCCTTTTAATGATATCACACTGAACATTTTTATGGAACCAGAGAGGAATGAAAGTTATGGTGCTGGAAAATTCTAAATGTCTATTTTTAAGATTAGAGCATGTAATTAATTTTCTTTTCTTTTTCTCCGAAAGTTTAATTTTTCATTGCATTGGTACACTTTTGTCAAAAACCATTTAACCTAGGGTCATGAAATTTTCAAAGCATGTTACCTGGTGTATGTGTGTATGAACCATGCACGATTGTAAATAATTTTTAGAAAATATTCATATTATTTAATTTTTTACATATATAATAAGTCATTAATTTATTGACGCATACTAACTAGAGCCATACGACCATAAATATGCATATATTAAAGTAATAGTGCATGATTACATTTTCACATACAGTGATGATGAGCAGATAAAATTTCACTGCCATCAGAATTACAGGATATGAGTAAAGTGTACCAATGTAAGGTAATGCAACGTCACATTTTAAAAAATCTTTAAATTGAAAAAAAATAATTCCTTCTTCATAACCATTCTAGGCTAAATCAAAACCGGGAAACTCATGAACATTTTGCAAAAAGCCCCATCACAATCGGATGAACGGTATGGCAGCGCATGAAGTAGGAATAAACAAACAAATAAACATTCATTTTTATATTTTATATTAACTCACTGACACTAACGTAGGTTCACGGCCGCGTGGACATAAGCTCTCCACACATCCCTATACTTAGCTAATGTTTTCCAATCATCCCCTGAATAATCTACATTCCTCAAATCATGGTTATTATTATTCTCCGACCTCAGTTTTGGTGTATCAACTGGGCGTTTTCCCTCTGTTTTTTCCTACAAGAAGCTTCCATACCCCTCTTTCATTACCCATTTGTGGTAAATGTCCTGTTCATCGCAGACTACGAGATTTCTTATTATATCTGGTTTCTATAAAGATCATATAGCTCAGTGTTAATGAAGTCTTCTCCATTCGCATTATTACTATTATTATTATTATTATTATTATTATTATTATTATTATTATCATTATTATTATTATTATATTGTTATTATTATTATCTAATTAACTCATTGACACTATCGAACCCGTAAGTTCATGGCCGCGTGGAGTTAAGCTCTCCACACACCCCTATAGTGAGCTAATGTTTTCCAATAATCCCCTGTATAATCTACATTCCTCAAATCATGGTTAATGTTATTCTCCCATTTCATGCTTGGCGCTTTCCCTATGTTTTTCTTACTAGAAGCTTCCGTACCCCTCTTTCATTCCCTATTCACGCTACATGTCCTTCCCAGTGCAGTCTACGAGTATAACTTTCTTATTATATCTGGTTTCTATAAAGATCATATAGCTCAGTGTTACGTAGTCTTCTTCATTCGCATTAATATTATTATTATTATTATTATTATTATTATTATTATTATTATCCATGGTATCTTTACCTTGTCGTGGTGGAGTGGCTTGTGTGCTTAAATGATCCTGAGAGCTATGCCGGCGGTAGCATTGCTGCCGATAGGGTTACCCATGCCGGACTGGTCGAAGGTGATAAGCCAGACGAAATAAGTACCTTGGTCGAAAGAGTGACGATCTTTCACCGTAAAAATACAACCGTCAAGAAATGCGGACATGGGTTCTACTGGGGTAAAATTTTCCGGAGGTCAAATAGTCCCCCATTCGGTTCTCCGGGCGGGGACTACTTCAGGGAACCCATGCCAAAGGCTCAAACACAGGGACATGTTCCTAGGAACATGGAATGTTAGGACTTTATACAATAGCGGGGCACTAGAGATATTAACGCGGGAATTGGATAAATCGCCCTTGGATATAGTCGCTTTACAGGAAGTTAGGTGGCCAGGAGAAGGTAGTCAGGAATCAGGAAGCTTTGCATTATACTATGGGGGTGCAGAAAGACCTGCATTTGGAACGGGTTTTTTAGTCAGAAGGAGGATCCTATCCGCTATCCGAGATATTAAGTTTGTTAGTGATAGGATATCATACATAATTCTAAAGGGTAAACGACATGATTTTATAATTGTAAATGTACATGCCCCCACAGAAGATAAAGATGACAAGATCAAGGATGAGTTCTATGAAGAATTAGAATGCTTATTTGATAGCCTTTCACGATATCATATGAAAATTGTCTTAGGAGATTTTAATGCAAAAGTGGGGCGGGAAGATATATTCAAACCAACAATAGGCAAATTCAGTCTTCATGAAGATAGTAACGACAACGGGGTTAGATTAGTCACATTTGCCACATCAAAGAATCTCATTGTTAAGAGCACAACATTTCAGCATAAGGATATTCATAAATACACCTGGACGTCCCCAGATGGAGAAACTCGGAACCAGATAGATCATGTATTAGTGGATAAACGCTGGCACAGTAGCATCATTGATGTTAGATCAGTTAGAGGGACAGACTGCAATTCAGATCATCATCTGGTCAGAGTGAAAATCAGACAACGGCTATCGCTTATGAGAGGAACAAACGCTAAAGATGATTCTGTAAAATATGAATTAAAAAACTTGAAAAATGATGAAATGCGGCAAGAATACCAAATCAAAATTGCTAATAGATTTGAAGTACTGGAATCTTCAGATGACAATGTGGCAAACGAAGAAGAAACTGATATAAATAAAGAATGGGAGGCTATAAGAGATACTATTAAATTGTCAGCATCAGAAAGCATTGGTTGTTTAAAAAAGAGGCAAAACAAGAAATGGTTTGATGAGGAATGTGCCGACATTGTAAAGAAAAGAAAGCTAGCAAAAATGAAATGGTTACACGAGCCAAATGAGGTAAATTTAGAGCAATTGGGTAGTGTTAGACGGGAAACCACCAAGTTACTAAAGAGTAAAAAGAGGGAATATTTGAGAGAGAAGATTAATGATCTTGAAATGAATGCAAAAAATAGGAACATTAGAGAATTATATCAGGGAATTAGTATAGAGAAGAAAGGGTTTCAGGCTAGAACAAACATAATTCGGAATGAAAATGGGGATATGATTGCAGATTCCAAGAGTATATTAAATAGATGGAAAAGTTATTTTAATCAGCTATTAAATGTACATACAGAACAGGACATTGAGGAGGATAAGTTACAGACAGCAGAAATGCTAGTCGCAGAGCCAAGTGCATTAGAGGTTGAAATGGCAATTGAAAAATTGAAGATGTATAAAGCATCAGGTTCAGATGAGATCCCAGCAGAACTGATAAAATCAGGGGGAGAAAAATTGATGGACAAGATACGCTGGTTGCTTAGTATGATTTGGGAAAAAGAAGCTCTTCCAGATGAATGGAAGGAATCAATTATCGTACCAATTTATAAGAAAGGAGATAAAACTGATTGCAACAACTATAGGGGCATCTCATTACTTTCAACTTCGTACAAAATTCTAACAAATATATTAGTAAGCAGACTTACTCCCTATATTGATGACATTCTAGGAGATCATCAATGTGCATTTAGAAGAAACAGGTCTACAACAGATCAGATTTTTAGTATAAGACAGATTTTAGAAAAGAAATGGGAATATAATGGTACTGTACATCAACTATATGTAGACTTCAAAAAAGCATATGATTCAATTAAGAGGGAGAAGTTATATAGTATCCTGCTGGAGTTCGGAATTCCTAAAAAGTTAGTTAGACTTATACGAATGTGTCTAAATGGCTCAACGAGTAGGGTGCGTGTAGGCAAACAGTTTTCAGACACTTTTGAAATCCAGAATGGGTTGAAGCAAGGAGATGCACTATCTCCTCTACTATTTAATTTTGTACTAGAGCATGCCATTAAATCTTTAGAGAATGAGGAAGGCTTACAACTGAATGGTATTAATAAGCTGTTAGTTTATGCTGATGATGTAGTACTACTGGCCGATAGCGAGGAGATACTAAAGGCCAACACGCACACACTATTGAGTAACACTAAGAAATTAGGACTGGAAGTAAATATCAGTAAAACTAAATATATGGTCACACGTAGAAATACATTATATAATGGAAATGGACAGCTAATGACAAATGAGGGAAATTTTGAGGAATTGGCTGAATTCAAATACCTAGGAACAATAATCACAAATAGGAATGAGATGCACAAAGAAATTAAACATAGGCTCAATTCTGGAAATGCATGCTATTATGCATTGCAGAGACTTTTGATGTCCCAACTCCTTTCAAAAAACGTTAAGCTGAAAATATATAAAACTATTATTCTACCAGTTATATTATATGGGTGCGAAACATGGACTCTTACTTTAAGGGAGGAAAGGAGATTACGAGTATTTGAGAATAAAGTTCTTAGGAAAATTTTTGGACCAAAGAGAGATGAACAGACAGGTGAATGGAGAAGACTACATAACAATGAACTACATGGTCTTTATAGGAAGCCAGATATAATAAGAACAGTTAAGTCCCGTAGACTGCGATGGGCAGGACATGTTGCGCGTATGGGGAATGAAAGACGTGCATGGAAACTTCTTGTAGGAAAGCCAGAAGGAAAACGCCCAGTTGGTAGACCAAGAATGAGGTGGGAGAACAACATTAACTATGATTTGAGGGAAGTAGATTATACAGGGAATGATTGGAAAGCATTAGCTCAGGATAGGGATGTATGGAGAGCTTATGTCCGTGCGGCCATGAACCTACGGGTTCGATAGTGCCAGTGAGTAAGTAAGTAAGTAAGTATTATTATTATTTTTGGGGAAAAAGTTACAATTCTAGGAGTGTATGGCATAAGCCAAGATGAATTGCCTACGAAGAAAGATGAGTTCTATGGAAACTTGAATAACGTAATGAACGAAATTGGGAACTCAAGAGAAATTATTATGATGGGAGATTTTAATGGTAGAACTGGCACCAGGATTGGAAGTGAAGTGGTCGGTGCTTTTGGAGAAGAAAAAATTAATGATAACGGCGAAACACTTGTAGAAATATGTGAGCAGTACTCGTTAAAAATTACAAACGGATTTTATCAACACAAAGACATTCATAAATTCACAAGATATCAAGATACTTTACAGCATAGATCAATAATAGATTATATCATTGTTGGACAAAATACGGATTTTAAAATACATGATATTAGAGTGTATAGAGGCCCAGCCTGTGGTAGTGATCATTATTTGGTAAATGCAAAAATATTTTTTCCATATTTTAGTAATGATGACGATAAGAAAGAGAAATTGGAGACATCCGAAATTACACACATACACACACCTCTATATAATACTCAGTTGTTAGAGGACGATAGGATTTTATAGCTTTACCCGCAAGAGACTGGACGAAAAGTTAATTGTTAAAATGTATTTACATTTGATACTCCTGAAAAACAATATCAGTATATTGTCGAAAATATACATATGGCTGCTAGGGAGGCTTTGGGAGAAAAGGAAATGGAGAATAAGAAAACTTATTTTTGGAACAAGGAGATTAAGAATTATGTAGAAGATAAAAAAGTACATATCTTAAATGGTTAAGTACAAAACATTGACGGACAAAATTGAGTATAAAAAAGCACAAGCAAAGGTAAGAAAGAAGGTGACAGAAACAAAGAATATATATTGGAAAATAACCTGTCAAAGAATGCAGACTTATATTGGATGAAAAAGGTGTTCAGAGGCATGGAGAACTTTGAAAAATTTAATAAAGCCAGGCCACAATAAAATCAATATTCAGAGAATTTCTTTAAATGAATGGAAATTATATTTTAGCAAGCTATTGACTGTAGATCGTTTGGAATTTTTAAGCGGGATTGCAGAGGAAACTGATGATCAAAACAGAACTAGTATACATGTAGATATTGAGACAGTATAGAGATAGCAATTGGAAGTTCAAAAAATGGAACGACTTATGGGGAATAAGGAGTACAGCCAGAATTAATTAAATATGTTACAAGGAAATTATTTGAATTGTTAAGGAGCCTTTTTTAGATATGCCTAAACGGAGAAGATGTACCAAAAAAATGGAAAATTGGGTTGATATCAGTCATTCATAAGAAAGGAAGAAAGGATGAGTGCAATAATTATAGAGGAATCACCGTAATGATTGTATTTAACCGTATATATGGAAAAATAATCAAATACTATTTGAAAGAAAATTATAAACATAAGGAGAATGAAGTACAAGCAGGCTTTAGGTCTGAGAGATCTACAATTGATCACATATTTGTGGTAAAACAATTGATTGAAAAGACAAACAATAACAACCAACAAGTTCATTTCACATTTGTGGATTTAGAAAAGGCATATGACACTGTACCTTTACAAAAGTTGTGGGAAGCATTAGAAGATATGGCCATAAACGATACAATTATTAATGTAATAAACAACTTGTACAAAAATACAGTATCTAAAATTAAAATCGGAAAATATACAGGGTGTATCAAAAAGGATGGCGCAAACTTACATGGTTGAAAGTACACGATAATAGAAGCAACAATGTCTCTGTAAACATGGGTCCGCAAACGAGCCGTTTGCGAGATAATTACGACTGTATGGTTACAAGCCGCCATTGACTTCATTGTAAACATCGTCCTAGTTAGTACAAATTTATTTGGATTTAGACTTTACTATTAATTTTTCATCTCATTTAGTTCACATTTCACAGTTCACTTCACTTACGGGTTACCTGTTAAAGGAGATGTTAAAGTGTCTTCCTTGCATCTGGATGAAATACTGAGCTCGTCTCTGCAATGAATGTCGAATTCTTTCGAAAACCCCTGGATCATTTCTGAATTTTTGACAAGTATGTACAACTCTCTGCTCCAGTTCTTCAATCGTGTTAACGGGTGTGCTGTACACTACGCTTTTGAGGTGACACCAGACATAAAAATCCAAAGGATTTAGATCAGGTGACCTTGGAGGCCAAGGTACAGATCCGCCTCGACCTATCCTTCTTTAGCCGTATCTGCGCGTTAGATGCCGTCTCACAGCAGCAGCAAAATGTGCCGGAGCTCCATCATGCATGTACCACAAACTCCGACATTGCTGAAGGGAAACATCCTCAAGCAATCCTGGAAGATGACGTCGCAGAAACCTAAGGTCCAGTAAGTTTTCGTGGAAGAATGTGTGGCCCAATGAGATAATCACCTAGTACGATGTTACAAACAATGACGTCAGTGGCGGCTTATAACCATACATTCGTAATTATCTCGCAAACGGCTCATTTGCAAACCCATATTTACTGGGACATTGTTGCTTCTATTATCGTGTACTTTCAACCATGTAAGTTTGCGCCATCCTTTCTGATGCACCCTGTATATCAGAATAAATTAAAGTAACAAAAGGCCTTCGCCAAGGTTGTAGCATATCACCAATATTATTTAAGATATTTATACATAAAGCACTGTCAAACTGGAGCAAAAAATGTTCAGGAATGGTAGTATCAATTGGAGATGGATCAACAGATACAATATATATACACTGTTGTTTGCGGATGACCAAATAATAATTGCTCAAGAATATGAAATGGAGTTTATGTTCAGAAAATTATTGGACGAATACGATAACTGAGGTTTGAAAATAAATTTAAAAAAAACATTTTATATGGGACGTGGTGCCGAAACCGAAGACTTGGTATTCTTCTTCTTTCTTCAAAGTATTAGGCCAAGGCCTGTTACTTTCCTATAGAACATTTTCCCTCCAGCGTTTCATAGGACAGCCCAGTGATCTTCGTCCTCTTGGTATATAATTATAAACAGCTTTGGGGATCCGATTTTAACTCATTCTTTCTAAATGGAGTTTCCAATTTAGTTGGCACTGTTTAATACGAGTTAATACTGTTTAATCGTATATTCGAAAATTGGCGTAGTCTTCAATTCTTTTAAGATATCGGTGTTCCTTTTCCGATCCCATCTGGTGTAACCTGCTGTTCTGCGCATGAATCTTATTTCACAAGCCGTTATTCTGCTTTCATGTTGTCTTTTTAGTGTCCATGCTTCACTACCATAGGTTAACACTGGTCTAGCCAAAGTATTATATAAATGTAATCTGGTGTTTTTTTGTACAAGGGATGGTTTCATAACTTGATTAATAATTCCCAAACTTTTATTATAACTAGTAATTTTTTCAGGGATATCCTTTTCATCCCAGATAGAGAGATAATATCCAATATATTTAAATTGGTTAGATCTCTCTAATTTATTTTTCTGGAGACAGATTTTACTTTGTATGAGGTCCTTCCCATGAAATGCCATAATTTTAGTTTTGTTAATTGATATTTCCATATTAAATTTGGCACCTATTTTTGTAAATTATAAATTGATCGTTGCAAATCATTTTCGGTGAGTGCCAGAAGAGCTAAATCGTCTGCAAAAAAAAATAGCATCGATTTTGAGGTTCCTATTGATGGGTATATATCATCGTTGTGTTTTCCCATTCTTTTATTAATTTATTCATATATATATATATATATATATATATATATATATATATATATATATAATGAAAAGCACCGGTGAAAGTCCACATCCCTGTCTTACTCCAGTGTTGATCTTTTCCCAAGAAGATAATTTGCCGTCTTGTTTAACAGAGATTTGTTGAAGATATTAGTAATATATTGTTGTGGAACGTTATCATCAGCTAAAATTTGTAGTAATATATTTCTGTCTACTTAGTCAAAAGCCTTTATGAAGTCAACGAAGGCGATATGAGTTTCTATATTGAATTCCTTGTGCTTTTCTAATAGTAGTTTTAGAGTGAAGATTTGATATTAGAAGATAAAAGGGGTATTTTAGAGGATGTGAAGAATTTGAGTATCTGGGAGTAAAATTAGATAACGAGGATAAACAAGAAAGTGATATTAAGAACAGAATAAATAAAGGTAGAGCAATGATGAATTGAGTCTTATAGAAGAGACATATATCCTGGAAAAATAAGCAACAAATATATAATTCAATAGTGAGAAGTACTGTCACATATGGAGCTGAAGTTTGGAAATTCAACAAAAACTTAGAACAAAAACTTATGTCGATGGAAACGGATTTCTTGAGGAGAGCAGCAAGATGTTCAAAATTAGACAAAATAAGAAATACTGTCATAAGAGAAAAAAATGAATATTGGTTATTCAATAGTAAATTATATACGGTATAAGCAATTAAATTTGTATGTGCATGTACGACGAATGCAAGAAGAAAGTTTACCCAGGAAAATATTGTAATGGTGCCCACCTGGAAGAAGGAGGAGAGGAAGACCTCGAAACTCGTGGATGCAGGATATAAGAACTGGAATGAGAGCCAGAGGACTGGAGGACATGGATTGGATGGAGAGAGACGAGTGGAGAAGAAAAATAAAACTTTAGGCACAGAAAGGTGTGTAAACATTAAAATTCTGTATATAAATAAATAAAAATTATTATTATCATTATTATTATTATTATTATTATTATTATTATTATTAGTTTATTCATCCTCTATTTAACTGAGGTTGGGCACTAAGCAAAGATACTGTTCCATAGTAATTCTGCCTGAGGGCAGGTCTTTCACTGCAATCATAGCATTTTAATGCTAGGCTTCGCAGCTTTACTAGGGAATTATAGGTGTTGTAGCTTCCCATTGCTTTCCACACCGGTGAAGGATGGTGATGATAATGATAAGGATGATAGTGATGGCCGGATGATTTTCGGTGACCGTTGGATCCTAAGCTTCCTGACATTTGTCTTACAGGTGAGGGAAAACCCCCCAAAAAACTTCACTCAGGAGCCTGTCCTGACCGGGAATCCAACCCGGGCACGCTGCGTGAGAAGGCAGCACGCTACCTCGAGACCATAGCGCTAGACCTAAGGACATTACAAGGGAAAAAAATTGAGTAAGATATATGGGCCCAAACTTAGATAATGATCAATCGGCAATTATATTTATTTATTTACACCAATGTCCAGACATTTGTGCAACAATTGCCATTGTCCCATTCCAAAACTTCTGGAGTGCACATTTTCTCTGGTGTTCAAAGTGTTTGGCAATGTTGTTGTTACACATGGTGCAGTTTGGCGATTTTATTATAGATGTGGTGGTAGAGGTGTCCTGCTAGAAAATCATGACTCGTCATCAGCCGAAATAGCTGCCACCTGTTTCTCTTCTAGATGACTGCATATGTATTTTGTATAAGTGCCATTGTTGCTCTTCTAGATGACTATGTGTAAGTATTTTGTAAAAGTGAGGCTCATTTTTCCCCTTTACTTATCTTCTGTAGATACTCAAGTCTAGAATTATAAATACAATAATATAAATCATCTGATATTTTAGCTGAAATTAGGACTCAAAAGTTGGAATGGTTGGGACATGTCATTAGAATCGAAGAGGATCGTACCCCAAATATAATCATGAATTCATAACCGGAAGGATGACTCGATGTCAGGCGACAGAATTCGAGATGGTTGGATAAAAAATATATTGGTAAAACATTGGTGGAATCTGTTGCAATGTACGGAAGTGAGGTATGGACAATCAATAAGTACTACAAGAATAGACTAATAGCTCTAGAAATGGATTATTTACGAAGAAGTGCCAGAAAGTCTAAATTAGAACGTGTCACAAATAAGGAAATTAGAAACAAAATGGAAGCAGAAGAAAGCATAATTGAAAGAATTGAGGAAAAGGAATTAAAGTGGTTAGGACATGTTTTAAGAATGGAAGATGAGCGATGGCCGAAGCAACTATATGAATGGCATCCTAACAGAAAGAAGAAAAGAGGAAGACCAAGGTTAACATGGAAGGAAAACATGAAGACAGTAATGCAAGCTAGAGGGCTAAGCATCGAAGATGCCCAAGACCATAGGCTTTGGAGGTTTGGCACGGGAAGACGGCAGCAGCTGTAAAAACCCGAAGATAGATAGAGATGGATAATATCAGGGCAGATTTCAGAACTCTTGGAGTTAAAGGATGGAGGAATAAACCGGAAGATATAATAATAATAATAATAATAATAATAAAAGTAATAATAATAATAATAATAATAATGATTTATTTTAGCTGGCAGAGGCCATAAGGCCTTCTCTTCCACTCAACCAGCGAATAGTAAAATTATACAAAAATTACGTACAAGTTACAATTTTAAGATATTATTAAAATACAGACTAAACAAAATACAATGATGATGTGATCTAATACTAGCTAATACTAACAAAAACATAGAATACAATAAAATTAAAATGATATAAAATAAAGTAAGTAGCTTCCTAGATGATTATTAATGGAGGTAGTAGTCGATTATTACAAGGAAGCTAAGGTTAAACTAAAAGGGCCATGATTAAAACCTCACCCAGAAAAAACTGCCCCGACCGGGGATCGAACCCGGGCCCGCTGCGTGACAAGGCAGCACGCTACCTCGAGACCACAGCGGTGGACTCTTGTTAATATAATAGTTAAATGTCGATCTGCAATAGCAACGTTGAATGGAATTTTGTGGGATGAACAAATATTCAAATAAACTAAAATATATATTTATAAATCAATAGTAAGATGTTTAATGACCTATGGAGCAGAAACATGGACTATAAATGCCAAATTAAAATCTAAATTTCAATCTACAGAAATTATTTTTAAGAAGAAATCCATCCATAGTAATTCTGCCCGAGGGCAGGTCTTTCACTGCAGTCATAGCACTTTCATGCTATGCTTTGCAGCTTTACTAGGGACATGTAGGTGTAGTAGCTTCCCGTTGCTTTCCACACAGGTGAAGGATGATGATGATGGCCATATGATTTCGGGGACCGTTTCGGCCTTAAAATTTTCCTGACATTTGTCTTACAGGTGAGGAAAAACCCCGATAAAAACCCTACCCAGAAAAACTGCCCCGACCGGAGATCGAACCCGGGCCCGCTGCGTGACAAGGCAGCACGCTACCTCGAGACCACAGCGGTGGACAAGAAGAAATTAGGATTATAATTAGTATTATCCGAGAAAAAACTAACTTTAACGAAACAATTAAATAATTAAAGAATATCGAGACATGAAAAGGGTGAACGAAGGTAGATTGCCAGTTAGGAGTATGGAGTGGATTCCAAATCGGAGGAAAAGAAGAGGGAGACCTAAGGCGACATGGATAGAGGGAATTATGAATTTGATGAAGGACTGGGGACTCCAGGATAATGTCACGGAATGAAATTAAATGAAATGACCGCTTAAAACATAGATTTCAGTAACCTCGCGTAAAATTGAGTTCAATATTCAGAATGAGGCTACCTACGAGCTTGTTGTTTTTTTAAATATATAAATTATAACACTTTTGTTAAATTATTATATAGAAGAAAACTTTAATATTCTATTTAAAGTTTCATAATACCATAAGTAAAATATTGTATTATTATATTTATCATACTCAGCATTTATTTAGATCTTGGTTAATTTGCACAATTTGAATTGACTTGAGTTTCACAATTTTTTAAAGTAATTAAAATTTATTTTAAATGCACCATCCTGTTGAAGAACTTTTACAAGATATAATTATTGATTTTCTGTTATTACACTGAAATAATAGAATATATAATTTTCATTGAAGCATGATGAAAATTAGAAAGATTATTCTTTTTGAATCTCTTGATCTAGAAGAATAACAATAGGAATACAACAATAGTAAAGAAAAACAAAAAAAACAACAATAATGAACGTTTAGAATTATTGAGTAATTGCATAATTATGTTACAAATATACTGTAATTACATCAGTAGACAGGCTATGTTTTTTTACATTTTTCTCGTCAAATTCCGATTTGGAATATAACAGATGGTGACTGCATGGGTAGAAATGAATGGAGGAAGATAATAAAAACTTAATATTGAGCACAAGAAGATGTATACATTTGTAAACTGTTAAATAAAATGGTCTTGTGGCAGTAATAAAAATGTAGGTACTGGTATGGTAAAGCGATGTAAAATCTTTGGTTACAACAGAAAAATGTACGGATTGTGGTACTTGGTGTTGGTGTGAGTAAAACCAGTCTCTCACTATTGGAAAGGAATTTATAAACACCCAAATCGACGTTGAATTCGAATCGTGAAACACGGTGCCAGTCTATATATGCATGAGTTTTTGTATGTTACTCAATTCCTTAGAGAATAAATATAAAATATGTGAGTGGCGGGGTAAAGAATTCCACATGATGGCGAGCAAACACGTGAATTTTGTATTCTAGTTACCAGCTGGTATCAAACACTTTATTTATAATCGGTTCAAAAAACAGCAGTTTCTTCAAGTATAATGATTCATGAAAGTTCGAAGTTTAAAAATACAAGACATAATACAAAAGGCCTATATGTTTTTCCACACTCCTGTATGCATAAAGAATCACTTCATCTAGTAGTATTTTATTTCATAAATTAATGTAAAATCTATTTTTGAAAAGATTTCTGGAAACATTTTACAGATCGTTACCGATCCTATCTAGTAGATAACGAAAATGATCATGACCAAAATGTATAGCATATATATATATATCATGAAAAGAAACATTGACACCTAGGCCGGGACGGGATCTCTAACTCTATACATGTGCGATACCGTCTTCGATATCCAAACTCCCAGCCCAAACATTAATTTTCCTTTGCTTATATACAATTTTCTATCATAACAAGCAGCGGAACATCGCTCGCAGTGCCATCTTACGACTTCTATAGCAATAAAGCATTTTTAAGGAGAATATTATAGCAGTAATGTTTTCATATTGAACTGGAAGCAGCGATATCGAGTGAAGCAACATAATCGGTCAGTATGACGTTCAAATACAACAATTGTATAATGCAATGAATTAGTCTATATCGGCTTAAAACGTTGATAAATCTTAAGAATAATTCTTCTTCTTCTTCTTAAGAATACTATTTTTACAAAATAAAAGAAAATATATTATTGTTAAAAGAATATTGTCAGTGAGGCATTTCCGTTAATTATACACATACCTGTTGTCTAATAATTAATTTTTCTTTATTTATTTAAATTTATACTATGTCATTAATAATCTTTTTCTCGTTTTTTTATATATCTTGTACATATTATATATTAATTACTTAAATTTAGATTAAATCAAAATACATTATAAATATTAATTGTATTGTATTTATAACATGTAATCGTTTATGTATATTGTAATTTAGATGTAAGACTATTTTTTTGTATTTTGTTTTATCTGGCAAGGCCTTAAGGCCTTAACTCTGCCAGGTAAAATAAAGCTATTATTATTATTATTATTATTATTATTATTATTATTATTATTATTATTATTATTATTATTATTATTATTATTAATTGGTTAATAAGAAATTCAGTTCATTGTTGAATGATTTTAAAGTTTGGCAGTCTAAAAAAAAAAGAAAGGAGTATTAAGAGTATTAAGTGGTTTGATGAGGAGGGATATAAAGGACACTCTTCTGATGGTATCCGGTGCTTAATTTATGTGTACAAGAGAGTCTAAAGAACCTGGTGTTAAAAATTAGGTGAAGATGTGTATAGTATTAATGAAGAAGAGATATATGAACTTGAAAATTGCTTAAAGCTGGGTATTCCTGAAATCGAATTTTCTCCAAGAATTTAATGAAACTAAAATATAAGCTGGATCTTGTTAATGTAAAATAATGTGGCAGGATGCAGACATAGTCTGTTTAGCATATAGATTGAAAATGTTAAATGTCTCCAGGAAGTTCCTTGATTCCAAGGGTACGTCCTGACTTCCCTTGCTTTGCTACTAGTTAGGTATTTCAGTGACATCTGTTTACAAATACGTACAAGAGCTTAAATTCAATTAGATGTTATCTGCGTTAGCTACGAGATAGCAGGAAGGAAGATTATCCTCCATTACACAACGATTCTAGTAATCACTCCATCTCCTTTACAACACTCGGTAATTAGATCACAAAATCTCAGTCTGCTTATCGTCAGACTTACTGATTCTCAGGTGTCAGTCCAATTCTTATATTGACATCTCTCTAGTCAGTCTGTAGATCCAAACAAATCTAACTATACCTCTTCCGAGGTAAGTTCCAAACAAACCAGATGTATGACTGCATTTTCATGGGTCGAATAATGGTTTTATCTTTAGGGGTGTAAGAAAATGTAGTCCGCTCTCTAACACTCGAAATAAGAGAAACAGAATTAATATAAACATATACCCCCTATAATCTAGCACATGTCTATACAGTATAAATTGCATGGGAGAATATTAATTTATACAAGTACAATTTTAATTAATTAAATACGCTTTGATTTGTTCTTACGCAAGCGCAATGTAGAATTCATTGGGATTTCAGTGATTAAAAATTGCCGTTTTTTACAGAATTTCTAAAAAAATTGGAAATAAAACCATATGAAAAGTGGAGAGGAACTAATTATTTTGAATTTTTTCGAAGAGTTTATTGAAAGAATCCACATCAGCCATTGAGGATGTGGTGAAAATAATAGAATTTACATATGAGTCAGCATGGAGCATATATTCTGCTCGTAATGAAATTTTAAATAAAGGATATCTGTCTAATTACTTACTCACTGGCACTATCGAACCCGTAGCTTCATGGTCGTGCGGACATAAGCTCTCCTATCCTGAGCTAACGCTTTCCAATCATTCCCTGTATAATCTACTTCCCTCAAATCATAGTTAATGTTATTCTCCCACCTCATTCTTGGTCTACCAACTGGGCGTTTTCCCTCTGGCTTTCCTACAAGAAGCTTCCATGCAAGTCTTTCATTCCCCATATGTGCAACATGTCCTGCCCATCGCAGTCTACGGGACTTAACTGTTCTTATTATATCTGGCATTCTATAAAGACCATGTAGTTGATTGTTATGTAGTCTTCTCCATTCACCTGTCTGTTCATCTCTCTTTGGTCCAAAAAATTCCCTAAGTACTTTATTCTCGAATACTCGTAATCTCCTTTACTCCCTTATAATATAACTGGTTGAATAATAGTTTTATATATTTTCAGTTTAACGTTTTTTGAAAGGAGTTGGGACATCAAAGTCTCTGCAATGCATAATAGCCGCATTTCCAGAATTGAGCCTATGTTTAATTTCTTTGTGCATCTCATTCCTATTTGTGATTATTGTTCCTAGGTATTTGAAATCAGCCACTTCCTCAAAATTTCCCTCATTTGTCATTAGCTGTCCATTTCCATTATATAATGTATTTCTGTGTGTGACCATATATTTAGTTTTATTGATATTTACTTCCAGTCCTAATTTCTTAGTGCTACTCAATAGTGTGTGCGTGTTGTCCTTTAGTATCTCCTCGCTATCGGCCAATAGTATTACATCATCACATAAACTAACAGCTTATTAATACCATTGAGTTGTAAGCCTTCCTCATTCTCTAAAGATTTAATGGCATGCTCTAGTACAAAATTAAATAGTAGAGCAGATAGTGCATCTCCTTGCTTCAACCCATTCTGGATTTCGAAAGTATCCGAAAACTGTTTGCCTACACGCACCCTACTCTTTGTGCCATTTAGACACATTCGTACAAGTCTGACTAACTTTTTAGGAATTCCGAACTCCAGCAGGATACTATATAACTTCTCCCTCTTAATTGAATCATATGCTTTTTGAAATCTACGTATAGTTGATGTACAGTACCATTATATTCCAATTTCTTTTCTAAAATCTCTCTTATACTAAAAATATGATCTGTTGTAGATCTGTTTCTTCTAAATCCACATTGATGATCTCCTAGAATGTCATCAATATAGGAGGTAAGTCTGCTTACTAATATATTTGTAAGAATTTTGTACGAAGTTGAAAGTAGTGAGATGCCCCTGTAGTAGTTGCAATCAGTTTTATCCTTTTTTTTCTAAATTGGTACGATAATTGATTCTTTGCATTCATCTGGAAGATCTTCTTTTTTCCAAATTATACTAAGCAATCAGCGTATTTAGTACATCAATTTTTCTCCCCCTAACTTTATCAGCTCTGCTGGGATCTCATCTGAGCCGTCTACACCATGAAAAAAACGTAAACGCCTAATTAGGTAAGCCCAAAATATATAATTTTGTCATAAATGAGAAATTGAGGAGGTTTTAATTATCGGTACCATCTTACCTCTTATTCAGTCTAATTTCCCGTAAAATACGATGTTGCCTATCAACGTTGTTTCAGTTCTGTACATAATTCAGTCATATCATGACCCTAATAGATGGGGTCGGCGGAGTAATATCTTATACAAGTTTGTTTACAATACAACCTGAACTTAGCTAGGAATTATCATATAACTAAATTAAAACTATTCACTAACAATGTGAAAAGTATTTGCTTTATGGGTGTAAAACTTGGAAATGAATAATTCCATTATGTAAGACATTGCAGGTGTGTGTATATATAAATGGTAAGATATGGTCATGAATGAAAATAAGAAACATAAAAGAAAGGAACAACATATACATATTGTGACGCGTTGTAGTAGCGTCGTTTAAACTGCGCGGGCCGGCGAGAGAAACCTCGCATTGGTGGATTGGATTAGTGAGTAGCCAATCGCGAGTCCAGAGTCCACCGATATTTCTAGTCTAATAGTTCTACGAACATCTGTTTCCCCATTCGAGAAACATCGGAAGACTAGAGGGTTCCATGTAGAATCATCTCGTTCATGGGCCTGGAAATTTCCGTCTACTCGCCTATAAATATGTGGCGAGAACGGAAGGACCCCCAGTCAGTCTGAAATTGGATGGCGAGAGGTTAATTGTGAGCATAACTGAGAAGAAGGATTATGTCTGCAACTGTGTTATAAGTGATTATCTGATTAACGTTATAAAAATAATAAATTGTTAAATCAAATTGTGTTTGAAGATTTAGTGATAATTGTGGAGAAGGAAATAAAGTGAAAGTAAACATTTTACATAGCTACTGTGTACTTATTTAAGTCCAAATAAGTTAAAGGAAAACCCCGTGCTATCCGCGACGATATAGATAACTTTAAATTTGAAAAAGTAGAAAATGTATAGCAATGAAAATTGGGCACTAAGTTCTAAAACCAAATCAAAATTGCAAGCGGCTCAGATGAGATTTTTATGTCCACTCCTAGGTTTGACAAAAATAGACAAGCAAAGATACACAGATTTACTTACTTACTTACTTACTCACTCACTCACTGGCACTATCGAACCCGTAGATTCATGGCCGCGCGGACATAAGCGCTCCATACATCCCTATCCTGAGCTAATGCTTTTCCAATCATTCCCTGTATAATCTACTTCCCTCAAATCATAGTTAATATTATTCTCCCACCTCATTCTTGGTCTACCAACTGGTCGTTTTCCCTCTGGCTTTCCTACAAGAAGCTTCCATGCAAGTCTTTCACTCCCCATACGTGCAACATGCCCTGCCCATCGCAGTCTACGAGACTTAACTGTTCTTATTATATCTGGCTTCAAGATACACAGAAAAAAGGGGTAAATTAAAAGTTCAAAATATAATTCAAGAAATTCAGAATTATTAAAGCAATTAGTTACAACATGGCCAAAGAATGGACCAATCTCACTTTGCTAAATTAACATTGCAGTATCAACTTAGAAAGAACTTCGAGATAGAGGAAAATCAAAATTAAAATGTACTGACCAACCACATCTTTAGATTTCATAGGAACAGGTTCAAATGACATAAACGTTGTATATCCGAGTCTCTAATAAATAACTGTATCGAGATTAGAGGAAATAAGTAAGAGAATTCAAAGTGTCAAAAATGTTACTAAGGAATGATAAAATATTTTAAATGAAAATTGCTGACTTTTAAAAACAAAAAATATATTATATAAGACCTTAATAAAGCCAACAAAATGTATTGAGTGAGACTCGGTGTTGAATGAAAATATTTTTGTTCAAATTGGAATTTTTGAAAGGAAAATTGCGAGAAAAATATATGGACCTATTCAAGAAAGAGGGGAATGGCGAATACGATACGTATAATGAGAAACTATATAATTTGTATAATCACCAGACTTTTGCTAAATGTAGAAAAATACCTAAATTAAAATGGGCAGAATATATCGAAAGAATGGATAATGGTGAGACAAATAACGGTGGATCTCCAGTTGAAAAATACATGTTGGAAAGCCTGAAGTCAGATGGATGGATGGAGTTTTAGAAGAGATCCAAAGACTTAACATTCAAAATTAACGTTGAAATTATGAATTTTATAAAAATTGAAATAAGTGTAGTACAGACAATCGAAGAAAGAAGATTCTTTACCTTCTGTTTCTAGGGAACTCTCTTCCGGCTCATGTTCCCATTCTTTTCTAGTCTAAAATGGTCTAAAGAATCTCGAATGCTTTCTTCAGAATCGATTTATTTTGTATAGAAATTATTACTTAACTTCTAAAGCTTATTCCTTGTTAGCAAAGTGCTTATCTTGACCAATTCATGACGCAATAGAAATATGTTTCCAAATGCTATTGTCTTGTTTCACAGACCCTGTTATTTGGCGGGAAAAATCTAACTCATTTCATGCAACATGTAATTGTGTGATGTCATAGGTGAACTAGGAGAATGTGACACCGCTAAACTTTCATTTTAATAAATTGAATTCTACGGTTTATCAATGCACGTTTACAACCTCAGGAATAATAAATTACTATTAAATTGTAGTACAATATACAGCTTTGTTCTAATGATAATGTCCTACTCTCAGAAGCAGCGGGTCCGGGTTTGATCCCCTTAATTCTTCAAGAAATCAAGTTTTTCAAAACACATAGTAGAAGCATGACATCAATTTAACACAATAGACAATGTATTTTCGATCTTGCATAGAGAAAACAATACATCGAAAATCAATGTTCTGGAAGAGTTAGAAATTATCAAGGAAACACCTCTTAAATGAGAACATATCCAGTAATGTGATCCCTCTGTACAAAATCATTACCAGCAACTATCAGTACCAAACTGAAAGCAGAAGATGAAACTGAAGTTTTCGAAAGGCCTCCTACAAAATTACACTGCTGATTATTGACGACGACTGAGATCTCAGGTACTGTTTTATATTTCTTAAAATTTTGAGATAAATCGAGGAAAATATTTTTCAAAGATAAGCGATAACCGGCCATTGGAAGTAGAGGTTTACCCCTTCCTGAAATCCGAAATTAAATTTTTAAAAATTGCTCCAGCAGTCGCCGCACTTGCCTTGTTTCGATGTAACGGTATACCATGTAATTTCATTAACAAAATAAGTATATATTCCGTTAACTACCAAAATCGGACCTTGATGAGGAATTCGTTTATTTCACACGGAGTTCTGCGTTATGGATTTCTTGTAAAATCGTTTGAGTACTGAAATTAGAGTAATTATTTTCAATTCGTACATAACATTTGTGCACTTTCGTTACTTTCACTGTGTGTGTGTGTGTGTGTGTGCGCGCACGCAGGAGAATTTTGGTAGGAAGGGCGGTTAGAAGGGCATCAATATACGACGTAGAACGTAAAGTTCAACGTAGAAAGTCGAATTCTGTACAGTGAAAATTTAAAAATATGTTCTAAATTTTCTGAAATTAAAGTTTATTCCTTGCTATTAAAATATAAAAAATAACACGTGTCAAGTTTAAAGTTCGATCAAAAAAGCGCGTGTAAAACCGGCGATTTCGTGAAGCATTCACATTGCATGCTGAGCTGGATAAAAATAATTTTCCTCCGCTTATGAGAACGCATAGCAACATGGAATGAAAACAAGACGCATTCGTGCGTTATTGTAGCAAAATTTGCCTAGTCAGTGCTTTTACTCTGGGGCAGAGTTAAGTTTGAATTTTCCTACTTCTGATAATTATTCATTTCTTCTCTGCAATAATAACAGTGAATTTAAGTGAAATTGACTTGTAATATAACTAACTCACTGGCAATATCGAACCTGTAGGTTTATGACCGCACGGATATAAGCTCTCCACACATCCCAATCCCGAGCTAATGTTTTCCAATTATCCCCTGTATAATATACTTCCCTCAAATTATGGTTAATGTTATTCTCTCACCTTGCACCGGGACCTGAACCCTTAACCACGCGATCTGCTACCAAAGATTGCACCGCGTGTTGATGCTGGATCTAACCAATATTGTTGACTATTTAACTCATGCCCCAAATGGGACTCAATGGCCAATCACGTTTCAATGATTTCTGTTTTACAACCAATCAGAGTCGTGTTTCACGAAATATTTATCAGTGTTATAATTACCATATTAAAGAAAGCTCCTCCTTTTTAATATTCTGACCATTATTTTGCAGTGACTGAGTCTGTGAGAAATACGGCTACCAGATTGTATATATAGTGTATGAATGTCAACACATGCCGCATGCGGGAGTTAATATAAAAACATTTGTAGCAATTGATTTTACCACCAAAAACCACTGTTTGCATTTTCTTAAATGTATTTTTTCCCAGGTAACAATCCAGAAAAATATAATTGTCATATTTACATCATACGACATCAGAAATGAATTAATATACAGTTTGATGTGTTTCATTTTTTCTCCACTAGAGAGCATTCTTACAATATTGCGTTCCTTTGGCAATAAATAGAATGATCTGGTTGCAGTGATAAACAAAAGAAGCAGATGAAGCGTACCTAACGCTTCTCATTTGTTTTCAAACATCGCCGTTTACATTAAATATATACATATTTTAAAATAACTACAGTTAAATAATGATTTGTGAGTAAACAGCTTAATTTTATTCGTTAAATAGTCCTAACAAATGCCACTCTTGATTTCCAAATTCTCTAGATAAATTGGAAATCACTCGTGGCATTACTTATGATAAATATTTTGAATAGAAAACATAGACTGCTCAAATTAAGATATCTTTGCCCGGGCCCATAAAAGGCAAAGATTAATTCAACTTTCCTTAATAAATTATCAAACATGTAATGTGTAGTGAGCTACAAGCTATAATCGTGGAAGCTTTAAGGAAAGAGGAACTCACACACGCTTGAGTAAGCTTTGGAATTTTACCTTCTTATCTGACATAGGCTAGCTACTAAATAAATAGGCAAAAAGTACTTAAAATAGACAACTAAAGTTTAATGCGAGTGAAAAAGATAGTCAGATATAACATTGAAAATAAATGAATAAATAATTAATTTGACAAAGAAAGTAATGCTATAATTGATCATCTATACAAGAAAAATTAATATTAAGAAACATACATACATAGTTACATAAACACTAGTCCAGCCTAGGGTTGGGGTACACGGTCCTTGCGGCCCCACCCTGGCCTAAAGGACTAATAAAGCAAACTAGTTCTTCTGAACTATATTGACCAGACTCCGACGACTACTGAACAGATGATGATTTGAAGTTAGAAAACACAGCTCTTTATGAGAGTTCACTAGGAGAGGGGAGTATGCGCGATAGCATACGGCGCGTACTAGGAATGGAGGGGATAGGTAGGAGAGAATTTGGTACTGTTCACAAAGATCACACACGAAATGGATACGCGATGATGTATAGGTTGCGCAGTATGACGTAATCCCTGTATCGAAATCTTGATTTCGGTACAACCTCATTCTTGTATCTACTAACTAGGCGTTTTCCCTCTGGCTTTTCTACAAAAAGTTTTCATGCACACCGCAGTCTACGAGACTTAACTATATCTGGCTTCCTATAAAGGCCATGTAGCTCACTGTTATTTAGTCTTTTCCATTCGCCTGTCTGTTCATCTCTATTAGGTCCAAAAATTTTCCTAAGAACTTTGTTCTCAAATACTCGTAATCTTTTCTCCTGCCTTAAATTAGGTTCCATGTTTCGCACTCGGAGAATAACAGTTTTATATATTTTGAGTTTAACGTTTTTTGAGAGAAGTTAAGACAACTAGAGTCCCGTAATGCTTAATACATGTAGCATGCATTTCCAGATTTGAACCTATGTTTAATTTATTTGTGCATCTCATTCCTATTTGTGATTGTTAGTAGGTATTTGAATTCAGAGATTCTTCAAAACTAGATGATGATAGTGATGATAATGATGATGATTATAATAATAATAATAATAATAATAATAATCTTTCTTTTTTCACGTTGTAGTGTTGAAAAGACTGTATCGGCATTTTTTGAGATAATCATTTCTTCTTTCAAAAATTTTGAACCATTGTTGAGATTACTATATAAAATATTAAAATAATGTGCATATAAATATAAAATATGTACCTGATACCTAATTCGTCCTCTACTAACAAGTAAATTGTCAACCATTACATGCCGAAACCTACCTTGAAATTTTTCCCAGAGAAGCGTTGTGATGTACCTAAGTCATGTCTAAAAAATTATCTGCCGCTTTTATCTGCAAGACACTGAAATCGAAGTCTAGATCCTGCAATGGCAACCCACTGTACATAGCAGATGGACATCCCTGTTGAGTAAGATTGTAGTAGAGTGAGGTGGGACGTAGGCACTCCAACTTAAGAATTCCACCATATGAGGAGAGAATACCATAAATGTCATGAAGACATCCTAATCACTTTGGTAAATAAAAAAAATATATACTTGTTCACCGCTCTCTTTTGCATTATAAAAACAATTTGAGCTGAAGAGTTTAAACGAGAGTGTATTTATCCATAATAGGCCTACACTGTAGGTAAATAGCTAACAAATACATTTATTGTATTGGATAATTGTTTAATTCTATCTGATAGAGTATGTCTAGACAGGCTAGACAAATTTACAGTAATTTCTCTCATAAACATAAAACTTAAAAATTGGTAGAATCAAGGTGTTTTGAATAAAAAACTGAATAAAACAAATATAACAATTATTTACTAACTTTTGATAATTAAAAATGCTGAAATCAATTATTTTAATTGTTGCATCACATTTTAGTTAAATCATCTTCAATAGACTTATATAAGTTAAGGATCTCTTGATTGTGAAAATTTCAAAGTTTAGAAACGGATATCACACCAGTAAATTTATTTTTTGTAATCTCTTATTTCAGTTCAAATCTGCATTGGGCTAGTTAATAAGATGCCAGCTTCAGACGTCGCGGGACCAGATTCTATCCTGATGAGGTAGGAACTATTTAAAATAATGTCGATAATTTCTATAGGGACTACACAGCACTAGAGTGTGTGAGATCTAATTATGTGATTGACAGCTCATACCATTTGACTGCTGAACAATAACGTTTTTGTTATCCGATTCTAGAGATTTACGACTGAATGTTAACATCATCCCTGTATCATATATTTAGTGAAACAAACTTTTGAACACTGAATGGAAGATAAATACAGCGAGATTTATAAATGTCAACCCATTACTTAAATTTCTCTCACTATAGTCTTTATTATTTTTTGCAAAGTGGAAAACGTGCATCAGACACCTGTGAGTTGGCTCGATGTTGTATATTAAAATGTAGAAAATGGGTAACGATTGTAAACATCCTATTATTACGTTTATGAACATCGTACACAAAAAGATTGTTTATTTTCCCAACTAATGTATAATTCCTCTGATTCATTCAAATACCTTGTGTTAGGAGTAAATTTACTTTATTAATTGTTTATCGTCAAAGTGCTCGGAATAGAAAAGTCAGTCTTACAATATGAGACAGACACTAAGTTTAGGAGCCATGGTTATAGATACTTGTTTCTTGTTTTGTCGAATACTGCCTCCTTTTTCAGAACACACTGTGTAAACTGTAAGTCCATTGCGGTACATAGTTGCTTAAATCCCTATACTCCACTTCGACAGCCCGTGTTTAATACTGCAGGGGTGGGAAGATTTAGTGGATTATTTTTGTTGATTCTGAAATTTCTTAATGATCCTGAAAGGTCTACATGCTCTAATAATTTTAAGTAGTTTTTAAACAGAGGTTAATTTTAGTTGAAGTCAACCATTGTATCAGGTTCTTATTTTTTTGGTTTTAACCATTTATGTATAAGTCCTACTAAAAGAGGGAAGGTAAAATAATAAATAGGCCTACAGAAAAGAAAAGTTAAATAATTGATCTGATATTAGACAAACCTACACTTCTAATTCGATGTCAAGTTTATTAACATACACGTATTAAGCGTGACTGATATTTTGACTACATTCCTCCGAAAGTCGTGGAAGGTCATGGTGCGAGATGAATCATGGATTAAAGCGATGACCGCCCGCCGATCACAAGTAACTGTATCTAACATTAAGACATGTCCGTATCTCGTGACATAGGTTATAACCGGCCGGCACAATTTCCAATAAATTGCCTACGTGATGGGTTATATATCGCAATATTATCCAGGAATTTATCTGCAAGAAGTAAATTCCATGCTCAAGATGCTCTAACTGAAAAGTCTGGTTAAACAAACGCAACAATTAAATGGTTTGAATTGAGTTGTTTCTTCTTCTTCTACTTCAAGGTTAGGCTGTAAGCCTCTGCCGACTCAAAGCATATCCCTCCATCTGGTCATGAGGCGCAGAATGGAACGTTAACTTTTTGGAATATATTGTAAAGCCTGTTTTGATAGACGAGATGTCTCCATTCGAATTTATATGTTGAAACCATTTCAATTTGTTGTCTTCCAATTTATTTGCTAATTCATAGCCTATATTTGTAATTGTTTTCTATGTCAGTATTGCTGATATGATCTCTTAAAGCGTGTCCTGCATTTCCTATCTTCCTTTTTCTGAAATCTATTTAATGTCCAGTTTTCACTTCCGTATGTTAGGAGTGTGACTGCTAAGACCTTATAAAAAGTTGTTTCTTTATTGTTAAAAGTTAGTAAATATGTATTACACTTATCTACACTCTTTGGTTAAGAAAACCTTGAGAATAAAAAAAACATATATTTAGACCTCTTTCGAGCTAAGTTTCAGTTGCAATGTAAAGAAATGTATAATTGTATTTTCATTCGTCGAATAATTATTTTACTATCAGCCGTGTAAGAAAATGTAGTTCGCTCTCTAACACTGGAAATAAAGGAAATAAATATAATAAAAATATACAGGGTGTATAAAAAAGAATGGCGCAAACTTACATCGTTGAAAGTACACGATAATAGAAGCAACAATTCCCAGTAAACATGGGTCCGCAAACCAGCCGTTTGCGAGATAATTACGAATGTATGGTTACAAGCCGCCACTGACTTCATTGTAAACATCGTCCTAGTTAGTACAAATTAATTTGAATTTAGACTTTACTATTAATTTTTCATCTCATTTAGTTCACAGTTCACTTCACTTATGGGTTACCTGTTAAAGGAGATGTTCGAAGTGTCTTCCTTGCATCTGGATGCAATACTGTACTCGTCTCTGCAATGAATGTCGAATTCTTTCGAAAACCCCTGGATCATTTCTGAATTCTTGACAAGCATGTACAACTCTCTGCTCCAGTTCTTCAACCGTGTTAACGGGTGTGCTGTACACTTCGCTTTTGAGGTGACCCCAGACACAAAAATCCAAAGGATTTAGATCAGGTGATCTTGGAGGCCAAGGTACAGATCCGCCTCGACCTATCCATCTTTGGCCGTATCTGCGCGTTAGATGCCGTCTCACAGCAGCAGCAAAATGTGCCGGAGCTCCATCATGTATGTACCACAAACTCCGACGTTGCTGAAGGGGAACATCCTCAAGCAATCCTGGAAGATGACGCCGCAGAAACCTAAGGTACCTCCGTCCATTAAGTTTTCGTGGAAGAATGTGTGGCCCAATGAGATGATCACCTAGTACCCCCAACCACACATTCAGTGAGATGTGCTGATGTGGTGACTCATGAACAGCATGTGGGTTTATTTCACACCAAAAATGTGTATTATGATAATTAAAAACACCATCGCGTGTGAATCGTGCTTCGTCTGTAAATAAAATGTTACATGCGAAACGAGGGTTGACTACAATCTGTTGTTGCATCCACTGACAAAACGTCACTATAGGAACAAAGTCCGCATCATTGAGACATTGAACTCGTTGGAGGTGGTAAGGGTACAGTAAATTGCGCTGTAAAATTCTCCATACACTACTGTGGCTTAGTACAGGCACCTGTGTGGCAATTCTTCTCGTCGAGGTTCCTGAAGAGAGCTGTACTGCTTCCAACACCATATCCTCAACCTCAGGCGTAATGCGAGCAGGCCTACCTACTGCTCTGCCATGTGCAAAACCCCCATTTTCTCTCAGGCGCTGATGGACCCTTGTAAATGTACGACTTTCGGGGTGTCTTCGATCAGGATATGTTTCTTGGTACAAGCGTGCAGCCTCCCATGCATTGCCATTAGCCCTACCGTACATGAAATGCATATCCGCATACTCTTCGTTACTGTAAGGTTCCATTGTAACTACAACACAGCACAAGTGGCACTCCTCAGACGAGACTGATACCTTTTGAGACTGTGTACTGTATCCGTCCTGTACGTTCTGCGTGTATGGTTTGATTACAACTCCACCTCTCGGCAGTGTTCAGTTTTGTAAACAAAGAACATAGGACGGCTTCAAGTGCGCAAGGAGTAAACCGTACGATGTTACAAACAATGATGTCAGTGGGCGGCTTGTAGCTATACATTCGTAATTATCTCGCAAACGGCTCGTTTGCGGACCTATGTTTACTGGGACATTGTTGCTTCTATTATCGTGTACCTTCTACCATGTAAGTTTGCGCTATCCTTTTTGATACACCCTATATATTATCTAGCATACGACTATATAAGTTCTATGGGAGAATCTTAAAATACGTTAAATAGAATACATTAAATATGCATTGTTTCATTCTTACGCTTGTGCAAAGTACGTTAGAATTTCAATTGTTTCAAAATGACAAAAGCCAGCAAAATTTCTTAAACATTGGTAAGCAATGCATTTGAAAAGTGGAGAGAAGCAAAATATTTTGAATGTTTTCAAACAGATTAATGAAAATTATCCCTCATTAACCATTGAAGAAATTGTGAATATAACAGCAGAATTTACAGGTGAGTCAGCATGGGACATGAATGCTGTACCGGTAAATGAAGGTTAATTATTGCTATCGTGAAAAATGCGTAAACCTCTGAATAAGTAGGTCCATATGCTTTTTATCATAAATAAATAAGAAATGGAGGAAATTCCTAATTATTGTTACCATGTTATGTTGTATTCAGTCTTATTTTTGGTAAAATATGATGTTGCCTAAGAACAATATTTCTATCGTACACCATTCAGTCATATGGCGGGTAAAAGTAGTACTACGTTTTCACCAATAAATGGAGTAATATCTTACGTGAGTTTGTTTATAGTACAAGTGGAACTTAGCTCATTATTAGTATAGCCTAATAATAATATTCATAGCGAAAGAGGAATGAAAGAGGGGCATGCTAACTCCTTGAGAAAAACCATAGAAAAAGTCCCAATAGGTAGGTCAAGATTGAAGTGGGAGAATAACATTGACTATGATTTTAAATAGGTACATTTTACAGCTGATTGAAAAATATTAGCTTAGGATAAGGATGTATGGAGAGCTGATTTTAACGCGGCCATCCGGGTTCTATAATGCCAGTGAGTTAGTTATTTAATTCTCTCTATATGGCTTATGGAGAATATTAGTTCAATGCCTAATCCTCAGACAATTATTCAAACTTAAAAATCCGATATTCTGTTTTTAAGATCAATCCTAGCATTATCCTTGCAGTGGCGCCTAGGCCTTTCTAACGATCTTTGTTTCCAAGGATTTTCCAATATAATGGCAACACTTGTAAATCAGCGATACTAGTGGTGCCCATTGTAATCTTGTAGTATGCTCTTACAGTCTTTGTTGTATAAATCTGTAATATTGAAAGTCTCGAAATAGCAGTACATTGTGAATACATTAGCTGTTTCCTCATTCAGTAAGTAATACCGCCCTGAACAGATGTTCAGTAGAATTTGATTATAAAGTGGAATGGTGCTGCTGTTGGATTGAGCCGTCTTCCAAGGATTTGGCAACATACAGTTGACTTGACAGAATTAAATTCCTAAGAAATTAAGTTCCGAATATCAAAAGCAACCTAAATAAATGTTTTTGTGATGTTATAGCAATGCTGCCATTACTTATCGAATGCCCTAGTAGATTTAATTTAAGAGTACGTAGATCTACACCCTGGAACTTTGGATTCCACTTAGTTGAAAGGTAGAACATACATGTCCCCTTATCTCTGTCACTTAAAATAGTATTAATAATAATAATAATAATAATAATAATAGTAATAATAATAATAATAATAATAATAATAATAATAATAATAATAATAATAATAATAATACGATATTTGAAAGCATTTTTTAAAAAAGGAGGAATAGATTATCAGGAATATCAGTAATAAAAATTAAGAAAAAATATTTTGTTTCAACAGTTCTCGTTTTTTCACATCATAGCAAAACTTGAACAATTGATTTCTTTGGCAAATTACATTTTTTTAGTGTTTTCACTGTTTATTGAAATAATGAAAAAAATTGCACCAGACATTATTATTATTTTTGTAATTGCTTGATATTCGTTCTTTTTATCCGTACAGTTTTCATCTAACATCCCACATTTGTTGTAATATGAAGGCTCTAGGAAAAGAACCAGATAAGTAATTTTTTTGTCTAAACATAGTTTAAATAACATTAGATTCTCCAAGTAAATTAATGTTTATTGGAAGTTTAAATTCAGTAAAGTAAAGTAAAAGTAATCCCACTACAGGCCTCAGGAGGCCCTTGGGGCAGTAGGAGGTTAAGGCTCCCACTATTTCTGGACAATCGGCACTTGATGTCAGCCGGGTTGTCAGCCCTGCGTGACGGCCGCCTTTACCCCCAGAACAAGCGTCTGGTACTCATTTCCGTTAGAGGCTGAGTCGACCCCAGGGCCATAGTGCCGCCAGAAGGTTTGGGTCAGTTTAAAAATCCTGACCCCACCGGGACTTGAACCCTCGACCTTCCGGCTTGTAGCTCAGTGCCTTAACCACTACGCTACGGCGTTTAATTTCAGTACATGATACAATTTGGTCATGGCTAAAGAAATATAATAGGTAAGTTGTATTTTTAAAAGTCCTTTTTCTAGGTCTCATGGAAAAATGATCTACCGTTACCTGATTTTTTCCCTGAACCCTTCATATGTAATGTGGTTGTCAACTTCAGTTTATATATATTACTCAATGCCGCCACATTGTCATTTCAACATTCTGGCATTCTCTCCTGGCATGGCGTTGTTGTAACCCATTTATGAAGTTGGGGCGCCTGGAAGGTGGAGTTACATTGCCCCGATGATGGTAATGATGCGCCAGGAGACGCCTTAATCCTAAACTTAATGAATATGTTAATTATGATGATGATGGCCAGATGATGTTCGGGGACCGTTTGGGCCATAAAGTTTCCTGACATTTGTCTTACAGGCGAGGAAAAAAGCCCGAAAAAACCATCACCAGTAAACTTGTCCCGACCGGAGGTCGAACCCGGGCTCGCTGAATAACAAGGCAATACGCTACCTGCTAGTGTGCTGCCTTGTCACGCAGTGGACCGGGTTCTATTTTTTTTGAATATAGAAAACGTGCAAAGGGAGAAGAACGTTTGGAAGACCATTGAAGAGATGGAAGGACCAATTCGACCTATAATGAGATCGGAACAGGCCATTGGGCCTAATCCTTGTTGTTGTTGATGATGATAAGAAAACATGCAACAATATAAAAATAATGACAAACCGAAGAGACTTCATTTTTTTTGGGACGCCGTTTAGGCCTAGGAATTTTTATTCCTTGATTTTTGTAGATTTTGTAGCTATAATCTCGGAGTAGCGTCGCTGCCTCGTATGCAGCGGGCCCTGGTTCGATCTGGTCAGGAATATTTTCCTGAGTGAAAGATTTTTCCTCGCCTGTGAGACAAGTGTGAAGAAACGTTAAGGCCCAAACAGTCTCCGAAAATTAACATCATTATCATATTCGCCATGTTCAGTATGAATGTGTGTGTGTGTGTGTGTGTTTTGTCTTAATATTGTGATGTCTCGGGGGAGACCGTGACATTGAGCTCATCACTCATTCAGGGAGGCCCTTCATGTTCTTGTGTGGTCAAAAAAGTATGTATGTGATTTAGAGTTACAATCCCTCTCCGACAGGTCGTGTCACTGTAAGGTCCTGGTTGCATGTGGCACGTAAAAGTACCTATAATGTGAGAGATTAAACTGTGGAATGGAATGGATTTTCATACAAAGAATGTAGATACATTAAAGTTTGTTTAAACATAATATAGATACGGTACCGTAGAAGTTCACGACTGAAGTAAACAACTCATGAACACTGGACACCTGTAACAAAGAATTAATGGAATCAGAGATGGAAGAATGAGTTTAAAAATTCAATGCATATTTAAAAAGGCTATTCAGTTACAGTGACCAATATGTGATTAGAAGCCTAGTTTTTACTTATTTCTAGTACCAGTGCATGCTGTGGTTGCGGTACCATGCTGCCCGTTATTGGATCAATATTATTTGGCTATCTCTCTGTTTCACTCCCCCATATGACCGGTAAGATATTGGAGAGTAAGACTAGACTACGTGTAATCAGTGAATAAAAAAATTATTTAAGGGGAGATAGTTGTGGAGGGGACATAGAAGCAATTGACAACAAAAAAAAATGTATTTTGTTTATTTAATTTACAAAGGACCTGTCAACCATTGAATACCGAAACCAACCTTGAAATGTCTCCTAAAGAAGCGTGATGTACCAAGACCGTGTCCAAAAAATTATCTGCTGCTTTTAACTGCAAGGCACTAAAATCGAGTTAAAAGGGGCAGATGATTCTTGGACACGTTACAACGATTCTCTGGGAGAAATTTCAAGATGGTTTAGGCATACATTAGTTGATAGTTTCCTTGTTAGTTTAAATCTCTCCTTTTGCAGGTACAGGCACTTTTACATCCGCCAAAGTACCTTAGCTTCTTACAAAGACACAACCTGTTCGGAGAGGATTTTAAACTCTGTATCACAAACTTACTTCTTGACCACACAAGGACATGGATGGGTTATCAGCTCAATTCCAGGTCCACCTCCAAGGCAACACAAACTTTTAAGTTAAGATACTATTCAATTATGAGTCCATACTAAACAAAATGAGTATATATATAATTGTAATTGCAAGATAGTTTTCGAGACTCTTTGGGTCTTAAAATTTCCTTAAACTTATCTGACAGATGTGGGAAATCCCCGAAAGAAACCTCACACACACGAAACTTACATACTCGATCTTTTTACTGAATGAAGTAACATAACATTATTATTTAAAACTCAACCAACATCCTTCATATGTGTATGTTGTGTTCTAGACCACCCTTTAAGGTCTTTAATTAACATCTGCCTCTCTTTATATCATATTTGAAACAAGATTTTTTTCTCCACACTCAAAACAAAAGATCCACTACTATTATTCGGTTTATCATGGTGTTTCAAACTGCGTTTCATTTTCATAGTTTATTTTTATTTCTGTTAAGCAGAGCTATGAGCCGAGAGTATAATATGAGCCACACTGCTCCAGACATGGGTATTATTGGTGCCTCAGCTCATCGGACATAGAAGGAATGTGGGCTGGGGGTTGTTGCGCGTCGCTATTTGAAGGACGGAATTATAATCTATCATGCGTCACAAAAATACTGACTCATCCATAATTTGTTAAACTAGTAAAATATATACAGTTAAAACTTAAATAAAAATTTAATTAAATGTATGAAACTAAAACTTAATAATTAAATATACTAGGGCATTTGATAAGTAATGTCAACACTTTTGTAAATCAGGGATCCTAGTGGTGACCATTGTAATGGTCTATACTTTTAATATGCATTATTATTTATTTTATTCACACCGTTGAGGTTATAATCATTATAATTATAAAACTTTTATACTTTTTTATATACCGTCGTGCTCTTACTTACTTACTATCGAACCCGTAGGTTCATGACCGCGCGGACATAAGCTCTCCACACATCCCTATCCTGAGCTGTTTTCCAATCATTCCCTGTATAATCTACTTCCCTCAAATCATAGTTAATATTAATCTCCCACCTCATTCTTGATCTACCAACTGGGCGTTTTCCCTCTGGCTTTCCTACAAGAAGCTTTCATGCACGTCTTTCATTCCCTATACGTGCAACATGTCCTGCCTATCGCAGTCTACGAGACTTAACTGTTCTTATTATATCTGGCTTCCTATAAAGACCATGTAGTTCATTGTTATGAAGTCTTCTCCATTCACCTATCTGTTCATCTCTCTTTGGTCCAAAATTTTTCCTAAGTACTTTATTCTCAAATATTTGCAATCTCCTTTCCTCTCTTAAAGTAAGAGTCCATGTTTCGCACCAATATAATATAACTGGTAGAATAATATTTTTATGTATTTTCAGTTTAACGTTTTTTGAAAGGAGTTGGGACATCAAGAGTCTCTGCAATGCATAATAACACGCATTTCCAGAAATCAGCCTATGTTTAATTTCAATTTCAATAATTCATTTATAATCTTCATAAAGATTTTCGAAGTCTTATCTTCATCTTCGTGCCTTTTTTTATTATAGAATCTATTTATGAATTTTATATAGGGGGCTTTGGTAGCTAGACATATTTTCATTCAATAAATTTTTATTTTCTGCCTCCTTGACGATTTCTATTTCTTCCAAAATATTAATTTTTTGTCTGTTGTTTTCTTTGTGAATGCCTTTTAGAGGAAGAGATCCAGTGAGAACCAAAATTATTTTAGAAAATCAAAGTATAGAACAGGTGTCTAGTTTCAAATATTTGGGCTGTGATGTTGGCTACAATGTGGAAAGAGATATTGACTCCAAAATAAATAAATTTCAGACGGTGTGTGGAACAATACAGAGAACATTCACAAATAAAATTAGAAAAGAAACCAAGATAAAAATGTATAATGTCATGGCAGTTCCCACAATATTGTATGGATGTGAAACTTGGGCTCCAGTGAAAAGACAGAAGGATAGAATACAGACGGCAGAGATGCGGTTCCTAAGACAAGTAAAAGGATGTACAAGACTTGATAGAATAAGAAATGAGGATATAAGAGAAGAATTGAAAGTACAGCCTTTATTGGATAAAGTCACGAATTACAGACAGAAATGGATTGATCACATGGATGGAATGAGCAAGGAGAGATATCCATTGTTAGCCAGAAATTATCAAGCAAGAGGAAGACGTGATGTTGGAAGACCTAGAAGACGTTGGGCTGATGCAATATGAAGTCGGAACGGGCAATTGCCTAATCCCTGGAGTGATGATGATGATGATGTTTTCTTTGTGCATTGTTGTTAGAGAAATAACAATAAATGAAAATGGACAGGATTTGAGACAGTTTTCAGCCTATAATCAATTAAAAATAATGAATACCTATTTCCGAAAAAAGGACATACATAAATATACAAGAAGTGGATATAACTCAAGATCAATAATTGACTATTTAATCGTAAACAACAAGCTAGGAGCCTTGGTAAAAGATGTGAGAGTACATAGAGGCAGCGATATATACTCTGATCACTATCTCGTGATAAGCAAAATAAACATAATAGCTAAATGGCGGAAAAATAACATAAAGAACAAAAGAAACCAAGAAGAAGTATATAAAATATATTTATTACAAGATCAAAGTATTAGACAACATTATGAAAGCAGAATGAATAAATATATATCAGAGATAGCGACGTCAGAAGATATAAATATTGAATGGGAAAATATATCAAATGTAATACATAAAACAGCAAATGAGATATTAGGAAAGAAAATAGAATAAGGAATAGGAAGGGCTTGAGAACTTGGAATCCGAATATACAAAATGCAGTGAATGAAAAACAAAAAGCATATCATACATACTTACGACTGAAAACAGAAGAATCTTATGAAGAATATAAAATGAAAAGGAGAATTGCTAAAAGCATTATAAGAAAATCCCATCAGGAGTCATGGGATAAATTTATAAGCTCAGTAGAACATGATATGTATGGAAGACAGAAATAGGTTATAAATTAGTGAAACATCTAAATCAGACTGAGAAAGATTCTGCCAGATTGAATATAATCCCAGAACAAGAATGGATCCAGCATTATGAAAAACTTTGGAAAAAGGAGGAATTGAAGGAAGAGAACAATGAGGAAGAAATAAAAGTGGAAAATATTGATGTAATAGACATAAATGAATTAGAAATGGCTTTGAAAACCACTAAGAATAGGAAAGCAACAGGATTAGATAATATAAATATGGAATTAATCAAATATAGTGGAATATTGTGTAAACTACGAATACTTCATCTAATTAATATATGTTGGCAGACCTATGGGATTCCAACCACTTGGAAAACAGCAATTGTCAAGAATATATTCAAAAGAGGAGACCGGAGAAATTGCGAGAATTACAGAGGGATTAGCTTAATGAATACTGGCTACAAAATATATACGAAAATAATAAATAATAGATTGAGAAACATAACAGAAGTAATAATAAGTGAAAATCAAAGTGGATTCAGAAAGGGAAGGTCATGTATAGACAATGTCTTTACACTGAAACAACTCATAGAAAAGAGAAGAGAACATAACTTAGAAACTCACATAGGATTTATAGATTTGGATAAGGCCTTCGATCGAGTAAACAGACAAAAATTATGGGAAATATTACGAATGAAAGGATACCCGCTGTGCCTTGTAGAAACAATAAAGACATTATATGAAGACACAAATATAATTATAGATACCGGATTCAAAAGAACAGATGCAATCAAAACAAATACTGGATTACGACAAGGATGTAGTTTATCACCCACTTTGTTTAATATATATATAGACGATATTTTTAATAAATGGAGTTTTAGTAAATCCAGGATAAGAATGGATAATAAAATGTGCATAAATAATCTTTTATTTGCTGACGATGTAATCATAATACAGAAAAATGAAGACGACTTACAGAAATCAATGCATGCATTAAATGAAATATGTAAATTATACGATCTAAAAATTTCTGTAAGGAAAACGAAGACCATGGCTTTTAGAGGAAGAGATCCAGTGAGAACCAAAATTATTTTAGAAAATCAAAGTATAGAACAGGTGTCTAGTTTCAAATATTTGGGCTGTGATGTTGGCTACAATGTGGAAAGAGATATTGACTCCAAAATAAATAAATTTCAGACGGTGTGTGGAACAATACAGAGAACATTCAAAAATAAAATTAGAAAAGAAACCAAGATAAAAATGTATAATGTTATGGCGGTTCCCACAATATTGTATGGATGTGAAACTTGGGCTCCAGTGAAAAGACAGAAGGATAGAATACAGACGGCAGAGATGCGGTTCCTAAGACAAGTAAAAGGATGTACAAGACTTGATAGAATAAGAAATGAGGATATAAGAGAAGAATTGAAAGTACAGCCTTTGTTGGATAAAGTCACGAATTACAGACAGAAATGGATTGATCACATGGATGGAATGAGCAAGGAGAGATATCCATTGTTAGCCAGAAATTATCAAGCAAGAGGAAGGCGTGATGTTGGAAGACCTAGAAGACGTTGGGCTGATGCAATATGAAGTCGGAACGGGCAATTGCCTAATCCTTGGAGTGATGATGATGATGATGATTGTTGTTAGTGTTTCTTCTATTTTGCCAAATTGATGGTTGGTTTTTGAAATGTGTTCAGCGAAACTTGATTTTCCTCCATTTTTAATAAAGCTTGATAAATGTTCATTAAATCTTATTTTAAAACTTCTTGATGTTGTGCCTATATTATTTTTTTTCATTGTAATGGTGTAGTATGTTGTTGAGTAGTTTTGATGTATAAATGTTCAAGATTCAAAGTCTCGAAATAGCAATACTTTGCGAATATATTCACTGTTTCTCGCATGTAGTAAGTAACGCTGCCGTAACAAGACGTTGGTATAATTTGTGTAGAAGGTGGAATTGAAAAGTACTCGAACATCCTCCAAATTCACCGGATGTGAATTCTAGAGATTGTGACTTGTTGACAAAGATCAAAGAACCTCTACGAGTCATTCAATTTCAATCAAGAGTTAATATTCAGAAAGCTCTAGATCGATCAGATGAGAGAGATATCCAGAAATGGTGCTGCAGATGGAGTTTCTATCTTCCGAGGATTTGGCAACGTATAGTTGACTTGACAAGAAACTGTAAATGAAGTTCGTAATTTCAAAAGTTACCTTAATAATTGTTTGTGATGTTATAGCAGTGTTGCCATTACTTATCGAATGCTCTAGTAGTAGGTATATTATAGAAATTCTACCCCCAGGAAATACATTTTATTAAAACTAACTGAACAATCACTATTAAACTCCAGACTCTGGTAACAACTGAAATAAATGCTATTTGAACGAACTTAGAATGGTGTGAAGAATCGAATCCACCTACCCTAAAAGTACCGCTTCACTCTCCCACACTACAAAAACCACCCTTCCACTTCTCCAAGTTTAGTGCCCGATGAGCTGTGGCATCATCAGTACATCACGCATCTCAATGTGCTGTGTTTATTATACGAGTGTAACTCAGTTTATGTTTTTTTTTCACATTGCGTCATTTTGAAATAATTCTTATGTAATTAAAGACAGCATCGGCATCATGGAGGTAGGCATTATGTCACCGCTCAATGTCGCATTGTGTCATAGTTGCGAATCTATTATAATAATGATTTTTTTTTCGGGAATTCAGTAAACTATCGAACATACAAGTTGTTCGGAAATTCCCATTAAAACATTTTAGAGCTTATAGAGGAGACTGTGTAGATGACGGATTGAATAGGTACCTTTACCAGAAACGCACTTTTTTGTGCTTTATATACAACAATTTTGCATTAAGAGTTTAATTCTCCCTCGTCTGCCAGGTTTAAATGCAGAGTAATTTAATGATTTATGACTCAATTAATTACTTTGAGCGACCCAACATTCACTGATTTCGTGATAATAGCAATGAAAAAAAAACTTTGCTTTGTCGCTGTAATAATAATTATTTATACGCAAACTAATCAAACTTCTCTACTGCATTTAACAAAACTCCATGACGCGACAGGCTTAGAAGGCCCTTGGCGTACGATGCGGTTGGTGGCCTCACATCCAAATGTGTTAATCACAGAGGTAGACGTTCATCCAGTCAGTATAGGGGTGACATGTAGTTCTCAACTGGAGCTGCTACTTATTGTAACTACTCAAATTCCTCTTAATACTGGATGGGCACCGGTCCAATATTCCATGAGAAATTTTGGACGCAACATTATGTTTAATATTTATTCGCTACAACAACGGTTCGATGTGGCGACCACTAAGAGTGTTGCACACATTGTACCTACGAACATGTTCTGGTACACCTGCTACATCTTATTCTTAAAGTGACTGTGTGAAGTTTTTTTTTTATTTTTCCCCTTGACTCTAGACTTTGTCACGATATCAGTGAATGCTGTGTTGTGTAAATGTAATTAATTGAGTGATAAATAATTAAGTTGCTATCTATTTATCCCCGACAGACGCGGGAGATTTAAACGCTTAATACGAACTTGTAACGTCAGCACGAAAATGGTTCGTTTCCGGACAAAGGTTCGTATTCAATAAGTTATCAATTCAGTTGTTGTTTTTAAAAAACAGAATATTTGGCAGTAAATAGCAGAGCAAATGTATGTTGGAAGAAAGAATCCAAATAAAGCAAGTGAAACAAACTAAATATTTGGGAATAATTATAGATAACATTGAAGGTAGCAAAGATAACATAAAGCATAGAATTGAATTGAGTAGCAAAATAATGTCTTCCTTAAATTCTATATGGTGGCATAAGCATATTTGGAAAGACGCCAAAAAATATATTACTAAAACATTGGTGGAATCTATTGCAATATATATGGAAGTGAGATATGGACAATCGATAAGTACTCAATATTGTATTAATAGCTCTAGAAATTGATTATTTACGCAGAAGAGCCATAAAGATAAAATTAGTACATGTCACAAATAAGGAAATTAGAAACATAATGGAAGCAGAAATAAGCATAATTAAAATAATTGAGAACGAATCAAAATGGTTAGGACATATCTGAAGAATGGAAGATGAGCGATGGTCGAAACAACTATATCAATGACAACTGACGAGAAAGAAGAAAATAATGGAGACTAGAGTTAACATGGAAGGAAAGCATGAGGATAGCAATGCAAGCAAGAGGGTTAAGTATTGAAGATGCTCAAGAAACTAGGCTTTGGAAGTTTGGCACGGGATGACGGCAGCATCTGTAAAAAAAAATCTACTCAGTCCCTCTACAAGCCCTAGAAGTTTGTACCCAACATTCTGTACATGAAAAGCTACATCTGACTTAACCCACTCTGAGAATTCTGGCATAAAATATTTCAGAAGTAAAGGAAAACGGAGTCTACTTCGTGTTACAGTATCTTTAGGGTTAACAGTATTTCTATCTTTTTCTCACACCTATGGTATACGACACTCTATACGCGCTTATTAAAGGGGTGATCGCTACCAAAATTAACGACAAAAATGTGTTACTCTTATTACTTGAAATCAATAATAACTCTTTCATATTTCGACACAATGTCTTATCCTACTTCTTCTTCATAAACTGTTTTTTCTTTCAATCCAATCTGAATCTTTTATTCCTCGACCGATATAATCAATTTCGCCTCAATTATTAGATTTTGAATTTTCCCTCTTGATTACACATTTCTTGAAGTGATGGAACTTACTTCGGACATCATGGGGATATGTTCCTTGGATCTATACTCCCAAAGGTGACAGGTTCAAACCTAGCCGGGGACGATGATTTTTTTAGGGTGACAAAATCCAAGGGATAGGTCCTCCGGGAGATACTTTAAATCCGTGGTTCTCTAGTCTGAAGTTCCTCGGGTTCGTAAAACGATCCTCAAGAATAAATTATAACCTCTGAGCAAAATTTTACCGAACTTTCCCTTTCAAGTAATACTTTAGTTGTTTACTAGATGTCTCACTGGGATGATTTACTGACCACGTGTCACTTGTTGATATGTGTAGGGAAATAAATGTGACTAAATTAGCTTGGTCAGGAAACTCCAGATATGGAGCACCCATCTCTCCACGCAGGATGAACGGCAGTATACTATAATACAATTATTATAGTAATCGTAATATCATAAGCTCGATTTGTATCTTTTCGCCAAGTCCCTTACGGTCGATATACAAATACTTTATTAGTTACTCTAATTCATAATACCGGAACCATTTTAATTTTTACATATTTTATAAACGAGACTATATCTATATCTAATATATGACCCGGTTGATTAGTAAATACCACGTTTGCCGGTCCAAAAACGACTGGAGTCGATAGTCTTTTTCAAGACGTAAAAATATTAAATATGACTTCCTGCTGTAAAGAAAAGAAAGCTAGCAAAAATGAATTGGTTACACGAGGAAAAATGAAGTAAATTTATAACAAATATCATATAACAATATGGGTATCATCAGATGAGAAACTAGTTGGTTTTAAGAGTAAAAAAGAGGGAATATTTGAGAGAGAAGATTAATAATCTCGAAATGAGTTTAAAAAAAATATGAACATCAAAGAATTATATCAGCGAATAAAGATAGAAAGAAATGTTTTCGAGCTGAAACAAATATAATTATGAATGAAAATGGGGATAGATATCATAGGTAACACACAACAACAAAGAATTACTCGCAGGCTCGAAATGTATCAATACCTATGTTTTCGGACTCGCAGAAGACGAAAATGATATTAGTTTTTTTCTAATCACCTAACCGGAGTCAGATATTTCGACGACAACCTTTAGCAGAAGTGATGGTTTCCATGAGAGTCGCAGGCGCTATTGTCTCTCAAACTGGTCACCGTTCTTTTTCTTTTGCGCGGTTTTATTACTCTTAGGGATTGTTAAATCCTCAGGAATACATAGGTATACAAAATTTCCTGATTGTCACTGTCAAATACGTGAAGTAGTGGCTTGTAATACCTTGTTCTGTGCAGTTCGTCTTACATTATATCATTGTGATTGTGAAGTGTCGATATATGCATTATTGTGTATCATTATAAAGAAGTTGAATTAAAACAATCTACTATAATGTATTTGAATACGTAAGTTTTAGTGTTTTTATAATTTTGCAATGTCTCGCCGCTGTAAGAATTCTCCTAATTTATTCTGTTTACGTATGTGGAGAGTATTGTACAAAATCTCAGCGCAGAACTAGTTATAAAGGCGTACAATTTATTTCGGGAACTATAGTAAATTTGGAGATACTGATAAATATTAGACCCCCAATTTTTGCTGTACAAACTGCCAAAGGATTTTAATAGGGTGGTTTAAAGGTTCGCATTCGTGCATGTCATTTTCCATTCCAATGTTGTGGAGGGAACCTACGGACCACATCACTGACTTATTTCTGTATGGTCAATATATCTAGTTTCACTTTAAAAAATAAGAATTCTCTTCAGTATCCAAATTTGCAGTCAGCCATGCGACCTGTTAAACATAGTGATTCTTCACCCTAACTTGGGTGACGTCAGTGATGAACATGGCGAAAGGTTCCACGAAGACATTTTAGAAATGGATAGGCGTTATAAAGGGAAATCACTGACCAAAATGCTTGCTGATTACCGCTTGCAACTTATCACAGACGTTTTGGAGTCATCTTATCGGCGTAAGTCATCCAGGAAAAAGTTTTGAAAGGTGAGATTTTTGCTACAATTTAAGCATTTGTTGTAACGTAACTACTTACTTATCCTTCTTAAAAAAATATTTTAACTTTTTGGATCTTATATGATTTGGTTTTACATAGATCAATTGCTTCTAGCAATATTATTGCAAAAAAAATGAAACTAAATGCAGAGAAGCAATAATATGCGAAATATGACGAAAAACGTTCAACACGTCCTCGCAAAAAACTGTTAGGTTATAGAGAAAAACGGACTTCAAATTCGAAATCAGCGTATGCCAATTAACTAAAATCACCTATTTTCATTTCTGCGAGCGACAAAATGTTCAAATTTGTTATTGTGTGTAATCAGATACTACTTTAATGAACTCTGAATACTTACAATTCAATATATTTGATGACGAATAGTTTTTACTGTTACTTAATACCATCTATGTTATCAGCAATGTCCACCGTAGATGTTTCCTCATACGCAACGGGCCCGGGTTCATTCCCCAGTTGCGACAAGTTTTCTAGGTGATATTTTTCTTTATTGACCTGGAAGACAAATGTCAGGAATCTTTAAGACCCAAATTGTTCCCGAACATCATCTGGTCTTCACAATCATCCATATTATACTCTTCGTGATTAATATGAATGTATGAATGAATGGTATGTGAAATGATTGTGTTATCTCGAAGGTGGCCCCGCATTAAGATGATCTGTTCGAGAGTTTCAAATCCTCTTTCGACAGGTCGTGTTCATTTACGGTACGGAGACGTGATGCACATTAAAGTACCTACAAGGTAAGGTTAAACTAACATGAAGAGAGAAAGAGAGAGAGAGAGAGAGAGAGAGAGAGAGAGAGAGAGAGAGAGTTTACCAGTAACTTCTTGATCCTCCATTTTAGACATTCTATGTCGTTGCCCATTGTGCTGGTTAAGGTACTAGCATGCCTCCTTTCTGACTAGCGGGCTCTAATTCAGTACTAGGTGGAGTTGAACATTTTAATTGTTACATTAATTTAATTCCAAAATTTTCAATCTCGGGGTGTCACAGGTGTCACTGTACAATTTTTAATCGCTAGATTATTTACCAGATTCCTGCATTAACTGGCAAACCTCTCCGCTATACACATGTTGAGAAGGCATCAGGTACTGTTGATAGCGATTCTTCCGTCGGATGAGGACGTTAAGCCTGGCGGCCCACTTGGTGTTTTTTTTATAGAAATAGGCTACTTGCCGGCACCGGGTTTCACCTTCTCTCTTCTTTTCATCATCATAGCTCCTACAACACACTTTACACTACACAAACATAAACATGCACTCATCCTACACTCATCTCTGCACAATACAAGTACAGTAAAAGCTTCTTATTCGCGGGGGGATATGTTCCGTAAATATGCAGCGAATACAGAAACCGTGCATATTGAATGGTAATTTGTATGGGATAGCGGATACGTTCCAAGGTTCCAAAATAAAATAAAAGTTATCAAAATAAAATCAATTTAATGAGAGATTTTGAACAATGTCTATTAATTATTACTCTCAGGGATAGGCAAGGGCTTAAAGAGCTTAGTAATTTTTCCTGTTTTGCCGCTTTTAAAATGTCTTTCAGTTCAGATTGATATTCAGCTGAGAATTCAGCGATATAATTCCTTATTTTGTCTTCGGTTTCCTTGATGAATCGTACAGTTGATTCATTAACATTGAAACAGCGTGATATAGACGCAAACGTCTCGCCAACGCGTAAATGGTCAAGCATTTCTGTGAGGACGGCATTTATAACGGACATAGAGGCACGTGAAATACGACGGCGGTGGCTTTTAACAACGAACTTTAGGCTTAGTAACAATAAGGTTTGTTTTACTTTGATATTAATTTGTCTATTTGGTTTGAATCACTCTTTGTAAAAGTCGCCTTGGCACGTGCCTGCAGTAAATAAAAAAAAGTTGCCGATGTGTTATTAAAGGATACTAATCATTTTAATATACCGACTGGATCCACGAATAAAGACATTTCTAGCCGCGAATACAGGAACTGCGCCGCAATTTTTTAAACCGTGAATAAGTAACTTTTACTGTATACGTCATCTATGTAAAGTGGTCTGCCGAAGTGGTGCGTAAATTGAAAATAGATCATCTTAACGCCTCTATCCGCCCAGAGTGGAACCTGAAGCACATAAAGTGCAGTGAGTGGTATTAGAACACACACACATTTTAAAGGTATACATGATGGAACATGGTCTCAAAGTTTTTCAGGTTTCATGGATGTTAGTTGAGTGTTTTGATATAAGGAAATAAGAATGAAACATATTGTAATTCTGTACGTAAGTTCATCTTCTTTATTTTAGGCTGAAACACGTGACGGAAGAGCTGTTTTCTTAGCTCGACATCGTTTTTACTTCATATAAAGACTATATAAAAAAAGTTCTTTTTGAGAATCATTGAAGCGAGACAAACAATTACAGGAGCTTCATTGTACACAATGGCGTTCTTGTCTTTCAGCTACTGGCTTCCACACTGTGAGTTGCAAGAATGTCTTTATTATTACTCGCTTCAATTTACATCGCGGTTTAATAGATAGTCTCAGGAATTCAACGAAACAGGGAGGTTATAACTCTTTTATGAAGAGAGACTTGCGTGCCTTCATACTTTTATTCAAAATTTCTCTGACAAATTAAGCTATTATAGTGGTTATATAATACATGAGGTTTTTTTTTTCGATTTCTGAAACTAAATCATACAATTTTTATTGCGTTTAATATTTTACCATCATAGATAACACAAAGTTCTTGGATATTGCTTCACTGTAGATTGTAAACAAATGAAAAAATTAAATATATAAAACAGTTATTCTTCCACCTAATTTATGAATGCAAGCTTGGACTCTTAGGTTAAGGGAGGAGAAACGATTATAAGTATTTGAGAATAAAGTCTTTAGGATTTTTTTGGGCCAAATAGAAATGAGCAGACAGTCGAATGGAGAAAACTGCTTAATAGTGGCTACATGATCATTATGGGAAATCAGATATAATAAGAACAGTTAAGTTTTGTAGATTGCGGTAGGCAGGACAAGTGACACGAATGGGAATGAAAAAGGGCTATGGAAACTCCTTGTAGGAAACCAGAAGGAAAGTATCCAGTAGGTACAGGGATGAGGTGGGAGATTAATATTAACCATGATTGGAGGGAGGTATATTATACAGGGGGTGAATGGAGAAAATTATCTCAGGGTAGGGTTGTATGGAGAGGCTATGTCAACAACCATGTACCTAGGGGTTCGATAGCGTCAGTCGGATAGTTAGTTAGGGACAAAAATGACGTATATTGATGGTATTTTACGTAGCTGTCATAAATTGATTTTCTACGATATAACGGTTAAAAAATTAGGCTATGTATTTCTTAAACTAGCAACATTTTGCCAATAACTTCGATTTGCTGAGGAATTCGCTTAGTTTACGCACTGTTATTATTATTATTATTATTATTATTATTATTATTATTATTAGAACTATAATGAGAACAAGAGGACTGGAGGACATGGAGTGGATGGATAGGGACGAGTGGAGAAGGAAAATAAAAACATAGGCACAGAAAGTTGTGTAAACATTGAAAATCTGTATATAAATAAGATATTTATTATCATTATTATTATTATACTATATTTTATTGCTGAAATAATGAAAGAGCATTTTAAAAATTGGGTACAGTGTGAAAGTCTTTCAAGTTTATGTGATCTCATATCGAATTTTAACAGAAATACACACAATAATAATGTTTAATAAGATTTATACTGTTATCAATAAGGCTAAGATTTCTATACAATATTAAGAAACAAAATATGTACGTATGTATGTAATAATATAAGTTAAAGTATATATTAATATATAAGATGTTATTAAAACATGTAACATTAAACAAATTAAAATGTAATCTTCGTATATATTTTATATTGCTTTTTATTTAATTTATTTTCTTAGCCTGGTGGAGTTCAGGCCATGTGGTCTTCTCTTCCACTCACCAGGACAATCATACGTTACATGAAAATATAAAAAAACACAATAATATTAGATATTATACGAAACGGTTATCTGGTCAAACTGAATAATAATAATAATAATAATAATAATAATAATAATAATAATAATAATATATAACGATACGATAAAGTTAAATATAATTAGTGTTAAATCTAATTAAAGAATATGTACACAAAAGAAGAACTGATACAATCTATTATACAAAAAAAATAACAAAGTAAGTATTAAACTGTAAAGAATCTATCGCTTACATATATAGGCCTGTTTGAGACATTAGGTAGATATACACATAAATCTTAATACTTTATTATTATATAAAGAAATAACAAATTACACTGAGCAACAAAAAATAAACTTTTTTTTTGTCTCAGAATGAAAAATATGTGATTCTGATAGTATTTTTTCTCCTGAATTCAGATATGATATCGGTTTTTCTCCATCACGCAAGTTTTCCGAGATACAGGAATTTATAATTTCAAAACACTTTAATATTTCATACATTCGCAACTACACAATATTCGAACATTCGGACTCACCTAGAAAGTAAGAAATAACGATTTTCTGCTATATTTCGCCTGTAAAGCATCCCTCTTGATGGCACAACAATAATCGGCCAGCATATTAGGATTCCATTTGCCTTGATATATCTTTTCCATACCTGAAATCTCCTGAGTTAGCTCATTTGAGTTTATTTTACAATGGACAAATGGACGAAAAAACGTTTATTAAAAAAAATATTATTTAAATCCATTACCGGCAATTGAAATTGAAATAAAAAGACTCTGGGTGATGGAGAAATTCCGAATACATATTTGGGAACACGATAAAAAACTGCATTAAGTACAACTATCGATACTCATGAGACAAACATCATGTTGACCAGTGTTATTAATTGTTAAAAAAATACTTAAGGAAATGTTTATATCAGTTAGTTTAATAAAAAAATTCAGTTTGTTTCTGAAATATGTTAAAGTTTGGCAGTCTCTGACATAAGATGAAAGAGAATTCAATGTTCTAGCAAGAGAAACTATAAAATATTTGGAGTCGTAAGTAGTTCAAGATGAGACCAAGATTGAAGAAGTGGACGAAAGGCACTGCTTAATGCTTAATTGAGTACTCGAGATATTAATGCGAGAAATATTATCTTCCAGACAGCATATATTATGTAACTTTCGGAAGTTTTTTTTTTTAAATTGAGAGGGAGAATATGCAGTTTTATATCTAAAAAATGAAAAAAAGTATCGATAGTAATTCTGCCCGAAGGCTGGTCCTTCACTGCATTTTCATGATATGCTTGCAGCTTTACTAGAGAATTGTATGTGTGGTAGCTTCCCGTTGCTTTCCACGCCGGTGAAGGATGATGATGATGGCATATGATTTCGGGGACCGTTTGGGCCTTAAAGTTTTCCTGACATTCGTCTTACAGGTGAGGAAAAAACTCCGATAAAAACCTCACCCAGGAAAACTGCCCCGACCGGGTATCGAACCCGGGCCCGCTGCGTGACAAGGCAGCACGCTACCTCGAGACCACTGCGGTGGACAATATATATATATATATATATGATATGTAGATTTTCTAATTCGTGGATATTTTTAAATTTAGCTATAGGGAAAGAATATCGGTTTAGGTTATTCGTCACTATATGTAATGTATTTTTAATGTAAGTTGTGTATCTGTTGAATTTTGAGGTTGTGATTCACTGGGAGTGTATTCCAAAATGACGTGGGGTCGATGCGGAGCTTTATTCTCAACAACCAGAACGAGTTCATTAAATTGTTTAGGGTTGCCGGTTCAAATCGACCAGACCCCATACTACATGAACAACCATGACAAACATTCAGGAATTTGGAAGAATCGAACTGCTACCATACCCAGCACATAGCCCCAGTATTACGTCTTTAAATTGCCATCTGTTTCGATCCATGGTCCATTTCGCCCAATTCTTGCGTGATATTACAAAACCTTTGAAATCGTGGGAAGTGGGTCTGAACGAATTCTTCAGATCTAAAGCCAGACTGATACCGTAATGGTTTAATAAATGTCGCTAAAATATTGCTCAACATCAAAGAATAGCATGGTATCTACTTCGAGAGAGTAGTTTAATTTCTTGCCAGAAAAAAATCAAAATATTGTTTAAAAAGAGACATTACTTATGAGAGAGTTGTTATAATAAAATACAAATCCTAGCACTAGATATAACTGAAATAAAGAATGCATGGTTTGCTGTGAAACATATAACATTTCGCACATGTTTATGTACACATTTCGTTTCCATCAAATATTGGAATAAACATAGTTTCAAATTAATACAAAAAGTAGCCATATTTCGTATTCCACAAACATTGCGTTTATGTACTTTTTTGTGTGGTGTAACGTTTGCGCGTTTGATATGGAATGTGCTATCAATGCAAATTCTCACATGTACTAGTACTTTAGTATATGATAAAAACCTCTTTGAATCATTATGCCTTTAGGAGTTCTAGAGCATTTTACATCAAACGTGAATGTTTTTACCATTAATGATAGCCTATAGGTTGAGTGTTGTGACGTCAATACAAATGTTTTATTTTGATTACGTGGAATTGGTATGTAGCATTCTGCATGATACTGATTTCATATTCATTTTTGTAAATTTTGACAACAGATTCAAATAATTTCTTTAATTGTGACAGTCATTACTGCCATGTTATTCTGCTCTGTTTCCTGATTTTGTATTAAAATTATGTTAATAATTTCAATACATCACAATTAATTATTTTTCAAAAAGTAAAATGTTAAGTTTTCTACAATACTGCAGGGTCGCTTATTGTTATAATATCATAAATTAGTTGATAAATCACTGAAAATATCCAAGGGAGAAGGCCTCCGGGAGGAACTTTCAGACGTGGGGTCCTACTGTGAAGATTTTCGGGCTCATAAAAAAACCAAACCTAAATTAGAGCATCTGAGCAAAGCTTAATCAGTCTTTTCCAGCCAAGTTACACCTTATTTATCCCTTATTTGAAGATGGGATTATTCCCGAAAGGCCTATCTTTTTTATAATCTAAGAAATTGAGGAAACAGACCTTTAAGGTATGTAATTTTATAATTCTAATATTGGTGTCTGACACCTCAGGAATTTTATCAAGAATTTTATTAATGTTTACCTATTTGCTTATTAGATATCGGGGCATGCCACGCCGTAGCATAGATGGTTAAGGCAATACGCTATAAATTGGAAGGTGGGGGGTTCGAGTCCCGCCGGGGTCAGGATTTTCAAACTGACCCTTACCTTCCCTCTGCTGGCACCATGATCCTGGGGTTGACTCAGATTCAAACAGAAATGAGTACCAGACGCTTGTTCAGGGGGTAAAAGCGGCCGTCATGCAGGGCTGACATCCCGGCTGACATAATTTGCCAATTTTCTAGAAAAAGTGGCAGACTTAATCTCCTACTACCCCAAGGGTCTCTTATGGCCTGTAGTGGGATCACTTTACCTTTTACTTATTAGATATCTCCTTGAGACCATGAGCTAACCACTTTTCACCCACTGACAACTCTAGAGAAATAAACATAACGAAATTAGCTTTTTAAGTAACTGCCTCAAGGGAGCACCATTGCAGCATGTGATTATGTACTGTACAGACAATTGATAAATAAAACAAATTATTTGTACTTGCTGAAAGAATGATCTTTGGATAAAGGCGGCCATCAATAACTTATGTATGAATGACACTTATTATAGACTGTCTCTTACCATCACAAGGGCCTCCTAAGGGCTGTTGTGTGATCACTTTAACTGTACCTATTATAAAAATGGCCTGTGTTATTTAAAAGATTGTATTCATTTTTAAGTGTGTTTTTACGCTAATAAATAGTATTAGATTGAGTGGGTCACGAGTTTGAAAAGTTGGGGCTCATAGAAGAACCTGAAGCCTAAATTAGAGCCTATGACCAAATTTTAATTACCTTTCTCACCCACGTGTTACCTTAATGGGTTACTTGACTTTTATTTGAAGCGATATGCTAACCTCGTGTCACTCCTGATTCTGTAAGGAAATATTTGTAATTAAATTAGCTTGGTTACGAAACTCCCGCTAGTGAGCAACCTTGTCCCACGTGAGGATGTACGGGCCCACACACACACACACACACACAAATATATATATATAGGCTATATATATATATATATATATATAGTGTGTGTGAGAGAGAGAGAGAGAGAGAGAGAGAGAGAGAGAGAGAGAGAGAGAGAGATGGGTATTTTTATTTTTTTTTTTCACGTATCGTCCTCCACTTTTCATGTTTTGCTGTTGTACGCTCTAAATCTGGTACAGTAAAACATGTTTAATCCGGAATGTGAATAATACGGGTATCTGTCCAATATGAACAGATTTATTGGTCCCGGCGAAATAATAGTAATTTTATGTGCTTATTTTGCATAAAACGGAATCTGTCCAACGCGAAAACGGAATGGTATTTCTACACAATTCTTGAATAAAATTATAAAGCGGAAAGACAGAGAAATAAATTAGTTTCCACTTCATTGAATTCCCCTTAGGCCAAAAAAACAATAAGGAATGATTTCTGCCTCCGGGTGAAATAGAGATTCTACCTATACCTGAAATTTTATTTCACCCCACTGCACACCCGTTATACGAAATACAGATTCCTGTCTTACAAATAACCATTGCACTGTAAAATCTTAAATTAGTTTAAGTTCTGAAACCGAACTTTCACAGGTAGCGTTCTGAATTTACGGAATAAAGATGGCTAAAGCATATGCATCATTGTCATTAAACGAAAAAGTGAAAGTGATTGAAAATAAATCTCCAAATTTCTGGACGGATGCTCCAAAGTCAAGCTCTAGCTGGTGCTAAATCCTTAGGGAATAACGATTTCAAGGCATCTTTAGGTTGGCTGGACAGTTTTAAAAAAGACAAAATGTCGTGTGGAATGAAATTTGCGGGGATACAAAGAATGTGGGCGAAAGCGTAGTTAGTGAGCGGAAACCGAAACTGCGTACTTTAATTTCAGGATACGCACCTAAGAGACATTTTTAACGCTGACAAAACGTGACTTTTTTCGCGCGTTACCGTCGAAGTCGCTCAAACATACTATACTTCACTTTTCAAAGGCAGTGGAACTACAGTTAATCCAAGGTGCGTAAAAATAAATATACGATACTCTATAATCTAAGATTATTAATAAGTTTCAGTTTTTTTGTAGAGCGGAATTTTGTCTAATGTGGAAAAAACAATGGTCCCTTGCGTTTCCGTTATGAGCAAGTTTTACTATAGTATGTTTTACCCTCGCTATATTAACGACACCCTTCTATCCTAATCCGATTTTTGTAGACTAATCTTTACATATAAAAATTCAGCTTGCATATGTTAGTGATTTATATACACCTAAAAACCCTCAACAGATCTTCAAGACAATTAGTTCATACAGGTTTTCAATTACAGCGAGTATTTAGCTGCTATCCCTTAACCTCCAAAAACTATAAGACGTGTAGTAGTTAATCTGAAACGCAAATTAAAAAATCGCTCTAGCGGTCGCAATTTTCTATTATTCATAACGAAACTCAATATATGCTATTAAAATATACCGAGGTTGTTATTGTCAAAAACTCGGCGATATCCGAACGTTAGAAATGGGGCTTTATCTGAAATCCGAAATTAAAAAGACTAACAACCGTCATATTTCTTTCGTCGCAATGTATACCATACACTTTAAATCATCATCAGCATCAAGGATTAGACCTTAAGATATCTTCCGATCTCATGTTAGAGTTGATTTGTCGATCTTTTACTGGGTCTTCCTAAATTTCTTCGTCCTAGTGATTTGTAATCAAGAATCTCTTTCGGGATTCTATTGTTTTCCATTCTATTGATGTGGTCCATCCATTCATGTCTGTATTGTGCAATTCTATCTAATAGTTTGAATATATTAGTTCACTTCTTATTTTAATTTCTTTTTTCGATCTCACACTCCTCAAAAACCTAATTTCTGAAGTTTCTTTTCTTCTTTCCTGATTTTTGGTTAAGTAGTGTTGGAACCGCCATTGTTTTATAAAATTTTAAAAGTGTCTCCTTTCTAGTTCTATCAAATTTCGTTTTATGGTGCCACACATATAATTAAATCTGTTAATTTTGTTTGCATTGTCTTAATTTTTTTATATGACACATTATATCCCAGATAATTAAAATTGCTCACCTTTTCTATTGTTTTATTGTATAATTGGAGTTTTACTCTTAGTGGCTTATACCCTCGAAAAGCTAAAACTTTTGTTTTTAAAGGAGATATTATAGAATTTAATTATCATCTAATTTTATTTTACTTATTCAACTAAAAAAAACAATATTTAATTTTCTTAGGTGTAACAGCGCACGCCGAGTATTAACTATCATATTTTTTATTTAGGCGTAGAGACACGCTGTATTTTACATTTAAGTTAAATATTTTAACAATAAGATCTCAAATTATTTTAAATTGCCCTGACATGTAAATGATAAATCGCTCAACTCACAAAGCGACACAACGACTTATAACTGTGGTTATTTTGATCACTTGATCTTCTGATTTCCAATCATAAGTTATAATTTACCAACATTGGAAGGATATAGATTTATTAATTGTAGTGTGCATGGAGAGCAGTATTGAATACACGTTAATTGTTCGGCCCTCATAAATCAAGTGGTTTCGAGTGTATCAAGAAAGATGAATCTGAGTCATCAGAGACCGTAATGTGACCCTTGAGGTATCACGTAATGGCGCTTAACATCATCAACTCTGTTTGTGCAGCCTAATTGGTCTTACAATTATGTAGCTATCTCTAGATATCTTGTAGTATTCCATCTTGTAACGTTATACTTATTTCACTGTTTAAGCATTCAAACTTTAAGCAAATTGCTAAGGACTGTACCCATTGAGTTTGTAGACCTACTCATGAATTAACTAACTCATTCACTGACACTATCAAACACGGAGGTTCATGGCCACATGCGCTCCAGACTTCTCTATTTGAAGCTAATATTTTCCAATAATCCCCTGCATAATTCACTTATCTCAAAACATGCTAAAGTTATTCACCGACCAAATATTTTGCTTACTTATTAGGCGCTTTCCCTCTGGTTTTCTTAAAAGGAGTTTCCATTCCCCTCTTTCATTCCCCATTCGTGCCATATGTCCTGCCAACCGCAATTTGCGAGACCTACCTGTTCATATTACATCTGGTTTCCCATAAAGATCACTGTTATGTAGTCTTCTCCATTCAGATCTATGTTTGTCTCTATTTGGTTCAAGAACTTAATTCTCAAATACTCGTAAAGTTTTCTCCTTCCTTAAAGTAAAAGTCCAAGTTTCGCATCCATATAACTGGAAGATTAACACTTCTACGTATTTTCAGTTTGACTTTTTTAGGTAAGTTGGCAGGACTAATCATAAGTTGGATTCGTTTCGCTTGCATACGATCTCTCCAGACCTTCTTTCTGGAGGAATTAGTTAACTGAATCATCGATTCTAGAAGTTTCGTTCTCTCTTACTTTCTATTCCAAATGAATCCACAATGGAACATGAAGGTTCGTGGCTGGGTGCGGAAATATATTCTCCGTACTTCCCTATTCTAAGCCAATATTTTCCACTAATCCCCTGCATAATTAATTCACTTCTCTCAAATCATACTAATGTTATCCTCCGACCTCATTCTTGGTCTACCTACCAGGCGCTTTTCTTCTGGTTTTCCTACAAAGGGTTTACATCTCTCATTCGTGCCACAGTCTCGCAGTCTACGAGGCTTAACTGTTTTTATTACATCTGGTTTCCCTTAAAGATCATGTAGCTCACTGTTAAGCAGTCTTCTCCATTCCCCTACCTGTTTGTCTCTCTTTGCTCCAAAAATGTTCATAAGAACTTTATTCTCAAATACTTGTAAACTTTCTTCCTCCCTTAAACTAAAAGTCCATGTTTTACATCCACATAATTGGGAGAATAACAGTTCTATATATTGTAAGTTTGAATTTTTTTAAAGAAGTTGGTAGGACTCCTTATAAGTTGGATTTATGTTGCTTGTAAACGATCTCTCCAGACCTTCTTTCTGGAGAAATCAGTTTCCTGATACATCGATTTTAGAAGTTTCGTTCTCTCGTACTTTCTATTCGAAATGAGTCCACAATGACATCCAGACGATTCTGACAATAGCATATAAAAGGAGATGCGAGTAGGTCGATGGACCAGTCGGGTTCGATTTGTAAACTCGTAAAAGTGACACAAGTGCGAAGACAAATATATATGTTGAGTGAAGCCATCTGTGAAGAGAAGTCTCTATTAATAGACAATTATATGTGTGTATATGGAGCAGTTCTATCAAATAAATAAAATAATGTAAATTGTAAATATTTGCGAGTTAAATTAAAGAAATTCCATCAGTACCTAGGCTAATACCATCCACGACTATATATATATATATATATATATATATATATATATATATACATATGTTTATCTTGTATGTGTGTATTTTGAATTTAGTGCTGCTAAAAGAGTTTTACTCTCTTAGCTTTTCTTGTTCATTTAAAGGGAGTGACGAGAAAAAAGCTTAAGCTTAACGGCCTTAAAATCCTTGTGTGTGGGTGTATTTTTAGTGTATGGTGTTCATTGGTGTTCTATACTGTAGTGTAGTGTGTATCTGTGTAGTGTCTACGACTTGTATCAGTCTGTTGTCATGTGATTCGTATGTCTCATGTTGCTTACGTGCTGGTTGTCTTATCGAGTGTTGTATGTATGAAATTTCAGCTATGTCGTCTAATGGGCAATTTGAGTTTGTCTGTCAGCATATAAGATTATTCTTAGGGCTTTATCTTGTACAATTTGAAGAATTTAAAGATGTGATCTTGCTGCGTGTCCCCAGGCTGGACTAGTATATGTCATGAGTGTTCTGTTGAGTGTTTTATATAGGTTGACTTTGTGTTTTGTTGTAAATGTGTGAGAAGTGAGTAGAGAATAGATGTATGAGACTCTTTATAGAGCCTGATTATAAGTCAAGATGGATGCAACATCATCTTCGAATGGTGGATCATAGGATCCCCAATCAGATGTCAAGCTATTAACTTGCATGAATATAGAAGACCTGGACGTCCAATCAAAATACTCTGGATTGTATTACTATTCAGGCCGAAACTGGTCAACAAATGACCTGAATTCGTGAACGGACATTATTCACACACATGTATGTGTGCGTGTATATATATAGGCTATATATGGTATGATAAGAAAAATAAATGCCTGGACGGGATTCGAACCCGGATCTTATATATGTATTATATTCTCCATTATTACTAGATGTCGCGAGAACTCAGTCTTCACTGCCATCTAGTAGCTGACTATAACAAGTAAGCAAATTAAAGAGAATATTTTTACCTTATAGCAGTGACGCTTTATAGATGTTATAATTAATTTTTTAACATTGAGCAATGCAAGCTTAATATGGTATGATAAGAAAAATAAGTGTTTGAATTGGATTCGCCTGGTAGTGTAATGGATATCACGCTGAGGTACAGACTCAGAGATCCGGGTTCGAATCCCGTCCAGGCATTTATTTTTCTTATCATACCATATTAAGCTTGCATTGCTCAATGTTAAAAATTTAATTATAACATATATATATATATATATATATATATTTTACTCTTCCAAATTAAGTCTACACGGCAAGAGGGGAAGTGTGTTAGCGCTAATATTACTAAACTATTTCCCTATGGAAGGAAGAATCCCTAATCACGTGTGAAATATCATTATATGGTTGTTAAATAAGTCATTTAATCGACGACTGTTGAAGATTTAGGATGATTTAAAATCACAGTGGGTTTGTCAACCCACTGCAGCCTAGCAAACATAATACAGGGGCGGGAATTGGCAACATGTAATTAATAAGGTAGACAAAGGAGGAACAGCTCATTATACAGTAGTAACGTGGTTACCGGAGTATTCATTTGGTCAACGAGAACTGCAGGAGATGGATCATTTAAAAAGTATAGTATTTACCAGCGCTCCCATCCCTGCAAAATAACACAACACAAATAATTATTTATTTATTGATTTATAAACAGATTTACAATGTAATAAAACATCTTCCTGTGCCCAAAGCGTTTTATATTTTTATATTCTTTCTCCATTCTCCTCTATCTTCCCATTCCAATTCTTCTAGACCTATCTTCCCCATACCTCTTCTTATATTATTCATCCTTTTAAATCTAGGTCGACCTATCGTACCTTTCCCAGATTGAATCCGTTTCTTAGCTTTTCTGGGTAATCTTGTCTCTGGCATTCAACATACAATAATATTAATAATACTAATAAGAATGATGATAATAATAATAATAATAATAATAATAATAATGTTTTATTTAAACTGAGGTCAGGATCATAGAAAAGCAAAAATTAGAATGCAGATTTAACTTGGACGAGTATTATATAAAACCATAGTTAGATAGGCAAATTGTAGAATGCTAATCTTTCTGAATAATTTAAAAACATAGAGCATGAAGTATTGTTCTATTGCAATGAAGCATACTTTATAAATTAATTACTTTTTTTTAAAAAGTGTCAGGTGTGGGGAACAATTCACTGTCGTTCACTCAGTCCAGCTGCACTCTCCTGAACTGTGCCATTTACAACTTGTCGGTCCATTAAGTGGATCTGCACCAAGCCTTGTTCGTTAATATCTTTGGACATTAATAACCGGCTGGTTTACATGATAATCTAGAATCAAAACACTTTCTTGTCCACTATAGCAATCATTTATTCTCACAAATGAATAAATGATGTTGTTATAAGGCAATGTTCCAAAACTAGGAAATCAATAGTGTGCCAGAATAAATTATGTATCAGTTGTTTATATCTCCATTGATAATATTTTCATAAATCTTAATTAAAATCTACAATACATTAAACAAAAAATTCAAAGAAAGTAATATACTATACAACATAAATATACTGCTTATAGGCCTTTTTAAGACGTTGAGTATAATTACTGATACATATAAATACTATTGTTTTTAAAATAAAGGAATCACAAATTATTGTTTAAAAATAGATCTACTATTAGTGACATTTTTCATCAGTCAGTTAATAAAACCATTTCATACAACTTAAGTAATATTTGTTCGAAACATGAGAGTCTCATTATCCTATATTATTATTGTTATTAAAGCAAATCGATGATTAAGAGTTTTGGTTTAGATTCCAGCGGGAAGGAGACCAATAACACTTGTGTGCAGGACATAAAGAAAGCGATACATTAAAATGGATTTGAAGAACGGGACTAGGAACTTACAGAGACTTTATAAACAGGAGGAATGTAAGACAGTGGTTACAAAATGATGTGATAATTCATTGTAAAACTTTACATGGCTAACTAACTCACTCGCACTACCGGACCCTTAAATGTATGGCCGCGCGGACATAAGTTCCCCATACATCTCTATCCTGAGCTAATGTTTTTCAATCATCCCCTGTATAATCTACTTCCTCCAAATCATTATTAAAATTATTCTCCTGCTTATTATTAGTCTATCAACTGGATGTTTCCCTCAGGTTTTCCTACAAGAAGTTTCCACGCTCCTCTTTCATTTTCCGTTCATACCACACGTCTTGTCCATCGCAGTCTACGAGACTTAACTATTCTTATTATATATGGTTTCCTATATAGATCACGTAGCTTACTGTTTTGTAGTCTTTTCCACTCGCCTGTCTGTCATCTCTCTTTGGTTCAAACATTTTCCTAAGAATTTTATTCTCAAATACTCGCAATCTTCTCTCTCCCTTAAGTTAAGAGTCCATGTTTCGCATCCATATAAGGACCGAAATGGATTTTTTATAGAATTTTAAAATTTTACTTTTAAAATAAGCATTTTGAATAAATTGTAGCATATTAAAAAAATTGAACTCACCAAAAATGTATAAAAATCTGTTTTACAATTTGATTACTTAGCAAGGAGTAATAGCCTTTGGTTACTTGAAACGAATACAATATTATAGGGAAAATAATAAAATATTGGTCCTTGATCTTTAGTCCTTGGTTCAATGATATCATTAATACATTGCAGACTCAAAATGCGGTTTGTGGTTTGGTGCAGAGTTTCATTTAGAATAGAATAGAATAGATTTTAGAATAGATTTTATTTAGCCTGATGGAGTTACGGCCATGTGGCCTGGGGCCATATTTTGAAATGGCTATTAATTGTTTGGGGCTTTATTTTTTAGTGGTTGGTTATTTTAGTCACTTACGTTCGTTGCTTTAATTGTAAACTGTTGATTGCCCTACCTCGGTAGCTAGTCGGTTCCTATTTGTTTCAGGGTGAGCACTGAGATTCCCATCTATATAGGGGTCGAAAGGAGAGCTGCGTAGGAACAAACAATAGTTAATTATTTAAATTACTTTATTTCTATTCGCTGCCAACCTAATTGCACTTTACACTGTATGAATAAAACTTTTGTGTTACGGGTATTCGATATCTCAAACTTATGAGGACTCGAACTACTAAATGATTTAGAAAGTGGAGAAATGTTTACTAAGTCCGTAATCGTTGTTCCGAGACATTATTCAAACAATATAATTTATACCTTCTCTCCACGAATTGTTAAGTGTAATTGTTAGTTTTTCCTCATGAATTTCGCATGGGAGTCAGGAACCTTTATTTCTATATATGGTTGTACACCCTAACTCTGATTTTAATTGGTTAGAATTTTCAATCACATGTCTCCTGGGGGCGTAATTGTATTTTTATTAAACTCCCGCCTATTTCTTAATTTCTTCTCACCGCTAGGGACTTTTTCTACAGTTTGGGCTTCCCGCGGCTGTACATTTTGAAGTACCGTATGTAGTTTTCTCCCAAATGTGATGTTTTCAACTAGACCCGGCTTAAGAATTCCTGGTGTACTTTGAGGGCTAGATATGTACGACCTCTTCGTATTTAGGTTTCCCACCGCTATTTGTGGGAAATTTTACATATAAGATATTTATTTAAGTTACTTTGTAGTCTATATTCAGTTCATTCTTTGTTCATTGATTAATCACTATACTAGATTAGGGCCCTATCTTATTCGCTACAGGCCTTCTCTTCCACTCACCAGGACAAACATAAATATGTTACATTTAAATACAAAAAATTACAATAATAGTACATACTAAACAATTAATTATCTGTCTATCTAAACAATAATGTATAATAACACAATAAAATTAAATACGCCTTAGGAAGTCATACGTGAACAGAAAATATAGGTATTTTACCAAAACTTCTAGAATGATTCTTAAATAGAAAAAAAAAATCGAATTAAATCACCTTTAGACTTCATAAAAAAAGTTAAATTATTATTGTCATCCATCCATAGTAATTCTGCCCGAAGGCAGGTCTTTCACTGCAATCATAGCATTTTAATGCTAAGCGTTGCAGCTTTACTAGGGAATTATAGGTATGGTAGCTTCCCGTTGCTTTCCACACCGGTGAAGGATGATGATGATGGCCATATGATTTCGGGGACCGTTTGGGCCTTAAAGTTTTCCTGACATTTGTGTTACAGGCGAGGAAAAACCCCGATAAAAACCTCACCCAAAAAAAAAACTGCCCCGACCGGGGATTGAAACCCGGGCCCGTTGCGTGACAAGGCAGCACGCTACCTCGAGATCACAGCGGTGAACTACGTATTATTGTAATAGAGATACATAAACCCAACCAATAATGGTAAATACGCTAGTAAAGTATAAAATAGAAGATAAATTATTTTAAAATTGAACTAATGAAAGAATATATACACAAAGGAATAACAGTTCGAATCTACGTAAAAAGAAAAGAAAGAATAATACAAAGAAAGTAATAAACTATAATGAATTAACCTATCGCTTATTACACAACACATTAGGTAAATGTATTGGCAAATCTTAATACTATTTTTATTAAATAATGAAAAAATAAATTATTAATTGATAAAAAGTTATATTAGTGAGTTATTTCTGTTAATACTTTTATTTTCAATTTGTTTCTGAAAGATGGTAAAGTTTGGCAGTCTCTGGCATAGGGTGGAAGGGGATTCCATGTTCTGGCTAGAGAAACTGTAAAATATTTCGAGTAATAGCTAGTGTGAAGAGGACAAAGTGCTGAAGGGATCGGGTATCTAATTTATGTGTATCAGAGAGTCTAGTGAAGCGGTGTGACAAATAATGAGGTAATGATGTGTGTAATATTTTATAGAGAAGACATAGGGAATGGATGGTTCTACGATCTTGTAGACGAAGCCATGACAATTGTTCCAGGGATGGTTTAATGTTATCAAATCTGCGTATACCACAAATAAAAGTATGCAAGAATTTGGGTATGAGCAGTATTTAGGCGAGTAAGAAGAGTATCACAATAATCAAAATGTGGCATTGCAGGTGTTTCTACTAACATTTTCCTTAGAGCAAACGGTAAACAATTTCTTGTACTATTTAATGAGTGTATTATTGAGAACATAGTTTTGCAAATGTTATTTACTTGTTTATGCTGAAAATATATAAAACTATTATTCTACCAGTTATATTATATGGGTGCGAAACATGGACTCTTACTTTAAGGGAGGAAAGGAGATTACGAGTATTTGAGAATAAAGTTCTTAGGAAAATTTTTGGACCAAAGAGAGATGAACAGAGAGGTGAATGGAGAAGACTTCATAACAATGAACTACATGGTCTTTATAGGCTTTATAGGAAGCCAGATGTAATAAGAATAGTTAAGTCCCATAGACTGCGATGGGCAGGACATGTTGCGCGTATGGGGAATGAAAGACGTGCATGTAAACTTGTTTGTAGGGAAGCCAGAAGGAAAACGCCCAGTTGGTAGACCAAGAATGAGGTGGGAGAACAACATTAACTATGATTTGAGGGAAGTAGATTATACAGGGAATGATTGGAAAGCATTAGCTCAGGATAGGGATGTATGGAGAGCTTATGTCCGCGCGGCCATGAACCCTACGGGTTCGATAGTGCCAGTGAGTAAGTAAGTAAGAAAGTAAGTATTTACTTGTTTATTCCAATTAAAATTGTTATCCATAAATACTCATCGATTTTTACTGTCTCACTATAAGGGATTTGAACCCCATTAAGTGACACATGTAATAGTCTCTGGTGACCCATAATGATTGCTTGTGACTTTCTAGGGTTAATTGAAGTCCATATTTCTCTGTCTATGCCGTTAACGAGTCATGGTCCTCATTAATGTTGGTTACCGCGTCATTTTAAGAATATTTGTCTGAGTGAAAATAGTTCTGCATGTCGTCCGAAAATAAATGAATTTTCCAATGTTTTAGGGAGTCAGATATGTCATTTATATAGATTGAAAAAAGGAATGCGCCGAGCACCAAACCCTGTGGAACTCCAGCTTTACGGTAGGTCCAAGAGGATCGTATTGTAGAATTTCCTACAACATATTGCTGGCGTTCACGAAGGTAGGAGTTGAACCATTGCGTGACACTGTCTGAAAGCGAGAGGGTTTTTTTTTTTTAGTTTAAGCAACAATAAGTCCAAGTCTACCGTGTCAAATGCTTTACCAAAGTCAAGTAGTGTAAGAATAGTAAGCTTTCGATTATCAGATGCTTGGCGTATGTCTTCTTCGTCTTCATCACTTCACAGGCTAGGCAAAATGCCTGTTCCGCCTCACAGTTGTTCTGTCCATCTTTTCACTGGCCTTCCTACATTCCTTGAACCTCTTGGCTTGTAGTTAAATGCTGCTTTTGACAATCTTGTAACGTTCATTCTTTCAACATTTCTAAACCATGTTTTCTCTATATCCTGTGATTTTATCATTTTATGGATATATATTTAACTTTGTTCTTATACTTCATTCTTTAACCGATCCATTCTTGTGCAGCCTTTTGTTCTTATAAGGAAGTTCATTTCTACACTTTGTATTCTACTTTGTAATTTTTTGGTCATTACCCAAGTTTCACTTCCATAAAGTAATGCAGGAACTGCCAATGTTTTATAAAACTTTAATCCAGTATATTTACTTGTTTCGTTCTTTAATGTTTTATATATAGTTCCGTATATAATTTGAAATTTCGACAGTTTCATATTTATGTATTTTTCAGTTTTTGTGTTTATAGTAAAATTACAAACAAAATAATTAAAATTTATTACTTGTTCCAGAGGTTTGTTGTCTATTGTAATTTTTGATCTTATATGTTCACTTCCCCAAAATGCCATTATTTTCGTTTTTTCATTTGATATTTTAAAATTATATTCTTGTCATAACTGATTTAATTAATGTAAAGACTACTGTAAATTATTTTCATTTTCTTGAATAATAACAGCATCGTCAGCATACATTAAAACATTTAATATTGTAAAATGGTCCATTCTTATACCTACATTAACATTACATTTCCAATTTTGGATGATGTCATTAATATACAAATTAAAAAGGGTAGGTGATAAATTACACCTTTGTCTTACATCTCTACTTATTAAAATTGGTTTGGTCTTTGATGTGCCTATATTTATTATAATTTGAGATTGTTCATATAAACTTCGTATCGCATAAATTAATTTTGCGGGGTAGCCATGTATTTCATAATTATCCATAACTTATCTCTGTCAACATGATCGAATGCCTTCTCAAAATCAATAAAAGCAACATGCGTCTGTAGGTTATGCTCTCTCCTTTTTTCAAATATTTGCTGTAATATGAATATATTATCTGTTGTTGATCGCCCCGTTCTAAAGCCACTTTGTTCTTCTTCTAGTATTACTTCTGCTATTATATTAAGTCTTTTATTTATAATCGTTGCATAGATTATATAAATTGAATTAATTAGGCTAATTCCTCTATAATTTTTACATTCTCTTATATCTCCTTTTTTAAACAATGATATGACTTCAGCTATATTCCAACTTTCTGGTATTCTACAGTTTCTTCAACATTCATTAAATAAATGCAATATTCTCCAATATAAAAATGTTCCACCATATTTTAAAAGCTTCATATTTATCTGTCTTCACATATATTTAGTAGAGCAGTATTTGTATTGTGACCTGTCGTGAAGCGTGATTGATATTGATATAAAAGGTCGTGTTCAGTTAGGTAGGAAGTCAGTTGTTTATGGACTAATCGTTCCATAGTTTTGAAGGGTAGATAAAGTACTATTGGGTTGAAAATCGTTCGGAGTTAAGGGAGTTTTTACTTTTAGGGATTGGGCTGTATAAATGTCTAAGTTTGACATTTCTGATAGTTTGAGTAGCCTTGTTATTTAGCTGTTTATAGTGATTGAGATTTATGTCAGTTTTGGATGCTGAAAAAAACATGTTTACACATCATTGGCAGCCTTGAAGCTGTATTTTGTACTGACAATCTGAAAATGAAGGGGGGTAAATTATTCTGCGCATTAATTGATTTTAAGATGGCATTTGATACTGTGGACCGAAGCGCACTTTGGGAAAAATTAAATCGGAAAGGATTGTCTCATAAAATGATACATGCTTTAATGTCAATTTATAAATATGTTAAATTTTGTATAAAAGTAGACCAAGGGCACATTACAGAGAGCAGTGAAGCCAATCGGGGACTGAGACAAGGTTGCATTTTATCACCAATGCTATTTAATCTATTCGTTGATGACATTGTAGACGTAATGCTAGAAGGAGAAATTGAGGCTCCGGAGATAAGAAATGTTAAAGTCCCAGTCCTGTTGTATGCAGATGATTTAATTATCTATTCCAAGACAATCAAGGGATTGCAAAGAGGTCTTGACCTACTGGAAATATACTGTAGGAATTGGGGATTGACTGTAAATGTTAGTAAGACAAAAACAATTACCTTTAAAAATGGGACGGTTTATGGTAGAGCAGAGGAATGGAAATACAGAGATCAAGTACTTCAAAACGTGAAACATTTTGAATATCTTGTTACGACGTTGAAAATGTACGGGAAGTGGAAAAAACATATTGATATAGCATTATTTAAAGGGAGGGGACAACTTAACAGTGTACTCGGTATTCTGGGTCGAGTGCCTGATATTCCAGTCAGCACATTAGAAAAAATGTATGGAGCGATGGTCAGGCCAGTAATGCACTATGGTAGTGAGATTTGGGGTTTCCAAAGAACGGAAGTACTAAATAAGGTATATACGCATTTTCTAAAGTATATTACAGGACTTAGTAAGGCCGTTTCTAACTGTGGAATTTTATATGAATTCGGGTCATTCCAGGACGACATAAACTGTAACATTCGTGTACTCAAATACTGGTTGCGAGTAATCCAAGGTGAACAAACAATGCTTAGAGCAATTTGTTACGATCACCAAATTAAAAACATAGATGTTAAATTTTGGGCAGACGAGGTTAGGGGAGAACTCCAAAAGATCGGGATGGGCTGGATATGGGAAAAAGGGACTGAAAATCTCAAGAACGTGTGGAGAAAAATAAGGAGGAGGTACTTAGATATAAACCAACAAGATACTTTCGTCGAATGTACAGGAAAACGCTCACTGTGTTTACAAAGAGACCTAAAACACGTCTGGGGAAAAGAATCGTATATACTCAACCTAGGATTTAAGGAGAGATCAGGGCTTGCTTGGTTTAGGCTAGGGGCATGCAAATTTCTAAAAATTAGCGACGATCACGATATGCGAATATGTCCAAAGTGCGGGAACTTTGAAGATGAGATACATATATTAGGAAAATATAATGATTTAGAATATTGGAGATGTCAGTTATTACCGGAAAGATTTCTAATTTCAAATCGGGAAAGATTGGCATGCTACGAGTTATTGGTAAAACGAGAAAATTGGATAAACCCCTCGGTAAATTTCTGGACAAAACGCGGAAAATAAGGACAACACTCATTCATGAATAAATATATGTTATAAAAATGCAATACCATTAATTCTTAACAATTATATATAAATTAATTAGTGTATAATGCTATTGTGTTATTATTTAATTGTAATATTATTGTGTTTTCATTATGTAATTGTAATGTTAATGTTTTTTTAGTGTATAATGCTATTGTGTTATTATTTAAGTGTAATATTATTGTTTTCTTTATGTAATTGTAATGTTATTGATTTTTTTTGTTTTGTTTATTTTTCTTTACACTAGTACCAATTATTACTTTATTGTAACGGACTGTCAACAGCACGTACGGCTTACTGCCCGTGCGACCCATATTTGTAAATAATTTGTTTGTATTTTATACAGAGCGTCTCTAAAGTCATCATCCATTTCAATGAAGGAACACAATTATTGAAAAATCAATGTTATTGTCAAGTTTCACATATATTGTACTGCCTTTCTATATTACCGCCATTTTAGTTAAAATACTCCATCTTTCAGCTATAAAACGAAATGTTCACCTTAATATTTAAACCAAAAAAAAAAAAACTATTGCTGTTTCTGTGATACGATTCCGTAAATCAAGCAGACGTGATGAGGATATTTTCATATAGTGAAACATAGAATTCTCTACACGTTGTTACGAGAGGTATTCAATTCCCTATCGAGGCGTCAAGTTGATGTGTTCGGACTATCTAAAGTTTCTGTAATTTTTATGCTGATATGCGTGGTTGTCCATGACGTGCCTCATCACACATACTACCGGTATGCTTAAATTGATTTACAAGCGGACGAATGTGTGTCATTGTTGAAGCTGTTTTACGGAATTTATGAGTAAATTCAACTCTGGCGTCTTCATATCGCAATCCGTGTATCCGTGCACAAACAATGACAATCTGTTCTTCCGTGCTAAACATGTATTACTAACCTAACAATATCATCTTCTTCGTCACGGTTTAGGCTTTTTTCTAGCCTTTTCCGGCTCCTAATTGCTGCTCTTCACATCTTTTCTTTGGTCTTCTCAAACTTCTTCTTCCTCTTGGTGAATAGTTGTATGCTGCTTTTCGTATTCTGTTCTCAGTCATCCTTGTTATGTGTTCTTTCCAGTTTGTTCTATATTTCACTATTGTTGTGTTTAATGTCTCTATTTTTAGTTGTTGTCTTATTGCTGTGTTGTGTTTTATGTCTGTTCTTTGATATTCTGCTATTGGTCTGAAGAATTTCATTTCAGCAGCTTGGATTCTGGTAGATTGTTGAGTTGTCAATGTCCATGTTCCGGATTCGTAAGTAATAATATGAATTGCCATTTTCTTGTATAATTTCATTATAGAGCCTTTTCTGACTTTATTTTTCAAAGTTCTTTTTAGTGTTCCTGTTGTATAATTAAATGTATTTAGTTGCTAACAGTGTACGCAAAGTAAATAAAAAACAGTAATGTTTCCATGGAGCTGGATAATGACTTTAGAAACACGATGTGTAGTTCGCGAAGTAATCTAACAAATGACGTCAAGATCTTGAAATTGATTATTTTGTCCTGATTCGTTTAATTTTGGTAGATTGAAAAATTGTGTTTGGCGAGTTAAGATGAAATTTCTCAAGCAGTCTCACATATGTGGCCTTGATAGCGATATACTGAGGCCCATTGGAGCGTCATACATGTTATGTATGTCTGTGTTTCATATGCGACGTGTTCCTTTGTGGAGGAAATGCCGTATTTGCATTAACCCATTTACTAGCATGTATGTTAGCTTTCAAGTGAGATTATCCGGACGTGCTGGTGAAGGCATTTCGCAGATGAACCTGTATGGCACATTCTTCACATGCATGTGGTATTGATCTGCATGTGCGTACACACACAGACGCATTCTGTTAGCTGAAACATTGCACTCTGTGTCACGTTTTTACAAACAAAATATTAGTAAACTCTGATCCTATAGGATTAATGGATTTTCATTCAAGATACATATGAAGTACAATTAAATACAGTGGGCCTACATAGAAAAAGTTAGGGCCAACAGGCACACTCTATAGGTAACACTAAAACATTGGGGCTGGAAATAAACATAAATGCAACTAAAAATATGGTGACACATAGAATTGGCTAATAATATAATGAAAATTGACAGTTAATGACAAATGAGGGAAATTTTGAGGAAGTGGCTGAATTCAAATATCTAAGAACAATAATTATAAACAGGAAAGAGGTGCACATAGAGATTAAATATAGGCTCAATTCTAGAAATGCATGCTATTAAACATTACGGAGACTCTTGTCGTCCCAATTTCCCTAAAAACAAATTGAAAATATATAAAACTGGTACTTACGAAATTATTTAATAATAATAATAATAATAATAATAATAATACTATAATAATAATAATAATAATAATATTTTTATTTTACCTGGCAAAATAAAGGTCTTGAGGCCTAGTCTGTCGCTCAACCAGGTTATAAAAAATATGGAAGAAAGCATGGACTCTTATTTTGAAAGAGGAGAAAAGATTACGAGTATTTGAGAATAAAGTTCTTAGGAAAATGTTTGAACCAAGGACAGATGAACAAACAGGCGAATGTAAAACACTACATGTTAGTGAGATAGGCCTACATGATTTTTATGCGAAACCAGATATAGTAAGAACAGTTAAGTCTCATAGTATGCGGTGGACAGGACATGTGGCACGAATGGAGAATGAAATAAGGGAATGGAAATCTGTTGTACGAAAATCAGAGGGAAATAGGCCAGTAGACTGGTTAAGAATGAAGTGAGAGAATGACTTTTACCATGATTTAAGTAAAGTATATTGCGCGGGGGATGATTGCAAAAGATTAACTTATGATAGAGATGTATAGAATGCTTATGTTCGTGCGGCCATAATGTTTATTGCGCTATCCCAGTATACTATGGTTGAATGGAATAAACTCTACTCTACGGTGTAATGTGAGTGTACGTTGTCTTCTGGGTCCGACACGCCAGGTTCTATTCTCATTACACTTATGGGTTGTGCCAATGGTCGTTAGGAGGGACTACAACCCTCCCGTTAGTCCCTTTTACATTTTTTTATTGTTCAGGCTCAGAGTAATGAGTCACACCCTGGTGGTCCTTTCACTAAATCCCCACGATCACATATTTTGAACACCTATATTTCAACCAAACTATATTTCCTAACATGAAATGAGGTAAAGGGTGACAATAAATGACATGAAGGAGGGAATAATAATAATAATAATAATAATAATAATAATAATAATAATAATAATAATATAATAATAATACTACGAGTTTCACAATTTAAATATCTTGGTGAAATAATTCAGGAAAATGGAATTGAAACTAAAGCCAATAAAAGTCGATGCCAAAAAAATGGAAACAGCATTTCGGCTTACTCACAACACTTATAATAAAAAAAATGCATATCTTTACATACAAAATTATGACACTATAACACTGTAATTATACCTGAGTGCCTCTATGGAGCAGAAACATTAATTTTGAACAGAAAAAAAAATATCGAATATGTAGTGAAAAAAGAATGCAAAATTATAAGAAAAGTTGTAGGTCCACAAGTCATAGATGAAGCATTCAGACTCAGAAGTAGAAAGGAAATAAAAATATATACAGACATTCATAGTGATATTAGAAAACGAAGGTTAAAATGTTATGGCCATATTAAACGAATGAACTCAAATAGGCTTACAAAACAGATAATGGAATTCTACGAAAACAGAAGTAAAGCTCCAGTGGATATTATGAAGTAGATTCATGAAGTCAAAAAGGACTTAAAATTGGCAGGAATTACTAAAGAAGATATCCCAAACAGAGATATATTTAGAATTAAGGTCAATAAGTGGCAAGTTGACCAAGAAGACAAACCGAAGAAAAAAACTAGAACAACTTGGACAGATGAGAGAAAACAAGCTCATAGCAAATGAATGAAAGAAATTTGGGCGCAAAGGAAACGCCTCCAAGTAGTTTGCGTAGTCCTACATGGGCTCATCCGCAATTAAAAAAATAATATTGCTGCATTTAAGCTGGCAGAGTTAAGGCCTTAACGCCGTCTCTTCGACTCAACCAGTGAATAATAAAATCATACAAAAATTAAATACTTGATAACATTTTAAAAATAGTATTATATAGACTCAACAGAGCACAATGCGGATGTCTTCTAATATCACCTAACATTAACAAAAGTTGAATATAAATAAAATAAAAACAAAATAAAATAAGAAAATTAGGAACTCAGTTATAAGGGAGAAAATGAAGATGAAGACACTATTTTATATTGTATTAAAACTCAGCAATTAAGATGGTACGGACATGTCCAGTAAATGGAACAGGATGGGCTACCAAAATGTATTTTGAAATGGAAACCCGAGGGAAGACGAGGGAGAGGAAGACCTCAATCCTCCTGGAGTCAAGGGATATATTTATACACGAAGGAGAATCATCTACAACCAGGAGATTGGATGGACCGACAAAATAGGTTATTAGGAATCGGACAATGTTAAATACATTAATTAACCAATGATGTATCTATCTAAGTAAGAAAAGCTTCCAAGATGAATATTTGTAGGTGTATGTAAAACGCTGAATGTAGTTGTTACGCAGGTAGTGTTTTATTATGCGGAACATAAAATAACAGTTAATTTGGATATAAATAGAAGAGCGAGTAGAGAGTGTTGGTGGGATAAAATTCGGGAAACGAGAGATCTCCGAGGAAAATCCCGGTATAACCCACCAGCAATGCCCTTCTGGAACCGCTAGGATTCGATCCTGGAATCCCAGTGGGGTAGCTAGACATGTACCGAGACTGTTTGTTATTATCAATTCTATTATAATATTACCAACACGTCTGTGGAAACTATTTGTTTTATAATAATTCGCTTTGTTCTGTTTTTCTTCAGTCTTGTAAGATTATTATCTAAGTTACTTAGTCTATTTATAATAATCCCCTCGGAGTTTCTCTACACTGCGTGTCAGACAGACATTTTTCATGCATTTTTATCCTCACAATTTAATTTTATTATTGCAATGATAGGCTAACGATCCATCCATCAACCTCGTTCTTAAAAGCAATCTCATGGAATTGCAAGAGAACACGAATAATCTTAAGCACCAAGAAAATAACTGTCTGATCAAATACACCAATAAAAATTAATCTTTTTGAGAAATATTTCTTCAGTTTTCAAAATTTGGATCTATTATGATATTAAAACGTATATAAGTAACACATTCTTATATACTACATAGAACGTCATAGGTTCATGGTCATGCAGACATAAGCTATCCACTCATCCTGAAATAAATTTACCGATCATTCCCTGTATAATTCACCTCCCTTAAATCGTGGTTAGTGTAAATCTCACACATCGTGTGTGTGTGTGTGTGTGTGTGTGTATATATATATATATATATATATATATATAAAGAATGGAAAAAAGGAAGAAAGAGGTAAAATGATCACAGTACAAGCCCTAGGAGTAGTAGTAGGAGGTTAAGGCTCCCATATATGGATGGATTAACGAGATTCCCTCTGTCCCTATCTAATATATATATATATATATATATATATATATATATTCATAATTTAAAATAAAGTACCAAAAACTGCTATAAATTTAACCAATTGATATGACTTCAACCCACTTGAAAAAAGAGTTTAATTATTTTCGCAGATATCTCATAGCGGCAGTTCTTATCTTGTTGATGTATTTTTGTTCTAGAAACAGATCTTTCTTCCATAAAACTAGTAGTGCAAGAGTTGTACGTAAATTTATTTGTACCTGATTTAATTACAGAAACGCGCCCTATTATGCATCACTGGTTCTTGCCATTCCATCTTCTCTAAGAAATTATTAAACTGAAAATATTGTTATTCTTCCAGTTAGATGGATACGAAAAATGGTCTCTTACTTTTAGGGAAGAGAAAAGATGAGTATTTGAGACAAAAGAGAGCCGCACGAATGCAGAAGATTACGTAATAATGAACTTCATGATCTTTACGGAAAAGAAGATGTAGTAAGAACAGTTAAGTCTTGTAGACTGCGATGGACAGGACATGTAGCACGAATGTAGAATAAAAGATGGCAACGTAAACTTCTATTAAGAAACCAGAGGGAAATGCCCAATTGATAAGCCAATAATCAGATGGGAGAATAACATTAAACTAGAATTGAGAGAGGTGAATTATGCATGGGATGTTTGGGAAACATTAGCTCAGGATAGAGATATATGGAAAGCTTATGTCCGCGCGACTTGAAACATAATGTTCGATAGTGAGAGTTAGTTAATTAGTTACCGGATTTGGATTTAGAGTAGTCTACAATTTTTTTTTTTCCAAATGTCCCAGGTTGTCATTTCGACATTTCTGGTGATCTCTCCTAGTATGGCGTACTTGTAACCACTTCTGAGGTTGGGGCACCTGGAAGGCGGGGTTACGCTGCCCCGATGATATGTGAGTTGATAATGGTAGTAATGATGTGCCAGGAGAGGCCTTAAACTAAACTTAAGCCAGTTAGGCGAATATGATATTGATGATGCTGATGGCCAGATGATGTTCGGCATTAAAGTTTCCTGACATTTATCTTACAGGCGAGGAAAAACCTCGAAAAAATACTTACTCAGGAAACTTGTCCCGACCGAGGATCGAACCCGGGCCCGCTGCGTGACAGGGCAGCACGCTTCCTCGAGACCGCAGCAGTCTTCAATTTAGCAGTCCTAATTTCAAAATACCTAACTTTCTTACTCGAGATTTTCGAAAAAAATCAGATTATTCAATTTACTAAGAGCTATTCAATTTATATACAACAATATTGGTTCTTAGCATTCATTTTACCTTTTTCTCCTTCATATGAAACATCCTAATGTTTAAATAATTTACTGGTTATAATCTGGGTGAGGTTTTTATCGGGGTTTTTCCTCACCTGTAAGACAAATGTCAGGAAAACTTTAAGGCCCAAATGGTCCCCGAAATCATATGGCCATCGCAATCATCATCATTCGTATTCATCTTAGGTAAAGCTTAGGATTAGGGACTCTCCTGGCGCACCACTATCATCATCACTAAAGCTAGGATTTGTATGTAATTACATATTCTTTCTCTTTGCTCATACACAGCTAAAAATTATAAATGTCCACGAATTAGGAACTTTCTTATCAAATATCAAAAGTTATCATTACATATTTTACATATTTCATCATAATTACATATTTTTACATATTTTAATATTTTTTTATGTAAAACTACATATTCTGTCCGTTAATTTAAAATAATGTTTTTTTTTTCTTCCATAAGCGGAATAAAATTTTAAACTATCTGTATGACAGTATTTTATTCACACTAGAAACTCAGGTACATGTACACTGAAACGAATTTTGCAAGTTATCCAAAAGCTACAAAAAAGAGGTCAAGGAAGAATTCCATTCAATTATTGACACCATGAATGTAGCTATACAAAGACACTGTGACTTGGGTAGGATACCACATTGAAGATCTCTTTTAAATTACCACAGACCCATCTGTTTTATGAATGAAATAGTAGAAACATAACAGTTTCTCACTCACCATGTGTTAACAATTGTGTATCCTTCCCTCATCTCTGCTCTTCTATCCCTTGGAATAGAATACAACCTGTTTTAAAAATGTTTGTTTCGTTGTAATATGAGTATAAAAAATTATAATTTTGTACTGTATTTATAAAATTGTTTGTTGATGGAATAGAGATTGAGTCCATGTAGAAAAAAACTTAAAAAAATAGCACAGGAGTAATTGTCATTGTCTCTCACCCATCGAATCCAGGATCTATTCAAGTTAATTTTCTGGATAGGGTTTTATCTGCGTCCCTCCCAATTCTAATATAAATATCAGGTAATTTAGGCCACTTGCATTTGCTATCCCACTCATCTAAACACATTCTTTTCGTTTACTGATATCGCCATATCAGATTATCATAAAATAAAAACAAGAGGTAATCAACATTTCTTAAAATTGAAATTGTGCACTATAATTTGTTAAGATACAATGAGATTTCTAAATATTATCATATCAGGCTTAACATATATTTTATTTATTTAATTAATTAGATTTTACACCATAGTTGTTTGATCTCTAACAAGTACTGAAAGTTGTGAAACTTCTTAAACTTCTTATGCATCCATTCAAACATTTCCGTCATTTTCTGTTCCTACCTCTTTTCACCTCTCATAACCGTGTGGAGTTGCCAGTCTCCCATCGGACGCCTCCCCAGGTGGCGGATAGGGGAATGCTCACCAGATATGGCGGGTACTGGGGAAATAAAATACCCAGGGCGGACCAAAACTAGCGCTGCTGCCTTGCAGTAAGATACTGGACTATCGAAGGCTAGAGGAAGAAAACCTTGAACAAAAATTACCCGTCCCCCAGGTTGGGGGTTGATGATGCATATGCATCGGGCCAGCTCCTCGTTCATCTTAAAAAGAAAAAAATGCTAAAAAACCAAAACACAGAATGAATTCAGAGATACAGAAGAAATGTATCAGTACCTAAAAAGGTGCATCCATGAAGCCGCATAAAAGCATTGGGTGAGAAAGACGACTATAGAGGAAGGATAGCACTGTTTTGGAACAATGAAATAGAGAAAGAAAGACATAATAAGAAACCGTTATTTTTAAAATGGCTTAGTACAAAGAACCAGAACGACAAAATACAATATCAAAAAGCACAAGCAAAAGTGAGAAGGATGGTTACTAAACACAGAAACGAGATTTGGGATAAGAAATGTACAGAAATACAAACATATTTAGGAAGCAAGAAGAGTTCTGAATCATGGAAATTTATAAAAAAATATACGTTCATCGAATAGAAATAAGAATATTCTCAACCTAATAGGGATACATGAATGGGAAGAATATTACAAAAAGCTTTTAGTAGAGGACCGAAAAGAATTTTTGGGAGAAAATGACGATTTATCAGAGATGGAAACAGGAAACATAATCGAAATTGATATAAATACTGTAAGAAAGGAAATTATGAGAATGAAAAATGGTAGTAATGTCGGCCCAGGAAATATTGCTATAGAATTGATTAAAAATGGCAGTCAGAAGTTATTGGAAATTATCACTGTACTGTTTAGTAACATAATAAATGGCAAAGAAGTGCCAGAAGAGTGGAAAGTCGCTATTATAACATCGATACGTAAGAAGGGGGACAAGAGAAAGTGTGAAAATTATAGAGGCATATCAGTAACGAGTACATTAAGTAGAATATATGGACTATACTAAGTAAAATGGTTGATATAGAATACCAGGATAAAGAAATGGAAGAACAATCTGGTTTTAGAAGTGGTAGGTCATGCACAGATAATATATTTTGCTTAACACAAATGATAGAAAAAAAAGAGCAACTAACAGAGATTTACATTTGCTTTGTGTCGATTTGACTAAAGCATATGATAGTATTCCCCAGAAAATGTTATGGGAAACTTTAGACGATTCCAACATTACCAAAAAATTAGTAGAAGCTATAAAAGCATTATACAAAGGATCTATTTCGAAAATAAAAGTTGGAAATCATATAACAAAGGGATTTACTATTACAAAAGGTTTAAGGCAAGGTTGCAGTTTATCTCCAACTCTATTTATAATTTATCTCGAAAGAGTACTAAGAGACTGGAGGAAAAAATGTCAAAAAATGGGCATACCTATCCAAAATACACATGTATATTCATTACATTTTGCAGATGACCAGGTATTAATAGCACAGGACCACGATGACATAGAATATATGGCTAAAAAACTAAAAGAAGAATATGAAAAATGGGGACTTTACATAAACATTGAGAAAACTAAATATCTGTGTATAGGAGAAGAAATGGAAAATATAAATTTCAACAATGGAGAAGAACTAAAACCTAGTATTGAATGCACTTATTTAGGAACAAAATTAGACCATTCAGGCGATAACACAGTGGAAATTAAAAATAGAATCGCACAAACAAAACAAGCAATAAATGCTTTAAACTCTGTTTGGTGGAGCAAAAATATTACAAAAAATAGAAAATTACAAATATATCAAACCATAATTCAGAGCATTTTAACATATGGTGCTGAAGTCTGGCAAATTCCTACCAGGGAAATGAAAAGAATTTTAAGTACAGAAATGGATGTTTTAAGAAGATCAGCTGGAAAATCTAGAATGGATAGAATACGAAATAAAGAAATAAGGGAAATTATGGGTGTACAAGAGGAGCCGGACATCAATACATCATAGAATAGAAAAGATTGCAGTGGTATGGTCATGTCAAACGAATGCCAGAGCAAAGATTACCAAAAATTGTTATGGAATGGATCCCAATGGAAAGGAGGAAGAGAGGAAGACCGAAGAAAACTTGGATAGAAGGGGTACAAGCAGCTATGAATATCAGAGGAATGGAGGAAGATCAATGGATGGATAGAGAGGAATGGCGTTTGGTTTCCGGAAGACGGCGGCAGCTGCCATGATACCGGATGATGATGATGATGATAATAAAAAATAACATTGCGATGCTTTCTATTTTTCTTCCACAAGACTTTTAGTTCCAGTGTCTTCATCAGTATTATTTTGACTGTCTCAGTGTTTCATTGAATTTTGTGATGGCTCCTGTAGCATCAAAATTATAGTCTAAGTTAAAATCGTGGGTTAAAATAGATGATTCGTTCGCTACTGATGGAGATGTGGTTCTGTGCCAGGCTTGTAATAACCAGATAGGTTGTTCAATGATATCTCAACTTGAACATGTTCGCAGTGCTCTGCATGCTAAAAACAAAGGATTACAAGCATCTAAAAAGCAAGTGCTTCTATCCTTCTATCTCAAATGCAACAGTCTTCAAATGTAAGGAGTGAATTCTTCCATGACATGTGTGTAATGCTATGGTTGCCGCAAATATTCCTTGGTATAAACTCCAGGTACCTAAATATCGTGCATTTTTAGAGAAGTATTGTGGGAGGCAGATTCCTAACGATTCTACGCTCCGAAAAAACTACATGCATTTGTGTTACGATGAAGCAATGACATATGTGCGAAGTGATATAGGCAACAACTATATATGGATTGCTGTCGATGAAACAACGGATGGAAAAGGTCGCTATATTGCCAATCTTGTGATTGGTAAGCTGGATGGAAAAGAATCCCCCACACCTTTCCTGATTTCTTCGAAAACGTTGGAGCATGCAAATCACGCAACAGTTGCTCGTTTTGTGAACGATGGACTTAAAGTGTTCAAGAAGATAAAGTCTTTGTCCTTTATTGTGATGCTGCGGCGTACATGCTAAAGGCGGGAACTGCTCTACGTGTTTTTTTACCAAAATATGATCCATTTCATCTGTCTCGCATATGGACTGCAACGTGTTGCCGAAGTGCGAAGTAACTATCCACAAATCAATAGCATTATTTCAAACACTAAGAAAGTGTTTGTTAAGGCCCCCCAATGTGTGTTACACTATAGAGAACAATTACCCAAATGTGAAATTACCCCCTGAACCTGTCCTCACTAGATGGGGACGTGGATTGAGGCTGCCTGCTTTTATAGTGACTATTTTAAAGAAGTGAAGTCTGTAATAGACTCGTTTCCAAGCAAATCAGCAGTTTCCATCAGAGAGGCTCAAAGTGCCTTCAGTGCCAATTGGCATATGTTAAAAACAATTTTGGATTAATTTCTGACAGTATTGTAAAATTAGAAACTTGTGGCATGACTTTGTAGGAATCACTGGACACTGTCGAGGACGTTAAATCTAAGTTGAGGTTTGTTCAAGGAAATGTTGGAATAAACATAATGAAGAAATTTGAATCTGTTATGGAAAGAAACCCTGGCTTCTCGACATTGACTACTGTGTGTAAGATTCTCAACGGGGAAGAAGAGAATCCTCCAGATGACATCTCTCCTGAAAAATTCAATCTGCTTAAATTTGCACCAGCAACTTCCTGTAATGTGGAAAGAACATTTTCTGTTTATAAAAACAATCTCTCTGACCAATGACACTCCATGACAATGGAAAACTTGGATATGTGTCTCATAGTTCATTGCAAATTAAAGTGAAGTGAGTAGATAGTTTTTCTGTATTCGCTGTAGGGGCTGAAGATTGGTTAAAGAGTGACTACGAAAACGTTGTATAATTATAATATAACTAAAAATACATTTTGTTTTGCAACGTGATTTTTTTATTTAGCCATTTTATTAATTGTTGCATTTTCAAAAAATAAATAAATTTAATACTTTTGATTTATTAAATCAACATGCTTAATTAATAATTGTCCCACACTTTACTTTTTATTAATAAAATCAGGAATCAAGTAACTTAATATTTGGTAGAAATTTACATAAAACTTAAATTTTAATGTATTTAAAATTACATATGTTAAGATTTTTATGTAATATTACATATATCACCAAATATTATTACATAAATATGTACATATTTTGCATGTTAATATTACATACAAATCCTATCTAATAATTATAATTGATTTATTAAATCAACATGCTTAATTAATAATTGTCCCACACTTTACTTTTTATTAATAAAATCAGGGATCAAGTAACTTAATACTTGGTATAAATTTACATAAAACTTAAATTTTAATGTATTTAAAATTACATATTTTAAGATTTTTATGTAATATTACATATTTCACCAAATATTATTACATACATATGTACATATTTTGCATGTTAATATTACATAAAAATCCTAGCTCTAATCATCACCCATCATATCATCGGGGCAACATAACCCCGCCTTCCAGGCGCCCCAACCTCAGAAGTGGGTTACAAGTACGCCATGCCAGGAGAGAAACCAGGAATGTCGAAAGGCAACCTGGGGCATTTGAAAAAAAAAATATGTTTTCGAATCCAGATCCGCTCCTTATTGTTTCTTGCATAGGCCTATGTATACTTTATTATAGTTAATACCTTCTAAACGATGTAAGCACATTCTTCTCTCTTATCTGCTTTCTTCCTTCATCCTCTAACTCCAAAGTTAATAAGATTCTTTTCCGCACAATCTTCCCATCTCAACCTAGGTCCACGGCATATACAATAACCTCAGCCTGAAAAAGGGGCCTCTTAGCAAAATTCGTCGACCCTTTTACATCCAGATATAAATCGCGACATTGATGAATTTAGATGTTAAAGAGAATCGATAAAAAATAAATACTGTCTTAGTCTAGGTCGTCCTCTATCTCTTGCCCCCCCCCTGTTTTTCGTTTTAACAGATCTATTACCATCCAACATTTTGCATGACAATTCATTTAATCGTTTTACTCTTTATTACAGTTACAACATTGAATCGCTTGTATAGTTTATAAATTTATGCGTTATTGTTTACATTTTTTCCTTTCTTGATTTTGTTGGTTCATAAATCTTCTTCAAAATATTTATCTCCCATCTTTTCGATTACAGTTGTATCTCTTTTCTCATAAAATTTTGTTTGCTTATTTGTTCATACTTTTATTTTCTTCCCATAATGAAATATTTAGAATTAACTTCATTTATTTATTAACTTTTACAATATATCTTCCAGCGCTCATGTCAAGATTCTATGGTTAATATACATTCTTCTCTATTTTCCACAATCCTTTCCCCAAGCCTCTTAATCACATTGTTCTGATTAATTCTTGTTTTCATGTTAATATTGGTCTTCCTCTCTTCCTTCTTATGTCGGATTCCATTCATAAATTTTCTTCAGTTATGTGTATTCCGTCATCATTTTCATATGTCCGAACCATCTTAATTGGATAGTTCCATAGTTGATTTATACTATTAGTTCTTGTACTTTCAGCAGTATTTCTCATTTACTCTCTCCTCAAAATCCTTGCTGATTATAGCCAGAAATCCATTCTGTGGAAAGTAATGTATCTACTATTCTTACTATTAAATTACATGTTTCTGAGCCATTAACTGTATACCTGCCTAACTATCACGTATCATTTATTATTGTTTGTATTATATATATGGCTAAAGGTAAATCAGTTACTTAAATTTCACAGAATAAGTGTTGTGGTAAGAAAGTAGATTTGGTAATTTGCATTACAATGTATTATTATTCTGTTGAAGGTAAGTTGGATCTGATTGAAGCGTGAAAGACACAATCTTCTTCTCTAATCGAAACAGCACGTGTTGTTCCCACGTGTTGTATCAGATACGTCACAGTTCAAAATTACACGACTCACTACTTGGTTGTTTGGGAAAGACGGGAATACGAACTGAGTTATTTCTTAAAATACATTATTAGTATGACCTACTTCAACCCAGTCTACAAATAAACTATGACTACATTTTTATTTGTTTCTGGGTGGACACTTTAAGAACTTAGGTACTGGTACATTTTGTAGAAGTGGCAGAATAAATAAATAAATAAATAAATAAATAAATATATATATATATGTTTTGTAATTATTGATTATATATATATATATATATATAATCAATAATTACAAAACAGGAATGAAGTGCAGAAAGAAATTAAACATAGCTTCACTCTTTGTCGTACCATACTCGGGGATTTTATGCCAGGTATTAGTCTACATAAATAAGATATATATCTGTGTGTGTAGTTTTTTTTCGAAGAAATTGCGAGAAATCCCTTAGAACTAAATGAGACGATCGAGGTGAAATTAACTTAAAATTGGCATAGTTGAACTTATATAGATATTTTTGTAAAAGAGTACGGATTGATAATTATTATTTTTGTTATTTACGATGACTATTTAACTCATGCCCCAAATGGGAGTCAATGACCAATCACGTTTCAATGATTTCTGTTTTACAACCAATCAGAATCGTGTTTCACCAAATATTTATCAGTGTTATGATTACCATATTAAAGAAAGCTCCTCCTTACAATATTGCGTTCCTTTGGCAATAAATAGTATGATCTGGTTGCAGTGATAAACAAATGAAGCAGTAGAAGCGTACCTATCGTTTCTCATTTGTTTTCAAACATCGCCGTTTACATTAAATATATAAATATTTTAAAATAACTATAGTTAAATAATGATTTGTGAGTAAACAGCTTAATTTTATTCGTTAAATAGTCCTAACAAATGCCACTCTTGATTTCCAAATTCTCTAGATAAATTCACTCCTCACTTCGTGAGTCGTGAATTTATCGATAATTTGGAAATCACTCGTGGCATTACTTATGAAAAATATGCCTCAGTCATCATTCAAACAGAATATTCAACTTATCAGAAACACGTTAACTACAAACAAATGTGATCACAATAACGCAACTAATCTGTTGTACACTAACTTTCCCATTTCTACACCAGATATGATAAGAACAATGAAGTTTCGTGGACTGCGATGCGAATAGGGAATGAAAGAGAGGCATGGAGACTCCTTGTAAGGAAACCAGAAGAAAAGTGTCCAATAGGTAAGCCAAGAATGAGGTAGGAGAATATTAGTCGTGATTTGAGGGATTATACACGGGATGATTGGAAATCATCTCGGGATAGGGATGTGTGGAGAGCTTATGTTCTCGCGACAATGAACCTTCGAGTTTGATAGTCTCAGTGTGTTAGTTAATAGTTGACAAATAATGTCTCATTTAACACAGAACTCGTGGCATTAAAAATAATAAAGTATTACCAATGTAGAGTTTTCACGTTTTTTTTTTTTTTTTTTTTTTTCAATTTTTACTTGAAAGAGGCTATTGATCGGCAGCTCCTGATTTAAAGTGTTAGTATATATAAAACTATTATTCTACCAGTTATATTTATAGGATGCCAAATATGGACTCTTGCTTTAAAGGAGGAAATGACATTACGAGTATTTTAGAATAAAGTTCTTAGGAAAATGTTTGGACCAAAGGGAGATGAACCGACAGGTGAATGGAGGAAACTACATAACAGTGAACTACATGGTCTTTATAGGAAGCCAGATATTATAAGCACAGTTATGTCTCGTGGACTGCAATGGGCAGGGCATGTGGCACGATTGGGGAATTAATGACGTGCATGGAAGCTTCTTGTAGGACAACCAGAGGGAAAACGCCCAGTTGGTAGACCAAGAATGAGGTGGGAGAATAACATTAACCATGATTTGAGGGAAGTAGATCATACAAGAAATGATTTGAAAACATTAGTTCAGATTAGGAATGTATGGAGAGCTTATGTCCGCGCGGCCATGAACCTACGGGTTCGATAATTCCAGTGGTTAGTTAGTAAATCCCTACAACGGGAGAGTGAGAATGTGAAACAAGAATAATGTGATGTTTTATATTAGGATATATAGAAGTGCAGATATATATTTCAATCCAGATGTCCTGAGGTGTTAAATATAATTCTAAACTCTTGAAATTCGCTGTAACTTCTTGTTTTAAATGTACACTCGTAAGATTTATTTTATGTATATTTAACCTTGTGTTTATACACCGTGTTCCTCTTATAAATAGGCCTACATTCTTAATATATTTTTATGCTTGACTTCTAAACCCTTCAACCGATATTCAAGTAAATTTGTACATACATGTTTTCAAGTGCGCCGAGTTTTTATCCGCTATCTGTTATGCTCTAAAACCATTAGGTGTAGGAGTTCATGTGAAACGAAAATTAAAGCAATCTCTAGTGGTTGCAATTTTCGATTTTCGCAACGAAATTTAGCATATGCTATTAAAATAAAACGAGGTAATTACTATCCGAAACTGAGGGAAATACGATCATTAGGAGTGGGGGTTTCCCAGAAATCCGAAAACATGCTTGACTCTAGAAAACCACCTTCTTTGGTTCATCGCAATTTATAACTTTGTGTATACACATTTTCAGGTACGGCGAGTGTTTAGCTGCTATTATGCTCTAAAAACATTAGATGTAAGAGTTTACCTGAAACAAAAATTTAAAAATAATGTTTCATTTATTTAGTGTAGAAGAGCACGACGGACATTACCTAGTAAAATATAAAGTTATAATTTAAAAACTATGCACCAAAGTGTCTAAAGTTGGTAGTATTTGAATTTGTAGGTTGAGGCGTTTTAAATCAATGTTGTTGTTAAGCGTCACGTTTGTAAAAAAAATAATAATTATTATATCCATCCATAGTAATTCTGCCCAAAGGCAGGTACTACAATGCAATCATAGCATTTTCATGCTATGTTTGCAGCTTTACTAGGGAATTGTAGGAGTGGTAGCTTCCCGTTGCTTTCCACACCGGTGAAGGATGATGATGGCCAAATGATTTCGGAGACCGTTTGGGCCTTAAGGTTTTCCTGACATTTGTCTTACAGGTGAAGAAAAACCCCGATAAAAAACCTCACCCAGAAAAACTGCCCCGACCTAGGATCGAACCCGGGCCCGCTGCGTGACAAGGCAGCACGCTACCTCGAGGCCACAACGGTGGGCCAATTATTATATCCATCCATCCATAGTAGTTCTGCCGGAAGGCAGGTCTTTCACTGCAATCATAGCATTTTCTTGCTATGCTTGCAGCTTTACTAGGGAATTGTAGGTGTGGTAGCTTCCCGTTGCTTTAATTATTATATAATATATCATAATTATTACTATATAATAATTTATTATTATTATTATCATTATTATTATTATTACTATTACTATTATTATTATTATTATTACCCGTTTAAGAAATAAGCTCAGTTGTTGACGGAGGGCACTACAGTCGTGTTTATGCAGGAATAGAACACGTGACACTGCTATCTATGAGTGGAGAGGGGAATGAGACGTGGGACGCTGACAGTGTACACTGCCTTATATGACGTCACGTGTAACAACAAACAGAGGTTCGCAATTCTTCCGCCTGCAGAGATATTTTGAATGACTAATATTATTATCATCATCATGAGATTTATTAATTCAGAATTTGCTAAAAAGGTGCTAAAATAACTTTTGCAAGGTTTATTTTAATTTTTTGGGCCAAAGAGAGACAAACAGATAGGTGAATGGTGAAGACTACTAAATAGTGAGACATGTATATGATCACAAATGCTTACTCAATGTGTGATACCTGAATCAAATGTCAACATATCAAGACGACAATCTCCTATGGAATGATACCTCTAAGATGGAATAGAGGAGGATCTCTGTACATCACATAACCTGCCTTACTCAACCCCCCCCCACACACACACACATTTATATATGTATATATACTTTTTTTTCCCCCTGTGGGAGTTTATTAAGGGCTAGATCTACACGTCACCAGTACATGATTTGGCAGATCAACAACAAATAATTTAAGCTGCTCTCGACAATGCAACGCTACATATTACGCTACATATTCTTCATAAACACGGATCGAGGTTGGACACATCATGTGTCACTAATGGATGCCATGTTGAGGATTATGGAACACGAGATAAAACAATTCTCAGTTTTCTTTCTTTGTAGCAGTGCATCTATAGATTCGTATGAGTTCAGAAGTTATAGCTATTTATTTTATTATTCGTATAAGCGGAACTCTGTATATTCTAAAAAAAAAAATTCACATCTACCATAATTAACTTAATAAACGTTCGATAACTTAAACACACGAACAAGAGAAAATTAACTCTAGGTGTACCTCTACATCGAACACCTCACTATTCCTCATCCTTCCTTGTTCCAGCCACTCGACTCTGGAATCTCCTCCCCTCTTATGTTAAGAACTGCCCGACTCAAAAAAAATATATATATATGTACGTATATATATAAAAGCTCACTAAATATTTCCTTAGACAATGCTGGTATAATATATAACGATGTTCTAGGTATATATTATTATTATTATTATTATTATTATTATTATTATATTATTATTATTATTATTATTATTGTCCACCGCTGTGGTCTCGAGGTAGCGTGCTGCCTTATCACGCAGCGGGCGCGGGTTCGATCCCCGGTCGGGGCAGTTTTTCTGGGTGAGGTTTTTATCGGGGTTTTTCCTCACCTGTAAGACAAATGTCAGGAAAACTTTAAGGCCCAAACGGTCCCCGAAATCATATGGCCAACATCCTTATCATTATCATCCTTACCATTATAATTATCATCATCATCTTTCACCGGTGTGGAAAGCAACGGGAAGCTACCACACCTATACAATTCCCTAGTAAAGCTGAACCGAAAGTGCCTTTCTGCGGTTCAGTATGGTATCTTTGCTCTCCTCCCTACTACAGAACATTTATGAAATATGCCAATGTCCTCTTTTCCGTGTAGCTACCCCTTCCCTTTTCATCCTTTCTGCCGCGCATCTCTACAGCGCATATCCCCTCTACTTGTGAAACTTTATATGCATTGTACTCTTACCGAACATCATCATTCGATCAGCCTAGCAAGCGGCGTTTAGTTACTTAAAAGCGGATTCAAAAGTAGAATCCAATTCTAACTCACCATGCAGTTGGGAAGTTAATATGGTGGTCTGTGTATAGACAAGTTGATTAAGACCGAGAAGAGGTCGATTTTGAGTTAGTCCAGCAATGTATGGAAGAAGTGATCCCTAAAAGCTTGGACATCTGTATGAGTGTGGCATTATGTCTGGTACGTTATTTCTTCAGTTGTTTCTACAAGCTATGCTTGATTGATTGATCAAGAATAATTCTTTGTTATTAATTTATTATTTATTTTAAAATTCAACTTGTTTATATTAAAAGCTTATCTTTTATACAACGCCCCTTTGTTATTATTCAAGTATAGTAGTTGCTCACTATCCTGTAACAAAATCACTCACTGTATGCATTTAGTAATCAGAATCTATATTTGTATGTATATTCATCAGGGAAAGAAAGATGAATTAATAGCTGCCTTTCATGGGCCCGAGGCAGGCTGCTTTCTTACCGATAACATCTTTGAATATCACGATCACATTAATAAATACAGCATTAACAAAACTCGATCCCGGACAAGTGTTACGCTGAGCGTGGTTTGCTTTTCTAACGTCGTAAATGGTAGCAGTAGTGTGGTTTACTTACCCTACAAATGGTTAGCAGACCGTGGATTTAGGGTTTGCTTTCGTAAACCCCACAAATGGAAGCGAGTGTGGTTGACTTACCCCACAAATGGTAGTAGAAGCGTGGTTGTGTAACCAAAAGTGCTACAAATGGTAGTGCAGAGCGTGTGGTTTTGTATCTTTCACTTTGAAAGATATGCTGTATTTTATTAACTGTGGTTCTAGTAATATCGATTTAAAATTTTCTATTCAAGTTTCGGAGTTTTGGTTTCAAGTGCCAAGACAAGGGTACAAACTCTGTATGGTCGTAAATGAGAGTTTGGAATTAGAAAATCGACATTTTTTCAGAGATATTACCCTGCGGACAACTATTTGTTTTCGATACTTGGTATTTATGTTAAAGTTTATGAAAAGCATTAATTTACGCGTTTGTATTCTGTTACGTAAATGATATTGACTCATCTTTCTTTATACGTAAACAGAGAGTGATTTATGCATACTAGGCTACGTCCGCTTATAGTTGTTTACATCTTTTGTTCATTGTACTTTGTAAACATGCCTAGTTGGATAGATGTAATATCTAAAGATAATCTCGTCCGAGAGTTAAGCTTACTAGGTATTGAGGTTGAAGGCGATGTAAATATACTACGTCAGCGACTTAAAATTCATATGAACTCTCTCTCCCCGGCTGAACAAACATTAATTAAGCGTAAGTTTAATGTAGACAGCGCAATTCAAGAGGATTATTCTGCAGAACAGAACAAGAATATAAGTGATCGTAGACTTAGCTCCATCAAGGATTTTTCTAGTGGAACAGTCCCCAACCTTTCTTCTCATACGGAGGAAAATAATCGGCGAATTTTTCGAGAGTTAATTAGAAAAGTTGATCCCTGCGATGGTGATGATAAGGAATTGCTAGTTGTCTTCCTTATTAAACTTAACTCGATCTTCGAATTGAAATTGGTTCCCGATGAGTATTTTGTAAACTCGATTTTGAGTTGCATTGGAGGAATACTATTGAAGGTTTGGAGTGAAGTTGTTAAATTGAGATTTTCTTGGATGGAGAGTTTAGAATATGTAAAAAGTAAGCCTGATAATTTAAGTAAATCTAATACTTCTGCGAATCGTTCTTCTTGGCAATCGAAAAGTAACTTACAATGTTGGAAAGGTCAGCGTTATGGACATCTTTCTAGAGAGTGTCGATCTTAGTTTTTTACGTGGTTTGTTTGTGTATATTTGTTTGGGATATTTGAGTAAGCTACTTATGTATATTAGTATATGAGCTGATTGTGCCAACCTTTTGGTGGTAGGAGTTGCTAGAGTGAGTTTCAGTATACGTGGTCCAGGTTTTGCTAATGAGACGCTAACTAAACTCTAAAACGAGGGTAACTAGAAGTTAGTAAGCGTCCATGGACATGTTTTAAATACAACATGTTAGTCAAGTTAAACTATGTAATGCTATGGAGTAAATCCAAGCATGTTTGTAGTAGAACTATCTGTATGTTAAACTAGATATTGGTTACAAACAACATTTTGTCTTATGGTACATGTTGAATTAGTATGTCTGTGGTTCGGTTTCCTTTCCTGTCTTCGCCTGTTTTTTTTGTGTCAGTTTAACCCTTTTCCTTAGACATTGGCACTTACGACTCAGGCCTGGAATGTTCGGCAGTCGCAGCGACTTGGCAGGATCCGGCCGACCCCCGAGTGCCCAGCTGACCGACATGGCTGGCTCGAGAACTCCAGATTTCCTGTACAGCGGTGGATCGGGATTGCGTTCCGGCAATCCAACTATTAGTATCGTCACCCGGTTCTTCACCCTGGAACAAACCGCAGAGTTGCACTATGGCGACTGAGTCCAGTTGGAGTTGATTTTCAGCGCCTGGATAGTCAACCTGGAAGCGAGTGTGGTGATTGTGATTTAAGGGGACGATGGAAGATTTGTATTGAAATTTACCGCGGGGAATCTGATACGTGTTGATAGTGCCCCTCCCAACGTGGGATCTTCTAATCTTCCTACCTTGCCATATTATTTTGAAGTTTATTGGCCTGTTTTCTTTTAAAAACCCCCCGAGGGGGCACAGGGAGTTATTGAACCGAAAGTGCCTTTCTGCGGTTCAGTATGGTATCTTTGCTCTCCTCCCTACATACAGAACATTTATGAAATATGCCAATGTCCTCTTTTTTCTCCGTGTTGCTACACAACAACCTTCCTTTTCATCCTTTCTTCTGCCGCCCATCCTCTACAGCGCATATCCTCGTCTACTTGTGAACCTTTATAGGCATGTTACTCTGACCGAACATCATCATTTTCGATCAGCCTAGCAAGCGGCGTTTAGTTACTTAAAAGTCGATTCAAAAGTAGAAATCCAATTCTAAACTCACCATGCAGTTGGGAATTCATATGGTGGTCTGTGTAGAGACACGTTGATTAAGACCGAGAAAGAGGTCGATTTTGAGTTAGAGTCCAGCAATGTATGGAAGAAGTGATCCCTAAAAGCTTGGACATCTCTTTGAGTGTGGCATTATGGTCTGGTACGTTTATTTCTCTTCAGGTTGTTTCTACAAGCTATGCTTGATTGATTGATCAAGAATACTTCTTTGTTTATTAATTTATTATTTATTTTAAAATTCAACTTGTTTTAATATTAAACAGCGTCTCTTTTGATACAACGCCCCTTTTTTTTTTTTGTTGTTATTATTCACGTATAGTAGTTGCTCACTATCCTGTAACAAAATCACTCACTGTATGCATTTAGTAATCAGAATCTATATTTGTATGTATATTCATCAGGGAAAGAAAGATGAATTAATAGCTGCCTTTCATGGGCCCGAGGCAGGCTGCTTTCTTACCGATAACATCTTTGAATATCACGATCACATTAATAAATACAGCATTAACAAAACTCGATCCCGGACAAGTGTTACGCTGAGCGTGGTTTGCTTTTCTAACGTCGTAAATGGTAGCAGTAGTGTGGTTTACTTACCCTACAAATGGTTAGCAGACCGTGGATTTAGGGTTTGCTTTCGTAAACCCCACAAATGGAAGCGAGTGTGGTTGACTTACCCCACAAATGGTAGTAGAAGCGTGGTTGTGTAACCAAAAGTGCTACAAAGCTGTAAGCATAGCATGAAAATGCTATGATTGCAATGAAGGACCTGCCTTCGGGCAGAATTACTATGGATGGATTATTATTATTATTATTCGCTGATGACCAGATTATAATAGGACAAGATAAAGAAGATATAGAATATATGATCAGAAAGTTGGTCGATGCATTTGAGGTAGGTGGACTGAAGATAAATTATATGAAAACAGAATATATGGTAATCGGAGGAAATTCAGGAGACCTACAAATAAATAATATGATAATTAAATGTGTTGAATTTAAATATCTTGGATCTATAATAGATAAATCTGGTACTTGCGAAAAATATATTATTAACAGAGTAAATTGTGCAAGGAAGGCGATTAGATCCCTGAATGGTGTTTTATGGAATAGGAATTTGACCAGAAAAACAAAACAAAATAGATTATGCAGACAATAATAGAAAGTATACTTACATATGGATCAGAAAGCTGGACAATACATGAAAGGATGCAGAAAAGAATCTTGGCTACAGGAATGAATGGATTATGGAGAAGTATGAGAATATCCAGGCTACAACATATTCGAAATCCATATATCAGACAAGAAATGGATGCACAAGAAATTGTTATCGACAGGATAACAAAGAGAGCTTTACAGTGGCATAGACATGTACAACGGATGTCGGAAGACCAGTGGCCTAAACAGGTGTTGGATTGGATGGTACCAGGCAGAAGGAAGAGGGGGAGAAGTTGAAGAGGTATATATGATGCCATGATGAATAGGGGTATGGAAGATGGTCAATGGGAAGATAGGAATCTCTGGAAAGCAGGAATCAAGGGCAAACTGCTGTAAATTGGAAAGCCTGTATTAAGTATTACGTATTATTATTATTATTATTATTATTATTATTATTATTATTATTATTATTATTATTATTATTATTATTATTATTATTATTATTATTAAACTCAACAATGTATCCTCTGCAACACTATGGAGGATATTGATGCTGATCACATCCGAACTTGCCAAACCCTAACAACCAACAATTTCGTGGACAGATACTGGGAAGCCAGGGAAAAGATGATGAACATTTTATAATCTTTCTTGTAATTATTTGTTATTGTTATTGTTTGTTTTCCTCAGTCATATTGGTTAATGAAAAAATTCAAAAGCCACTGCATTTAAATAAATAAATAATTATTTTTTATATTTTGCACTTTGTTTGCAAAGCCAATTACTTAATCAAATTAGAGGTTATTATTAGTATTATTATTATTATTAGTATTATTATTATTATTATTATTATTATTATTATTATTATTATTATTATTATTATTATTATTATTATTATTATTATCATCATCATCATCATCATCCTTGACGGATTAGATCTTTGCCTGTTCCGATCTCACATCTGTTCAGCCCAGTGCTTTCTTGGTTTTCCCATCTGCAAAGAATGACAGAGGATAGGATACCACAGATGGCACTGATATATAATAATAATAATAATAATAATAATAATAATAATAATAATAATAATAATAATAATAATAATAATAATAATAATAATAATAATTATTATTATTATTATTATTATTATTATTAATTATATTATTATAATATTATTATTATTATTATTATTATTATTATTATTATTATTATTATTATTATTATTATTATTATTATTAGTCGGCCGCGGTGGACTAGTGGTTATGCTCCTTGCCTCTGGTCCCGAGGGTCGCGGGTTCAAACCCGGCCGGGGTTGATGGATTTTTTAGGACGGAAAAATCCAAGGAGCAAGACCTCCGGGAGGGACTTTAAACCGTGGCTCCCGAGTCTGAAGATTTTCAGACTCGTAAAAATCCTTAAGCCTGAATGAAAAGGCCTCTAAGCAAAATTTACCGAATTTTCCCGTCCTAGTACTACCTTGGTTTCCTAGATGTCAGTATGAGGCGGAACGCTGACCACGTCCCACTCAAAATACGAAAACAAGTGTAACTAAATTAGTATGGTTCAAATTCTTCCCTGCAGGGGGAGAGCGCCTAAATCTCTGTAAAGGGAAAACATAGGCTTACAATACAATTATTATTATTATTATTATTATTATTATTATTATTATTACTGTTTAGAAACAAACAAAAATATCACTAAATATTTCCTTACACAATATAATATAGCGTATAACCGTGTTCTGTCCACCGCTGTGGTCTCGAGGTAGCGTGCTGCCTTGTCACGCAGCGGGCCCGGGTTCGAATCCCCGTCGGGGCAGTTTATCTGGGTGAGGTTTTATCGGGGTTTTTCCTCACCTGTAAGACGAATGTCAAGAAAACTTTAAGGCCATAACGGTCCCCGAAATCATATGGCCATCATCATCATCATCATCCTTATCATTATCATCATAATCATCATTCATCGGTGTGGAAAGCAACGGGAAGCTACCACACCTACAAATTCCCTAGTAAAGCTGCAAGCATAACATGAAAATGTTACTGCAGTGAAGGACCAGCCTTCGGACAGAATTACTATGGATGGAACAATGTTCTAGGCATGTTTTTTATAATTGGCCGCGGAGGATTAGTGGTCACTTGCCTCTAGTTCCGAGGATCGGGGGTTCAAACTGACCTTAGTCGATGCATTTTTAGGACAGAACAATCCAAGATGCAGGTCCTCCGGGACGGACTTTAAGTCGTGGGTCTCGAGTCTGAAATTTTGAAGACTCGTAAATAATCCTTAAACCTGAATAAAGAGGCCTCTAAGCAACATTTACCGATCTCAACGTCCTAGTATTACCTTAGTTGCCTGTTAGCTGTGCATTGACCGCATGCCATCCATGACATCTATGAGCAAAGAAGGTAACTAGAAATTAACTTAGTCTAGTAACTTGTACAAAGGAGACGCTATGACTGAACAAAATGGGCTAAGCCAGTATAGATAGATTTTATATTTTGCATTTTCTTTACCAAGCTAATTACCTACTCCATTAAAATATAGGTTATTATTATCATTACTAATATTATTATTGTTTTAATATTTTTGTTCTTTCCTTATTAACTGTATATTGTGTAGCCTATGCCTATTATATATTATTAATCAAGTCGTAGATAACACTGAGCAACAAAAAAGAAACTTTTTTATTGTCTCAGAAAGAAAAATATGTGATTCTGATAGTATTTTTCTCCTGAATTCAAATATGATATCGGTGTTTCTCCATCACTCAAGGTTTCCGAGAGACAGGACTTTATAATTTCAAACACTTTAATATTTTATACATTCGTAACTACACAATTTTCGAACATTCGGACTCACCCAGAAAGTAAGAAATGACGATTTTCTTCTATATTTCGCCTGTGGAGCAGCTCTCTTGATGGTCGAACAATAATCGGCCAGCATATTATGATTCCATTTGCCTTGATATCTCTTGTCCATAGCTGAAATCTCCTGAGTTAGCTCATTTGGTTTTATTTTACAATGGACAAATGGACGAAAAAGTGTTTATTAAAAAATAATTATTTAAATTAATTAATTGAAATTGAAATAAAAAAACTGTAGGTGATGGAGACATTCCGAATACATATTTGAAAACAAGATAAAAAAACTGCATTAAGTACAACTTTTGGTACATTGAGACAAAAATCATGTTGACCAGTGTAATTCATAATTATTATTGTATGTATAATTTAACCCTGGTGAAGTGGAAGAGAAGGCCCTACGGTCATAACTACATCAGGTAAAATAAATTAACTATTAACTTATATAAATTAAAATAAATTATATTGTTTTTGTGTGGAAATGAGCATTGCCACAGCGTTGTGGTTCAGATGCAGAATTTCACAAACCCTTGGGCGCTCATTTGCAATAAGCTCTATTGCATTATCTGGGAGTATCATATTACTTTTCCCATCTGGACAACCATTATCTCCTAGGGCAGGGGTTCCTGTTTGCTATGGTTGTGGGTTCGAATTCCCTGCCTTTTTCAAGATATCTCAGAACTGGAATTAATCCCATCAAACTATTATAAATTTAACGTTTAAGATAATCTAATGAGAGGAATAGAATCTCAAAACTTCCAATAACATACTGTCACTAGGATGACCAGTAGTTTTCCTTTATGTTATTTCGACGTAAATGAACAAACACACAGATGTTGTTTGAAGTCTCACTTAACACTCCATTTCATCATCATCATCATCGTCATCATCATCATCAACAACAGCATCAACAAGGATTAAGAGCCCAATGGCCTGTTCCGATCTCATTATAGGTCGAATTGGTCGTTCCATCTCTTCAATGGTCTTCCCAACATTCTTCTCCCTTTTGGTTTATAATTATACGTTCTTCGTGGTATGCGCTGTTCATTCATTCGTAATACGTACTGAAGATAAGCATTTTGATAATATTTTATTCTTTCACAGAGATTAAATATATTAAGTTCTGTTCTTATATCTTCGTTCTTCTTTTTATTGGTCCTTTGGTATCCTGCTATTGCTCTCAACATCTTCATTTCAGCAGCCTCTATTTGTTTACTATCTACCTTTGTTAATGTCAAGGTTTCACATCCATAGATAAGAGATGGAACTGCCAATACTTTGTAAAACTTCAAAATAGTTTCTTTTAGTTTACTTATTCAATAAAGCCACATTTAATTGTGCCACATAGATAATTGAATCGTTGTATTTTAGTGTGTTTATCTAAATTTCTGTCATTGCCTAAATGACATCCCAAATAATTAAAATTCTGAACTTGGTCTATAATTACATTGTTTATCATTATTTTTGTTCTTATTGCACATTTTCCTTTCAGAGCTAATATTTTTGTTTTAGATGTAGATATTCTTAAATTGTATTTTAGAGAGATATTATTTAAAGTATAAAGAATTGTTGTAAAGCACTTTCTGATGCTGTCATTATTACGTGATTGTCTGCAAAAAGCAGAGTTGTCAATACACTATTTATATTAATTTGTTCTTGCCATTCATTTGTGACATGGTCCAAGTATAAATTAAATAATACTGGTGACAATGGACATCCTTGTCTTGCTCCCTGGTTTATTTCTATGTTTTGTTTACTAATTTTATCTCCTCAGTCTATTTTAAAATTTGTTTCTATATATAAACTCTGAATGGCTCGTATAAGGTGTTGAGGAATTCCTTTCATTTCTAGTACGTTCCATAATGTATTTCTACTTACACCATCAAATGCTTTAGTATAATCAATAAAAGCTATTTACGTGGGTAAATTAAATCTTTTCTTTTTTCTATCAATTGGGCCATTGTAAAAACACAATCTATAGTTGACCTACCCTTTCTAAATCCATTTTGTTCCTCACGTAATATTGTTTCTATTTTATTTATTCTATATGATAACATTTTTGCATATATTTTATAAGCTGAATTTAATAAACTTATTCCTCTATAATGGGGGCACGCCGTAGCGTAGTGGTCAAGGCACTGAGCTACAAGCCGGAGGGTCGAGGGTTCAAGTCCCGTTGGGGTCAGGAATTTTAAACTGACCCAAATCCTCTGGCGGCACTATGGCCCTGGGGCCGACTCAGCCTCTAACGGAAATGAATATCAGACGCTTGATCTGGGGGTAAAGGCGGCCGTCACGCAGGGCTGACAACCCGGCTGACATAGAGTGCCGATTGTCTAGAAAAAGTGGGAGCCTTAACCTCCTACTACCCCAAGGGCCTCCGGGCCTGTTGTGGGATCACTTTACTTTACTTTTATTCCTCTGTAATTTACACATTCTCTTCTGTTTACTTTTTTAAATATCGGAACAGTTATTGCGTCCTTCCATTCATCCGGAACAGAACCCGTTTTCCAGCAAAGGTTTATAAATTCAAGAAACTTAACAATAAATGTAATCGATGCAATTTGAATAATTCTATGTTTAGATTATCTGCTCCAGGCGATTTCTTGTTTTCAAAATTTTGCTTTGTTAACATTAGCTCTTCAAACCTAATACTATCCACATTTGGGTCATTTTCTCTTAAGGAACACTCCATTTCTTTCTATAAATTATCAGTAAACTTTTAATCACAATTAATCTTCTTTCAATGTTTATCACATACACAATTATTTCACTGATGAATCGGCTAACCACAATTTGTCGTACACTTAACTTTTCGCCGTCCAACAAAAGGGTATCTTGCCTTTGTCTCATTTATATAGGCGCGAGGAACTTTATAGACTTAGGTTCGAGACGCTTCGAACCGTAGAAGCCTCTGCCCAACCATTTTTCCCGAAAGGGGAGGGAGATGTTGGTGGAGACGTCTGGAATGAAAAACCAGAAATTCCGGTGGTTTGCGCGGGCCTTTTGACTCGCGATTGGCAACTCGCATTCTGATCAAATCGAGACCCCCTTTCTCGCCTTGCCCCGCGTAATTTAAATGTCACTATACGACGCGTAAGAATACTTTCTCTCTCTCTCTCTCTCTCTATATATATATATATATATATATATATATATATATATATATATATATTGTGTGTGTGTGTGTGTGTTATAATTAATATGTTGACATTGAGCAATGTAAGTTTAATATGACATGATAAGAAAAACAAATGCCTGGACGAGATTTGAACCCGGACCTCTGGATTGGTACTCTAGCGTGCTATCCCGGTGGTGTAATATATAGCATGCTGGAGTACCAACCAAGAGGTCCGGGTTTAAATCCCGTCCAGGCATTTATTTTTTATCATTATATATATATATATATATATATATATATATATATATAATGGAGAATATAATACATACATAAGAAAAAATAAGTGTTTGAATTGGATTCGCCTGGTGGTGTAATGGATAACACGCTGAGGTACAGACTCAGAGTTCCGGGTTCGAATCCCGTCCCGTTTTCTTATCATTCCATATATATGGAATATGGAATGATATATATATATATATATATATATATATATATATACTACTCAAAAAATTTGAGGGACACATGTTTAAACGAAAGCCACGAAATAAATATTCTAACAATTTAATTTTTGAGTCAGATGTTTTGAGTTCAAGTATTGTTTAAAAACAGATTGAAGATCTTCTGGGTTTTATTCATTTTTCTCTGAATATGTTAGTGAAATTCCAAGAGTTGCTGAAACCAAAGTGAGCTCGTATTGATTGTTTTTATTATTTTTTTAAAAACAAGTTTGAAGAATAATCTGTGGAAGGAAATTGTTATTTTTGTGTTCTCTGAAGCTAATACAGAGCAATGAGACATCTGAACGAAACATCAGTTGCACGAGCAGTTGCATTGATTGAAGATGCTCGTTCCATTCGCCATGTGTCTAGGATTCTTGATGTCAGCCCTTCCGTCATCCATAGTCTGTGAAGGCGATATAGAGAGACACATGGATACAAGAGTTGACCCGGGCAAGGTGGTAAGAAGAAGACTGCAGACGTACAGGATAGATTTCTTGTCTTATCACCTTTGCGCAAAAGAAACTCTAAGCCAGAGATCTACAAAATAATTTACGCACAACAACTGGGACGGCAATTTCTGATCGGATTTTAAGAAATAGACTGAGAAATGCAAGGTTGAGGTCTAGAAACCCCTTTAAAGCCCTTCGTTTAACACGTCAGCATAAAGAAGCTCGCCTGCGATTTGTTCAGAATCATGTCAACTGGCAGCTCCGCCAATGGAAGGGTGTTTTATTCACGGGTGTTTATTCACTTCTTTAAAATTTCCTTCATTAATATTTTTTTCATTACCATTAGGGCTTATATAATGTATTTTGTTAAAGTGTGGATACATATTTATTTTAGTATGGAGATAAATGCATTAAAATTATATTGACTATTTAACTCATGCCCCAAATGGGAGTCAATGACCAATCACGTTTCAATGATTTCTGTATTACAACCAATCAGAGACGTGTTTCACGAAATAATTATCAACGTTAGGATTATCATATATTAAGCAAAGCTCCTCCTTTTTAATATTCTGAACAGGTCTGACCGTTATTTTGCAGTGACTGAGCCTATAACAAATACGGCTACCAGATTGTATATAATAGTGCTTACATGTCAACATTTGTAGCAATTGATTATACCACCAAAAAAAGAAACCACTGTTTGCACTTTCTTAAATGTATACGACATCAAAAATGAATTAATATACAGATTGATGTGTTTCATTTTTTCTCCACTAGAGAGCATTCTTACAATATTGCGTTCCTTTGGCAATAAATAGTATGATCTGGTTGCAGTGATAAACAAAAGAAGCAGTAGAAGCGTAGGCTACCTATCGTTTCTCATTAGTTTTCAAACATCACCGTTTACTTTAAATATAAAAATATTTTTAAATAACTGTAGTTAAATAATGATTTGTGAGTAAACAGCTTTATTTTATTCGTTAAATAGTCCTAACAAATGCCACTCTTGATTTCCAAATTCTCTAGATAAATTCACTCCTCACTTCGTGAGTCGTGAATTTATCGATAATTTGGAAATCACTCGTGGCATTACTTATGATAATTAACTTATTAATTTTGTCTTTCCCTGGTGGACCAGTGGTTACCATGATCATCTATTGTTCCGAGTATCCTGAGTTCGAACCTGGTAGATGTATTTTTCAGGACGTAAAATCTTCGAGTATGGTATCGTCCGAAAGAAACTTAACACGTGTGTCCCGAGATCTTAGATATATTTTTATCAATTTGTTTTGATTGAATACGGAATATTAAGCAATATAGGGCTAATGAATTTAAATAATGGGGATCATTATATCAGGAGAGGAAACACCCAGATATAACATTCACAATCGAATACAATAAAGGAAGAAAGTTACTTTTCTTTTAAATTAGCTATTATTGACTCATTAAGTGGTTTGATCTCTATAATCAAGTATTAACATTTGTAGGGATAACAATTATATTATTAATAATGATACAATGATGACGAGATATTGTACGAGAAGGTACTTATCAAGGTCTTCATACTAAATTTATCACAAAAGGGCTGCATTGAGAAATAATTATCTTTGTTATTCAGAAGTATTTTTCTTCATTTCATTTTTTTAGCCTTGTTCGACAGAAAACTATCCCCCACATTGATGTTTGGTCCCTTTGGTCCCAAGAGGGATTTCACCTTTTAATACTCTTCAAATTCCTCTATTAAATACGGCTATCCTTTTATTCTTAGGGGTTACTGTTACTTGAGCTCATCATGGATTATTAGAATATAATTATAGCCAATCTCTACAAGGTCTATTCCTTACAGTTATTTTAGGTCTTTATTTCTCAGCCCTCCAAGCATTTTAATATTTCGAGGCCCCCAAAGTCAGTCCGAACCCAGATTGGCAAAGGGTGAAGGGGAAGAGTAAAAACCTCGTTAAAAAACTGGATTCAGCTCGCACGGCTCATAGTAAACAGTAAGGGCCCATTAACTAGGGTACAAATACTGCTGCCTTGCAGTTCGTCATGGGTATGACAAAGGCTAGAGGAAGAAAACATAGACAGAAAAATCACCTGGTCCTCCAAGTTGGGTTGATGCATCCCTGTTCATCATAAAAATAACAATGCAGATATGCCTAAATAATTAGAGAATGAAAATAAATCTTTAGGCACAGAAATATGTGCAAACTTTAAAAATTTGTATGTAAATAAATTATAGACGAATACAATAAACATTAATACAGAGATGAGGAATATATAGGTCTGTGTATTGGTACCTATAAGGGAACGATAAAAAGGTAATTGAGACCGTGGAAATGGGCTTCCTAAGGAGAGGATGGCGGATCTCTAAATCACATGTGCCGATTGCTTTAATTCGATGACGAAATGAAAAGTTGTTTACAAGCGCTGCGGGTACAGAAACTAGGCACTTATTAATGTATGGTCATATGAAGAGAATTGAATAGGAAATATGGCAAAGAAAAGCTGGGAGAATGTAATATAAAAATAAAAACTGCTGAAAGTGGAAAATAATAGCTGGGTACTCACAGAAAAATATTTTAAGTTGTAAAATGCAGGTTTTCACGGCCGGAAATCATGGCATTAGAAGATATCGGGCTGTAAAGCCTTGTTCCTTAATCAGTGTTTAACCCAGACGTTTAGAAAAAACTTGCTACTGAAAATGCCCTGAGTAGCCGAGGGAGAAACACCAGTTTATAGCCGAAATCTTCTAATATCAAATATTTTAAATGTTTAAATTGTGATAATTTGATGGATGATTTAATTGATTGACTTCGTACTAATTCTTAATATATGAATTTAAGTGTTATAGATTGTTATAAATTACAATAGGAAACTTTTAATAAGTTGATTGTAAAAAAAATGATTCGCATTTTCAACTTTAGTACAGTCTTATTCCAAGAATTGAATATGAACAGATTCCATTGAAATGATAATAGCTCTCACGTCTATTGAAGCTTCTTCTGTTGTAGGCTGTGTATTGTTCGATATATCGATTTCTACAAAGCGATACAAAGCGTGTGACTATTATCGCGGCCTAGAAATCCCGCAGTCATGCAATTTAACTAACAAGTCTCTCTCCACCAACCTTTCTACTCTGTTAATACTAACCTGCTTATGTACAGACCCTACTTTTTCTTTCCCAGATTTTAAAGTATGTACCTTCGCATAATTAAACGGTTAGTACTATCCTGTGCCTAAGAGACTGGGGCTGAAACTATATGAACGGAACAGATTCTGGAAGCAAATGAGATGAATACTACTTCTTCTTTTCTTTGTTTTAGGTCCATGACCTGTTCCATCCAGAATTAAGAGTCCCTCTATATATTTTCTTGGTCTTCCAGGTGTCTTTCTCCCATCCCTGGTAACTTATCTCTTGCTATACGTACAATTCTATCTGGTGTCAAGCGAGATATATGTTGATTCCATTCAAATCTTTTTCCGCCCATTCACCTATCGGCCTGAATATTCAGCTGCCTTCTTATTTCTAATTAGATCTTTTCTTGATTTACGCGCAATCTTCATTAGAATATTCATTTAATTTGTCTCTAGAGTTTGTTCTGTTTTGACTGTATCTACTCTTGTTTCGGAGTCATAGGCCAATATTTGGCGTATCACTGTTTTATATATTCTTGTTTTGGTACCTTTTTTTTTCAAATGCCCCAGGTTGTCTTTCGACATTCCTGGTTTCTCTCCTGGTATGGCTTACTTGTAACCCACTTCTGAGGTTGGGGCGCCTGGAAGGCGGGGTTACGTTGCCCCGATGATATAATGGGTGATGATGACGATAGTGGTGCGCCAGGAGAGTCCCTAATCCTAAGCTTAACCTAAGATGAATATGAATAATGATGATTGCGATGGCCATATGATTTCGGGGACCATTTGGGCCTTAAAGTTTTCCTGACATTTGTCATACAGGTGAGGAAAAACCCCGATAAAAGCCTCACCCAGAAAAATTGTCCCGACCGGGAATCAAACCCAGGCCCGCTGCGTGACAAGACAGCACGCTACCCCGAGATCACAGCGGTGGACTGTTTTGGTATCTTTATTTAAGTAACTTTATTCCATATATCATTGATACACCCAGTCACTTTCGCTATTTTTTAGCCTGATGCGTGACTTCATTGTATAAATATCTCCAGCTAGTTATTTCCACACCCAACTATTTAATTACCATAGCCTGCTCAATCATTTTAATTTTTAATTCTAATTTGCACATTAAAGGAACTTTACTTATTGTCATCGTTTTGGTTTTTGCTAACAATATTCTCATATTGAACTTTCGGCATTAGATCGGATAGAATCCATATAATAAATATTTGGATTGATCATCTGTATTCGCCATCCCCACATCATCCCCATAACACAAAAATGAAGAGATGAATACACTAAGGAAAATTGTACATAAAACAAGAAGAGATAAAAATTAGAAATGATGAAATAGGAGACAGCTAGACATACTCTTCAAGCACTCTTAAAGCAATAAATTAATGGGTGATTGAGATAAAATACTGTGACCAAGTGTGACACATAGATTTGACGTATGAAATTTAATTGGCTATTCCATGCCAAAGTGCGATCAGTGAATATTCGATCGGAAAACAAGTTACTTTTACCGTCGTGTTGGCCAACGTGAAAACACATGTTCCCGCTATAGCCAATTGCCAACAACATGTTTGCTCATATATAAGGAAATTCTATTCCAAGATTCTATCTACATTAGTGGCCAAGTTTGGGTGAGGAAATGGGCAAGACAGAGTTAATGGGCAAGTTAGTGTTAGTTTGGGCAAGTTAGCGTGAGAAAATGGGCGTGTTAGTACACCAGATTAGTTTAGCGTTCACTTGTTTGTTAGCGGGTTTTTGCGATAAGTTGACTACACTGTCTGAGCAATGACTTAATACACATATTATATTGAATATGCTGATTTTAGGTTACTTTGAGCTCAACTTCTCACTTTATTTCAAGGCATTTGTCACATATTGGGGGGGGGGGAATAAACATATATTTTTTCGCTCAGGTGTGCACTAATTATTCACATACTGAAACAATAAATTATGTTTTTTTTATTTTGGTGGCATGGCGGTATAGTATCTCCATTTAATTTAATTTCATAACTTTTTACACAAAAATTTCGAATCTCTTTAAGCCTTTCACAAAAATTCGCTTCACACACCACACACACACACACACACACACACACACACACACACACACACACACATGATATAATTTTCTGCTATAAGTGTCTATTATTTACATTTTATCTTAGGCCCTATAGTTCGGTTGTGTACATTATCACCAATGCTAGCTTGCAAATCTTTGTACCTTGGAGATTGCAAACCACTCATCGCCTTTTAAAAAACGACAGGTCACTGCGGTCCAATTCCGACTTTTATAATAAAAAAAACTAGAATTTTCCAGAGACGGCCGACCACTCTACACAGACCGCCACTAGAATTGCGAAAGAGACACTTCCAGAAAATACGTATGGATATTTTAAATCATGACGAAATTCTCCGTTTATGAATGAAATAGTAGACATATGTAGGGGGTACGCCGTGGTACAGTTGGTTAAATCAATATCTTACAAGCCGGAAGATCGAGGGTCGAGACCCCATGTGGTCAGGATTTTTGGACTGGCTTAATCTCCTGGCGACATCATGGTCCTGGGGCCGACTCAGCCTCTAACGAAAATCAGTACCGTACTATGTTGTAGGGATAAAGGCTGCTTTCACGCAATTCATGCTATTGTCTTAGAAAGATGGGAGTCTTAACTTCCTACTAACTCTAAGACCTGCAGTTGGGTCACTTTATAATAGAAACATGACTACGCTCTTCTTATCACGTTGTCAAACATTCAACAATTATATTTCTATAAACTTACTCTGTCTTAAGGTAAACGTTTAATATAACATTTATACAAATATTAAACTTTAATGTTATTAATATTAAATATTTTAAGGAATTTTTTATGTAGTCTTAACAATTTTACATAATTTAAATTGGCAATGTATCCTCATCATCACCTTCTTCTTCAAGGTATTGGCCCGTTCCGCTCCCCGCTGCATAATATATGTTGTCCTTTCAACGTCGATTTGGTCTTCCTACATTTCTTCGACCTTCAGGTCTCTAATAAAATATGTGTTTTGATAAACGATTATTTGGCATTCTATGTACATGATCAAACCATTTATTTCTGTATATTCTCTCGTTTATATTATATACTTGTAATTCATCTCTGATGTCTTAACTTCTCTTTTGATATCTTACAGATACACCTGCAACGGATCTCAAAAATCTCATCTCTATTATCTCAATTTTATGTTTGTCAGAGATCGTTAAAGGCCAAGTCTCAGACCCGTATGTTAACGTTCAAACGGCTACTATTTTGTAAAATTCCAATTGATTTTCCCTTGTGGTCTTATTTCTCAAATATCTTCTTATTAAATTTATTTAATATTTTTAATAAAACAGAAGGAAACAAACTAGAATAAATCACTTAAATGTGTGTAGAATTACACAATATAATTCTAATAATAACATATATGAATGATTTCGTTTTTACTGCGGTCCGCCCACATTTAAATAACTGCCTCCAGAAATTAGTTGTTTGCCACTTTAAGGGATAATCATCATCATTAAGCCTGTTGGCTCGTTCCGGTTTCATGAAAGCTATAATTGTTAAAATTTTCTGTGTGGGCGACCAACATTTCTTCTTCCGTGCGGTTTATCATTTAGCAATCATTTTGGAAATCTTCCTTCAGGCATTCTATCAATATGTTCTTTCCAGTCGTTCCTGTATTTAATTATTCGGTCTGTAAGTTTGAAAATATTTAGCTCCTTTCTTATATCTTCATTTCTTTTCTTATCCGGCAGAGTATATCCTGCCATATTTCTTAAAAATCGCATCTCAGCTGCTTCCAATCTTTGTTCTTGACTTTTAGTGATCGTCCAACATTCTGATCCATACATCAATACAGGAACAGCCATTACTTTATGAAATGTAATTTTTGTTTCTTTTCTTGTGTTTTTAAGGGTTCTTTTAATAGTGCCACACATTAGATTAAATTTATTTATTTTGTCATTAATATCTTCAATGTTGTCCACCGCTGTAGTCTCGGGGTAGCGTGCTGCCTTGTCACGCAGCGGGCCCGGGTTCGATCCCCGGTCGGGACAGTTTTTCTGGGTGAGGTTTTTATCGGGGTTTTTCCTCACCTGTAAGACAAATGTCAGGAAAACTTTAAGGCCCAAACGGTCCCCGAAATCATATGGCCATCGCAGTCATCATCATTCATATTCATCTTAGGTTAAGCTTAGGATTGGGGACTCTCCTGGCGCACCATTATCATCATCATCATCACCCATCATATCATCGGGGCAACGTAACCCCGCTTTCCAGGCGCCCCAACCTCAGAAGTGGGTTACAAGTAGGACATGCCAGGAGAGAAACCAGGAATGTCGAAAGACAAACCTGGGGCATTTAAAAAAAAATATATATATATATATATAGCTTCAATTTTAACATGTGATAAATTGAAACCTAGATATTTAAAACTGTTCACCTGCTCTAAAATGTTATTATCAATTACTATTTTTGCTATCATGCCCTTTAAATGCTAAAATTTTAGTTTTATTCTTTGAAATTTTTAAATTGTAATTGACACATACTTTTTTCCAAATTAAAAATAGCCCTTCGTAGATCATCTTCTGAACTGGAAATCACTACTTGATCATGAGCAAATAATATTGTATCCAACAGTTTATTATTTATTTTAAAACGTTAAATTAATCTGCCACTTTAACATAACTTCATTTATATATAAATTAAAAAGAGAAGGTTATAAAGGACACCCTTCTCTGACACCACGATTTATTGTTACCATTTTTTGTTGTTTAGATTTAAAACCCCTGTCTATTACAATTTTATTATTTACATATACATTTTGTATATACCTTTATACCTTTATTTGTCATTATATCCTATAATTTATTTCTGTTTACCATATCAAAAGCTTATTCATAGTCTATAAATCCTATATAAGTTGGGATGTTAAATTCTATATGCTTTTCAAATAATTGAGTCATTGTGAGTATACAGTCAGAACAGGATCTTCCCTTTCTGAATCCATTTTGAACATCAAATATGATATTTTCTATAATTATGTTTAAGCTGTTTTTAGAATATTGGCATACATTTTATAGCACGTATTCAATATACTTATTCCTCTATAATTAGAACGATCTTATCTGTTTCCTTTTTTATTTATAGGGTGTATTTTGGCGATTTTCCATTCTTCGGGTATATATCCAAATTTCCAACATATATTTATAAAATCTAGTAGAGGAACCTTTAGAGAAAACGATGCATATTTAATTAATTCTATGTTCATATTATCAGTACCCGGTGTCTTTTTGTTATGGAAATGATCAATAGAAGCTGTTAATTCCTCTATGGTTATTAAATCTATGTGTTCATCTGCTTGAATTCTTTCTTCTTCATTTTCTTCTGAATTTTTTTCTGTCCATAATTCTTGATAATATTCTATCCATTTTTCTTCTGGAATGTTATTTAATTTAAGTGTATCTCTTGTTTCATTATTTAAATGTTTCATAATTTTGTATGCCTTTTCTTGTTTTCCATGTACATCGAACAGCTTTACTAGGGAATTGTGTAGGTGTGGTAGCTTCCCGTTGCTTTCCACACCTGTGAAGGATGATGGTGATGATGATGATGATAATGATAAGGGTGTTGATGATGATGATGGCCATATGATTTCGGGGACCGTTTGGGCTTTAGAGTTTTCCTGACATTTGTCTTACAGGTGAGGAAAAACCCCGATAAAAACCTCACCCAGAAAAACTGCCCCGGCCGGGGATCGAACCCGGGCCCGCTGCGTGACAAGGCAGCACGCTACCTCGAGACCACAGCGGTGGACATATATATATATATATATATAATATATATATATTCAGTTTAATATTTTTTTGAGAGACGTTGGGACGACAAGAGTCTCTGTAATGAATCCATCCATAGTAATTCTGCTCGAGGGCAGGTCTTTCACTGCAATCATAGCATTTTCATGCTAAGCTTTGCAGCTTTACTAGGGGATTATAGGTGTAATAGCTTCCCGTTGCTTTCCACACCGGTGAAAGATGGTGATGATAATGATAAAGATGGTGATGATGGCCGGATGATTTTCGGGGACCATTGGGCCTTAGGCTTCCTGATAATTTTCTTACAGGTGAGGAAAAACCCCGAAAAAAAACTCACGAGGAGCCTGCCCCGACCGGAAATCAAACCCGTGTCAAGGCAGCACGCTACCTCGAGACCACAGCGGTGGACCCTGTAATGAATAATTGAGCCATGTTTAATTTCTTTGTGCATCTCATTTCCATTTGTAATTATAGTTACTAGGATTGCAAATATACCTAGGAACAATAATTACAAATAGGAATAAGGAACACAAAGAAATTAAACATAGACTCAATTTTGAAAATGCATGCTATTATGCATTTCAGAGGACTACTGTCGTCCCAATTTCTCTAAAAAAACGTTAAACTGAAGAAAAAAATGTATATAAAACGATTATTCTCCCAGTTATATTATGTGGATGTATAACATGGACTCCTACTTTAAGGGAGGAGAAAAGTTTACGAATATTTGGGAATAAAGTTCTCAGGAAACTTTTTGGACAAAAGAGAGATGAACAGCCAGCGACATGATCTTTATTAGAAACCAAATGTAATAACAGTTAAGACTCGTAGACTGCGATAGGACATGTGACACGAATGGGTAATGAAAGAGGGACGGGGAAGCTTCTTATAGGAAAACATGAAGGAAACCGCTAAGTTGGTAGATCAAGAACGAGGTGGCAAAATAACATTAACTATGATTTGAGGAAACTATATTATATAGGGGATGATTGGAAAAAAAGTTCAAGATAGGGGTGTATGGAGAGGTTATATCCTTGCGGCCATGAACCTTCAAAAATACAATAAAAGTCTACGGATCCCCAATATATTTTATAAACTTACTCACTATGCCAGAGGATAGTTAGTTAATACGCATTACGTAAAAATCCTAGCCTTACTCATCACATAGGAAAGTCGGATTTTATTTTCTAATACTCGTAATATTTCTTCCTTTCTTAAAATAAGATATTATTTTTCGCTCTCGTGTAGGTATAATTGAAAGAAAACCCGTTTTATGTACATTTTTAGCTTAATATTATCTTTTCTCATTTACAAATAGTAGTAATATGTTTTCTTCTTTGTAATATGAGTTAATATTTTTATTCTCGTTATTTTCCTTTGTCTTTATGTCTCTCTAACCCTCTCTCCCCTCTCTCTTATCTCTCTCTCTCTCTCTCTCTCTCTCTCTCTCTCTCTCTCTCTCTCTTATGACCATCATATCTTTATCAGAGTGATTATGCATGAAAGCAAAGTCCATTGTTTTGTGGTTTGTTGTTTAGTTAGAACCTATTTTGAGGCAGTTGTATTGTACTTTAGTTGGTCCATACACAGTGGAGAAGAGACTTGCAAAATCCCATCCCGTCTACCTCCGCTTTTCAACTTTCCATCATTACTAGAGGAGCAACGTAGTTGAGCCGGCAGGTACTTCCCCGTCCACTATGAGGGGTTGTAGGTCCGTGACATAATAGGCTGGACGGATTCTCTACTGTTCTAATTACCATCGTCATCTTTTGTTCCATCGTTAACGATTCCCTCTTTTGACCTTTTAACCTGTATGTAGGGGCCTACTCTCTTTCTCTGAAAACGTTGATAACACAATGGCGAGATATCCCTGCTATCAGAATGGCCCACCAGTGTACTTGTATGATCCTGTTGTATTCATAAGGCAGGGTTTCCACTTTCCATTTTTTAAATCCATATTATTATTATTATTATTATTATTATTATTATTATTATTATTATTATTATTATTATTATTATTATTATTATTATTATTAACTAGCTAATACCCGGCGTGCGCTGCTACGCCTAAATAAATGATAATGTATTTTTGCATTAAGTTGAATAAGTAAAGGGAAAAATAAATATAAATTTATATCCTTATTATTTTTAGATACCCCGTACTGATTACCCGGCCTTGCCCGGGAATCTACGCATCCCGATGTACTTGGCATAAATGAGCTGAAAGACAAAATTCGTTATTTTGAGTTATCCATAAAAGAATACCTGCCGTGCGCTGCTATGCTTGTCCGGGAATCTACTTATCCCGATCTTCTTGGCATCAATGAAAGGCAAAAATGGTTATTGTGAGTTATCCTTAAAAGATAAACATATGCTGTCGCGGACTTTTCTGTATAGTTTTTTTTAGATATTCAATTCAGTGTGCAATAATTTTGTGTATTTGTTATGGTTTAGGCAGCGTAAACCATTTAAGCTTACAAAAAAGCGATATTTTTTAATGTTTTTTTTCACTACAGAAGGTGATTTTTAAGGATGAAGGACTTGAGCATTGAAACTCTCTTATAACCTATAACCTTCCCGGGAAAATCCTGAACATTTTGCAAAAAGCCCCATGACAATCGGATGAATGGTATGGCAGCACATGCTTGCCCGGGAATCTACTTATCCCGATCTCCTTGGCATCAATGAAAGATAAAAATGGCTATTGTGTGTTATCTGTAAAAGATAAACATATGCTGTCGCAGACTTTTTTTGTAGAGTTTTTTTTTTTAGATATTCAATTCTGTGTACATTAATTTTGTGTATTTGTTATGGTTTAGGCAGCGTAAGCCATTGAAGGGTAAAAAAAAAGATTTTTTCACGTTTTTCACCACAAAGGGTGTCTTTAAGAGTTTAGGGGTTGAGTATCTCAACTATCTTATAGCCTATGTTCATCCCGGGAATCTCCTGAACATTTTGCAAAAAACCCCATCACAATCGGATCAACGGTATGGCCGCGCATGAAGTACGAACAAACAAACATTCATTTTTATATATTAGATTAACTCATTGACACTATCGAACGCATAAGCTCTCCATACATCCCTATACTGAGATAATGTTTTACAATCATCCCCTGAATAATCTACATTCCTCAAACCATCGTTATTATTGTTCTCCGACCTCATTTTTTGTGTATCAACTGGGCGTTTCCCTCTCTTTTTCCTACAAGAAGCTTCCATACCCCTCTTTCATTACCCATTTGTGCTAAATGTCTTGTTCATCGCAGTCTACGATATTTTCGTATTATATCTGGTTTCAATAAAGATCATATAGCTTTGTAGTCTTCTCCATTCGCATTATTACTATTATTATTATTATTATTATTGCTATTATCATCATCATCATCATCATCATCTAATTAACTCACTGACACTATCGAACCCGTAAGTTCATGGCCGCGTTGAGTTAAGCTTTCCACACATCCCTATACTGAGCAAATGTTTTTCCAATCATTCCCTGTATAATCTACATTCCTCAAATCGTGGTTAATGTTATTCTCCCATTTCATGCTGGGCGCTTTCCCTTTGTTTTTCTTACTAGAAGCTTCCATACACCTCTTTCATTCCCTATTCATGCTACATGCCCTTCCCATTGCAGTCTATGAGATATAACTTTCTTATCATATCTGGTTTCTGTAAGATCATACAGCTCAGTGTTACGTAGTCTTCTTCATTCGCATTATTATTATTATTATTATTATTATTATTATTATTATTATTACTATTAGTATTATTAACTAACTGACTAACTCACTGGCATTATCGAACCCGTAGGTTCATGGCCGCGCGGAAATTAGCTCTCCATACATCCCTGTCCTGAGCTAATGTTTTTCAATCATTCCCTGTATAATCTATTTCCCTCAAATCACGATTAATTTTATTCTCCCACCTCATTCTTGGTCTACCAACTGAGCGTTTTCCCCTCTGGTTTTCCTACAAGAAACTTCCATGCACGTCTTTCACTCCCCATTCGTGCCACATGTCCTGCACATCGCAGTCTAAGAGACTTAACTTTCTTATTATATCTGGTTTCTGTAAAGATCATATAAATCAGTGTTATGTAGTCTTCTCCATTCGCATTATTACTATTATTATTATTATATTATTATTATTATTTATTATATTATTATTATTATTATTATTGCTATTATCATTGAACCGAAAGTGCCTTTCTGCGGTTCAGTATGGTATCTTTGTTCTCCTCCCTACTTCAGAACATTTATGAAATATGCCAATGTCCTCTTTTCCGTGTGGCTACCCCTTCCCTTTTCATCTTTTCTGCCGCGCATCTCTACAGCGCATATCCCCTCTACTTGTGAACCTTTATATGCATTGTACTCTTACCAAACATCATCATTCGATCAGCCTAGCAAGTGGCGTTTAGTTACTTAATAGTGGATTCAAGTGGAATCCAATTCTAACTCACCATGCAGTTAAGAAGTTAATATGGTGGTCTATGTATAGACAAGTTGATTAAGACCGAGAAGAGGTCGATTTTGAGTTAGTCCAGCTATGTATGGAAGAAGTGTTTCCTAAAAGCTTGGACATCTGTGTGAGTGTGGCATTATGTCTGGTACGTTATTTGTTTAGTTATTTCTACAAGCTATGCTTGATTGATTGATAAAATATCATCTTATGTTAATTTATTACTTATTTTAATATATTCAACTTGTTTATATTAAAAGCTTATCTTTTATACAACGCCCCTTTGTTATTATTCAAGTATAGTAGTTGATCACTATCCCGTAACAAAATCACTCACTGTATGCATTTAGTAATCAGAATCTATATTTGTATGTATGTTCATCAGGGAAAGAAAGATGAATTAATAGCTGTCTTTTATGGGCCCGAGGCAGGCTGCTTTCTTACCGATAACATCTTTGAATATCACGATCACATTAATAAATACAGCATTAACAAAACTCGATCCCGGACAAGTGTTACGCTGAGCGTGGTTTGCTTTTCTAACGTCGTAAATGGTAGCAGTAGTGTGGTTTACTTACCCACAAATGGTAGCAGACCGCTGGTTTAAGGGTTCTTTCAACAACCCCCCCCCCAGCACAAATGGTAGTGCAGAGCGTGTGGTTTTGTATCTTTCACTTTGAAAAATATGCTGTATTTTATTAACTGTGGTTCTAGTAATATCGATTTAATATTTTCTATTCAAGTTTCGGACTTTTGGTTTCAAGTGCCAAGACAAGGGTATAAACTCTGTATGGTCGTAAATGAAGTTTGGAATTAGAAAATCGACATTTTTTTTCCAGAATTATTACCCTGCGGACAACTATTTGTTTTCGATACTTGGTATTTATGTTAAAGTTAATGAAAAGCATTAATTTACGCGTTTGTATTATGTTACGTAAATGATATTGACTCATCTTTCTTTATACGTAAACAGAGAGTGATTTATGCATACTAGGCTACGTTCGCTTATAATTGTTTACATCTTTGGTTCATTGTACTTTGTAAACATGCCTAGTTGGATAGATGTAATATCTAAAGATAATCTCGTCCGAGAGTTAAGCTTACTAGGTATTGAGGTTGAAGGCGATGTAAATATACTACGTCAGCGACTTAAAATTCATATGAATTCTCTCTCCCCGGCTGAACAAACATTAATTAAGCGTAAGTTTATTGTAGACAGCGCAATTCAGGAGGATTATTCTGCAGAACAGAACAAGAATATAAGTGATCGTAGACTTAGCTCTATCAAGGATTTTTCTAGTGGAACGGTCCCCAACCTTTCTTCTCATACGGAGGAAAATAATCAGCGAATTTTTCGAGAGTTAATTAGAAAAGTTGATCCCTGCGATGGTGATGATAAGGAATTGCTAGTTGTCTTCCTTATTAAACTTAACTCGATCTTCGAATTGAAATTGGTTCCCGATGAGTATTTTGTAAACTCGATTTTGAGTTGCATTGGAGGAATACTATTGAAGGTTTGGAGTGAAGTTGTTAAATTGAGATTTACTTGGATGGAGAGTTTAGAATATGTGAAATGTTCGTTGTTGCCTCCTAGATTATTAGAAGACTATTGGATTAAATTTATGTCGCGACGATTCCAACTTTCTAAAGAATCTTTGCTGGAGTTTATCTCCAATATTCAAGGAGCTTCACTTGTATTGAACCCTCTATTTTCGGAAGAAAAGTTAATTGACATTATTCTACAAAATATGTCCCCGGCCACCAGACAGCATTTGGTTTTTGCTACGAAACCTCAAAATGTAGCCGAAATGTGTGTCTTGGCTAGGAAAGTGGCTGATTTCGAGATTGCTGAAAGACAGAGGAACTTCAATGAAAAAAGTAAGCCTGATAATTTGAGTAAACCTAATACTTCTGCGAATCGTTCCTCTTGGCAATCGAAAAGTAACTTACTATGTTGGAAATGTCAGCGGTATGGACATCTTTCTAGAGAGTGTCGATCTTAGTTTTTTACGTGGTTTGTTTGTATATATTTGTTTGGGATATTAGAGTAAGCTACTTATGTATATTGGTATATGAGCTGATTGTGCCAACCTTTTGGTTGTAGGAGTTGCTAGAGTGAGTTTCAGTATACGTGGTCCAGGTTTTGCTAATGAGACGCAAACTAAATTCTAAAACGAGGGTAACTAGAAGTTAGTAAGCGTCCATGGACACGTTTTAAATACAACATGTCAGTCAAATTAAACTATGTAATGCTATGGAGTAAATCCAAGCATGTTTGTAGTGGAAATATCTGTGTGTTAAACTAGATATTGGTTACAAAAAACATTTTGTATTATGGCACATGTTGAACTGGTATGTCTGAGGTTCCGTTTTCCTGTCTTCGCCTGTTTTTTGTTTCAGTTTACCCTTCCTTAACATTGGCATTACGACGCAGCCTGGAATGTTCGGCAGTCGAGCGCTTGGAGGATCCGGCCGACCCCCGAGTGCCCAGCTGACCGACATAGTGGCTCTAGAACTACAGATTCCTGGAAAGCGGTGGAGCGGGATTGCGTTTCGGCAATCCAACTATAGTATCGTCACCCGGTTCTTCACCTGGAACACCGCAGAGTTGCACTATGGCGACTGAGTCCAATTGGAGTTTGATTTTCAGCGCCTGGATAGTCAACGTGTGCGAGTGTGGTGAATGTGATTTAGGGGACGATGGAAGATTTGTATTTAAGTTTACCGCTGAAATCTGATAGTGTTGATGTGCCCCTCCCAACGTGGGATTCTTCTACCGGACATTATTTTGAAGTTTATGGACTGTTTTCTTTTACCCGGAGGGCGCAGGGGGAGTTATTGAACCGAAAGTGCCTTTCTGCGGTTCAGTATGGTATCTTTGTTCTCCTCCCTACTACAGAACATTTATGAAATATGCCAATGTCCTCTTTTCCGTGTGGCTACCCCTTCCCTTTTCATCCTTTCTGCCGCGCATCTCTACAGCGCATATCCCCTCTACTTGCGAACCTTTATATGCATTGTACTCTTACCGAACATCATCATTCGATCAGCCTAGCAAGTGGCGTTTAGTTACTTAAAAGCGGATTCAAAAGTGGAATCCAATTCTAACTCACCATGCAGCTGGGAAGTTAATATGGTGGTCTATATATAGACAAGTTGATTGAGACCGAGAAGAGGTCGATTTTGAGTTAGTCCAGCAATGTACGGAAGAAGTGATTCCTAAAAAGCTTGGACACGTGTGTGAGTGTGGCATTATGTCTGGTACGTTATGTGTTTAGTTATTTCTACAAGCTATGCTTGATTGATTGATCAAGAATCATCTTATGTTATTAATTTATTATTTATTTTAATATATCCAACTTGTTTATATTAAAAGCTTATCTTTTATACAACGCCCCTTTGTTATTATTCAAGTATAGTAGTTGCTCACTATCCTGTAACAAAATCACTCACTGTATGCATTTAGTAATCAGAATCTATATTTGTATGTATGTTCATAAGGGAAAGAAAGATGAATTAATAGCTGCCTTTTATGGGCCCGAGGCAGGCTGCTTTCTTACCGATAACGTCTTTGAATATCACGATCACATTAATAAATACAGCATTAACAAAACTCGATCCCGGACAAGTGTTACGCTGAGCGTGGTTTGCTTTTCTAACGTCGTAAATGGTAGCAGTAGTGTGGTTTACTTACCCACATCATCATCATCATCATCATCATCATCATCTAATTAACTCACTGACACTATCGAACCCGTAGGTTCATGGCCGCGTTGAGTTAAGCTCTCCACACATCCCTATACTGAGCAAAATGTTTTTCCAATCATCCCCTGTATAATCTACATTCCTCAAATCGTGGTTAATGTTATTCTCCCATTTCATGCTGGGCGCTTTCCCTTTGTTTTTCTTACTAGAAGCTTCCATACACCTCTTTCATTCCCTATTCATGCTACATGCCCTTCCCATTGCAGTCTATGAGATATAACTTTCGTATCATATCTGGTTTCTGTAAGATCATACAGCTCAGTGTTACGTAGTCTTCTTCATTCGCATTATTATTATTATTATTATTATTACTATTAGTATTATTAACTAACTGACTAACTCACTGGCATTATCGAAACCCGTAGGTTCATGGCCGCGCGGAAATTAGCTCTCCATACATCCCTGTCCTGAGCTAATGTTTTTCAATCATTCCCTGTATAATCTATTTCCCTCAAATCACGATTAATTTTATTCTCCCACCTCATTCTTGGTCTACCAACTGAGCGTTTTCCCCTCTGGTTTTCCTACAAGAAACTTCCATGCACGTCTTTCACTCCCCATTCGTGCCACATGTCCTGCACATCGCAGTCTAAGAGACTTAACTTTCTTATTATATCTGGTTTCTGTAAAGATCATATAAATCAGTGTTATGTAGTCTTCTCCATTCGCATTATTATTATTATTTATTACCAGATTTCACAATGTTTCACAACATTCATCCGTCCCAATTATGTGAATCTACTTTCATTCTTCTCCACATCTCTCTGTCAAATCAATCTCCATAGTCAATTTGTTTTCCTCATTATTTTTCAAACTCCATAAATGTACGTCTCTTTTGGCCGGCTTCTTCTTCTTCTTCTTCTTCTTCTTCTTCTACCAGGTGGCAACCATTCTAGTTTTTTTCTTGGGAATCCCTCTTCTGACATTAATTTTACATGATTATTACATTTTGCATGTCTTTTTTTTTAAATACCACCACTGAAGTCTGAACGTTCACATTTTGTGTACTTACACTATTTCTTATTGTTATCCTCTAGACAATCCAGCATAATGCCTCCAAAATATCATGTTTGCAGAATTTATTTTGCTTTAATTTCCGAAAGAAATTTCTTCCTTCAGGTGATAAAATAATTTTAGTCCAAGACTTTAATATTTTGACTGCTGAGACATTTTACTAACCAAAATTAGTGATAGTGCAGCGTAATGATAATGTGTGTATCAGATTTATATTTAATGTCCAAAAATGTGAAGACATTTCTTAATTTTTCCAAGAATTGTACTGGCTGCGTCTCAAATGTAGGTCCTAGTAGAAAATTACACTGTATAGTTATCTTTAGTTATCTTATATATTATTCATCATACTTTGACTTCAAATTATTTACTTCCTCATTTCCAGTGTCTATCCTGTGTCAGGTTCGTATTTAATGTCCAAAAATATTATGACATTTGTCTAATTTTCCAAGAATTGTCATTGCTGATAATTGCACTGTCTTGTTCTCTTGTTTAAGATTCTATATACTTCGACTGCAAATTATTTAGCTCCTCACTTCTAGTATCTATCCTCCAACTATAATTCAAACACATGCCCACACCATAATCTGCTTATAACGCAATATAAGGCAACCCATCAGTACACATTATACATTATCTGTTTTTCTCACAACTGCAATTCCATATCACAGAAAATGAGGGGTTGACAAACGTTAGAATCATTTAAAAGAAATCCATATTTATATTTGCTTTAACTCTGGTTTGAACATTATCTTCACGTGTAATGTGACATGCATTAATTGGTATTTCCTGTTTAACTTATTATATGACTACTGTTATTTTTATTATTATTATTATTATTATTATTAAAACAAGTATATGACTATAGGAGGCATTCATCAAGATTTGATACTGGAAGATGAAATGGGGGTAATTAAACACACAGAGGAATACAAATATTTGGGAATAAAAATTACAGAAGATGGGAAACAGGAAGAGGAAATAAGATCAAAGATAAATTTAGGAAAATATGTAATATCTACCCTGAATGGAATATTATGGGATAAACATATTAAAAAAAGAAAATTAAAGTTATTTTTTTAAAACAATAGTTAGAAGTATTATGACTTATGGTTCAGAGGTTTGGACTATAAATTATCAGATGAAAAGAAAACTACTGGTAACAGAAATGGACTGTTGGAGAAGATCTGCTAGATTATCAAAGAGAGAGAAAGTTAGAAATGATGTTATAAAAGAGAATATGAATTTGCAAAACTCGGTTTTAGAATTCATCCAAGAAAAGCAACTAAAATGGTACGGGCATATTAAGCGAATGGAGGATGAAAGATTACCAGAAAAAATAATGGAATGGACACCATCAAGAACAAGTAGGAAAGGACAACCAAATCTCATGTGGATCCAAGGGATTTGATAAACTTTGAAGGACTGGGAAATAGAGGAAGAACTGTGTTATAATAGAGACGAATGGAAGAAAATTATAAAACGAAATTAAAGAAAAATAATTGGTGCCGGAAAAAATGTATCGACACTGTAAATAAATAAATAAATATATATATATATAAATAAAAAAATATATATAATTATTATTATTATTATTATTATTATTATTATTATTATTATTACTACTATTAACAAGTTTAGCGTATGAAATGTGTGTACATGAAATCTGCACTGCAATTTTTAATGTTTTTTAAATGTATTATAATTAGTAAATAACAAACTAAGTCACTGGCACTATCGTATCCCTGGGTTCATGGCCGCGCGGACATAAGCTCTCAATATATCCCTATCCTGAGCTAATGTTTTCCAGTCATCCTCCTGTATAATCTGCTTCCCATAAATCATGTTAATGTTATTCTCCCATCTTATTCTTTGACTGCCTACTGTGCGTTTTCTCCTTACATGAAGCTTCCATGCTCCTCTTTCATTTCCCATTCGTGCCACATATCCTACCCATCGCAGTATAAGAGACTTAACTCTTCTTATTATATGTGGTTTCCTATAAAGAGCATATAGTTCACATAATCATTCCCTGTGTTTGAGCATTTGGTACGGATTTCCTGAAGTAGTTCCCACCCGGAGAACCGAATGGTGGACTATTTTACCTCTGGGAAATTTTAACCCAGTGGAACCCATGTCCATTTTTTTTACGGTTGTATTTCACTCTTTCGACCAAGATACTCTTTTTTGCTTTTTTCGACTGACTTAGTGCCTTAGACCTGTTCGACATGGGTAACCGTTTCGGTAGCTATGATACCGCTGGCATAGCTCTCGGGGATATTTAAGCATACGACAGAGTAAAGATATCATGAAGGTATTAATATATTGCAAATTTATCTTGTAAATATTTATTGAATATTTGTGCTGATTGAGAAGCTGAGAAGGCTTTATTTCCTTAACTGTATTTGTCAGAATAAATAAAAATTATTACTATTATTGTGATTATTGTTATTATTATTATTATTATTATTATTATTATTATTATGATTATTATTATTATTATTATTATTATTATTATTATTATTATTATTATTATTATTATTATTATTATTATTATTATTATTATTATTATAAGAAGAAGAACGAAGATTAAAATGGTATGGACATCTGAAGAGGATGGAGAATAATAGAATCCCAAGAATGATGCTGGATTGGAATGCTGAAGACAGGAGGAGGAGGGGGAAACCCAGGGAAGAGTGGGTGGATGAAGTGACAGAAACTTGATTAGCAGATACCTCAAAGAAGAAGATGCTGAGGATAGAAATCTGTGGCGGATCAAAATACATTTGGTCTGAAGATAACTACTGTAACGTAGAGAAAATCCTTAATAATAGTTATTATCATTATTATTATTAGTATTATTATTACTATTATTATTATTATTATTATTATTATTATTATTATTATTATTATTATTATTATTATATACCTTCCTGTATAATCCCAGAGGAACAAGAGATGTTGGCCGACCACGTAGAAGATGGACTCCACTTTTAACTTCGCCGGAACAGGCTGCATAGTCTAAACCTTGTAGTAGAAGAAGAAGAAGATTATTATTATTATTATTATTATATAGGCCTAATTGTGCCTACTATCTTACTACACTGGTTGAGTGGAAGACATTTTTATTACATTATATATTTTTCTTCTTCTTCTTCTCCATCGTAGTTTAACTTCTCACCTTATATGTACTTTTACATGCCCCACATCACCCGGACCTTACAGAGGCATGACTTGTCGGGAGAACGATTTTAAACTTTGGGTGAGCTTTGACCTCACAAGTACATGGAGGACCTCCTACAATAAATGTTCAGGACACTCCAAGACCTCCTCTGAGACAGACCTTATTCTGGCAGTTGCAATAAAATTGTTATTATTATAGGAGATAATTAGTAACTCAATGATAGAGCGCTAAACGTAAAACTTAAAATGTTACGTTCAAATATTGTTAAACATGCAAATCATATCTCTAATTACAATATTTATTACTTAATGTTTACTGGATTGTATGTAATACTCTAGAGATAGTTGTAGCTACTGTACATTGTTACCGCAATAAGATGTAATGTAATAATTGTGCATTTGATTACATTACAAAAATATGGCAGACTCTTAGCATGAGTTGCTTCCCACGTATGTTATATAAATCCTGAGGGAAAAAGTCATCAATTCTAATGGAAGATTTCCCTCAGAGGACATTAATTAAAATAAAACACGCTTCTTAATGAAACGGAGGAAATTGCTTCAAGTAAAAGCACAGTCTGCTGTCATATGTACCTGTACAATATAAATTAACTGCGTGATTGTAGATAAATACAAATAACAAAAACGAAGAATAATGTGTTCATATATCTAGAAGTTAAATTTCGTTAAAAATAATAACAATAATAATAATAATGGTAATAATATCAAGTTCACGGTATAGGCCTTCTGCCCTGTTGCGGTTCTTTATTCTACCGCTTTCGTGGCCTTCCTTGGAATCTCTTGCCTACAGATGCATATTTCCAGGCTCTCTTGGATATTCGGCTGTCTTCTATTCTATCAAGATATTAATAATGTATTACGATGCGACGTTGGGAAGTGTTTTTTTACAGAATCGAGGAATCTAAAATCGCGAATGAACTATGATTATGATGATGATGATGATGATAGATAAGATTGCACATTACAGAGATGAATGGATTGGCCACGTCAACAGAATGGGTATCAACAGAATCCCGAAACTGATTCTTCACTACGGACCAATAGGTCGAAGAAATGTAGGAAGGCCCAGTAAAAGATGGACAGACAAATTCTAACATGAGATCGGAACAGATCTTAAGGTCTAATGCTTGATACTGATTATTATTATTATTATTATTATTATTATTATTATTATTGTTTGAGTAATGAGCTGCGTATTCAGAAGTTAGAGATGGTGTGCTGTAGCCTACATTTGCAGTAATGGAGTAATGAACAGCATGTAGAACATGAATCGCGAAGCACCCGTAAACCTACCCTATAAACGACGTGTTATTCAAAGTGCAATCCATTAAACAGGCTGCTTGGCCAGAGAGGAAAATTAATGTAGTATGCAATGCAAATCCACACTCATCCGCTCGCTTTGCTGTCTCATGTGGCAGATTCTATTAGAATGAAGAGCTTATCTAGTGCCAGTACGGCTCTCCCCCTGGGATATTCCTTAACGCATTACAAGACATCCTGGACAAGGTCGACACAATGTCATGCCGCTACCTAGGGAAATGCGCTTTATTTTATACTTTACACTTTATTTTCACAAGCTTTTTCATTTGTTAAAAGAAAACAATCCTTGGTTTCACTATATTTGTCCCCGATGTTATTAACAATGCAGTTTTGGTGTTCTAAGAATAAAAATATCGCATTTAGCTAATATGGCACTGAATAAATTCTAGAAAAGCACCAGGTATAGATGGTATAAACAATGAACTGATAAAGTATGCAGGTTTATTTGCAGAAATAAGATTATTAAACTTAATAAACGAATGTTGGAAGACATGTAAAATACCTGAAAATTGGAAGATAGGTGAAGTCATATCCCTCTTCAAAAAAGGAAATAGATTAGATAGTAAAAAATTATAGAGGTATCAGCTTATTGAACTCCACTTATAAATTATATGCAAAAATAATAAATAATAGATTGAAGAAGATATCTGACACACTCTTAGAAGAAGAACAAGCAGGGTTCAGAAAAGGAAGAGCATGTAGTGATAATTGTTTATTATAAAGAGACTAATTGAAAAGAGAAGAGAATTTAACCTGCCAACATATTTGTTGTTCATTGATTTTGAAAAGGCCTTTGACAGAGTAAATATATCTATACTATGGGAAATAATGAAGGAACGAGGATATCCACACCATCTAATAAAATCAGTCCAAGGATTATATGAAGAAACTAAAGTAGTGATAAAAACTGATGGAAAAAGGTCAGAAGAAATTTTAATAAATCAAGGAGTTAGACAAGGGTGTAGTCTATCGCCCACTCTTTTTAATATATATATCGACGACATTATGAAACAATGGAAAATTATAATGGACAAAGGCCTTAGATTAAACAATAACTCAAGTATTAATAACTTACTTTTCGCGATGATTTAGTCTTACTATAACATGATGAAAATCTGTTACAATTGGCTGCTTACAAACTAAATGCAATATGTAGGGATTATAATTTTAAAATTTCAATAAGTAAAACAAAAGTAATGGCATTTTGTGGAAGAAATACTTTGCGTGCAAAAATAGTAATTAGAGACGAAATTATTGAACAAGTATCCCACTTTAAATATTTAGGATGTGACATCAGCTATGGGTATGATAAAGATATTGAATACAAAACACATCAGTTTCAAGCTATTTGTGGTACAATAAATAGAACATTGAATAATACAGCCCATAAACAAACAAAATTAAAATTTTATAAAACAATGGCTGTCCCTGTCCTTTTGTATGGGAGTGAATCTTGGATTACCACTACCATACAAGAAAGTAAAATCCAAGCAGCCGAGATGAAATTTTTAAGAAGAGTAAAAGGCTGCACTAGAATGGACCAGATAAGAAACGAGGACATCCGTGAAGAACTGCAGATCTACTCCATAAAAGAAAATATATTTAACAAGATACAGTGGAAAGAACATGTAGAAAGAATGGAAGAAAGTAGATTACCAAATAAAATTTTCCATTATTTTCCAAGAGGAAGAAGAGATGTCGGTCGTCCTCGGAAGAGATGGTCTTAGATCTATTAGGGAAGACGGAACAGGCAACTCTTGCCTAAACCAGGAAGTGAAGAAGAAGAAGATAAATTCTACTATGATGTCTTCGAGTGGAAGGGACGCTGTTGTAATGTGAATACAAGTTTTCTAATCGGGGTACGCGGAATTTAAATGGAGAAAAAATTGTGTCTGCTCCTGAATTGCCTTTCTAGCACAATGATTAGTGTGTCAGCGCGTAAATCTAGAGATCTTAGTTTCAAATCCCGGTTTAGTAAAAAATATGTTCTCGGTAGCTGTAATAGAAATAAGGTTATGATGAGTTATATTTTGTCTTTTTAAATGTAAAAAACTTGCGGCATCAATATAACTGCTTCGATGACTTCTTGAATTTCAAAAATTAACAAAAGTAGGCTCTAACTATTCTCTATTTATGGTCCGGTATTTTCCTTTGTTAGAAGAGAGACGAACAGACGGGTGAATGGAGAAGACTTGCATAACAGTGAACTACGTGGTCTTTATAGCACGCCAGATATAATAAAAACAGTTAAGTCTCGTGGACTGCGATGGGTAGCACATGCGGCACGAATGTGGAATGAAAAACTTGCATGGAAGCTTCTTGTAGGATAACCAGAGGGAAAACGCCCAGTTGGTAGACTAGAATGAGGCAGGAGAATAACATTAACTATGATTTGAGGGAAGTAGATTATACACGGAATGATTGGAAAACATTAGCTCAAGCCATGAACCTACGGGTTCGATAGTGCCAGTGAGTTAGTTAGTTAGTTAGTTAACAAAAGTAATTGGACTACTCCGTGTCGCAAGCGGTTAGATTCTCGCCCCTCACCGCTGGGGTCCCGAGACTCGATCACTACATGTGGGTTTCGTGGTGGAAGAAATGGAGCTTGGGCATGTTTTTCTAGGGGATTTCTCCCGTTTTCCCTGCCACAAATTTCAATCCATCATTTCTCCATACTCATCTCAACCATTTCTTTTAATTTATTTCATCTGCCCCTGTGACGGTGGGTCAGTAGTGGTCGGCTGGCACCCTTGTCGTTCACAGACCTCTATAAATACAGTATATGGGCTTCAGCTCATCTCATCCTCGAACCGCCCTGAATTGGACACGAGTTGAGTATATTTTAACAAAAGTAACTCGCTGCATTCAATCATTAAATCAGTCATATTAAATAGATAAACAATAGTTAGAGTGAAATTACCAAACATTCTAATCTTAAATTCAAAGTGGGATACAAATCTAGTGATAAACTTTCATAGTTTTGTACAGGGATGTTGATATTTTTTATACACCGTGTTCCAATCATAAGTATAATAAAATAAATAGTTATATTTTCAAAAATGTGCATGGAAAATGAGTATGGTTGGTAGAATTTGAAAGAAGAGGTTGGGAAGTTTTAATTCATCATCATAGTCCATTCACGAATTTAGGCAATTTGTTGACCTGTTTCGGCCTCAATAGAAACACCATCCAAAAGTCTTTTGAGTGGACGTCCTGGTCTTCATCTTCCTGCAGGTTGAAATTTTACACTTGCTTGGATATTCTGTGATATTCCATTCCATGAACATGTTGCATTCATCTTGACTTATAATCAGAAATTTTGTTTTCTAAAGGTTCCATGTGTAATTCTTCTAAGATTTCATTTTTTTTTTTTGAACTGGTAGTGTGTATCCTGCAGTCCTTCCAGGATATCTCATTTCAGCAGATCTCTTGCGATTCCATGTTGATAATTTTATAAACGTCACTCTTGTAAACTTTTCTAAAAACTCTTTTCACGAGAACTGCCTAAGTAGATTTATTCCTTCGTAATTCGCTAAAAATTGTAAAAGTAAACTTTTGAACCAGAGAGATACGAACAGATAAATTAATTAAGATTACTAATTATAATAACAATGAGCTACATGATAAATGTTCCATGTGTGATACTTGACTCGCAACCTGTTAGTTCAAGACGATAATCTATTAATAGTCTTTGCAAGGTGGATTGGAATATGATCGTCGTACCGTAAATCCGTAAATCACATGGCCTACCAGATCAGCAGACCTGAAAACACCTTATTAAAATTAGTTTTTTCTTGGAACAACCTAGTGACGGGTCAATACACCATTTTAAAATGCTAGAGCTTCAGTCCGGTTGATATTTATCTGCTAACTGTACACATAAAAAAGTACTTCTTTACAAAATAATGAAACACGGTTCAGCTGAACTGTGGTTGTGCTGGTGTCTGTTCCCAGATTCGCGAGTTCAAACCCAGTCTAAATCATGAGTACAGCTTCCTTCAGAACGGAAGTAAACCCATGAAAAGGTTTCTTGTAAATTTTAACAGTTACGATACAATTTGCATTTCATTTTGTGAATTTGAAGTATTGATTCAACCAATCTTTAGTTATTCCATTGCCACAAAAAATATTTCGGCTAAATTTTACAACCTGTGACCCGACTTTTTTAATTCCTTCATAAACTCCTGTTAAATTTTGTCTTTGGCTTTCATTTTTCAAATTATTTCCTACCATTTACAATGATTTTTACATTTTTTCTAACAATTATTTCTATATATTTTTGTATGATATTTAACCACATACATAGCATGAAGACGTGGAGCCATTTTGATTTTAACGAATATTCTATGCAACAACAAAGACGTGTTCCAGTGCAGCCACCATAGAGTATGATCTAATATTAACCGTACACACATACTTCAGAATTTCAGAACTTACTATTTATTTTTGGGCGTTTCTTTCTTTCACAGGTTAGAGTATTAAATTGCGTTAGGTTAGCTTATATGTTGGTCTTTCACAGGTTAGAGTAATTAAATTCCGGTTAAGTTAGCTTTTAGGTTCGATAAATATCGTGTATATGTTTGCTGCATCCCGTGATTCCATAGTGTAAACCGCTTCGCGTTTGTTGGCGCATGCGCATGGTGTATAATTGGAACTTAGAAAAAAGTTTCGTGTCACATTTAAAGTATTTCCTTGAAATATACATTCGTATATTATTGTATGTAAACATTATTAATTGGTATTTTCTATCGGCACATGTAACATAACATATTCTGCTGAGTTTGGGATCGGTTTGGGAAAGACCCAGGATAATTTTAAAAAATAATGAAGTTAATGGCTTCATTACAGCTATACATTTTATTATAATTCTATATTGGACTAATATCTCAACGGAATTTTATCGTATATTTTTATTAATTTTATTACTATTGACCATCTCTACCTTGTCATGTTTGAGTGGCTTGCGTGCTTAAATTACCCCGAGAGCTATGCCGGCGGGAGCATTGTTGCCGAAAGGGTTACCAATGCCGGAATGATGGAAGGCGATAATCCAATCGAAAAAAGTACATTGGTCAGAAGATTGATTATCTTTCATCGTAAAAATTATAACTGTCAAGAGCACGGACATGGGTCCCACTGGAGTAATTTTTTTCTTACGTACATTCGGATCCATTCGGATCTCCGGGCGGGAACTATATCAGGAAATCCACGATAAAGGCTCAAATATAGGGGCATATTCCTAGGAACATGGAAAATAATGAGAGTGAAAGAAGGCCACGGTAACTCCTGGGAAAACCAGAGGGAAAGCACCCAGGAAGTAGGCCAAGAATGAGGTGGAAGAATAATATTAACCACGAATTGCGGGAAGCAAATTATACAGGGGATGATTTGGAAAACATTGACTCAGGGCACGGATCTGTGGAGATTTATTTTGTCCATGAATCTATAGGTTCGATAATGACACTGAATTAGCATGTAGATTATTTAGTATACTGTACTGTCACTTCAATTCCACTTGTACTTGGAATCTTATAAGCTCATTCTATTCATATTATATGGATGCCGTTTTCTATTAAAAATCATTAATTCGACAATAACCAACTAATTTACACTACCAAATACGGAGATCCACGATCTCGCGGATATAAGCACTCCAGAAGAGATCATAAGATAAAATAAGTTAAAATACCTTCTTAGGTAAACTCCGTCGTCCTCAACTATTAAAATATGTAATCGTTATGCCTGTAGGCCTTTCAGGACATCCGTCCCATCTTCAGCAGTTCATTCTTCGCTACAGCATACAGCATCCAGTATGATGTTTGATGCTGCTGGTCCTAATGTGGCTTTGTCGTGACTAAAGCTTCTTCCCACATTAGGACCAGCAGCATCAAACATCATACTGGATGCTGTATGCTGTAGCGAAGAATGAACTGCTGAAGATGGGACGGATGTCCTGAAAGGCCTACAGGCATAAAGATTACATATTTTAAAAGTTGAGGACGACGGATTTTACCTAAGAAGGTATTTTAACTTATTTTATTTTATGACTCTCCACCTCAACGGTTTTAACAATGAATTTTATTAGTATTGACTCCAGAAGAGATGCTGGCCTCACATCTACATATGTTCATCACAGAGGTAGATTATCATTCAGCCAGTGTAGAGGTAACATGTGGTCATATATCGAGTCACCCAGCCGTTAAAGCTGGTTTTCTTAACCTGGAGCCGCTACTTATTGTACCTACCCAAATTCCTCACGATGCTGGTTGAACACCCGTCCCATACTGGCCGAAATTCCTTGACAACATTTCTTCCCTCAGATCTAGTTCTAGAGAGAGAGATGGAAAGCTCTGAGGCTATCACTTAAGTGTTGGCGGTGAGCAATCCATTTTGTTTCTCCCTTATAGGTAGAACCCCGGGTTCCTGTAAAATACATTAGCCCCGATTTAAATTTTGAATTTAAATTTGAAATTAATTAGCAGAGTGAAGTCGGAAGCGGACTTTTTGGGGTTATATTCAAGCATTTACTCTTGGATTGAGGAAACCGCTTAAAACCTCAATCGACTATTCCGATTGAGGTTTTCAAGTCCCGTAAGCACGAGAATAACAAAATTAGTAAAAGATAACTGTTACGCAAATTTATTAATATTATGTACATCCCGTTGAAACAGATCCATAAATCAACAAATTCTATATAAATTCATGCTTAAAGCATATGAGATATCTCAGTTTTATTTTTTACTTTGCTTGATTGATATCAATCAGTTTTTAGATATCACTGTTTGATAGAAAGAGACTAGATAAGCAGTTTTATCTGTGTTCGGAACATGAATTCACTGGCCACTACAAAATATTTGGTGGCACATAATTTAGTAGATGAAGTATCATTCTACGTCTGTATGATGCTTCCCTCTAGTAGCAATTCAGCAATAAACCAACACCACCACTAGCTCTAATGGTCTAATCCTGTTAATGGACCATAACCTGAGCTACAGTCCACTTCATAAATATCAAAATTTCATTATAAAATCACACTATTTATTATTTTCTAAAAATGTAATCCCGTGTGCCATTAATATAATCTAATTATAATCTCTATAGAGTGTGCCTAGACAAAATAAATACAATTTTGGATAGTCAATCATATTAATTTAATACTAATAATTTAAGTACCGGTATGTATTATTCAAACAGACTGGAATATATATCAACACAACTAAATATATGTTCACACGTAGAAACATATTATTAAGCGCGATTGGAAATTTTGAAGGAATGCTTAGAAATAGCAATTACCTATATACAGAAATGAGATGCAGAAATAAATTGAACGTAATCTGAACTCGAAACGCCATGCTAAGTAGTCTACTCTTGTTATCCCAACTTATCCAAAAAAAAAAAAAAGAATGTTAAAGTAAAAATATAAGGCAAACACGGCTAATTTCGTGACACGAATAATTTTCATTATATTTTTTCTTTCGTTTGTAACTAAATTGTTCTGGCAAGAAAAATTCTTGTTCTGTCTCGTAAACTGCAGAAAGTCTACTTTCTTGCTATTTTTTCATATTTGTGATAACAGCGTTCCTTGGGCGCATTTTATGTTAATTTGTAGAGGAAGTGTTTTCAATCATGTTAGCAGTTATATTTAATATTTGTCTGTGTTTGATGAACATTTTTGAGTAGATATTCTTCGACACTAAAGACGAACGGATACAATGTCGAAAATGTGATCTGTGGTTCTATGAAAAGTGTCAAGGGTTGACTGATATAAATTGGATTACAAATGGATTGGATTTAACATGGAGAGTGATTAAAAAGTTTGCCACGAATTTACTCTAATACTCTCACGGATTTACCCGAGTTCTTCAAACCTCTAGAAAAGTAGATATATAATTTATGTTATATTGGTAATAAAATAAAATATACAGTATATTCGAAAACTCAGCATATATATTTCATCCATATATCCTTAACTTTAATATTCCTAAAACTCTAAACAGAAATGTTCATAATATTAATGTATAATAGTCTAAAACCTTAGTATCACGAAATAACTATATTAAACTAATTTGCTATATTAAACTGTTACTTTCCAGTTAGAAGGATGCGAAACATGGTCTCTTACCTCAAAAGAGCAAAAACGATTACGAGTATTTGGGAATAAAATGGTTAGGAACATTTTTAAAACAAAGAGAAACAGACACATGAATGGAGAAAACTACTTAACAGTAAGCTACATTATTTTTATGGGAAAGCAAGTGTAATGAAAAGAGTTGAATCTACTAGACTGCGATGGACCGGACATGTGGTATGATTTGGGAATGAAAAAGGGGCATGGAAACTGCTTGTACGAAAACCAGAGGGAATGCGCCCAGTAATTACACCAAGAATCAGGTGGGAGAATAATATTAACCATGATTTGAAGGAGGTAAATTTTACGGGGAATGATTGGAAAACTGGTCAGGATAGGGATAAACAGAGAGCTTATGTCCACCCGGCCATGAACCCATGGGTTTAATAATTCCAGTGAGTTAGTTGTATATTTATAATAATACCTAATAATAATAATAATAATAATAATAATAATAATAACAATAATAATAATACTTAATACTTAATACAGGCTTTCCACTTTACAGCAGTTTGCTTTTGATTCCTTCTTTCCAGAGATTCCTATCTTCCCATTGTCCATCTTCCATACCCCTCTTCATCATGGCATCATATATTCCCTCATACCATGCTCTTCTACTTCTCCCCTCCTCCTTCTGCCTGTAACCATCCAATCCAACACCTGTTTAGACCACTGGTCTTCCGGCATCCTTTGTACATGTCCATACCACTGTAGATCTCTCTTTGTTATCCTATCGATAACATTTTTTTCTTGTGCATCCATTTCTTGTCTGATTATATATATATATATATATAGTATATAATATATGTATTTCGAATATGTTGTAGCCTGGATATTCTCATACTTCTCCGTAATCCATCCATTTCTGTCGCCAAGATTCTTTTCTGCATCCTTTCATTTATTGTCCAGCTTTCTGATCCATATGTAAGTATACTTTCTATTATTGTCTGTATAATCTCTTTTTTTGTTTTTCTGGTCAAATTTCTATTCCATAAAAGACCATTCAGGGATCTAATCGCCTTCCTTGCACAATTTACTCTGTTAATAATATATTTTTCACAAGTACCAGTTTTATCTATTATAGATCCAAGATATTTAAATTCTTCAACACGTTTAATTATCATATTATTTATTTGTAGGTCTTTTGAATTTGCTCCGATTACCATATATTCTGTTTTAATATAATTTATCTTCAGTCCACCTACCTCAAATGCATCTACCAATTTTCTAATCATATATTCTATATCTTCTTTATCTTGTCCTATTACAATCTGGTCATCAGCGAATAATAAATTGTGGAGTAAATGGCCATTAATGTTGATTCCCATTCCCCTACATGACTTATTCCATTTCATTAATACATTTTCTAAATATGTCTTGAACAATGTTAGTGACATCCCGCATCCTTGTCTTAATCCTTTTGTTATATCAAATTCTGAGGATACTCTATTTCCAACCTTAATACTTGCTTTACAATCATATATTCTTTTAATAAAATGTATGAGAGATTTAGATATTCCAAACTTCTCCATTGCCAGCCAAAGCTTGTTGATGGGTACAGAGTCATATGCCTTTTCCAGGTCTATAAATGCCATATGAACTTCTTTTCCTTTAGCCAACATCTTTTCTATAATCTGCCTAATCACAAATATATTATCAAGGCACGATTTACCTGCTGTGAAACCTGTTTGTTCTTCTGATATTTTATTTTGTATTAGTTCCTTCAATCTACATAATTTTAATAATTGTATTTAACATTCTACTAATTGCTGCCATAACACTGATCTCTCTATAGTTTGCTGGATCTCTTTTATTCCCTTTATTTTTGTATATTGCACTAATATACGATAACTTCCACTCATCTGGAATAGGATCTTCTTCTATCACTTGGTTAAAAAGTCTAGTTAAAATATTTAAATTCCTGAACCACCATATTTAATTAGTTCCATGGTTATTCCTCCTGGACCTGCCGCTTTTCCATTTTTTGCTGTTCCCAACATGTTTCTTACCTCCTCTTCTGTTATAGTCACCCTTTCCATTATCCAGTGTAGCATAGTCTATAAATTCTCTCCTAGTTTCTGTTAGAAGCATTTTAAAATATTCCTCAAAAGTTCTCGTGGGTACTTAATTAAAACTCTTTGTCATATTATTATTTCGCATGTTTTTAATTGTCCTCCATGCTTGGGCTGACTTTGAATAGCCTACTTTATGCTCTGTTTCTCCACATACCCTATTCGACATTTCTTTTTTATGTTTCCTGACTTTTGTTTAACCTTTCTTTTAAGTATGTTATAATTTTTATAATCTTCATCTTTCTTGGAACTTAAATATTTTTGATATGCATTTTTCTTTTTTTTTTCTTATAATAATAATAATAATAATAATAATAATAATAATAATAATAATAATAATAATAATAGTAATAGTAAATATAATAATAATAGTAATAATAATAATAATAATAATAATCACCATCATCCGGTATCATGGCAGCTGCCGCCGTCTTCTGGAAACCAAACGCCATTCCTCTCTGTCCATACATTGATTTTCTTCCAAACCTCTGATATCCATAGCTGCTTGTATCCCTTCTATCCAAGTTTTCTTCGGTCTTTCTCTCTTCCCCGTTTCTATTGGGATCCATTCCATACCAATTTTAGGCAATCTTTGCTCTGACATTCTTTTGACATGGCCATACCAATGTAATCTTTTCTTTTCTATAATATCTATGATGTCCGGCTCCTCTTGTACACCCAATTTCCCTTATTTCTTTATTTCTTTTTCTATCCATTCTAGATTTTCCAGCTGATTTTCTTAAAACATCCATTTTTGTACTTAAAATTATTTTCATTTTTTGGTAGGAATTTGCCAGACTTTGGCACCATATGTTAAAATGCTCTGAATTATGGTTTGATATATTTGTAATTTTCTATTTTTTAGAATATGTTTGCTCCACCAAACAGAGTTTATAGCATATCTTGCTTGTTTTGTTTGTGCTGTTCAATTTTTAATTCCCACTGTGTTATCGCCTGAATGGTCTAATTTTGTTCCTAAATAAGTGCATTCAATAATAGGTTTTAGTCCTTCTCCATTGTAGAAATTTATATTTTCCATTTCTTCTCCTATACACAGATATTTAGTTTTCTCAATGTTTATAAAGTCCCCATTTTTCATATCCTTCTTTTAGTTTATTAGCCATATATTCTATGTCATAATAATAATAATAATAATAATAATAATAATAATAATAATAATAATAATAACACACTGATACTATCGACCCGTAGGTTTACGGCCGCGCGGATGTAAAGCTCTCCATACACACCTATCCTGAGCTAATGTTTTCCAATCATTTCCTGAATAATCTACTTCCCTCAAATCATGGTTAATATTATTCTCCCACCTCATTCTTGGTCTACCAACTGTGCGTTTTCCCTCTGGTTCTCCTACAAGAAACTTCCATGCACGTCTTTCACTCTCCATTCGTGCCACATGTCCTGCCCATCGCAGTCTACGAGACTTAACTGTTCTTATTATATCTGGCTTCCTCTAAAGGCCATGCAGTTCACTCCTATGTAGTCTTCTCCATTCATCTGTTTGTTCATCTCTCTTTGGTCCAAAATTTTTCCTAAGTACTTTATTCTCAAACACTCGTAATCTGCTTTCCTCGCTTAAAGTAAGAGTCCATGTTTCGCATCCATATAATATAACTGTAGGAATAACAGTTTTACATATTTTCAGTTTAATGTTTTTTGAAAGAAATTGGGATGTCAAGAGGCCCTGTAATGCATAATAGCACGCATTTCCAGAATTGAGAATATTTTTAATTTTTTGTGCATCTCATTCCCATATGTGTTTATTGTTCCTAGGTACTTGAATTCAGCCACTTCCTGAAAATTTCCCTAATTTATCATTAGCTGCCCATTTCGATTATATAATGTATTTGTGTATGTGACCATATATTTAGTATTTACATTGCTACATTTATTGTATCTTTAACTGTTTATAATTAGTATAGTGTATATCTATATTTGTCGAATATTTATTTGTATTTGTGCTGGTTGAGTGGAAGAGAGGGCCTTATGGCCTTAACTCTGCCAGAATAAATAAAGTATTATTATTATTATTATTATTATTATTATTATTATTATTATTATTATTATTATTATTATTATTAGATAGATAGATAGATAGATGGAAAGCTCTGCGGCCATCACTTAAGTGTTGGCGGTGAGCGATCCATTTTGGTCCTCCTTAATAGGTAGAACCCCGGGTTCCTGTAAAATACATTAGCCCCGGTTTAAATTTTGAATTTAATTTTGAAGTTAATTAGCAGAGTGAAGTCGGAAGCCGACTTTTGGGGTTCTATTCCAGCATTTGCTCTTTGGATTGAGGGAAACCGCTTAAAACCTCAATCGGAATAGTCGATCACGCGGGATCTTGCCAAGTTTGGCTTTCGGATGACTCTATATTGGGAGGGCATCCAGGCTTCTCTTTATTTAAATATAATGTGCGTACATTTCAGATTATTACAATTAATCATACAATTATGGTAACGTGCATTTTTTATTTTTTTTTGTATTCTTCAGTTGTTGCCGTCCTATCTGTAGTTGTCAGGTGATGTCAGTTTCTCTGGAACTGGTGGGATGAACCTGTAGCAGTAAGATTAGTTATTAGTTTTTAATTTTTTGTGTTAATATATTTTATTAATGTACATTATATGCTAATGTTGTAATTGTAATTGAATAATTGTGTAATGTGTTTCTGTGTGTGTGTGTGTGTGTGTGTGTGTGTGTGTGTGTGTGTGTGTGTGTGTGTGTGTGTGTGTGTGTGTGTGTGTGTGTGTGTGTGTGTGTGTGCCCTATCAGCTTTCACTGGTCAAGTGTTGTCCAGGATCCATTTTGGACGCTTGTGTTTGTTGTTGGCTGTTTCATAGGTTCCCAGCGATGCCACGAGTGGATTATCATGGCCTTCACATGTATTATAACATTTAAGAGCCATGCGTTTAATATACTCCTCGATTGTTTCTACACCCGTTTGATCGTGTAATATGTCAACCGGTGTTACACGCGGTAGTTTTGTAATCATATATAATAATTTGTTTTGAAAAACTTGCAGTTTCTTTATGTGAGTTCTAGCGGCGTGTCCCCATATGGGGCTTGCGTACGTGAGTACTGGCCTTAATAGTGCCTTGTAGATTGTTAGCCCTGTGTTTATTCGAATTTTGTTATGGTTATTTAAAATAGGGTATAGCAGCTTCAATGTCCCATACGCTTTGCCTAAGGTATTTTGGATATGTTGTTTAAACAGTAGTTTTTTGTCGAGTGTTACACCTAAATAAATGGCTTCGTTTTTCCACTCGATATTGTGTCCATAAAGACTTAATTGTGGGGGCATGTATCGATATTGAGAATACCTTTTTGTATAAAGAAATGCTTGGCATTTATCTACGTTTATTATTATTCTCCATTTTTCCAACCATGGTTCGAGAATATTAAGATTATTTTGAATCTGTCTAGACGCGTGTATTGTTCGGGAGGATTGACTAGTGATTAGAGTGTCATCTGCATACATATATAGATGAGTGTTGTTATGTCTATTGTCATGTGGAATATCATTTATGTATATATTGAAAAGTGTAGGTCCTAGAATACTGCCTTGTGGCACTCCACTATAGACGGGCCGCAGGGCGGATTTTGAGTTATGGAAAGCAACTTCGAATTGCCTATTGTTTATATATTTAGCTATTAAATGAATTATTCCGTCATCTAATCCTGTTTCGACCATTTTCCGTAGTAGGCCGTGATGCCACACTCTGTCGAAGGCTTGTTTTATATCTAAGTATAATCCAATCGTGACACGATTTTCGTTGAACCCTCTAGTGATATGTTCAACAAGTCCCATTAGCTGGGTTACTGTGCTATGTTTTGGACGGAATCCGTTCTGTTCATCCCGAATTACATTTAATTGTTTTAGATTGTGATTAAGGCGCTTACATATAATTGTTTCAGATACCTTACTCATTGTGTTTAATAATGTTATCGGGCGATAATTTCCTGGTTCTCTAGGATTTTTTCCAGGTTTGGGGAATAATATTATACGCCCAGTTTTCCATGTTTTTGGGAAATACTTCATTTCGAACATAGCATTTATTATTTTTGCTAAAAATGCATATCCGATGTTGGGTAATTGTTTCAGCACTATGTTTTGTATGCCATCAGGGCCAGGTGCTTTTCTATCGGGAAGGTGATTTATTAGCCATTTGACTTCTGAGACGTTTGTTTTTCTGATTTGTTTATTGGGTATTCTATTTAGAAATTCTTGGACCATTGTTTCCGTTTCCCTTGTAAATTGCGGGTTATTCGGAGGGTCATGTGGTACAAAGGTTTCGCTCCAGATGATTTGCAAATGCTTCCGCTTTTTCCTGATCTGTGACGGCTTTCCCGTTAGGCAAGATGAGAGGGGGATATGTATCCGCTTTGTGTGTTACTTTTTTAACCATGTTCCATGTTCTCGGCATGTCCTTAGTATCTAGACTGCCGATTACATTTTCCCAGGTGTCTGACACGAATGTTTGTATAGCAATCTTGATTCTTTGTTGCAGATCATTCATTTCTTGCCTGTATTGCAAGTTATTGTGATGCCTTTGCCATTTTCTTCTTGCATCGTTCCTTTGCCTAATTAGGCGTAGGATATGATCTGGGAGATACGGCTGGTTGGTTCTAATAGATTTTTTTGGAATATTAGTGTTAATAGCCGTATTTATGCTTATTATATTTACTTCCAATCTCAATTTGTTACTGTTACTCAATAGTTTGTGCGTATTGGCTTTCAGAATGTCCTCGCTATCGGCCAATAGTAAAATAATAATAATAATAATAATAATAATAATAATAATAATAATAATAATAATAATAATAATAATAATAATAATAATAAATAATAATAATAATAATAATAATAATAATAATAATAATAATAATAATAATAATAATAATAATAATAATAATAATAATAATAATAATAATAATAATAATAATAATAATAATAATAATAATAATAATAATAATAATAAAATAATAATAATAATAATAATAATAATAATAATAATAATAATAATAATAATAATAATAATAATAATAATAATAATAATAATAATAATAATATAATAATAATAATAATAATAATAATAATAATAATAATAATAATAATAAATAATAATAATAATAATAATAAACACTAACAATAATAATAATAATTTATTTATTTAGAGGTTTTACAACATCTGCCTGCGTTCAATTAATATACTGTCATTCCTCTCCACATTTCTCTATTATTCCATTTTCCATCGTCCAATCCCTTTTCCTTCATGCTGCTTAAAATACCATCAATCTACGTTATTTTTGACCGTCCTTTTCTTCTTCTATCAAATGGCAACCATTCTAGCAATCTTTTTTTTTTTTTGGAATTTATCTTCTGTAATTCTTTTTTACGTTAACATACCATTTTAATTGTTTGATTTTTTATTAAATCCAAATTTTAAGTTTGAATAATAATAATAATAATAATAATAATAATAATAATAATAATAATAATAACATAATAATTTGTGTTATTTTTTATTGAAACCTTAAGAACAAAATTCAAAATTTTAATAAGGGACTAAAAGTAAATATTTGCGTTTATATTTATGATTAAAGGAAAGTAAATAAAATATAGGATGATCCAGGATAACACGTATATAGTAATAGTTATATATCTCCGTACGTCCAGAATGGAGACATGGATGACTGCTACCGGGAGTTTCTTGGCCAAGTTAACTTAATATGCTTATTTTCTTACAGATGCCAGTAGGTGACATGTTGTCAGCATATCTTGTAGGCAACTGTGGTATTATTTGGATGGGGAAAATTAGTTACGTTTTGCTCAGAGGCACTAATTTAGGTTTTAGTTTTTGAGGCGGAAAATATTCAGAATTAGGGATCCACGACTTAAGGTCCCTGTCTGAAGATTTCTCCCGTGAATTTTTCTATCCTAAAAATCCATCGACCCCGGCCAGGTTTAATCCCGCGACCCGTGGGACTAGAAGTAAGGAATAATTTTATCCCCCAGACCACTGAGACCGACATTAAGTACTTAATGCGACCCGGCCCCCCGAAAAAATTTCATGGTCAGTAGATTATATATATTTCACTGTTAAAAACTACAATGCAGATGATATGCTAGAACTGGGTTTGCGGTGGGAGCATAGGCCCTCTAGCATGTTATGTAACCAAAATATATTGAAATCAATTACATGAATTTAATTTGCGTGGGATATTGTTTTGTACCAATGAATCCACAATAAGATATAATACTAAAATGTGGTTTTAGTATTAAACTGCCCATTGCATCATTCAATGTAATTTTGAACAAATTCTCTCGTATAATTCCAATGATAGCTGCCTTATTCTACTTTAAAGTAGGTCTTAATAACAATATGCCTAAGGAAATCGCTTTAAGTGCTTTTAAAATACTTAGACCTATGCAAATTCTTCTTATCATCAATATATCTAATAATAATAATAATTACAATAATAATAATAATTATTATTATTATTTTATTTATATACAGAATTTTAATATTTACACATCTTTCTGTGCCTAAAGTAATTTTTGATCAAGGTTTTCTTCCTCTAGCCTTTGTCAAACCAATGACGAACTGCAATGCAGCAGTATCTGTACCCTAGATAAGGGGCCCTCACAGGGTACTATCAGCCGGGCGTACTGAACCCTGTTTTTTAACGAGGTTGTTACTCCTCCCCCTCACCTTTTTTCTAACCTAATAATAATAATAATAATAATAATAATAATAATAATAATAATAATAATAATAATAATAATACTAATAATAATAATAATAAATACAATAATTAAGCCTTATCTCAGTTTAAAAAAATAATTTCTTCAAATCGACGCGACGTTTCAATCTCTTTGTGTGAGATAATTTTCAAGTGTGGTTATTGTAAAAAATCTTATGTAGGCCAAACAAAAAAGATTTCTAAGAAAAATAATTGACGAACGAACATAAAAAGAACATCACCAGGTGCAGAATTTTCAGTAATCAGTGAACACAGAATTAATCAAAATCATGAAATGAAATGGGATGACATAACAATTTTTCACAAAGGAAACAATTAGGGCCTACCATAAAAGATTAATAGCAGAAATGGCCTATATAAAAAAGAACAAAATAAAGCATTGAATAAACAAAAATATCAAAGTGAATGGTGTGAAACATACGATTCCTTGTTGAAATATTTTAAATCATAAATTACTTAATTACTTACTTTCTTACTTACTTATTTACTCACTGGCACTATCGAACCCGTAGGTTCATACGCTCTCCATACATCCCTATCCTGAGCTAATGCTTTCCAGTCATTCCCTGTATAATATACTTCCCTCAAATCATAGTTAGTGTTGTTCTCCCACCACATTCTTGGTCTACCAACTGGGCGTTTTCCCTCTGGCTTTCCTACAAGAAGCTTCCATGCAAGTCTTTCATTCCCCATACGCGCAACATGTCCTGCCCATCGCAGTCTACGAGACTTAACTGTTCTTATCATATCTGGCTTCCTATAAAGACCATGTAATTCATTGTTATGAAGTCTTCTCCATTCACCTGTCTGTTCATCTCTCTTTGGTCCAAAAATTTTCCTAAGAACTTTATTCTCAAAAACTCGTAATATCATTTCCTCCCTTAAAGTAAGAGTCCATGTTTCGCACCCATATAATATAATTGGTAGAATAATAGTTTTATATATTTTATATATTTTTAATCATAAATTGGAATTTTAAATTTGTTCATCCAAATTTGTAAAAAAAATTCTTGGTGATGGTAACTATGTATTATAAACAACCATGTTAAATGTCTTGAAAATGATCTCACACAAGGAGAATGAAATGTCGACTTGAATACATTATTTTTTGACTGATATAACGATTAATTGTTTTTATTATTATTAACTACTCTCTCAGGGAATATTTAATATATATATATATATATATATATAATAATACCTGAAATTCAATTTTTTAATCTTTAATCACTTAAATTTTAAATTAAGCTGTATGACTAAGCTGCATCTTTCACTATTCCACAGTAGTAAATTATAGTGCTTTCCATGCAGAATCTAATGACACATCAAACTCCAATTCCGAAGTAAAAATCTTACCTGGTTCTTTCCCTGTACCCTTCATAAGTTTCAGTAATATTAAATTTTCCCGGCTTTTTTTTAAATCACAAACTAATGAAATGAGAAATATTAAAAATAAATAAAATGGAGAAATGGAGGGATGATCAATGACATTAAACGTTATATCTCCATGTCACCTAAAAATACATTTTTACCCTAAATTGGTGTTAAAATGGAAACTGATAGTGCTTTCCATTGATAATCTAATGACACCTGAAACTCCAATTCGAACAAAAAAATTATCTGTTTCTTTCCCTGTACTCCTCATATGTACTGTAATATTCCATGTTTCCGGAATGTTTAATATTTACTTAATACAGGCTTTCCACTTTACAGCAGTTTGCCCTTAATTCCTGCTTTCCAGAGATTCCTATCTTCCCATTGTCCTTATTTCATACCCCTCTTCATCATGGCATCATATATTCCCTCATACCATGTTCTTCTGCTTTTCCCCTCTTCCTTTTGCCTGGTACCATCCAATCTAACACCCGTTTAGGCCCGTTTACGACATCCCTTGTACATGTCCATACCATTGTAAAGCTCTCTTTGTTATCCTATTGAAAACAGTCTCTTGTGCATCCATTTCTTATATAATATATGTATTTCTAATATATTCTAACCTGGATATTCTCATACTTCTTCGTAATCCACCCACTTCTGCCGCCAAGAATCTTTTCTGCATCCTTCCATTTATTGCCCAGTTTTCCATATCTAAGTATACTTTCTATTATTGTTTGTATAATCTATTTTTTTATTTTCTGGTCAGATTCATATTCCATAAAAGACCATGCAGGGATCTAATCGCTTCCTTGCATAATTTACTCTGTTAATTTTTTTTTCACAAGTACAAGCATTTTTAATAATACGCTAATAAAATGAGAAATAGTATAAAATGAATGAACATGGAGAAACGGAGGGTTGGTCAATAACATTAAACGTTATATCTCTATGTCACATAAAAATACATTTTTACCCGTAACACTGGTGTTAAAATGGAAACTGATTAATCTTGTGAGAAATAGGAGTAATTACTGTAGCGTTTATAGCGAAATGGCCAGTAGTAAGGCGTCGTTGTAATTATAAAATACGGGAGTTGCCAGTGCCTGGTTGCTATCTACAGCACACTGCTTGCTTCCATTGCATGAAGTATTGTACTAATATAATTTGATACTCCGTCACGTGTTACAATGGGTTATGAAGCCCAATCTAATTAAAACTGGACATTGGTCAGTCCCAAGGATGGCTGTATTTTACTATTTGGCTTTTCCTTGAATATTTACTACTTTCCATGACATTTAAGAGCTTTGCAGACCCTGTTAAACTGATTTCATATTCTGTGGCATTAAAAGCAAACAGAACTAAGTCCACAAAACTTCCATATCAATACACATAATAATAATAATAATAATAATAAAATAATAATAATAATAATAATAATAATAATAATAATAATAATAATAATAATAATAATAATAATTGAATCAGTGAGATGGAAAAGTAAAATATTCCATACAATACATTTTTTGAGAAGAAATAGATAAATAGTTCACTGTAGAGAGAAACTTGGTCTTTGACGGAATTACAAAATAATAAAATTAAAACAGTTGAATTAGATTATCTTAGAAGAAGGCTTCAAAAAACAAGACAGGATAAAATAAGAAATGAATTCCTTTGGATAGAAATGAATGTCACGACATATATTAAGAGGATTGAAAATCAAACACTTAAATGGTATGACCACGTACAAACAATGGAAAATGAAAGATGGCCAAAACCTTTATACCAATGGTCACCCCCTGGCAGAAATAAACGTGGCAGACCAAGATGGAAATGGAAAACTTATGTTAGAACTATAATGGATGATAGAAATTTGAAAGAAGTAGATTGGAATAATAGAAATAAAAGGAAACTGAAGACGGCAAACCTATAAGTGGGGAAAAGCCGAAGAAGATAAAGAAGAAGAGAGAAAGTTACTACTGGCGAATTGTAGAACTAGTTGAGAGTAATATTTTGCAGTATTCCCAATAACGTAACGTTTATTGTTATTTCATAATAAATGTCCTGAGTTCGGGTAAAGTTCTCCTTTAGCGTTTCACGAGGACAATATATAACATATTTTCAAAAAAAAATATTAATTACAATCAAATATTTAAATAAAGGGACAAGATAATATTTTAAACATCAATTTACTCGGAAGTATGCAATAAGTATTAATATATCTCTGAATAAAATCGTCAATTTTTTTCTGGTCACTCACAAACATGTTTAGTCCTGTTCTTCAGGAGTGGTAGCTTACCACAGGTTGTAGAACACGTGCTAATTTGGAATATATTGCATTATCTTGATTTAAATCCAAACTATAATCATATTTTCCTTTTGCATGTCACTGAAAATTTTACTTATGATTTTAATAGAGTTAAAATTAAGGAATGTTTTCCTTTTTTTCATTGTTGGATATAGATTATGTTAAGGTATAAAATGGCTATCTCAATTTGAAATTACCAAAAAGTGGATTTTTTAAAAATTATAAACAGGAATGAGTTACAGAAAAATATAAAAATAGGTTCAACTCTGGAAACGCATGCTGTTATACATACGTGAGTCTTGACATCCCGATCTCTCTAAAGATATTAAACCAAAAGTAGGCCTATATAAAAAGGTTATTCATCCGGTTGTATGGATGCGAAATAATGTCTCTTATTTTAAGGGAGAAGAAATGTTTACAAGTATTTGGGAATCAAATTCGTACGAACATTTTTCGACTACCGAGAAACGAACTGATTATTTGGATGATCATCCATTTCTGTAAATGATGTACCGTTATACACACACAAACACACACACACACACACACACACACACATATATATATTGATGTGCAGCTAATTGGTGGCTAGTAGGCCAAGGATCTTCTAGGCCTGTTAATATTGTTAGTTATGTATAGGCCTAAATTCATACACACACACCCCACAATCATACTCCCACACACATATATGTATTTTAGTTCTGATATCTGTTCGTCATTTTTATGTCCAAATTTTTTCTAAGCCCTAAAATCCTAAATAGGTATCATGCATTCATTAGAGTTTATATACTTTTTTGTATTTTTTCTTTTCTTTTTGTGTATAATAGATTCGAGCTTGAGTATACAATATTCCATTAGTTAAATTTTAATTGTATTTAATTTTATTGTATTATTAGACATTAGTTTCATTATTGTTCAGTTTGACCAGATAATTAATTTAGTATGTACTATTATTGTATTTTTTTATTTAAATGTAACATATGTTTGTCCTGGTGATTGGAAGAGAAGGCCGCATGGCCATAACTCCACCAGGCTAAATAAATCTATTCTATCTATGCATCGCATCCATTCAATATAGGCCCAACTGAAAAAAATCGCTGTTTTATATATTTTTGTCTGATTGTTTAATTGATCCGCATTCGTCCTGCTGCGGGACATGGCATGGATGCTTCCCTAGAGGGAAGTTTCTTAACCATAATACTTTAATTACACTTATTTCCCTATTAATGGGATATGTAGTTAGTACATCGCCCGAGGCGACATCTAGTAGGAAACTGAGGTATTACTCAGATGGACGAAGGTCGGTTAAATTTTGTTAAGAGGTATTTTTATTCAGACTTGAGGTTGTTTTACGAGCCAGAAAATCTTTAGATTCAGGACCCATGACTTAAAGTCCCTTCCGAAGGATTTGTCCTAGGATTTTGCCATCCTACAAATCTATTGGCCGGCCGCGGTGGACTAGTGGTTATAATAATAATAATAATAATAATAATAATAATAATAATAGCTTTATTTTACCTGGCAGAGTTAAGGCCTTAAGGCCTTGTCTACCACTCAACCAGGTTATGTTCCTTGCATCTGATTCAGAGGGTCGCGGGTTAAAACCCGGCCGAGGTCAATCGATTTTTTAGGATGGAAAATCCAAGTAGCAATCATCCGGGAGAGATTTTAAACCGTGGGTCCCCAGCCTGAATATTTCCAGGCTCGTAAAAGAACCTTAAGCCTGAATAAAGAAGCATCTAAGCAAAATTTACCTACCTTCTTCATCCTAACAATGCCTTAATTGCCTACTAGTTGTCTCATTGGGTCGGTATGAGATCACATACCATTCATGTCATCTTTAGGGAAGTAAGCGTAACAAAATTAACTTGGTCTAGTAACTACTAACAAAGGAGAGGCTAAGGCCCAACATTGGGCTGTTACGTCATTGTAGATGCATACAAATCCATTTACCCCGGCCGGGTTTGAACCCGTGAAATTTGGCACTTCACCACCACGGCCAACATTTTTAGTCTAAATTTTTTAGAAAGAACTGTAATGAATATTATTCCTTTATTAACATAAGTGGGATGCAACAAAGTTAATTAATTTATGGAAAGTAATAAGAATTAGATTTAAGTTACTTGAGAACGTGGATTTTTCACTCTGCTGTTGGAGAGCTCCAACAACTGGAAATATGAAAGTATAACATTAGATTTAAATTAAAGATACTTGTTTATTACCCTGTTTCAACGTCAAACTAAATTAATGAGTTTATATTAAAAGTGGCCTATCTTATCATTGTATCTGCTTTAGATATTTGTTGGAAATATTGAGAGAATGGAGACGTACTTTCTCCAAATATTTCGCCAGCAGTCACTTAGAATTTAGTGCACCAATTAATCTTGCAGATTGTATAATAACACCGTGGGAGTAGAATATTTACTGACTAAGATAACAATCGCGGTCTAGTGTTTTAGAGAAAGTGACTTCAACCGTATATTAGATCCAAATTTGTATTCTACACAGAGTGCCTCTAACCTTTATTGTTACTATTATACAAATGGCAGAGAACTGGAAACTGAGTATTTTGAGATAACTAACTTACTTGCTCAATGTCACCATCAAACCCAAAGGTTTATGGCCGAGCGGACATATCTTCTCCATACATCCTATCCTGTTCTATTTATTTCCAATCATCCCTGTATAATTTACTACCCTTAAATCATACTTATACAGTAGTTACTCTCCAATCTCATTGTTAGCCTGCCTACTGAACGCTTTCCTACTGGTTTTCCTAAAAGGCGCTTCCATGCTCCTCTTTCATTCTCCATTCGTGCCACATGTCTGCCCATCATTTAACTGTTCTTATTATATCTGGTTTCCTATAACGATAATACAACTTACTGTTATGTAATTATTTTTCCATTCGCCCCGTTCCTTTCTTTGTTCCGCTAGTGGGCTAAATTATTTAAAATCATAAACAGAATGTTAACATTCGAGAAGAATTAAATATCACCTCTACTGAAACCATATAAGATTGACGAGATAAATGGTGTGGACCCATGTTATCACGGATATCCAGTGACAGGCTACTTGGAAGACTATTTACTTACAAAACTAACGGGAAAAGATATCTTGGAAGGTCTAATAAACGATAGAGAGATCGGCTTATCTGAGGCGGAAAAGGCCAGAAGACCTAACCATTAATTATAAAAATTCAGTCTGCTTATGTTAGTGCTCGAAAAACTGGAAACGTTGACGATAGATTGGCTTGAAATTTTGTACATACACGTTTTAAAGTATTGCGAGTGTTTAGCCGCCATCTTATATTGGAGGAAACAAACATTAAAAAATCGCTCTAGTGGTCGCAGTGTTTAGTATTTTACAACTAAACTCGGTATATGCTATTAAAACATATCAGACTATTAGAAATGGGGTTTTACCTGAAATCGAAAACTAAACATTGACTCTAGACACCATGTTTATTTCGTCGTAATGTATACCGTTGTACATACAGGTTTCAGGAACGACGAATTTTTAGCCGCTATGTATTATACTGTAAAACAATTAGATGTAAGAGCTGATCTGAAACGAAAATTTAAAAATCATATTTAATTTGGCAAATTCCTACCAGGGAAATGAAAAGAATTTTAAGTACAGAAATTGATGTTTTAAGAAGATCAGCTGGAAAATCTAGAATGAATAGAATACGAACTAAAGAAATAAAGGAAATTATGGGCGCGCAAGAGAAGCCGGACATAATATAGGGTAAAGTGAGGTATTTTCATGTTATTGGTAATATCGTGAAGTTATTTTTGAACTCTCGGAACAGTATTATCATTCTAGGTAGAATACTGAAATTAAGAAAAGTATGTTATCTAAAGATATGACCTTTAGTCTAAATATATATATATATATATATATAGCATTTTAACATCGGGACAATGTTTCAATATTAACTATCACGGAATTATATATACCAAGAGTATTCCTCCATTTACCCTACATTATAAAAAAGAAAAGAATACAGTGGTATGGCCATACCAAAAGATTGGCTTAAGTTATTATAGAAAGAATCCCAATGGAAAGGAAGACGAAATGAAGGCTGAAGAAAACCTGGATAGAGGGTGAACAAGCGGCTATGATTGTCAGAGAATTGGAGGAAGATCAGTGGATGGAAGAGAGGAATGTCGTTTGATTTCCGGAAGACAACGGCAGCTGCCATGACATCGGATGGTGATGATGATATAATTTAATTAGACGTAGCAGCGCACGCCGGGTATTAGCTAGTTAAAAATAATAGCCGAGGATTGGGATGTATGGAGGGAGAATTTAGGTTGCGCGTCCATGAAACTCCGGGTTTGTTAATGGAAGATAGTTAATTAAGAAGCAATACAAAAGAGTACTTAGCTTACATTCATAAATAAGGCAGTATGCGGTGTAGGCGCCCCTTGGAGCACATAAAATGTGGGTTACCTTGGGTGGGTCATACGCAACACAGTCTTCAAGGAAAAGCGAAAGTAGTAACAAAGAGTTATGAGACGATCTTTTATTGTTCCGGTTTACTGGTTGTATTATACACTCTCGCTAACAAGCTATTAAAATGGAATTCCTGAACCAGATAACGTAATATTTTACGCAAGCTAGCTATTGTGGTGCATGAAAAGTTACAAAAAAATGTTCCCAAACATTTGGACATAGATCCAGTTATTTTAAATAATAGATAATTTTTTATTCCATTATTTCAGTTTAACCCTCAAATTGGCAAAACACAAATTTCTTCTGTTAGTTATTTGAATGTGGCGGACCGCAGAGAAAACGGTATCTTATATAACTGTTATTATTAGCCATATTATATAATTAGACACAAATTTAAGTGGTTTACTTTTGATCGTTTTCTTCTGATTTATTTAAAATATTGAATTAATTAAACCAACTGATGTATCCAAAAGGACCCATTACAAATTTAAGGGTTAATCTCTCGCCTCATAGGTACTTTTACTTGACACAAACCACCCGACATATTATTATTGTTTATATCAGCGGTCCCCAACCGTTTTCGACTCGCGAACCCCTTCCACGACGATCCGAGTTAGGTGAACAAATTAACCTAGCCCTTAACTGTTAAACCTAAAGTTACTCTAGTTATAGCTTAAAAGTTACACAATGTGTAGGCATAGTTGCAATAATAAATACAGTTTTCACTCTAATTGTTCACCTCTTCCTTGGAATTCAGTGAGAAACTTGCACTGCTATACATGGTAAAGACCTTTGAAGTGTCAGGAACCACAGAAGTAGAATCAAGTCTCAAATCACTTTTAGCATAAAGTCTGTTGTTCGTATCTCTATATAGGACATATTCATCTTAAGAACACATTGCAAACTGTCGGTGTGCCAAAATAATTATCAAAATTAATATTAAATCTCCAGGAAGGAAATACGACTAAAATTGAAACCTATCAAAATAAAAATACACCAATTACTATCAATCAAGGAGTTATACAAGGTTCTGCGTTATCATCACGCTTATATAACGTTGCAACTAATCATATTCTCGATGCATACTGGAATCAGAGCTGGTGCTGAAAACATCATGCAACATTTGCTTATGATACTTCGTACTGCTATGGATCCTGCCTTTACTGAACGTCTGCTGCTGTTCATCACGGCATCCTAGACTACTACTGCAATCGACAATTATTGATTTGTTGACGTCTGACTTGTAGTCCTTCGTGTGCTGTGATTGGCTGCATCAATTTTTCCAGTTTTCGTCTCAGCCAATCAGATCCGCGCAACTACAGCTGGTCAGCAAATTCCTTGCTAGGGCGTGGCCCTACACGGGCTGATCCTCGTGATCTTTTGTGTTTTGTGCATCTAATTTCGAGTGCTGTGCTATCAAGGTAAGTGGAGTGGATACAATAATTATTATTGTGCTGTGTAATCATATTCTTTGGTGACAAGTCTTTAGTGCTTTTGTGTATAGTGACCAGAACTAAGACTTGGTATTACCAAGCATAATGGCTACTATGCCAAAGTCTTACGGGTCTATGGATCCAGAAAGTGAGGATGTCGGACCTCTCATACTCTGGGAAGACTCCGCGAACAAATTTGAAGCATTCGTCCACAAATATGGATACGACAAAAAACCCGAATTAAAAGAATTGCTGTCCACTCTTAGTGGAACCTTCTTGTTACTCATAAATTTCATGGGTACTTTCCAGAACTATGAGAGGTCTGAAGAAGCTCGTGATTTCACGACTGCTGCTTTGGATCGATTAAATAAATTGATAAAAGATAACGAACCAGGACAACGAACGTTTGAAGCTATGCTAAACGAATTGAAAGGAGATTTATTAGAGATTCGCACTACTGCGCTCTTCTATTCCTCCTCATTTCCCAAAGCATATAGCAATGTAGAAGAAGAAATTCCTTCAACTAGCAGTGATATGGACACCAGTGAGCAGATGACCACTGAGGAGCAAATGCTCACTGACGACCAGTCAACTGCTAGTGGAAAATCTAAACGGAAAAACAAAAAGAAAAAAGAAAAAGTACCGACTTTAGTCGTTAAGAAAACAAAAGTTGATTCTTTCAAACCAAAAGAACCCATACTACTGGGCAAACACACTAATGTATTTGAACCTATACATCCAGATAATCGATCCATAGAGTCGCAGGAATCACGAGTTGAGGTTCCAGCAGTGCCTACCAACAATAAATTTTCAGTTTTAACTGATATTCCAAATTCCACTGCAGGAACATCCTCAGAGATGGTCCTTCCTCAAGTTACTGGCCCTACTATGGCTACATCTACAGCTACTCCTTCAGGTAATGCTGTCCAATCGGAGCAAAGACCCCCACCAATAACTCTTATTGGTCACGGGAATCTGTTCCGAATAAACAAAGAGTTGAAATCACTAATTGGCGACCAACTAAAGTGTGTCAGTATTCCTGAAGGAATACGCTACTATGCACGTTCATTGGAAGATTTCTTCAAGTTAAAGGAGTATTTCAAGTCCCTAAATAGGGAATACTATACTTATCTACTGAAGAGGGATCTTCCTTTGAAGGTGGTGTTAAAGAGACTGCCTGCAACTGTAGACCCAGATGAAATTAAAGAGGAAATCCTCGCGTTGGGTTTCCCTGTTAAAGATGTAAAACAGATTAAAAAACCGAAAATGATTTGGCCATACCCGTTCCTATCTACATATTGGAACTAGAACGCAATAGTAAAGCGTTGGAAATTTATGATCTAAAGCGTCTCTTATACACTGTTGTAGCCATAGAGCCATATAGACCTAGGGCTGGACTTAAGCAGTGTTACCGGTGCCAGTCTTTCAATCATACTTTCCCTGCTTGTAATCGGGCTCCTCGCTGTGTTATCTGCGCTGGGCCTCACGGGCACAAGGACTGTACCCTAAAGGCCGAAGCGCGGAGAGACACAACTTTGCTTAAATGTGCTAACTGCAAGGAGTCCGGTCACCCGGCGTCCTTTAGAGGCTGCCCTGCTTTCAAGGCGGCCCTTGAAGCTTATAGCAGGGTAGCTAAACCTATTCCAAACCAAAAGTGAAACCATCCATAAGTGATCCTGTTCCAAATCCAACTGCAACTCAAAGAAAGACCTTCACTTCTGTGAAGGTTGATCCAAGAGTTTCCTTCACTCAAGCTTTACAGACTGGTACTGCTTCCAGAACAACACAAGAGAATAGCACTGCTAAAGTTAAGGGCCAGCAATTGCTAACAGGTAGCTTAAGTGCTCGTGGGGAGGAAATTCTCAGGGATGTTCAGCCTTTATTGGCTGAATTGTCTAGTCCCATGGAGCGTTTTCATCTTCATGAGCCGACTGGTTAACCTGTGTTTTACAGGTTAACCTCAAAAGGAGAGACCATCCACATAATAGTGCGAGATCACTTGCTTTGAGAAGTGTGGGTCACACTACGCTGTCCGGCTTTCGGACTCTCTGCTTGCCGGCGGCGTAGTTTATGATGCCTTCTTACAAGTATAGAGGTTTTGCACTATTATTCTGGTATAGACCTGTTAGGTAAAATACAATGTCACCAAAGGCTGAGGTTACATAATCCACAACCACTACTTGATAGCCAAAAAGGAATTTGCTGCCAAGTTTATCCCAGTGGGAAACAGTATGCAGCACACTGGACAGTGCAAGTCACCGTCGACTATCAGATCAGAGATATTCTCGATGAACTCTCAGAAAAATCAATAACAAGTCAATATGGTTATCTACTACTTCCGGACCAACCTCGTCTAACAATTATGAGCTTTGCTGATGACACGGTGATTATAGGGAAATATATAAGAGCTGCCACTGAACTGACAAGAATAGTTCTGAAGAGGTTTCAGGATAAAGGCCTTCAAATTAATATTTCCAAATCAACAGTGCTTTCAATCGATAAATGTAAACTATGTGAAAAAGATATCCAATTTGATGGACATGCAATTCGTGCCCATAAAATCACTGACACTATTCGTTATTTAGGTGACAACTTCTCAGATCATATTACTTTTGATTCGAAACAAACCCTTACTAAATTACTGAATAATATTGAAACTCTCGTTGCTTCACCGCTATTACATCCTGATCAGAAATGTACAGTTTTAAATTGGTCCATATCTCCAACGCTAATTTACCCGTTTCAAACAGTACCACCAAATCAAATACCAAAAACATTTTTAGTGAATTGTGATAAACTATTGAGAAGTGGAATTAATGAAATTTTACATCTTCCGATAGATGTCCCTGTTCACATGTCATACACTGAACGTCGGAATAAAGGACTTGGTTTATTTTGTGCAACATGAGAAACAAAATTACAGCATATAAATATTTGCCATATTCTTTACCAAGACAATAATACATATATTACTACTCTCCGAAACCTAAAAGAAGAAAGTTTACAATGTGTGAGGGACCTTAATAATATTGAACCTAGTGACATCAATATTAAATCAATAATAAAAGTCTTCTACCAGATGCAAGAAAACTTAGAAAACAACTAAGAGGCAAATAAGCAGTTATATGGAGTCAACTTCCTCATAAAGGAAAAGGCGTTGTTCTCTACAGAATCAATGGATTCGTGATCACCAGGGATTGTCTTGTTCCGAATGGAGAGAAGGAATTAAAATTTAAGCCAATGTATCGGCTGTGCGTTCTTTGCCGGGCAGGTCTAGGGACGATACCCTCTGTAGACGTTGTCGCAGAGAGAAAGAAACCCTTGCACACGTCTTGAGGCTTGTCCGTTTGGAGAATCACTGATAAACATACGGCACCACACTATTCGAAACATGATGGCAGAAGCCTTGCGAGATTATGGATACACAGTTTATGAGGAAGTTCATGGTGTGGCCACTAACGGAAGTAATAGACGAATATATATATTATTGCATTTGGTCCATCTTCTAAAATTGGTATGATATTAGTGGCCAACCTGAGCAAGTTGACTCAAAGAAAGCCATTATGAGCCAACTGTTGACTATTACAAAGACTAATTAACTCATGCCCCAAATGGGAGTCAATGACTAATCACATTTCAATGATTTGTTATTTACAACCAATCACAGTCGTGTTTCGTCTAGAATTTACCAACTAAAGTTTATCATAATAAAGAAAGCACCCCCTTTTTAACATTCTGAATAGGTCATAGCATTATTTTGCAGTGACTGACTCTCTAAGAAATACGGCTACCAGATTGTATATATAGTGCATGAATGTCAACGCATAGCGCATACGAGAGATAATATAAAAACATTTGTAACAATTGATTATTCCACAAAAAATAAAAGAAAAAGAAACCACTGTTTGCACTTTCTTAAACGAATTATTTTCCAGGAAATGACGTTCCAGAAAAATTTAATTGACATATTTACAATAGGACATCTGAAATTAATTAATACCTATAACGTTGGTTATAAATTTCTCCCCTAAGGTGCATTCATACAACATTGCGATCCTTTGGCAATAAATAATATGATCTGGTTGCAGTGATGAACAAAATAAGCAAATGAAGCGTACCAATCGTTTCTCGTTTGTTTTCAAACATCGCCGTTTACATTAAATATATAAATATTTTAAAATAACTATAGTTAAATAATGATTTGTAAGTAAACATATTAATTTTATTCGTTAAATAGTCCTAACAAATCCAACTCTTGATTTCCAAATTCTCTACATAAATTCACTCCTCGCGTCGTGAGTCGTGAATTTATCGATAATTTGGTAATCACTTGTGGCATTACTTATGATAAATACCAATTAGATAGTGTAACTGTCACAGGATTGATGATCGGAGTAAGAGATACTATACCAGGATTCTTAGCTAAATTTTGGAATTTCTTAGATTTGGACAGAGTGTATCTTTCTAAAATTGCTATCGCTGCCATTAGAGGATCAATTTCAATTTTATGAAACCATCTTCACAAAATTTTTACTTTTTAGTATCCATCTATCCATAGTAATTCTGCCCGAAGGCTGATCTTTCACTGCATTCATAGCATTTTCGTGCTATGCTTTGCAGCTTTACTAGCTTCCCGTTGCTTTCCACACCGATGAAGGATGGTGATGATGATAAGAATGATGATGATGGCCGGTTGATTTTCGGGGTCCGTTGGGCCCTAAGCTTCCTGACATTTGTATTACAGGTGGGGGAAAACCCTGAAAAAAACTCACCCAGGAACCTGTCCCGACCGGGATTCGAACTCGGGCCCGCTGCGTGACAAGGCAGCACGCTACCTCGAGATCACAGCTGTTGACTCTTTATAGTATGTATACTTAAAATTACAATTTTAAATGTTTTAATGTATTTACAAAATGTATTTAATCAGTTTCGAAAATTAATTGTCTGTATCACTTATCCTTGTGGCAATCCTCTACTGAGGAAAGTTGTATATAATAATAATTCTTTAAATAGGAACATGAAGAAAACGACTCTTCCCACAAATAGGGATATACATATGTAACAAGGGGCATTATAGGGTTAATCTAATTTAAAAATAATAATAATAATAATAATAATAATTATTATTATTATTATTATTATTGTGGGGGTTACGAAAACCATACCACGCTTCTGAGCAACCATTTGTAGCCTTGTTGATTACCACGCAGACTGCTACCTTTAATCCGGGATCGGGTTTTGTAATTTGCTGTTTCTATTAATGTGGATCTGATTTCCAAAGAGGATATCTTATCAGGAAAATGGCTTACCTCGGGCCCATAGAAGGTAGCCGTTGATTCATCTTTCTTTCTCTGATATATATATATATATATATATAACGATACTGATTGTTAAATACATACAGTGAGTGAACAAGACAATAACTGTGTTTTAAGAATACTAATCAGCATGATAGTTGAGGAGCTCAGAATGGTTTCTTACTTGAATGATTTTCATTACAGGATAGTGAACAACTATTTATACTTAAACAATGCAAGAGGGGCGTTGTTTAAAAGATAACTTTTAATATAAACAAGTTGGCTGAGTAAAAATAAATTAACAACAAAAGATGATGGCATTTGATCAAACGATCAAAGTAGCCGTACAGAAAAAAAAAAAAAGTAACATACCATACATCACACAACACTCACACATATGTCCGAGTTTCGGGGATATCCTCTTCCCTAGACTGTCGGACCAACTCAAACAGGCCTCTTCTTGGCCTCAGGACAACTTGTCTATATAGAATTCCATATTTAACTTTCCAGTCGCATCTTGACCTGGAACCGGATTCCACTCTTGAATCCGTTCAAACAACAAAACGCCGATTGCTAGGATGATCGAATGATACTGTTCTGTTAGTGCACCATGTATATAAAGGTTCCGAGGTAGAGGGGGAATGCGCCGTAGACATGCGCGGCAGGAAGGATGAAGAGGGAAGGGGTAGCCACTAGGAGAACATGGATATTGGCATATTTCACAAACGTTCCTGTGTAGGGAGGAGAACAAAGATACCATACTGAACCGAAAAATGCACTTTCGGTTCATTATTATTATTATTATTATTATTATTATTATTATTATTATTATTATTATTGTTATTATTATTATTATTACAATGCCGCAGAAATTAAGGAAACTGTAAGAGGCCTAACATCAAAATCGGCCATTACGGAAAAGTTTTGGCGAACTCCTTGAAATATTTTGGTTGGGAAACGATCATTTATGTAATAATATTTATATAATAATAATAATAATAATAATAATAATAATAATAATAATAATAATAATAATAATAATAATATGCCGGCTGGCGTGTGGCAAGTAAAAGTTCCTATGAGGAGAGAGTTTAAACTGAAATAACGGAATAAAATAAATGCCTAAATCGTCATGGAGTCAAGGAATAAATTTAACATCAATATTAAGAAAATTCATTGTTAAAACCGTTGAGGTGGAGAGTCATAAAATAAAATAAGTTAAAATGTACCTTCTTAGGTAAAATCCGTCGTCCTCAACTTATAAAATATGTAACCTTTATGCCTGTATGCCTTTCAGAACATCCGTTCCATCTTAAACAGGCCACTTTTCGCTACAGCATCCAGTATGATGGTTGATGCTGATTTGTCACGACAAAGCCACATTAGGACCAGCAGCATCAACCATCATACTGGATGTTGTAGCGAAAAGTGAGCTGCTGAAGATGGAACGGATGTTCCGAAAGTCCTACGGGCATAAAGGTTACATATTTTATAAGTTGAGGACGACGGATTTTACCGCAGAAGGTATATTTTAACTTATTTTATTTTATAAATTTAACATGAAGGAAACACGTACTTTGTATAACCACGAAGGTTGACACATATTTAATGAATATTCAAGAAAAGAACTAACTCTAAATTAAAATTGTATTGTAATCTTTCACCGCTTAAATATAAATTGCACCTTGACCTGAAATACTGTTTACTAAAATTTTCAGAAAATTAACCCAAAAAGATCAAACATCTACAACCAGGAAATTGGATGGACCGACAAAATTGGCTATTAGGAATCGGACGATGTCAAAGACATTAATCAACTGATTATTTATATTATATATATATATATATATATTATTATTCAGTCGCAATGGGCTAGTGGTTATGTTCCTTGCCTCTAGTTCCGAGGGAGGGGGTTCAAACCAAGTCAGGTTGGATGAATTTTTTAGGATGGAAAAATCCAAGGGACAAGTCCTCCGGGAAAGACTTGAAGCCGTGTGTCCAGAATGTGAAGATTTTCAGTCTAGTAAAAGAAGCCTGAATAAAGAGGTCTGTGTGCAAAATGTAACCACCGTTATCCATCCAATTAATACATTAGTTGCCCACTAGTTATCTCGCTGAGGCAATATGCCGAGCACTTATCACTAGCTGATATCTATGGGTAAATAAGCGTAACTAAATTAGTTTCGTTAAACACTCCTGTTAGAGAGTACACTAATCCTCACACGGAGAAGTTCGGGGCATATAGATAATAGGCTAATAATAATAATAATAATAATAATAATAATAATAATAATAATAATAACTCACTCTCTCACTTACTGGAGCTATCGAACCCTAATGTACATATATAAAATGGTGATCCTTATTTAGAGGGGTGGAATTAAAATGTCGTCTGATTTCAACGCACGCCCTCTATTCTTTTCCTTTTGGCCCAATTTGATAATGTATCATATTTAATTACAATTAATTAACATTAACCCGTGCCGAAATGGACCTAAATTTATGAATATTCGAAAAAAGTTACAGCAAAAGTATTGTATATATTTATTTTTCTGTCTTAATCAAGAGAAATAAATCAATAAATATCTTCAAATACAGCTATTTCAATTAATTGAATTGTTAAGATCATAAATTATTACTTTTTTAATCAATTGAGTTGGTGTTTACTTGATGAAAACCCATATATATTAATTAAATAAAACTACGTTTTATTTTTATTTAATTAATATTACTTTTTTTCATCGATATTTTCTTTTCAACGTCGCACATGTTCTAGCTCAGCGCGGCACTGGTTCTTGATCTTAAAATTCAATAAAATCTACTTTAAATTAGGGTGTACGGAATGAAATACGGAAAATTGAAAAAATTAACCTAATAACACACACACACACACATATATATATATATATATATATATATATAACTTCTTATAGTTACCTAGATGGCAGTTGGAACGATATCCCACTACCTCTCGTGTACATTGAGAATGCTATATATATATATATATATAAGAAAAATAAATGTTTGTGTTTGGATTCCTGAGTAGCTCAGATGGTTAGAGCGCTAAACGTACAGAGTTTAGAAACTCCGGTTCAAATCCAGACTCAGGCATTTATTTTTCTTTTTTGTGTTATATATAGTTTCTAACAACCATAATTTGGTTTTCGGATCAAAACTCGGGATATAGCAATAAAAATTATCGTCCTGGAAGAAATAAAGATACTGAAAGAAGTAAGAAACAAAAACCTGCTAAAAGATAACACGCCCAAGCATCTCAACCCGCTCTACAGTATGCTCATAGAAAATTAGTGCTTACTCAGGTAATGAAGATGGAAAAAAAAAGTTCTGAAAAGCCTTCACTATTTTAATTAACTGTTATATCAGATATTTTTTTTATTTTAACTGTTTACATAACAATATCAACGGTGATTGAGAATGGATTTTAAAAAAAATATCGATATAGCAATCAATGAAAAAAATTGAGGCCGAGTTCCTTGGCCAGCAAAATCGGACATCAGAAGTAGAGTTCAACTGAAACAAAAATTAAAAAATCGCTCTGCAATGAAGCTAAGTACTTTATGCTATATAAATAAAACGTGGAAGACATTATAATTTTAAAATATCAAATGAAAAAAAACAAAAATTATGGCATTTTGGGGAAATGAACATATAAGATAAAAAATCATAATAGAAAACAAACCGCTAGAACAAGTAACAAATTTTAATTATTTTGGTTGTAATTTTACTATAAACACAAAAACTGAAAGACACATAAATACGAAACTGTCGAAATTTCAAATGATATACGGAACTATACATAAAACATTAAATAACGAAACAAGAAAAGATACTAGATTGAAATTTTATAAAACATTGGCAGTTCCTGCATTATTTTATGGGAGTGAAATTTCAAAAATGACCAAAAAATTACAAAGTAGAATACATAGCGTAGAAATTAACTTCCTTAGAAGAACAAAAGGCCGTACAAGATTGGATTGGATTGTATTGGATAAAGAATGAAGATATAAGAACAGAGTTTAATATATATATATATATCAATTTAATGATAAAATCAAAGAATATAGAGACAAATTGTTTAGACATGCACAAAGAATGAATGTAACAAGATTACCAATAGTAACTTTTAACTACAAGCCAAGAGGTCCAAGGAATATAGGAAGACCAGTGAAAAGATGGACAGAACAACTGTGAGGCGGGACAGGCAATTTGCCTAGCCCGTGAAGTGAAGAAGAAGAAGAGAAGGAAGACATTTTCCAGAAATCAGGTAATTCCGACAATTATAAAGTGTGCGCTCAACTGAAACCCGAAATTAATCAATCGGTCTAGCAGCCATATTCGCTTTGTAACTATATAACTGCGTACTTAACAAACTATATTAATATTCCGTAAACTAGTAAAATCGGACATTAAATTCAACATGCAGTGGAATTCGCTTAGTTTACGCGGTTTCTTCATAGAGATTTCTCTTATTTTTAGATTTTTACAACGACTCTTTCCAAATATGATTTACATCTCAGAGATTTCCTTATGTTCATCATAGATATTTAGATTCTAGATATTTAAGACAACAGAGAAATAGTAAAAAAAAAGTTACTTACTAGGTACCTCGAACATAAACCAATTTATTGTTTTAATAATTTGTTTCGCTAAACGCCTTGTCTCCGTAAATTATCATTAATGAGTTTCATGCAATGCTTGATTTGAAGCAGTTAATGTTGCAACATATATGAAAATAGGTTTAAGTTTTGCTTCCCTTCCAGAAAGAAGAATGGTCCACATTACTCCAATATGCTTCTTCACGCGCGACTAGCTGCTCTTCCAGGCGATTGCCTCTATGTCAGTGTCATGCCCAAGGCATTCACTTAATATCTTTCCTTTATGAGTTGACGGACCAAAAAGTTATTCTCAGTAAAGGGATATGTTTTATGTCCATCTTACATAATTAACTGTTCTGTTGCTTCTTCCACTTTACTATATGGATGCGAAACTGGTTTCTTACTTTAAGACAAACATTATGGATCAATGAGGTAATATGTATTATCTATAATAAGAATTTCAGTAAAAATTACAAAGTAGAATATAAAGCGTAGAAATTAACTTCCTTAGAAGAACAGAAGACTGCACAAGATTGGATCGAATAATGAATGAAGGTATAAGAAGAGAGTTAAATATATATCCACTGAATGGTAAAATCAAAGAATATAGAGGTAAATGGTTTAGACATGTAGAAAGAATGAATGTAATAACATTACCAAAAGCAGCATTTAACTACAAGCCAAAAGTTTCAAGGTATGTAAGAAGGTCAATGAAGAAGTGGAGAGAACAACTATGAGAAAAGAAAAATGTGATCCTACAACAGGCCCGGAGGCCTTTGGGGTAGTGGAAGGTTAAGGCTCCCACTTTTTCTAGACAATCTACACTTTATGTCAGCCGGGTTGTCAGCCCTGCGTGACGGCCGCCTTTACCCCAGAACAAGCGTCTGGTACTCATTTCCGTTGGAGGCTGAGTCGACCCCAGGGCCATAGTGCCGCCAGAGGGTTTGGGTCAGTTTAAAAATCCTGACCCCAACGGGACTTGAACCCTCGACCCTCCGGCTAGTAGCCCAGTACCTTAACCACTACGCTACGGCGTGCCCCCGAACAACTATGAGAAGGAACAGGCAATTTGCCTAACCCGTGAAGTGAAGAAGAAGAAGATAAAAGAAGAACTTCAGTACGGTATTTGTTTCCGTTCTTTAATTTAGGCAATTCCCGGCGTGGGCTGCTACGCCTAAGTAAATTAAATGTGTTTTATGTTTATTTGAATAAGTAAAAAATAAATATGATTATAAATTTATATCACAATTATTTTTAGATACTCCGTACTGATTATCCGGAATTGCCCGGGAATCTACGTATCCCGATCTTCTTGGCATAAATTACCTGAAAGACAAAAATGGTTATTGTGAGTTTTCCGTAAAAGAATACCCGCCGTGCGCTGTTACGCTTGCCCAGGAATCTACTCATCCCGATCTTCTAGCGACATATGCTCTCGCGGTCCAACCTGGTTTCTTTTTTGTGCACCGATGCATTTTTTTTAACCCCGGGTCCTATAGTACATAGGGTAATATGTTATATCCGTTAATTGTCCCAGAAACATTATCTATATGATGGAGAAAACTCCCATTCAAATCTGTCAAATAGTTTTGAGTCCATAAAGGACATAGAGATAAACATACGGATGCTCATTTTTTTATGTAAGACTAAGTTGAATATATTTTTAATGATTTTGCTGTCTGAGGGGAGTGGGGTGATATGAGCGTAAGGGTGTATGTGGGGGGGGAGTTAATATGTTCTGTAGGTAGTTTATTTATTATTGTCAAAAGTGAATTTAATTTTTTTTTATATAATACATATATTCATGTATGAGTGTAGATGTGTATTATTGTGTTATGTACTGTAGACATAGACTTACATATATTAATTGTTTCAATGTTTTTATGTATGAGTGTAGGCCTATGTATTTGTTTTTTTTTATTAATTGAACAAATATGCAACTACGGCCAAATGTAAATTCATTTCCTTTCTTTCGAAAAAAAGTAAATATATTCAATTACTACCTTGCTACATTAAGACAGGAGAAATAATATTATTATTCGAAAATGAAGTGCTTATTAAAGTATGTGTTAAAAGGCGAGACGAGCGGACAGGTGAATACAGGATACTTCATAACAATGATCTACACGGTCATTAGGAGAAATCAGACATAATAAGATGAGTTAGGTCTCATAGATTACGACGGCAGGGCATATATCAGGTATAAGAAAAGAAAGAGAGACATGAAAACTACTCACAGGAAAACTAAAGGAAGAACGTTCAGTAGGCAGGCCAAGAATGAGATAGGATAACTACATTAACCGTGATTTTATGGAGATGATGTATACAGATATTGATTGGAAAATATTCGATCATGATAGGGATGTATGGAGAATCTATTTCCTCGCAGGCATGCACCTCTACGTTCGATAGTGTAATGAATTAGTACTTTTCTTTATTCTTGAGATTGACTCTAAATATGCTGTCGATTCCGTTGGACTAATGGTTCCGAGATTCAAATTCTTAAATTATTTACTGATTTTTATCCCTTAAATTGGAAAAACGCAAATTTCTCCTGTCAGTTATTTAAATGTGGCGGACCGCAGTGAAAACGAAACCATGCATAACTGTTACTATTAGGTATATGTTTAATTCGACACGTTTAAGTGATTTCTACTCGTTCGTTTTCTTTCGTTTAATTAAAATTAAAATTAAGGGGGCACGCCGTAGCGTAGTGGTTAAGGCACTGAGCTACAAGCCGGAAGGTCGAGGGTTCAAGTCCCGGTGGGGTCAGGATTTTTAAACTGACCCAAACCTTCTGGCGGCACTATGGCCCTGGGGTCGACTCAGCCTCTAACTGAAATGAGTACCAGACGCTTGTTCTGGGGTAAAGGCGGCCGTCACGCAGGGCTGACAACCCGGCTGACATCAAGTGCCGATTGTCAAGAAAAAGTGGGAGCCTTAACCTCCTACTATCCCAAGGGCCTCCTGAGGCCTGTAGTGGGATCACTTTACCTTTAAAATTAAAATTATAAAATAAATAAACCAATTGATGTACTCTACAGAATACATTGCAAATTAAAAGGTTAAGGGCGTAAAATTCTTAAGTACAACTTCATTCAGAAGGGATAGACAGACGTTAATATTATATCTGAGATTATTGGCACGGTTTTTTTTATCTACTATATTATTTATCTGTAATGTGCTCGTATGCCCTATGTAGTACTATTGTTGTCTATTTTTATTTTTTCCTCTTTCAGTACTTCATTTAATATTATTTATTGTCTTGACTTTTAATATTCTTCCTGGGTATTTATTCATAAATCATTTTAATTTGTTTTAAATGACTTGACTTTTTTCAAAGTTTCACAGGCATAATATAAAAGAACATAATATTACTGTTGAAAATGTTTACATTAGTGTTTGGACATGAAACTTTATTTCTATTTTTTCTTTATTTATTTTTCCTTGGCTTCACAGCCCTTAGATTTTTTTAAGTGATTTACATCTCAGTAGGCCTATGTATTTAAATTTTTCGCTGGTTTTCGTACATTCTTGTGACCAAGAAGTAAAATATGAATATAATTTTTTAATGAACATGTCTAAAATAAAAAAAAAAATCTTTAGTTGTTTATTGATTATTTATGGTATATCTCTCATTTTTATTTTTAATAACTATGAACATATCCCATTGAAATCGGTGTGTTGATGTAGATGTTTACACAAAAAAATTGAATATAGGCCTACTTATAGGAGATGTGATAATTTGTATCCACAAGAAAAAAATTAATGAAATGAACATGTTCATTTTGAAAAAAAAAATCTCCTGCTATTCTGTGACACCGTGCCATCAATGAATATTCGATTGGAGAACAAGTGACTTTTAGCGTCATGTTGGCCAATGTGATAACACATGTTCCCGCTAGAGCCAATTACTAACATGTTTTCTCATATAAAACGGGAGTCTATCCCAAGAGTCCACCTACATTAATAGGCGAGTTAGAGTGAGAAAATGGACAAATTAGTGTTAGATGGGCAAGATAGTGTTAGTTTGAGCAAGCTACTGTGAGAAAATGGACGAGTTAGTCCCTGTTTAGATTAGCGTTCACTTGTTTGTTAGCGGGTTCTTGTGATAAGTGGTTACACTGTCTGACCAATGACTGATACACATTTTATTACAAATATGCTGATTTTAGGTTAACTTGAGCTGAACTACTCACTTTCTTTTAAGGCAGTTTTCACATTTTTTGAGGAAAATCAACATTTATATTTCTCTCAAGTAATTATTCACATACTAAAACAATATATTGTGGGGCATAGCATTCCCGAATCTCCTTATACATATATACATATATTACATATATTTCTCTGGTCGCTAATTATATTGCACAACATACGAGTTAATTCGTCCGTTTTTTGCTGTTATTTTTTTAATTGCGGTATCAAGTCATCTGCGCTACAATGTCTTAAGAAATAAATGGACAGAATTTAAGGGTAAATAATGCAAAATATGCTAACATAAAAATCTAAATTTCCTTTTAAAAACATGTGAACTGAGCCCCTTTCTGCATGAGACGATTGAATTTTACGAAACTTAGTGGCATTTCATACTATAGGCTTAGAGTAGCTTGCAAGAAATGATGACGCCGTAAAGCATTTTGTTTCAGTTAAATTGTGTACTTTTAGACTATCAGTCTCATACGGTTCGTTGAGGAATAATGTGTTGTTTATGTATTTGTGACGGTGTTCAAAGTGCTATGATACGTGCGGAGATACAAAGTTTAAAAACAGAATTACGGAGCAGGTAAATTAACACAGTTCATCCGAGGGTCTGAAGGTAAGACAGCCATACTTATAATACATTCATAATTATATTTTGTTATAAATGTTGTAGTTATTAGTATTAAATAGACTTTAATGTTGTGAAAACTTGAGCCATCTTGCATGAAATCGTGTTAATATATATACTTACTAATCAATGATTGACTAAAATGCTATTTGGTAAACGTTGGTCCTGATGGAATAGAGGCCCTCTAGTTGTGAGGTTCCAGGTTCAAATCCAGCAGAAATCGATGAATTTCTAAGATCATAACAAGCCTGAGCGTGATTTCTTTAGGATACCGTATTGTAGAATCTCATGTCAGAAAATAGAGACACCCCAGAGGTTTTCTGTCCTTTTACACCCTGATTTTAATTGGATGTTAATGATCTTAGTTGTAAAAGATCGTTGTTATTAAAATAACTCGTAAGCTTTATTAGCTTATATATGATTATTGAGGATTCTACGCCAGAAGTGATCTATATAAATTTAAATAAAGAACCTCGCACAAATTAATGTTGTATGAATGAATTATTTATTATCTAAAGAAAAAATATATCTTGATTTAAAAACAAATGCGAGAAATAACATAAATAAATGTATTCGGCCTTTTTGCTCATTTTATGTTACTCTAAACTTCCATCTGCACAACAAATCACAAGGGTAATTATGCGGACTTAAATTTATACTTATTATTAAATATTAAAAATAATAAGAAAATATATACAAATAGGAATGAGACGCGCAAAGAAATTAAATATAGGCTCGATTCTGGAAATTTCTGGACCAAGGAGAGATGAACAAGTGAATGGAGAAGACTGCATAACAGTGAGCTACATGATATTTATACGAAATCAGATAAAACAACAGTTAAGTCTCATATACTGCGATGGGCAGGTATTGTGGCACTAATGGGGAATGGAAGAGAGGCATGGAATCTTGCGGGAAAACCAAAAGGAAAACGCCCAGTTGGTAGACCAAGAATGAGGTAGGAGAATAACACTAACCATGATTTGAGGGAAGTAGATTATAGTAAAGGGGATGAATGGAAAATGTTAGCTTGGGATAGAGATGCATAGAGAGCTTATGTACGCGTGGTCATGAACCTACGGGTTCAATAGTGCCAGTTAGTTTTAATTCAGTAAATCTAGGATTAAACAGTTTCCCCTTTTCTAGATTATTTTAACGTCTTGTCTAGCTATTTTAGATATACCAAGATTCAACTACATGATTATCTTGATGTTGGTAGTAAGGTAGTAAAAAGTAGTTGGGGGCATTTGACTTTTATTTTAGAAAACTAGGCCCACACGGGCCTGCTTGGGCGATTTTTACTTATTTCTGTTCCACGAATGAAAAAGTAACAGTTGCAACATATAGGCCTAATTATTCATATTTATATTTATTTATTCATTCATTTATTTTTACTCTAACTGCGTCCTTCATACCATAGAATCTAGCCTATAAAACATATAAGTTCATTGAATATAACACATACAGAATATGATGATTCAACTAAAACAAAGGGTCAATGTAATACAAAAAGGAACGAATTGCTATATTGAAATTAAACTGGCAATATAATGCAATGTATAAGCATGATAAAATGTTAGCAAACAGTCAACAACTAGGTAAATGTAGCATACGTTTCTTATCTTTAGGTACTTTGTAGCTTCTTTCTCACGAGATCGTTTCCTAAGCTATACTACGCGAGTTGATTGTCTCTTGTTTATGCGATTAGTTGACAAGGCAGTTCGACTTAAGATGGCGTACGTTGTATAAATCCGGCGGTTTTCGTGTATAAAAATTGATAAATCGTAAGTGTAATAATTGTGGTAGTTGTTTAAGCGTGTGTACAGTGTTTGGGTAGTATATTACGTGTGTTTTGTTTTGTATAAAATGAACATAACTGCTAGCGTTATCGTGAATTCATCTGTTTCAACACAAGGTTTGTTCTTTTATATTATCATGTAGTAAAAATCATTTGATCATGAAGTTTATCAACATTAATAACATTCATAGTAAAACTCCGTTGAAATTCAAAAATTTAAAATTATAATATAGAATTATGTTGTAGGTACCTTGAGTACTTTGAGACTCGTTGACAACAGAACTTCTACTAGAGCCAATCAAGTCCACATTCGGCTTAAATGTTTTATACATTTATATTTCAGTAATAATAATAATAAATGTTTGTTCGTAAAACAAGGAAATTCCTTTGTCTATTGAAAAAAAAACATACGGTTTCGTATATGCAGTAAACATATCTCATGTGACACGAATGCCGCATGTATATTATATTAAAACAAATGTTAGTACAATTTAGTGTACGTAGGCCCATGGCAACCCGTGTCGACTCGCTTTGAAACATGCCAGTATTTGCAAACTTTGAGAAGAAAATATGAACAATAATCTTTTTTTATTGTAAAATAGTAAATATGTATACTTTTGGGCATATTGATGTTTTATTTACTAAATAAACTTTTAGTTCTAGAATTCTTCTATACTAAGCCAGTACAGGTTTTCACGTCTTATGTGTGGCATCAAGTCGGCACAGGTTGTTATTATACAATCGGAATAATATTAGTTATTTGACTCAAACAGAAAAATATAGAGGGTATGCATTTGATTTTGCGAAAAAAACCTTTATGTCTTGAGACACCCTAATATAATATATATAATAATATATAAATAAATGCTTGGACGGGATTTGAACCCGGACCTCTGGATTGGTACTCCAGTACGCTACTAATTACGCCACCAAGCATATCTAGTACAAACATTTATTTTTCTTTATATATAGACCTATTATCTATTATGAGAGATAATACTGTTTTTTTCTTATATCATATTAAGCTTGCTTTGATCAATGTCAAACATTTAATACATATTATAGTGATATGAGCTAACATATTTATAGGCCTATAGTTGATGTATCTTGGAAAATGTAATCAAAAAGTTTAACTATTTCTTTATATGTTGCACTTTGTTTTATTTGAAATCGAAAACATTTTTAAGATTGATCATCATCATCCAAGGATTAAGCCTGTTCGCTCGTTCCGGTTTCATGAAAGCTATAATTGTTAAAGACCATCTTCTGTATGGACGTCCAACATTTCTCCTTCCGCGTTGTTTATAATTTAGCAGTATTTTGGAAATCTTCCTTCTGGCATTCTATCAATATGTTCTTTCCAGTCGTTCCTATATTTAATTATTAGGTCTGAAAGTTTGAAAATATTTAGTTCCTTCCTTATATCTTCATTTCTTTTCTTATCCAGCAGAGTAGATCCTGCTATATTTCTTAAAAAATCTCATTTCAGCTGCTTCCAATCTTTGTTCTTGTCTTTTAGTGATCGTCCAACATGCTGATTCATACATCAATACAGGAACATCCATTACTTTATACATTTTTATTTTTGTTTACTTTCTTGTGTTTTTAGGGGTTCTTTTAATAGTGCCACACATTAGATTAAATTTGTTAATTTTGTCATTAATATCTTCAATTTTAACATATGATAAATTGAAACCTAGATAGGCCTATTTAAAACTGTTCACTTGCTCTAAAATTGTATTACCAATTACTATTTTTGCTCTTAAGGTATCATATCCTTTAAATGCTAACATTTTAGTTTTATTCTTTGAAATTTTAAAATTGTAATTGGCACTTATTTTTCCAAATTAAAAATATATATTTGTAGATCATCTTCTGAACTGGAAATCACTACTTGATCTTCAGTAAATATTATTGTATCCAGCAGTTTATTATTTATTTTAAAATGTTTATTTAAATTAATCCGCCACTTTAACATAACTTTGTCCATATATAAATTAAAAAGAGAAGGCGATAAGATTGATAATAACTGAATTCTGGTTACAGTTCATATTCAACTCAACCACATAATACATGTTTGGAGATGCACTTGGGTTTGGTCATGTAGAGTGTAATGGTGGAGAGATGACCTTCCATTCTGTTATTTGAAGTTCCCCTGTCTCATTTACCTTCGTACGCAATGCTGTAGAGTGAACGCGAGAGGGTTATAAGTACAGCGCGGTTGTGTTACTATAATATTGAATCGAAAACTTATATTCCCCTTTCCAAAACATTATACTAATTGTTTACGTGTCATAAATCATTAGACACCGAATCTACGGCTTTACTTCGCTTCCAAAGGAAACCGAGATTAGGACTTTCACGAACTGAAAAATAATAAATTCTATCTGGGTATGAACGTTCGAATTTGGGGACCGGAGGCAAGCACCAGGACGGACAAAAGAAAATTTAAAAAATGGTAGAAAGAAAAAATAAAGAGAAAGAGAACCGAAAGAAAGAAATGAACGAAGAATTAAAACAAACGAAGGATATTCTATGCCACCTACATATATTAAAAAATAGAAATAATACACAATGTATTGTTGCGGTCTGTGAAAAATTACCTGAGATAAATGTAAATGTTGATTTTTTTAAGTAAAAAAAAACTTTAAGATGAAGTGAGTAGTTGAGCTCAAAGTAATCTACAATCAGCATAATTGTAATGTAAATTGGTCATTGCTCAGACAGTGTTACCAACGTATCACAAAAACACGCTAACAAGTGAACGCTAAACTAACCCGGTATACTAATTCGCCCAATTTCTTACCTTTCCTCGCCCGAACTAATACTAACTTATCCACCTAACACTAACTTTTCCATTTTCTCATCCTAATTTGTCCACTAATATACGTAGACTCCTGGAATAGAATTCCCTTAAATGTGAGTAAACATGTTGGCAATTGATTCAAGCGGGAACTTGTGTTATCACATTTTCCAACATGACTCTAGCAGTCACTTGTTCTCCGATCGAATATTCACAGGTGGCACGGTGGCATAGAATAGCCCAATCGAATAAAGAAAGGAAGAAAACAAGAAATAAAATATGTAAAATGAAAGGAAGAAGGAAATATAAGGAATGAAAGATAGAAAAATAAGGAATTTATGAAAGCAAGAATGGTTAGGAATGAAAGATACAAAAATAAAGGTAGAAAGAAAAATATAGAAGAAGAAACTCAATACAAAGAATAACTCACAAGTTATTTTCTAAATTGTATAATGTTTAGTGACTGAGTTTTCTTGTAGCAGTAAGTTTGAAAGTAATATAATTATGAAAGAACGTTTCATTATAGATATTGAAGTGGTTTTTATATTATTCCTGGCAGATATATTTGCCTCACTGAACAGAAACACGAGTTTCAAAATATTAAATCATTCTGCCTCAAATGTAATAGCATTAATATATAAAAAAACTGCTGCTGAACTAAGCGTAAACGAGTTGGGAATGCTTGTTGTAAGAAGAAAACCAATTTAAAAACCAATTTTCATTGTGGCATTATGCAAAAGAAGAAAGATTTCAAAACTGCATGGGATGGTGCGAAGAAAATACATATTTCCCTTCTGTGGATAAATAAGAAAACCTACTATATACTTCATATTATGAAATAATCTGCTAATTGAATTGACTATTTACTTTATATTCTAAGCACAAATGTGTGAAATCGGGTAGATTATTGCACAATAAAAATATAATTAAAGTACACGTTAGCATATTTTTAATTATAATATTTTGAGAAGAGATAAAAATGAAACGAATCATTTTATAAAATGGGCACTCAAATGCTTATAAAGTGAGACAACATTAACAGGATTCGCCATAGAAGATAATCTTTGAACGTTTCTGTCTTTTTAACTTCAATTTTATTATTTTTTATTTTTTTACGTATTGAGTCTATAATACTTGTGTGTATAAATTTACAGAGTAAGCAAAGTTTGTTTGTACGCCTATGTATTCTAGAGGAGGACATGCCAATTTTGGGTATTCATGAGCAGGCCATGACTATAATCACTGTCTTCATTTTCACGGATTAAGCCTTATGAGATTTGATCCGGTTTCATTTGAAGGCTACAGGGAAAGAAACAGATAAGACACTTCCTGTCGATATGGAGTTTGAGGTGTCATTAGATTATCCATGGAAAGCACTATAATTTTGAAATCTGAAACAATAAAATACAGTTTAGTCACGGGTTTATTTACCTGCAAATTTCGTCGAACAGGTTAGGAAGTATAGCTCCCGCACTCTAAATTGGCGGGTCCGTGACGTCATTGATATACTTGGGGAAACAAGAGATGGATTGGTATTACTGATTTAAAACTGTTGACTTACCTGTTATTACTGAAGATGCATTTTAAATGTGAATTTATACTTATACTTATAAGTAATTCTAATATAAATTAAATTTATAACTGACTGAGAAAAAATATCGCGTGTTGCACACTATCTCAATATTGATGCAAATAACAGAGGATATTTTCTTTCGGGTTTATACTAGGTGATGGAATGTAGAGTGAGAGGTAGTTCTTCGGCTATGAGACGACAAACAAGTAATGGTCCCATTCGCCAAATTAAAAATGCGCGAAGTGTGTGTATATATATGTATATGTATATATATATATATATATATATATATATATATATATGGTATGATAAGAAAAATAAATGCCTGGACGGGATTCGAACCCGGATCATATATATATATGTATATATATATATATATATTTATATTGTACAACTAAAAGTATGTTTTCGTACTTAAAGGAAACAAGAGATTTGTCTCCTTTTTTTAAAACATTATTGAGCCCATCTTGTTTTCTGTCTACCAACTTATATCCTAACTTTTGGGTTGTAGTTAATCAGTTTTGGTACGAGTTCTTTCATTCTTTGTATTTTTTGTTTTCAATCGTTCTATATTGCTTTATTATATTTGTTTAAAAACGTTCAGTTGGCCCCGTTCGTCTTCACTTCTTCTTTTATCCGCTATTGGCCTTAAGAAACTAGTTTATTTTCTCTTTTTTCTTAATTAAATAAGACATTTGCTGTACGATTATTTTTGTTTTCCTTTCTAGTAATTTTTAGATATTTATTAATAACACCACATTCCTATTGTTTATTCATGTTGCATCAATCAAAAATCACTGAAAATTAATTGTAATCATATATCGAAGCGTAATAACTGCTTAAATGGATCCCAATTAAATATGAACCAAACATTCCTCTTTTATATTACTAGAGAAAACAAGAAAAATACAGGTTGATAAGCACATGTATTTGAACGCGCGACCTCCCGTCAGGTATTTTCAATAGTGCATTTTTTAAATAGATAAAAAAAAAAGTTCGACTGATCTCAAAAGAATTATAGTGAAATTCTTGTGATTTTGCATTTTGATTACAGTGACATCTTACTGACAGACACTGACGATGGATTAGGATATAAATTGAACATACATTCATAACACTGGTCATCAGTGGTTTTGTTACCCTTGATATAAGATTGATTTCTGATATATTTATGCTCACAATTCATGAAACCATCAGTGATTTTTTAAGATTTGCTCTGTTTTTTAAGTCTTTATTTTCATTTTACACTACAAAAATCGGAAAATATGGAAAAATATAACATATATTTATAATGTCAATTGTTTTTTGAAAAATTAGTATACACCGACGTAAATAGAAAGAAAAATGTCGAAACCCCATTTTATACTTCAGTGAAAACGCCTTTTATAAAACTTTCTTCTATTATTTTTAGGGGACAATCTCTTTCTAAAGACCAGCAGTAATCTGCCATCATGTGACTGCCCCATCTACCCTGATACCTTTCCTCCATTACTTTTAGATCCTGGTGAAAGCGCTCTCCCTGTTCGTCATTATAATTTCCTAAATTATCCGGAAATCTATCCAAGTGACAGTGGAGAAAGTGTAACTTTATACTCATATTTGCTCCCTGAATCTTGAAGCTTAACGTGTTTTGCACAATTTCTTTATAATTTGGTGCTTTATAGTTATCTAGCAAATTTTCTACTACCAATACCAAACCCTTCCAAGTTTCACTTTCCGAAACAGTCATAACTTTGATACAATTTGCATTTTTCATCAATTGTTGAATTTGAGGACCATCAAATATTCCGCCTTTTAACTTTTCCATACTGAGTTTAGGAAATGTTCTACAAATATATTTGAAACATTCTCCTTCCTTGCCCAACGCTTTGACGAATTGTTTTATCATATCCAGATGCACGTCGTGACTACTTTAATTTTGTTAAATAACTGAGATCACGGCCGATGTGCGGAGTGAGGGGTGCAAGTGTGGGGATTACGTAATGTTTGTATGCGCAGAAACCAAATCATGACTGGAAACATAAATTTTATTAGTAACAAGCCGTTTACTGTTTAAGATATGATACGCAAAAATCATAAAAATTAGAACACATTCAGCACTTTCATTAATATATTCGTAAACTGTGCACTTGAAAACATAGAAATTCGCTGAGATACCAAGGCAACAATTTTTTTGTTTGAGCTGTGCAATATGTATATCAGATATATAAATATTCGTAAATACGACCGTATATCTTCATACTTCAGGGAACTATGTTGGCTCCATCCCCATGATCGTTGAAAAATGCATTCAAAGTTATACATAACTTTACACCAAGCCACTTACTGTCTTGCTTCCAGATCCTATCTTCCAACCACATTTTGAACACACGTTCACACCAGAATTTCTTACCACACATCCCATAACGCAGAACCTTACCACAAGAATTTGGAGACTGCCGGATATCAGCTTCCTTTAAAAGAAAAATAATATTTATTTTGTAATTGGTCTTTCGCATGATTAAATCTTGGTTTCTGATTTTTTGCTTCTCTAATAATATTGACTGAATTAATTGTAATTTAATTTGTATGACTACTTATAAATATGGTACTATGGCAAACGCAATTCAAAATTTGATGTGCTTAGTTCATGTTGATGATGTAGTATGGCGATAGCGAGGAGATACTCGTACTAAGAGCCAATGCACAATCTATCGAGTAACAATTAGAAATTAGGACTGGAAATAAATCTCAATAAAACTAAAATATGTGGGTGTACATAGAAATACATTATATAATGGAAATGGACAGCTAATGACAAATGAGGGAAATTTTGATGAAGTAGCTGAATTCGAATACCTAGGAACAATAACTACAAATAGAAATGAGATGCACAAAGAAATTAAACATAGGTTCAATTCTGGAAATGCGTGCTATTATGCTATATAGAGGCTCTTGTCGTCCCAACTCCTTTCAAAAAACGTTAAACTGAAAATATATAAAACTGTTCTATCAGTTATATTATATGGATGCGAAACATGGATTCTTACTTCAACGGAGGAATGTATTTGAGAATAAAGTTCTTAGGAAAATGTTTGAACCAAACGGAGATAAACAGACTAGTGAATGGCGAAAACTGCGTAACAGTGAGCTACGTGGTCTTTATAGGAAGCCACATATAATAAGAACAGTTAAATCTCGTAGACTGCGGTGGGCAGGACATGTGGCACGAATGGTGAATGCAAGATGTGCATGGAAGCTTGTTGTAGGAAAGCCAGAGGAAAAACGTCCAGTTTATAGACCAAGAATGAGGTGGGAGAATAACATTAACTATGATTTGAGGGAAGTAGATTATACAGGGAATGATTGGAAAACATTAGCTCAGGATAGGGATGTATGGAGAGCTTATGTCTGCGCGGCCATGAACTTGCGGGTTCGATAGTGCCAGTGAGTTAGTTCGTTAGTTTTTGCTTTAAAATGACGCCTTAACTATCTCTGTAACATCTTTCAATACATTTCTCTAAGCTTGAGAAGTTGTGAAGTCCTTTTAACACATCATAATCATTAGTATCAAGGATTAGACCTTATGTTCTGTTCCGAATCTCATATTAGAATAATTTGCTCTTTCCATCTTTTACTGAGTCTTCTTACATTTCTTAGTCCTCGTAGTTTGTAGTGAAGAATCTCTTCCGATCCATATAGTAGTGTTGGAACCGCCATTGTTTTATAAATTTTTAAGTGTCTTCTTTCTAGTTCCTTTGAGACTCCATTTTATGATGTCACACATATAATTAAATTTATTTTATTTACAATGTCTTCACTTTTTCTATATGATACATTGTATACCAGATAATTAAAATTGCACACCTGTTCTAATGTTTTATTTTCTAATGAGATTTTTACATTTTGTGGTTCATACCCTCGAAAAGCTAAAACTTTTATTTTTGAAGTAGGTATTTTAAAGGTGTGTTTCCTTTTTGATTCACTGTGTATTTAATCCCTGATATGATCTTAGGTAATTTTTTTTCTGTATTTAATATTATTTGACTGGCTGAGATGGTCAACAGTGGTTTTGTTGCCCTTGATATAAGATTAATTTCGGATATATTTATGCTCACAATTCGTGACACTATCAATGAATTTGGAAGATTTTCTCTGTTTTTTTTTAAATCTTTATTTTCATTTTACACTACAAAAATCAGAAAATATGACAAAATAACGTCAATTGTTTTTTTGAAAAATTAGTATGCATTGACGTAAATAGAAAGAAAAATATCGAAAATCCATGTTCCACATCAGTGAAACGCTTTTATAAGATTTCCTTCTATAATTTTTTCGGTGACAATCTCTTTTTAAAGGCCAGCAGTAATCTGCCATCATGTGATTGTCCCATCTACCCTGATACCTTTCCTCCATTACTTTTAGATCCTAGTGAAAGCGCACTCCCTGTTCGTCGTTATAATTTCCTAAATTATCCGGAAATCTATCCAGGTGACTGTGGAGAAAGTTTAACTTTATAGGCCTACTCATATTTGCTCCCACATTCTTGAAGCTTGTCAACATGTTATGCACAATTTCTTTATAATTTGGTGTTTTATAGTTACCTAGCAAATTTTCTACTACCAATACAAAACCCTGCCAAGCTTCACTTTCCGGAACAGTTATAACTTTGATAAAATTTGCATCTTTCATCAGTTGCCGAATTTGAGGACCATCAAATATTCCGCCTTTTAACTTTTACATACCGAGCTTAGGAAATTTTCTACAAATGTATTTGAAACATTTTGTTTCCTTGTCCAACGCTTAGACGAATAGTTTTATCGTATCCAGATGCACGTTGTGAGTACTTTAATTTTGTCAAATAACTGTGATCACAGCCGATGTGCGGAGTGAGGGGTGCGAGAGTGGGGATCACGTGATGTTTGTACACGCGAAAAAAATGCGCAGAAATCAAATTATGACTGGAAACATAAAATTTATTAGTAACAAGCCGTTTACTCTTTCAGATATAAGATACGCAAAAATCATAAAAACTAGAGCACTTTCAGTACTTTCATGAATATATTCGTAAACTGTGCACTTGAAAACATAGAAATTAGCTGAGATATCCAGGGCAACAATTTTTTTTGTAGAGCTGTGTTGTTGTTATTATCATTATTATCATTATTATTATTATTATCATTATCATTATTATAATTATTATCATTATTATTATAATTATTATTGTCATTATTATCATCATTATCATTATTATTATTATCATTATTATTATTATTATCGTTATTATTATCATTATTATCATCATTATTATTATCGTAAAGTAAAGTGATCCCACAACAGGCCCGGAGGCCCTTGGGGTAGTAGGAGGTTAAGGATCCCACTTTTTCTAGACAATCGGCACTTAGTCAGCCGGGTTGTCAGCCCTGCGTGACGGCGCCTTTACCCCAGAACAAGCGTCTGGTACTCATTTCCGTTAGAGGCTGAGTCGACCCCAGGGCCATAGTGCCGCCAGAGGGTTTGGGTCAGTTTAAAAATCCTGACCCCAACGGGACTTGAACCCTCGACCCTCCGGCTTGTAGCTCAGTGCCTTAACCACTACGCTACGGCGTGCCCCAAAATGTGATCCCACTACAGGCCTCAGGAGGCCCTTGGGGTAGTAGGAGGTTAAGGCTCCCACTTTTTCTTGACAATCGGCACTTGATGTCAGCCGGGTTGTCAGCCCTGCGTGACGGCCGCCTTTACCCCAGAACAAGCGTCTGGTACTCATTTCAGTTAGAGGCTGAGTCGACCCCAGGGCCGTAGTGCCGCCAGAAGGTTTGGGTCAGTTTAAAAATTCTGACCCCACCGGGACTCGAATCATCATCATTATTATTATCATCATTATTATTATCATTATTATTATCATCATTATTATTATCATCATTATTATTATCATCATTATTATTATCATAATTATTATTATCATCATTATTATTATCATTATCATCATTATCATTATTATCATTATCATCATTATTATCGTTTTTATTATTATTATCATTATTATTATTATTATTATTATTATTATTATTATTATTATTATTATTATTATTATTATTATTATTATTATTATTGATTATTATTGATTATAAGCTTCTATGAAATGAAAACAAATACTCAGCCATTTTACTTCGCAGACCATTGATTTCATTTATCATTTATTTAAGCCCAATATGTAAACAGTTAAAATCAAGCTGTCTAATTTATTTACATGCCGTATTTGCAGTATACGCCGGGTGTTAGGCCAAGGACCTTCTAGGCTTGTCGCGCTTGGAGTAGTAGTAATTTGCTGTATATGTCATTTTACATGTATTAAGATCAATATTGTACCGATGTTAAACCAGAATTCCCGGGTTCGGTGTCCGTTGCATTGTAACCACATTGTGCCACTTAAGAGCACTTGTGTCCTATTAGAAATGAATATGCGGGATTCCCCCTAGGGTAAAGGTGGTTAGCACGTAGTACATGCAACATGACAGCTACGGTGAGGGTTTATTGTCAAGGGAAGGAGGCGAGAATCGATCCCCGGCAAGTCGTGTTGTACCTGTCCAGGATCTAGTCGTTACTGCAAGATGAATGCTAGTTAATGATCTAACACAATTGAACACATTCTTCTCTAACATTTAAACATAGGCTTACGTTGATACAACCAAAAAAAAAATATATATATATATATATATATATGAAGTACATAACATTTATATTGTTATTTAGAAATGTAAATTCTGCTTTATTTTAAGCAATTAATTATCCAGAAAAATATAAATTGGACGTCGTTATTCATGAACCGGCTATGCGCCATTATCTAAGTTTCGAGAAAAATACGTTTAAAGTTTAAGTCAACCTGCACTATTTATTGTAACGCCAAACTAACAATACTGGATACTGCAAGTTATTTTCCTTGTTTAGCAGTTATGCATGAACAATCTAAGAACGGTAACATTTGTCACTTAGCTGTATGATCCAAAATTTAGATTTGCATTTATGAAGATCTGGTTTCATAGGCGTTTTTGCAAAACATAGTCATAAGCCAGTGCAAACAGATGGCATAAAAATCTCAATTAATTTTAATGGCGCTTAGTCAGTTGATGCATAACATCGTCCAATTTTATTCATTCAATCGATTCTCTGGATTCATATGAGAATCTTAAAAGTCAAGGGGTACAAGTGACACATTTTGGAATTAAGTGTAGGTTTAGTAGTTAAAGCAGATACTAATATGAGTGGCTAATGGATACAAGTAAAGATCTGTCTGGTGCTGAAACCTAGTGGCTAAAAGAAAATTGCTAAGACAATCACATGTGGAGTGTCTTAACTTTTTAACATAATTTATTCGAACGTGACCTTTTGTTACTTGTAACTAGAACTAGGAATTTTAAGTGCAAAATTTTGGTGAAAAGGTGCATTTTTAAAAATAAAGGTGCAAATTCCCCATATAAATCATTTAAGAGTACTTCAAATAACTACGACACAAAATTCACCCATGTTCTCATATACATTAAAAAGTCTGCGTAAGAAAAGTCCCAGAACATTATGTTACTGAAATCACAAGCCCAGAAAATTGTTAAAGTATGTATTTTTTTAACAACTCAGTGTTTTAAGATAAAATTTAAAATGAAAATGTACCTCTGGGCAGGTGCCGTCGTCCTGAACTTTGTTAAAATTATGTATTCAAAATATTAGTTCGAGGCCTTTCAGAAGTGAACTTCCATCATCAGCAGGGTTATGAAGTGGAAGTAATGTGATGTGGACTGATACAACACCATATACACATATTATTTTGGGAATAAAATGCTGCAAAGGAGACAAAAAAAGGTTTGAAAAAGTGCAAAATGTGCTTGCGCTGAAAAAAAGGTGCAAAAAAGTGCTAGCGTTGAAAAAAGGTGCAACTAAAACACAATTAGGGGCATTTATTTAATGTTTTCTTTGCAAGACAAGCTAATTTAAGCATTGTAGTAACAAAAAAAAATTAGGTGCAGCACCTAAAATTCCTAGCTCTACTTTTATAACCCTTGCCTTCTATCAGTGATTACTGAATCAGATCGGTTTTATGTTACTAGGCAGACTTTATCACATTCTTTTTACTAAACTACATGGTGCGACAGGCATAGAAGGCCCTTGGCCTACCATCCGGCTGCTGGCCTCACATCTACATGTGTTAATCACAGAGGTAGATTATCAACCTGCCAGAGTATGGGTGACATGTAGTCAACTTGTCGGGTCTCCCAACCGTTATAGCTGGTTTTCTTAACCTGGAGCCACTACTTAACGTAGCTGCCGAAATTCCTCACGTTTGCTGGGTGGGCACCGGACCCATACAGCCGAAATTCCATTACACATTTTATTTAGAGGTATTAAATTGTTTTTACTAGCACACAGAGTGATACAGGAAGTTAGTCCAAACTCATTGGAACTATAGGTTGTGCAAATAAGTTATATAACCATTTACATATAAACACTACGTTTATATGTATCTGGAGATTGTCAAGGTTTCCGCCCCAGAAGTTCGTACATTGATGAAAAAAAAATTCACAGAAAATAATCTTATTGAATTTCTTGACAGTAAACATATTATGGGAAGTAAAGTACTGAAGCAAGCTATTCGCGTACAGTAGTTAATACGATTAGAGAGAAAAAATCTTGCCTGAACCGGAATTTCAACCCAAGATTTCCAATTCGTCATAGCATGAAGCTGAAAATATTGTATTTATATCCCGGTTCAAATATTTTTTGTTTCATTAGTTGTGGTTTAAAAGCTGTTTTCAAACAGTCTGACCTATGTGACATTACATGCTTGATACTTTCGCAGCAACGACCATCCAACTCCGCCAAGCATGTCAGGATTCTTCGAATTATATAGATTCGAAACATAGTTTCTTACTTCAAGAGAGAGAAAAGGTTGAGTATTAGAGAACAAAGTTCTTAGGAACATTTTTGGACAAGAAAGACAAACAGACAGGTAAGTGGAGAAGATTACATAACCGTGAGCTACATGATATTAATGAGAAAATACGTTTAAGTGGATCTGACAGACTGTGATGGGCAGGATATGTGATACAAATGAGGAAATACTCATAGTTGAGGGACATGAAAACTTCTTGTAGGAAAACCAGAGGGTAAGCGCCCTGTAGATAGGCCAAGAATGAGATGGAAGAATAGTATTTACCATGATTTGACACAGGTGGATTATACAAAGAATGATTTGAAAAATAACACATTATAGGGATGTACGGAGAGCATATGTCCGCATATAAACAAACACATGGTTCGATTGTACCAGTGTGTTAGGATAGGTATATCTGGAGGAGAACTTACGTCCGATCTGGCATTAACTTCCGACCGAGATGATACCTGTGAACTAGTATTTATTTGAGATTTGGAAGCATAATAATGCTTATGAGTTAAGCCATTTATTTGTGAAGGGGAATACTATGACCTCGACTTGTGTCCGGGAACTCCTGAGACTAGACCACCCATATCGCGACAAGGACACTCGCTAACCAGTCTGCGCAACAAAATTGGGCCATCTTCTACCAGAATCACTGCATTAACATAATATTCCGAAATTATTGAGCTACAAAAGTAAGGTAAATAATTTATACGATTCCAATTTTAGCTTATCTTTGATTCCGATGTTCATTGATTCAAAACCGGCCGGAGTAGATGTATTTATTCTTCTCCATCGTAGTTCAACCTCTCACCTTATAGCTATGTATATTATTCATTATCTTTTACGGTCTCACTTACCAAAACATGGAATTCCCTTCCGCCCTATGTCAGAGACTGTCAAACTATAACTTCCTTCAAAAACAAACTAAATCATTATTTAATAACAAACTAACTTATACACCTCACTGATAGTATTCTTTTGACAATTAATAAATTTAATTATTTATGAAAATAATATTAAGATTAAGAAAAATATTTTCTTTCGTTTTGTTTTAAATATTGTATAATCGTAAAATTAGTTTTCTATATCTCATTATTTTTCTTTCTTTTTTATATACATTAGACAGGGACAATTTAATATGCCTTGCTTGTATACATTTTATTATTAGTTTTAGTCTTAATTTTAACTAACATTAACTGGTTGCATTATAGATCGTAATATAATAGATATTATCTTTTTGATCAAATTTTTATTTAATATTTAATATTAGAGTTATTTGAGATTGTTATATTCTGATGTAATATATGTTTGTCCTGATGAGTGGAAGAGAAGGCCACATGGCCTTAACTCCACCAGGCTAAATAAATCTAAATATTTATACACGACCTTTGTCCTCCGGATCTTACACTACCACTTCCTATGAGGAGAGAGATTTTAAACTTTTGATCACACAAACAGAATTTATTTGACACACAAGGACGTGGAGAGCCTCCCTGAATGAGGATCACGTATTCATACTTGGCATGGCGAACATAATGATTGTTATAATGGCGAGATAATGTTGGTAAACCATTTGGGCACTAAAGTTTGTTGACATCACCCAAGAAACTTGTCCCGACCGGGGATCGATGCGGTCCCGTTGCATACGAGACAGCGTCTCTAACCCAAAACCACAGCGGTGTACTGAGATTAATTTCAGAGCGCATAAATTGTTTTTCTTCAGAAGGGAAGTAAAACAGTGGCCTGAGTCCAGTGTTGAAGATTTCCGACGCGAAAAACAAAATCCAAACCTGAAATGAGTCCTTTGAACATAATTATCATAAGTAATGCCACGAGTGATTTCCAAATTTATCTAGAGAATTTGGAAATCTAGAGTGGCATTTGTTAGGACTATTTAACGAATAAAATTAAGCTGTTTACTCACAAATCATTATTTAACTATAGTTATTTTAAAATATTTATATATTTAATGTAAACGGCGATGTTTGAAAACAAATGAGAAACGATAGGTACGCTTCATTTGCTTCTTTTGTTTATCACTGCAACTAGATCATACTATTTATTGCCAAAGGAACGCAATAATGTAAGAATGCTCTCTAGTGGAGAAAAAATGAAACATCAAACTGTATATTAATTCATTTCTGATGTCGTATGATGTAAATATGACAATTATATTTTTCTGGATTGTTACCTGGGAAAAAATACATTTAAGAAAGTGCAAACAGTGGTTTCTTTTTTGGTGGTATGATCAATTGCTACAAATGTTTTTATATTAACTCCCGCATGCGGCATGTGTTGACATTCATGCACTATATATACAATCTGGTAGCCGTATTTCTCGGAGGCTCAGTCACTGCAAAATAATGGTCAGACCTGTTCAGAATATTAAAAAGGAGGAGCTTTCTTTAATATGGTAATTATAACACTGATAAATATTTGGTGAAACACGACTCTGATTGGTTGTAAAACAGAAATAATTGAAACGTGATTGGTCATTGACTCCCATTTGGGGCATGAGTTAAATAGTCTAAAATATATTAAAAAGCCCAGTTGGTAGACGGAGAATGAAGTGGGAAACAACATTAATCATTGAGGGCTGTAGATTATACATGGAGTGATTGGAAAATATTAGCTCAAATTAGGGATGCATGTAGAGCTTATATCCGCGTGGCTATGAACCTACCGGTTCCATAGTGCCAGCGAGTTAGTTAGACAATGAAAATAATAATAATAATAATAATAATAATAATAATAATAATAATAATAATAATAATCACATCCGGTGTATGTCCACCGCTGTGGTCTCGAGGTAGCGTGCTGCCTTGTCACGCAGCGAGCCCGGGTTCGATCCCCGGTCGGGGAGTTTTTCTGGGTGAGGTTTTTATCGGGGTTTTTCCTCACCTGTAAGACAAATGTCAGGAAAACTTTAAGGCCCAAACGGTCCCCGAAATCATATGGCCATCATCCTTACCATTATCATCCTTACCATTATCATTATCATCTTCATCCTTCACCGGTGTGGAAAGCAACGGGAAGCAACCACACCTACACAATTCCCTAGTAAAGCTGCAAGCATAGCATGAAAATGCTATGATTGCAGTGAAGGACCTGCCTTCGGGCAGAATTACTATGAATGGATATCCTGTGTCATAACTGCTGTCGCCCTCTTCCGGAAACCAAACTCCATTCATCTCTGTACTTTCACTGGTTCAGTTCCAATCCTCAAGTATTCATAGTTCCTTCCACTACCTCCACCAAAGTCTTCCTCGGTCTCTTTCTACTTCTTCCTCTTAGTATCCAATCCATATTAAGTTTTGGCAATCTTTCTTCTGCCATTCTCTTAAAATGGTTATACCATTGTAGTATTTTAATTTTGTATTACATAATATATTATCTCTAATTAATTTGCATTACCATAATTTCTTTTATCTCCTCATTTCTTATTTTTTATTCGGGATTTTTCATCTGATCTTCTTAAATCATCCATTTATGTGCTTAATATTTTGTTTTCCTGTAGTAGAGCTTTGTCAAGTTTCTGAACAACATTTTAAAATGATTTGAACTATCGTTTTGTACATTTAGCGACAAAAAGAATGGGCCGACTCGTGTTCTCGAATGTATAAAGTTCCAACGCGCGATTCACATGAGTAAATTAATTGCACAGTAGAGCTAAAATACGTTTCCCTTCTTCCGTAGAAGTGTATTCTTTCAAGCGCAATTAGCCAGCGTATGCTTAGCTCGGTGCTTACTGGCTTGCTTCGTATGCAAAAGGTTACAGGTTCGATTCCGGATGAGGTTAATTTTTTAATTGTTAAATGCTTTCTATTTTATTCTGTCTGCCCGTTCTTAAAGAAACAACGTACTAACTATTTGGAGGCATTACTATTTTTATTATTTATTTTTTATTTATAAACAGGTTTTCAATGTAATAAAACATCTTCCTGTGCCCAAAGCTTTTTAAATTTTTATTTTCTTTCTCCATTCTTCTCTATTTTCACATTCTAATTCTTGCAGACCTAGCTCCCTCATACCTCTTCTTAAATTATACATCCATTTAAATCTATGTGGACCTCTCTTTCCTTTCCCAGGTGGAATCCATTCCAAAGCTTGTCTGAGTAATCTTTTCTCTGGCATCCTACGTGTATGACCATACCATTCTAGTTGTCGGTATCTCACAAAATCTAATATTGAATTTTGGACTTTCATTTGTTGTCTTATGAATGTATTTATGATTTTTTTCCAATTTAGAATGTTTAGTTGAGCAACTAAAACAATCCATCTCAGTAGACATAAGCTTTAAACTCAAATTTATATTCAACTGTCAAGTTTCTGCATCGTATGTTAGCGTGCTTCGAATTATGGATTTGTAAATTTCTAATTTGGTATCCAATCATATGTTCTTATCCCACAAAACGGCTTTTAACATTGTTATTACTGATCTGCCTTTTGGAATTAAAATATAGATTTTATGTAATTTTCTTGGGTATGTATAACTGTAGGCTTTCACGGCCGGCGTCTTGATCCCTATTAGGTTCGTCTTCCGGGCATATAGGCCGTGGTCCAGTCGTTCTTCTACTCGACGTTTCGTCTACTGCTGCGGTAGACATCTTCAGGAGATACTGCGTGCTCTCTGTGAACTCCTCAACAGTCGGCTGCAGACTGGCTGGTCGTTGGAAACTCCCTCCCTATTTATAGGCACGCCCCTGGTGGAGAGGCGGTTTTCTGCGCGGTCCGTGTTGCGTGCTGTTTTGTCCAGGCTGTCGCTAGCAGAGGTCATAGGCTTCGTTGTCGTATTGTGCAGTGCCGGGATCCAGATTTTGTTTATCTTCATGGTTTCTTCTTTTTTGTTAAAAGAATTTTTGTGTTTATATATTTCAATGGCTTCTCTGTACAGTCTGGTGTAATAATGTGATGTTTGGGACAATACCTGTGTTTCTTCGAATCTTATTATATGTTCTTGGTTGTTCATCCAGTGTTCCGCTACGGCTGATTTTTCCTTTTGTTTTAGTCTGCAATGCCTCTTGTGTTCTTGCAATCTTGTGGTAACCATTCTTTTTGTTGTGCCGATATAAACCTGTCCACAACTGCAAGGGATGCGATATATACCGGCAGTACTTAACGGATCTCTTGTATCTTTGGCTGGGCGCAGTATATTGCTGATTTTTTGTGTTGGCTTGTAGGTTGTAGATATGTTATATTTATTTAATATTCGACCAATTCTCTCCGTTATTGTCTTGATATATGGTAGGTACACCTTACCCTTAGCCTCCTCCTTGTTCCCGTTTTCGGATTTGTATTTATTGGGATTTATGGCTCGGCGAATATCTGTTTTGCTGTATCCATTGGATTGAAACGCTGCTTGGAGATGATTAATTTCTTCTTGTAGATACTGTGGTTCCGAAATCCTTTTGGCTCGTTCCACCAGGGTTTTAATTATTACCCTGGTGGAACGAGCCAAAAGGATTTCGGAACCACAGTATCTACAAGAAGAAATTAATCATCTCCAAGCAGCGTTTCAATCCAATGGATACAGCAAAACAGATATTCGCCGAGCCATAAATCCCAATAAATACAAATCCGAAAACGGGAACAAGGAGGAGGCTAAGGGTAAGGTGTACCTACCATATATCAAGACAATAACGGAAAGAATTGGTCGAATATTAAATAAATATAACATATCTACAACCTACAAGCCAACACAAAAAATCAGCAATATACTGCGCCCAGCCAAAGATACAAGAGATCCGTTAAGTACTGCCAGTATATATCGCATCCCTTGCAGTTGTGGACAGGTTTATATCGGCACAACAAAAAGAATGGTTACCACAAGATTGCAAGAACACAAGAGGCATTGCAGACTAAAACAAAGGAAAAATCAGCCGTAGCGGAACACTGGATGAACAACCAAGAACATATAATAAGATTCGAAGAAACACAGGTATTGTCCCAAACATCACATTATTACACCAGACTGTACAGAGAAGCCATTGAAATATATAAACACAAAAATTCTTTTAACAAAAAAGAAGAAACCATGAAGATAAACAAAATCTGGATCCCGGCACTGCACAACACGACAACGAAGCCTATGACCTCTGCTAGCGACAGCCTGGACAAAACAGCACGCAACACGGACCGCGCAGAAAACCGCCTCTCCACCAGGGGCGTGCCTATAAATAGGGAGGGAGTTTCCAACGACCAGCCAGTTTGCAGCCGACTGTTGAGGAGTTCACAGAGAGCACGCAGTATCTCCTGAAGATGTCTACCGCAGCAGTAGACGAAACGTCGAGTAGAAGAACGACTGGACCACGGCCTATATGCCCGGAAGACGAACCTAATAGGGATTTCTTGGGTATATTTTGAGTTAATTTTGATCCCCAGTTAATTACATTTTTCACATCCTTTGATACATCCCATTATTAATATAATGATTGTTATTATTATTACTATGGACAATAAAAATAAAATATTTTTTTAGTATTGCCCATCATCTATGGCTATTATTATGCTGGACTTGACATATATAAGCCAAATATTTTAATTGAAACTTTTTCCTCACTAATACGTAATAAATAAATATACACATAAATATATATAGCTATATTATCTTTGATTACATACATTTATAGCATTATTATTAAAACGTAGTGCTGCACACAGAATTAAATTTATTCCGATAGCTAAATAGTGTTATAGAGTTTACGTAGGCAGGAATATTGCTTAATATAGTGTAAACTGGACGTAGATTACGTGGCAGGAATAAAATTTTATAGCACGTGTAGAATGTATTTCGCGAAGATACAAATGAATAAAAAAATTGTTGAAGGATTCGAACCCTGGCTTTCATACATACTTAATCTTCTTGCAAGTGGTTTAACGATCTACGCTACTCGAACATTGGATGCTATTTGTCTAAATATTGGTTGCCTTGTACTTTTGCACTATGAACGAGTGTTTAACTTTATTTGACATGTCGCAATTTGAATAATGTTGCATTTGTCGAACACTCGTAAATATCTAGAAACATGTCTCTTCACTTTTCGTTAACTATTTAAGACGATTAAAACCAAATACAGCGTTTTTAATACATTTAAAAGTGCGTTACCTGGCGAATCACAGCTTTAGCTTTTCGAGCATGCGCAGTGGGCCATAACAGGCACTTAACTTTTTAAAACGGCTCATTCTTTTTGTCGCTAAGTGTACATCTGAAAGTCTCTATTTTTTTGTATAATTTTTGTTCCACCAAATTGAATTTAGAGAATTATATCCTTATTATTATTATTATTATTATTATTATTATTATTATTATTATTATTATTACTTTTTTTACAATGTATAGTATAATATTGTTATAATAAGTTACAACCCTAACATGCCCTTGTGGCGAAACAGGCTTTCAAAATATTTGGAGATTCAATAATAATAATAATAATAATAATAATAATATTGTTATTATTATTATCATTATTATTATTGTTATTATTTATATACAGGTTTTCAATTTTTACATATATTTGTGTGCATAAAGTTTTATTTTCCTTCTCCAATCGTTTCTATCCATTCACTCCATGTCCTCCAGTCCTCTTGTTCTCATTCCAATTTTTTATTTCTTGCATCCATGAGTTTTTCTGGATAATCTTTCTTCTTGCATTCGTCGTACCTGTCCATACCAATTTAATTACTTATATCGTATATAATAATCTACTATTAATATTTAATATTCATTTTTTCTTATGACATTTTTTTCCTATTTTGAACGTCTTGGTGCTGATCCATTTCGATCGAAATAAGTTAATAATAATAATAATAATAATAATAATAATAATAATAATAATAACAACAACAATATTAATAAATCAAGAAATTAATGAAAAATGTAAAAAGCTGGAATGATCTTTCAGTAGACTGATGTTTGCAGATGGTTTATGAAGATGTAGCTTCAGTTTTAGCAACGTTTTGAGAACAATTTTGCTAGGAGCATAAAACCAGGCATCATGTACTCATCTCACGAAGTCGTTACAGAAGAGTTATCTCTTTATTAGGATATTTATATAGAAGTCTAGGTGATTTAAAATATGATTTATTTTTATGATGTGGTCAGACTGTCTATTGAAGTTCTATCGATTGCTAAAATCAACAGACTGCTTCATTCTCGACCGTATGAACTGTTCCTGATTGTATTATGTTTGAATAGCGGCCACCTACACATAAATAAGACTTTCACTTTGTAAGGACAAATCGCCACGATTGTTAGAATAGCGGCACGATTCTGCTCTGACGATGGGTATAGAACAAATAACTGGTCCCGAAAAGAACATAAAATCTTAACTTGAATGTATTCTAGAAAAATCATCTCACGGTAATATCCGCAGTTTTCACTGCTCGTCTTCAAATATGTATCTGATAGTATTTGTATAATAAATAATAAAATTATATGACCATTTGTATAAGATTATTCTGTAGAAAGCTAAGTTATTAGATCTTCGATAAGAGGTATTTAAAAAAGTTAGCTAAAGAGGTCATAAAATGATGGGAAATGACTCAGACTAGAATCGATCTCAGGTTTCATGATTCAGAGTCTATCTTTGTTAGACTTGTTTTGTGGATATAATTATTGCTAATATTATTATTATTATTATTATTATTATTATTATTATCATCACTATTATTATTGTTTATTATTATTACTATTATTATTATTAATGTTATTATTATTATTATCATTATTATTATTATTATTATTATTATTATTGTTGTTGTTGTTACGTCAGTTTTTAACATATGGTGCTGACGTTTGGCAAATTCCTACCAGGGAAATGAAAATAATTTTGAGTACAGAAATGGATGTTTTAAGAATATTAGCTTGAAAATCTAGAATGGATAGAATACGAAATAAAGAAATAAGGGAAATTATGGGTGTGCCAGATGAGTCGAACATCATAGACATTATAGAAAAGAAAATATAACAGTGGTATGGCCATGTTAAAAGAATGCCAGAGCAAAGATTGCCTAAAATTGTTATGGAATGGATCGCAATGGAAAGGGGGAAGAGAGGAGGATCGAAGAAATCTTGGGTAGAAGAGGTACAAGCGGCTATGAATATCAGAGGATTGGAGGAAGATCAATGGACAGAGAGCAAAGGCGTTTGGTTTCCGTAAGACGGTGGCAGCTGCCATGATACCGGATGATAATTATGGTGATGATGATGATGATTATGCCAGTACTCTTAGATGCAAGAGGCCGATTATATTTCCCTAATATTGGTTTGAGATTCTTTTACGAGCATGAGTTTTAGTCTTAATTTTAACTAATATTAACTGGTTGTAGTATTATAGATCGTAATATGTATATTAGATATTATCTTTTGATCAAATTTTTACTTAGTGTTTAATATTAGAGTTAATTAAGATTGTTATATTCTTATGTAATATATGTTTGTCCTGGTGAGTGGAAGAGAAGGCCACATGGCCTTAACTCCACCAGGCTAAATAAATCTTAAAATCTTAAATCTTAAAAAAAAATCTTGAGTCTCGGGACCCAAGAGTTAAAGTTCCTGTCGGAAGACTTTTATTCCTTGGATTTTTCCATCTTAAAAATATCCATCGATATGGCTGGCTTTGAACCTGAGATCTTCGGGCTCAGAGGAAGGGAACTTGAGCTGTAGACCACTAAGTACATTATTATTATTATTATTATTATTATTATTATTATTATTATTATTACTATTATTAATTTCAAGATTGTTTCTGTTATTCACACAGGTAGGCCTATCCTCAAACAAAATATATACATTTTTTCTTCCACACTTCCCGGTCTTGCGTGTCTGCTTCTGTCATATTTCTCTTCTTCGTGTTGTCTTGAATTCCACGTTGGCTGTGATCTACCATGTTTCCCTTTTCCAGGAGGTATCCATTTCAGTACTTCTTTGTTTTTCTGTGTCCCTTCTTCTCATTATACTCGTATATCCATACCATCTTAGTTGGATTTCTTCAATCTCTTGTACAATATCCTTTTTTACATTCATTATTTTTCTTATTGTATTATTTGTTACTTTATCCAATTTTTATATTCTTGCCGATCATCTTAAAAAGTCCATTTCTGCGACTAATAATTTATTTCTATGTTTTTGCTTCAACGTCCATGTTTCCGCACCATATAATAAAATTTTCTTCACCATTGTGTTATATATTAATAATTTAGTTCTCTTGATTATATGCTTACTCCATAAAATAGACTTTAATATTCCAATAACTTTCTTTGTCCCTATTATTTTTTTTTCGATGTCTACTGCAGATGATTCATCTTTTTGAATCATTGATCCCATGTACTTAAATTATTATTATTATTTTATTACTGTTATTATTATTAGTATTATTATTATCATTATTTTTACTAATTATCTGGCATTATCGATACCATATGTTCATGGCCGCGCGGAAATAAACTCTCCACTTATCTCTATCCTGAGCTAATGTTTTCTAGCATGTCCTATTATTTAATGCCACCAAATCATGGTTAATATTATTCTCCCACCTCATTCTTGGTCTACCTATTGGGTGTTTCCCTCTAGTTTTCCAACAAGAAGTTCCCATGCTCCTCTTTCACTCCCCATTCGTTCCGCATGTCCAGCCCATCGCAGCCTATGAAACTTAACTGTTCTTATATCGGGTTTTCTTTAAAGACATGTAGCTCACTATTAAATAGTCTTCTCCATTCACCTGTCTGTTTATGTCTCTTTGGTCCAAAAATGTTCCAAATAACTTTATTTTCAAATGCTCGTAATATTTTCTTCTCCCTTATAGTAGGAGTCCGTGTTTTACAACCATATAATATAATTGGGAGAATAACATTTTATATGTTTCCAGTTTAAAGTTTTCAGAAAAGTTGGGAAGACAAAAGGTCTCTGTAATGCGTAATAGCATGCATTTCCAGAATTGAGTCTATGTTTAATATAACTGTGTACCTCATTTGTAATTATTGTTCCTAGGATTTGAATTCAGCCATTTCATCAAAATTTCCGTAATTTAGCTTCATTATAAAATTAAATAACCCCTCAATTAAAATTAAACTTCACTTAAAATGGTATATTAAATAGCTAAAACTTTCCAACAACTCTAAAAATGCAACTATAAAGTTTAAATGTGTATACAGTGTTTGTGTTTGTACAATCATTGTTTACCTGAACTTTTTGTTTTGACTGTACAATAATCTGTTCAATAAATCGACCTTACTGCCTCGCCCCGAATCCTTCAATCACGAAAACCAGATGAGAAAGTGCAGCATCATACCAATGACGGGTCCTAACATAAATTATCGGATCAAAGGATGAAACACCCCGAACTCTAAGGAAATCTTCTTACCAGAGTTTCATCTGATTAGGCTTTGCATGACTCCTATAATTCGGTCAATTCTTTTCTCTTAGTGGCAGAACAAATCATCCCACTCACTCATAAAGTCGGATGTAAAAAAATTGAATGTGTCATTGTAGAAATGTAATGTTAAATGGAAATAATTTTAATATTTTTTTTATTTTGTTATTGTCATTATACCTAAATCACTACTAAGCCTAAATAATGCCCTAATGTCCCATGTTCCTAGGAACATGTCCCAATTTTTAAGCCTTTGCCATGAATTCCTTCTAGTAGTCCTTACCAGGAGATCCGAATGGGAACTATTTACTCAAAAAAAAAAAGTTAGTCCAGTGGAACTCAAGTTCACGTTTCTTGACGGTTGCGTTTTTACGGTGAAAGATCGTCACTTACAATTAAGCTACCTTTTTGCTTCGGCTTTTCGCCTTTGGCCTGTCCAGTATGGGTAACCCTATTGGTAGCAATGTTACCGCCGGTATAGTTGTCGTGTCATTTAACCACGATAAGGTAAAGATACCACGGAGGGTCCGTAATCTAACTAATAATGTTATTTTAGAGATCCTAATTACTTTGTAAAATAATCCCAGATGAAAGACGTAAGTGGAGATGAAGCCTCTATTTACTACCTTCGTATTTGCAGAAGTTAATGCTTTATTATGAGTTTATAGAAGCATCACGCATTTCAAAGTTTCAGTCCAGACAATGAACTAACTTTGAATAAAGCAAATCATGTAATATGTTGCGCACAAGTTTACGCTCTACCATGCTTCTGGAAACTATGTATGATATTGTTTGATTACATACGTGTTCGCCAACTTTGTTAAATTGCTGTAAATGCAAAAGCAATCTTTACAAACTTGTCCTCTTTCTCTTCAATCAAATTCAGGTAAACAATTCATAGACATATAATAAACAATTCCAAATCTCATCATAACTTGAATAATCATAAGTCATAGACCTATTATTCTTTTGTCTTTCGTGTTAACATTATCAAAATGATTATGTAATAAAGTTCTAGGTTATTATTATTGTTATTATTTTTTTATTAGGAATATTCCACAATACAGTGTTTCTCCTTCAACCTAAAGTGATTTGTCGCCAGAGGATCCTGTCTTGAGCATCTTCTTCCCTCAAATCTCTAGCTTCCATACTTCTTCTCACTCCATCTATCCAACGTTCTTTAGGTCTGCCTCTTCCACTTCGTCCATTAGCTTTTCAAATAAGGATCTTCTTTATTATTCTCTCTTGTTGCATTCTTATGAGGTGTCCATACCATTTCAAACGTTTTTCTTCTATGTTTTTTTTTTCAACTTAATATAAATGAATGGATAACACCAGACATTTTGCAGAAAATAGATGACAAAAAGAAAGCTTATGAAAAATGGCTCAGTTCAAACACGGAGGAATACAAATATATATATATATATATATATATATATATATATATATATAAGAAGCATGTAGTTAATGAAAGAAATAAGGAAAGCTAAAAATGACCATTGGGACAGAATATATGCAGAAATAAACTGTCATATAGGATTTAAACAATCAACCGCAGCCTGTGCAACTTTATAAAGAAATTGAGAACAAATGTGTCACATCGAGCCAACATGTAACTAATATCACTAAAAGAATGAGAACAATATTACAAAAAAAATATATTAAATGAGGAACGACCGGAGTACATGGAAGAAGGCAAATTTATTCATGAGAATATAGATTGGGAAATATTTGAAGATGAAGTGACAGTATATATGGATGAAGGGAAAAATGGGAAAGCCAGTGTACCTGATGGAATTAATCTAGATTTATTAAAATATGTAGGACGAAAAGTGATAAAATTGCTTATGAAATTATATACAAATATTCTTACAGGAGGAATAATACCGTCAGATATGAAATTGGGGTTTATAAGCTCGATATGTAAGAAGGGGGAGAGAAGAAACTACAATAATCATTGAGGGATATGTGTGAATAACTCAATTATGAAAATATTCACTCGCATTATAAAACATAGGTTAGACAGAGAATACAATGGTATGGAAGAACAAAGTGGGTTCACTGCAGACAAATCATGCACTGATACTATATTCATACTGAGATAGGTGTTGTTATTATTATTATTATTATTATTATTATTATTATTATTGTTATTATTATTATTATTATTATTATTGTTATGCAAATGATAGAAAAAAAGAGCTAACAGATATATACATTTGCTTCTTGTCGATTTAACCAAGGCATAAGATAGTATTCCTCAAAAAATGTTATGGGAAACTTTAGGCAATTCTAACATTACCAAAAAATTAATATATGCTATAAAAACATTATACAAAGGATATATTTCGAAAATAAAAATTGGAAATCATATAACAGAGGGATTTACCATTACAAAAGGTTTGAGGAAAGGTTGCAGTTTATCTCCAACTCTATTCAAGATTTATCTCGAAAGAGTACTAAGAGACTGGAGGAAAAAATATAAAAAATGGGCATACCAATCCAAAATACACACGTATATTCACTAAATTTTGTAGATGACCAGGTATAATAGCACAATACCACGATGACATAGAATATATGGCTAAAAAACTAAAAGAAGAATATGAAAAATGGACTTTTTATAAACATTGAAAAAACTAAACATCTATGTATAGGAGAAGGAATGGAAAATATAAATTTCAACAATGGAGAAGAGCTAAAACCTAGTATTGAATGCACTTGTTTAGGAACAAAATTAGACCATTCAGGCGATAACACAATGGAAATTAAAAATAGAATCGCACAAACAAAACAATCAATAAATGCTTTAAACTCTATTTGGTGGAGTAAAGATATTACAAAAAATAGAAAATTTACAAATATATCAAATCATAATTCAGAGCATTTTAACATATAGTGCTGAAGTCTGGCAAATTCCTGCCAGAGAAATGAAAATAATTTTAAGTACAGAAATGGATGTTTTAAGAAGATCAGCTGGAAAATCTAGAATGTAGGCCTATAGAATACGAAATAAAGAAATAAGGGAAAGTATGGGTGTACAAGAGGAGCCGGACATCATAGACATTATAGAAAAGAAAAGACTACAGTGGTATGGCCATGTCAAAAGAATACCAAGGCAAAGATTGCCTAAAATTGTTATGGAATGAATCCCAATAGAAAGGAGGAAGAGAGGAAGACCGAAGAAAACTTGGATAGAAGGGGTACAAGCAGCTATGAATATCAGAGGATTGGAGGTAAATGGATGGACAGAGAGGAATGGCGTTTGGTTTCCGGAAGGCGGCGGCAGCTGTCATGATACCGTATGATGATGATGACTATTATTATTGTTATCGTTACAAGTAAGGTATTACTAGGAATATGAAGGTAGGTAAATTTTGGATCACTTTATTCAGGCTTACGATTGTTTTATGAGCTTGAGAATCCTCACACTCGGGATATACAGTTTAAAGACCCTCCTGGAGGATTTTCTCCAAGGATTTGTCCATCCTAAAAAAATCATCGACCCATGTCCGGTTTGAACACGCGATCATTGGGACCAGAGGCAAGTCCACCCCGGAATAGAGTAATTCGTTTAGGCCTATTTGTGTACTGAATAGAATTTACTTTTATCTAGTTGGTACTACTGAGCATGGAGGGAAAATTGTTATCTTTAGCTTGATGATGTAGGGATCGTGTATAACCGTGTATAACACAAGATGCGGCGCCGGGAATTTTGCTGTACAGGAATTCGATAAGCTAACCAACCTTAAATCCAGTCAGTCAGCAGGTTCTTTTGATGCGCTCCCCAATAATAAAATGAACAGCTAAGCAGTATTTATAGAGAAATGCTGATAAATCTGAAATAGCAGTTCTGCCAATGTTATCAGATCTAAACTAATTACCATGTTCTTCGCTATCAATAATGACGCAAGACATATGATTTTAACCACTCAAGAGTAAAAAATGATCTGAATAGGGGGAGTAACGCTCTGCTCAGTGTTTGCTTTATGCTAAATCAATAAAAATTTCTGACAAGCTCATCACCTCAGTACTCCTTAAAAATCCTCCAATTTTTTTGTTCAATAAAATTTTTATTTGATGTAATTACTGTAATCCCTTTCAAACGTAGAAATATGGGCATTTAATAAACGAGAGAAACATAGAAGAAGTTGCTGAATTCATAAACTTAGAAACAATAATTACAAATGAGACCTCGAGTATTAAAATGGACCATTTCCATTATATCATATTTTGTGAAAACTTAATTTTCTTCTATATTACTTGTTTAAATTATATATATATATATATATATATATATATATATATATATATATAATGGCGGCTCCGTGGCGCAAGCGGATAGACGCTCGTCTCTCATTACTGGGGTCCTGAGATCGAGTCTCGGTAGCTCTTTGTGGATTTTGTGATGGACGAAACGGGGCTTGGGCAAGTTTTTCTCGGGGTTTCACCCGTTTTCCCCTGCCACAAATTTCATTCACCATTTCTCCATACTCATCTCAACTATTTCATTTATTCCCGCTGTGACAATGCGCCAGGATGGTTGGCTGACACCCTTGTCGTCCGGACCTCTACAAATATAGTAGCTTTATCTCATTCATTCCTCGACCCGACCCGACCCTGAGTTGGACATGAGTTTTATTTAGCTATTTATATATATATATATGTAGAGAGAGAGAGAGAGAGAGGAGAGAGAGAGAGAGAGAGAGAGAGAGAGAGAGCAAGTATTTTGTTTTATTAGACACTTGGGAACACTAGAAAAATACAATTATAAACATAAATATACTCTTGAGCTGTCATAAAACGTGCTCACTTATTAATGAACCAAAAGTGAACATGGCCCATTTTATAATACTCAAATAGGAATGCGATCCAGAAAGAAATTAAACATAGGCTCAATTCCGGAAATGTGTTATATGAACTTTTGTCATCCCAACTTCTTTAATATAAAGTCTGAAACCAAATATATAAAACTGTTATTCTTCCAGTCATATGGATACATGACGTGGACTCTTACTTTAAGGAAGGAGAAACGATTACGAGTATTTGAGTAGGCCTGTATAGTAATATTTTATTTTAGGATGTAATATTTTGAGGTTATTTTAATTAAATTATTTTAGTCTGTTTTTCATCTTATCTCAATATTAATGTTGATTTGTTCTTGAACATGTTTCGATTATACCATAATCATCATCAGCATCTTGCCCAGTCTTGAACATGTTTCGATTATATCGTAATCATCATCAGCATAGTCTATTTTTCATCTTATCTCAATAATAAGATGAAAAACAGACTAAAAATAATGTAATTTAATGCGTGTAGGTATAGTGTTTAGGGTTGAATTGGACTTGACTACAGAACAATGAACTACATGATCTTTATGAGAAACCAATACAATAAGAGTAGTTAAGTCAGGTAGACTTCGATGTACAGGGCATGTGGCACGAATGGAGAATGAAAGAGGGGCATTAAAACTTTCTGTAGGAAAATTGGAAGGAAGGTGCCAAGTAGGCATACTAAAAATTGTAATAAAAGAAATGCCTTTGTCTTTCGTTTTGTGGTTAATCCCATGGTTAATGAAATAAGACCAAACTTTCTGAAATATCGCAACAGGGTAGCGCACAAAACAATTCGCTCCTTTCTTGTTACAGAGACATAACAGCTGTCCTGAGAGCATTTATCTGAAGACCACATATTACTTGCCGTTCGATATTGCAACATTTCTTTTATTCCAAAAGTCACAAGTTTTAACTAAAGTTGCACGAAAATATCAATTGTATTGCAAAACTGAAAATGAAGAAAACATTTCCAGTTCTTCGCCTTTAATTATTATCATAAGTAATACCACGAGTTATTTCCAAATTTATCTAGAGGGTTTGGAAATCAAGAATGACATTTCTTAGGACTATTTAACGAATGAAATTAAGCTGTTTTAAAAAATCCCTATTTAAATATAGTTACCGGAATTTTAAAATAGTTATGTTAAATGCAAACGGCGATATTTGACAACAAATCAGAAATGTGTGGTTATGTTTATTCACTGCAACTTGATCATATTATTTATTGACAAATAGCATTGCAATCGACGATAACCCACTAAGATTGCAATATTGTAAGAATGCACCCTAGTGGAGTAGAAATGAAACACATCAAACTATTATTATAACCGACATTATAGGTTATTAATTAATTTTTTATGAAACAACTCAGCAAAATCATTATTTAAAAACACATATTATTTAACACACAATTATCAAATATGTAGTTCGAAGGAATCTGTTCAAGATTTGCTGTATTCAATGTATTTGTTGGAGAGTCAGTCACTGCAAAATAATGCTCTGACTTGTTCAGAATATTAAAGAAGAAAGAGTTTTCTTTATTTTGGTAAACAGAATTCGATAAATAGCGAAGTGAAACACGACTGTCATTGGTAGTAAAACAAAATTCATTGAAAAATGATTGGACATTGACTCCCATTTGGGGCATGAGTTAAATAGATCAACTAAAACATCAGGCCTATACGGCAAATATTTATTGGTTTAGGCGGAATTTAAAGTTTAGGGAGAAATATTGTTTTTAAAGAAAAGTATTTATTTGAGACCGAAATGTTACTGATTTTCTTTTAGTCCAAGGATAAGTTCTTAAAATCTGCACATTTATATTACTTCCATACTGTGTATATATATATATATATATATATATATGAAAAGAAAAAATAAATTCTGATCCGGGATTTGAATCCGAGACCTCTAACTTTTTATGTTAACGCGTTACCAACTCCGCCACTCAAGCATCTTAGCACAAACATTTATTTATCTTCCTTGTATAATAATTCTTTATTTATGAGAGGCAGCAGAAGATTCGTCGCACCGCCATCGCGTGGCTTTTATTGCAAGTAAGCATTTCGAAGATTGAATTTTGGAAGATGAAATCTTACTTATTATTCAGATTGCACAAATAATAGTTCAGAAATGGAACTGATTAGAAACTGTTTAATTTATAACAGTAATATATTGTGTGTGTGTGTGTGTGTGTGTGTGTGTGTGTGTGTGTGTGTGTGTGTGTGTGTGTGTGTGTGTGTGTGTGCGCTGGTCAGGTGGTGGGCTTTAGAGTTTCCTGACATTTACCTTGCAAGAAAATGAAAAAAAAGAAAGAAAGCAAGAAACTTGTCCAATTCGGGGATAGAACCCTGGTCGTGTATATTTAGGGAAAGTATGTTACCACTAGATCAGAAATTTCGTAAATAAATTTCTACTATTAAAGAATGATCCCTATTCTGATAGATCTTAAATCACAGAAAAATGGATAAAAAGTCACAAATTTAACTTATTTATTATTTCATTTTATGTTTCATATCTTTACGTTTCATATTTACTTAGTCCGCATTTTCATCCCCTTTTCGTCTGGTTGGTTGAAAACCTCAAGAGACAAAATGTGAGCTTCACCCCACCCTTTCCGACTCACAAAGGCAGCAAAAAGAATAGTTATTCCATTTTCTTTCTCTTCTTTTGTTTCCCTTCACTTCCCATCTATTTCCGTGTTGTCTCTTGTGATTTAAAAAACGTATTTTCACTCCATGAGATTTTACTAATTCTGTTTTCACTCATTTTTTTATTCTTTTGTTGATCCTGACCTTTAGGGGAGCGAAAAGAAGGAGCCTACATTTTGCCTATCAAATTTGTACTTCTTCTCGCATCCTGTTCTCATGTCTTTCATTTCCTTTCTCGCAGAAAACTTCCAAGAAAAAAGTAGAGCAAATACGTCAGCTTGAGATGAGAGTATATAGCAAGTCACATTTTCCTGTTTTATTTCTTGTGATGTTCCAGACAATCATGCGAAGCAACCACCCGAAGCAAACAGAAATTGCTTTACATGAATAAGAACGTAAATAATATCGCTTGAAAACAGAAGTGATGGAATTTAGTGGTCAAAGCCCCTTTGAATGTCAAACCACACGGTAGCTTAGCACTTCAAAGTGAACAATCATCCTGGTTGAGTAGTCTAAATCAATCAGTACTTGCGCAGAGCTAAGAACGCTCTCTAGTTCAAATCCCCCTAGAAAAAAAAAAGATTCCGCATGTATTATAGCAAGATACATAAAAGAAAATAAGGTTTAAATAGGGTAAGGAGGAGTAGCAATTTCGTTAAAAAAAACTGGTTCAATTTGTCCAGTTGATAATACTCAGTAAGGACGCCTTATCTAGGATTACAGATACTGCTGCCTTGTAGTTTGTCACTGGTTTGACAAAAGCTAAGGAAGGAAACCTGAAAGGAAGAATCCCTGGTCTACCAGGTTGGGGGATTGTTTCAGTAGGCCACCTCCCTATTCATTGGAAAAAATTAAACAAATGTTAAAATGCCCAATACAAGTTAGCCGAATTGATCACTATACAATTTGTGGGAAATAAAATTACAATGGTTTGGACACATGAAGAGGATGAATGAAGGTAGATTGACAGTTAGGAGTTCGGAATGAGTTCCAAATCGGAGGAAAAGAAGAGGGAGATCTAACAAGACAAGAATAGAAGGAATTATGAATTTGATTAAGGACAGGGACTGCATGATGGTGACTGGAAGGTAGAGATGAATGGAGGCAGGGAATCAAAACTTAATATTGGGCACAAGATGATGTATTCATTTAAAACACTGTTCAACAAAAAATTAATTAAAACATATAAAAAAATCACTAAAATAATAAATCAAGATCTTGTATAACATTTTAAAGCTTAAATTGTTCCATTAAAGGAACACCTTAAAATATACCGAAATACACTCACAGACACACACACACACACACACAAACAGACACACGGACGCACGGGAGCATAGGCGCACATGCGCACATGAACATTCACTCACACACACGCACATACACTCACACACACGCACATACACTCACACACGCGCACATACACTCACACACGCGCACATACACTCACACACGCACATACACTCACACGCTCACATACACTCACACACACTCACACACACATATATGCATAAACTCACATGCACATACACTCTCACGCATACACTCTCACACACGCATACACTCTAACACACGCATACACTTCCACACACGCATACACTCACACACATACACACAACGAAATATGGAATTTGACTTGCAGCCAAAACATTTACAGAAATACCTTGAAATCTATTATGAACTCTCATTAAAAGTAATAAAGCGATTTAAATATTTTTTCCGAAAGAACGCCTGTGAAGAGAGCAATTCATATAACTAAAAGAACACTTTACAATACACAAACACATAAACATACACTCATATACTCCTCTTTTGTGCACATTACAATAATACGCCATCTACGTAAAGTGGTTTGCCGAAGTGGTGCGTAAATTTAAAATTGACATCAACGCCATATATACGCCCAGAGCGGATTTCCGTATCATGAACAGTTCAGTGGTTGGCATTAGAATACACACACACACGCACGCATACTGAGATACATGATCTTAGCTTTCCAAATATTTTTTATCTTAGTTATGCATATCTTCTTCTGATAGGCCAACAATTTGCTAGGATATTCAAGATTATATTGTTTTGCTTTAGCATCAAACTTTCATTCATGCATTTTCTATTAATTTTCCATAAGTAATGCCACGAGTGATTTCCAAATTATCGATAAATTCACAACTCACGAAGTGAGGAGTGAATTTATCCAGAGAATTTGGAAATCAAGAGTGGCATTTGTTAGGACTATTTAACGAATAAAATTAAGCTGTTTACTCACAAATCATTATTTAACTATAGTTATTTTAAAATATTTATATATTTAATGTAAACAGCGATGTTTGAAAACAAATGAGAAACGATAGGTACGCTTCATCTGCTTCTTTTGTTTATCACTGCAACCAGATCATACTATTTATTGCCAAAGGAACGCAATAATGTAAGAATGCTCTCTAGTGGAGAAAAAATGAAACACATCAAACTGTATATTAATTCATTTCTGATGTCGTATGATGTAAATATGACAATTATATTTTTCTGGATTGTTACCTGGGAAAAAATACATGTATTAAAGTGCAAACAGTGGTTTCTTTTTTTTGGTGATATAATCAATTGCTACAAATGTTTTTATATTAACTCCCGCATGCGACATGTGTTGACATTCATGCACTATATATACAATCTAGTAGCCGTATTTCTTACAGGCTCAGTCACTGCAAAATAATGGTCAGACCTGTTCAGAATATTAAAAAGGAGGAGCTTTCTTTAATATGGTAAATATAACACTGATAAATATTTCATGAAACACGACTCTGATTGGTTGTAAAACAGAAATCATTGAAACGTGATTAGTCATTGACTCCCATTTGGGGCATGAGTTTTCCCCTTACTCTCCATTCTTCGTACATGTTCGCATCATCGTAATCTCCTTATTCTCACTAACGTTCTTCTATTTCTATTATTCTTATCTCTGCATTCTTTTTATTCGTTCTATTCCTGATTTTCTTGAATATCCATTTAAGTAATATTTGTGTTGTTTATTCACTGTGCAAGTTTCAGCACCGTATGATATATATTATGCTATAGCTATCACTAACCCATAGAAATATGAACAAATTTTTGTTCAATAATTATATATTCATTTCTGTATATAATTTCACATTTTTAGGCCCATTTGTTAATGTATTAAGTGACTAACTAACTCACTGGCACTATCGAACTCGCAGGTTCATGGCCGCACGGACACAAGCTCTCCATACATCCTTATCCTGAGCTAATGTTTTCCAATCATTCCCTCTATAATCCACTTCACTCAAATCATAGCTATTCTTCTACCTTATTCTTGGTCTACCAACTGGGCGTTTTCCCTCTGGTTTTCCTACAAGAAGCTTCCATTCACGTCTTTCATTAGAAGCGCGCTTTTTAATCTAACATATGTCTTCATGATCTAGAAGAATAAGATCATTGTAATTAACAGTTAAAGAGTAAAAGTACATTGTATAAAATTATAATCAAACCTATATAGCTTCCGGATCTGGGACATATGTCCTAATAAAAATGTTGGAAAATCTTCGTAGTATTTTCGAAAAAAAATCTTGGTACAATAAATATTGTGGAGAATGGTATATTATATATAAACTGCAATAGTTTACGGATCTGACAGACATGAGCCTATTTTGAAAAATTATGAAAAACTTCTAAATATTTTCGAAAGTAAAATCTTGGCCCAATAAATATTGTGGAGAATGGCTTATTAGATATAACAAGGAGCTATATTATCTGGTACAGACATGTGGGCATTGTCACATACATCAAAACGGAGAGACTGAAACAAATAGGGCACGTGATATGATATAATCATCATCACATGGAGTTACAGCCTATGTCGAGCCCTGGCATCCCAAGTCCTCTTCCCCCACACTTAATATTAATCCGAGGCTTGAGTTGTGGTTTCGCAACATTAGCTTTTTTTACGACTTAAAGTTGTCGCCTTGCGCTCACCCCCAACCTGGAGGACAAGGGTATCCCTCTTAATCTGCTTCTTCACTCGAGATCTGTCCGGCATGGGAGGCCCTACCAGTAGCAATGCTACGGACGGTAAGAACACAGTCATGATAAGGCGAGGCAACCTTCGGGGGGAGGAGATAAAAGCTAAGGCTTACTACAATTGTGGAAGGAAAGAGAGTCAAAGGAAGATCCAAACTTAGATTGGTAGATAGAATAATACTTAATATAGGCTTTCCACTTTTACAGCAGTTTCGCCCATAATTTCTGCTTTCCAGAGATTCCTATCTTCCTATTGTCCTTCTTTTTCATCATTGCATCATATATTCCCTCATACCATGTTCTTCTGCTTCTCCCCCTCTTCCTTTTGCCTGGTATCATCCAATCTAACTCTTGTTTAGATCTGTGTTCATACGACATCCGTTGTACATGTTCATACCATTGTAAAACTCTTTTTTGTTATCCTATCTAAAATAGAACCATCCATCCATCCATCCATAGTAAGTCTGCCCGAGGGCAGGTCTTTCACTTCAATAATATCATTTTCATGCTATGCTTTACAGCTTTACTAGGGAATTATAGGTGTGGTAGCTTCCCGTTGCTTTCCACACCACATGATAATGATAAGGATGATGATGATGGCCGGATGAATTTCGGGGACCGCTGGACCCTAAGCTTCCTGACATTTGTCTTACAGGTGAGGAAAAACCCCGAAAAAACCTCACTCATGAGCCTGTCTCGACAAGGAATCGAACCCGGGCCCGCTCCGTGACAAGGCCGAACACTACCTCAAGACCACTGCCGTGGACAATAGAATAATAAAGAATAAAAAAGTTCTGGGTAAAGAAATTGGCAAAGGCTAGGCATTGCTACAGAAGCTTGGCAGGAACTTCAGAAGAAGGCTGAGTTCCGAGGAGGGCCTTTGCGTCAACAACGATGACGATTTTGATGATGATGATGATGATGATAGAATGATGTTTTCAGTTTTGAGCTGAGTGAGAGTACTATCAACAAATGAAATCAGTCAGAGAATGTAGGCCTATAAGGAAAATGTAATGAAATGTTATGTTAGTAAATTGTTGGAATTATAATTTTTGTTTATAGTGTGCTGACATACTCACATTAATGTAATTACATTCATTTTCAGTTTGATAAGAAAACATTACCTGAGGCCTGTCTAATATTATCAGCTCCTCTGGGTATTTCATGTCGCCTTTATAGACAGAATACACGTCATTCACAGATACCAGTTTCACTTTGATGTGGCAGAAAATATTATGCGTAAAGTTGTACTAAATTAACACATTCCAAAATTAATAGCTTCCTGTAGTTATTAATATAATTTAAGGTGTTAATTGTAAACCTACAGCACTGTATTATTAGGATTACAATCTGTGAAGAGATTTAACATTAGTTCTATACATAATAACATTTAGTTATATTCAACATTAATAAAATTCATGATAAAGTTCCGTTGAGGTATTATTCAAATTAAAATATGAAATATGTGAAATATTTACGTAACTCAACTTAAATATCATTGATTATCTGTAGCGCTTTCGGGACTAGTTCGATCATCAGCAGAAGTAACAGTATATGGGTTCTTATCTATCGACCCCTGATTCAATACTGGTGTTCCACTGAAAATCCACGTAGCCTAGTGGGTGCGTTTTCATTTATCAGATGGTCGTTGTTGTTAACTGCCTTCAATATTTCCATCTCCTCGAGTACGTTTATCTTAGCTGGATTATTTTCTCTGTGCATTATTGTTAGGGTGTTTTCTATTTCCAACATAGGATGTCCTTCATGGATAACGTGTCTTGCATAGCTTGATTTTCCTTCTGCGTGAATAAAGTCTCGAAAATTTTCTTTAAATATATTATTAAAACTTCTGTTTTTTCTTCCTATATTAAATTTGTTACAATCTCTACATATAAATTTATATACTTCTTTACTTTTGAAATTATTTTCTTCGATGTTATTGCTTATTTTGTTATTTGATTTGTTATTAGTTCTGTATGCTATTTATATGTGTTTGTCAGTTTTCTTTAATATATTGGATAACTTTGTTTCTTTTCCTGTATAGGCCTATGTAAGAGATAGCCATTTTTTTTGTTGTTACCAGATTCTCTTTCAAGTCTAGTTACGTTAAAAATATTGTTCTTTCTTTTTTGTTTATGTACGAGTTTATTTATAATTTGTTCGTTATAGCCGTTGTTTTTTTTTTTCATATATTTAATTTTATGATCTAGTCAGTATTGGGGTGACATGTGGTCAGAATGTCGGATCCCCTTACGCTATAGATCGGTTGTTCAGCCTGGAGCCTCTACCCACTGTAGCTACCCAAATGCCTCATGATGCTAGGTAGACAACCGTCGCATACTGCCAGAAATTCCATGAGAAAATGTCTTCCTCCGTGGAGTCTCGAACCAGCGCAAGTGCCGTAGCTCTGCACCAGGACACCATGCCTTAAACAGCTCAGGTGCGGCGCGGGACCTCCTCTATAATATATTTCCCTCAAATCATATTTAAAGTCACCATCCACCTAATTCTTGACTTACTTAATGGATGTTTTCTCTCTGGTTTTTCTACAAGAAATTCCCATTCTCCTCTTTTATTCACATTGGTGCCACATTGTCTTGCCTATCGCTGGCTATGAGATTTAATTGTTCGTTACATCTTGTTATCTATAAAGATCATATAGCTCGCTGTTATGTAGACCTAGACTTTTATATCAACCTGTCTGTTCGTCCTTCTTTTGGTCCAAAAATGTTCTTAAGAACTTTATCCTCAAATATTTTCTCTTCCCTTAAAGTTAGAGTCCACGTTCGTATCCATTGAGGAAATTCGGGTTTGTGGATCCTTTGGTTTGAGTGGATCCTGTTAATACGTATCTTCCTTAATTGGTGCTGCCCTCGAACAGAAAATATTTTAACTTCTTCCCCTCATCAATTTTGACATTTTCAAGGCCAGTTCCTTTATTATTTGTGTGAAGAACATTTATGAAAATTACCATTTTAAAAGTTTTTCTAGCTAAGAATTAATCCTTAATTTCTGATATTGAATATTACAAATGTTGAAAAAACTCCTAAATATATTATGTAGATACTGTTTTTATATACTGACGGGTTTGGTTTGATATTATGTGACATGGCGGCTGTAAGCCTAAAAGATAATTAAACATAATAAAGGAGTTCGGTTAATGTGGCCTCTCCATGAGGTGGTTAAAGTGGACCTGGGTCCACTTTACACGATTAGATGTTTTATTAACGAGGATGCTATCTGTAAAACCACGCACTTAATTAATTTATTTAATATCCTTGTAGTTTTACTAAACCCAAAGACCGTCGCTTTCTGCAGTTGAATGACATGTGAATGTTATAATCAACAATAATTTTTCAAAACATTACATAAATATCAACGCTTTTTAATTACGAGCAGCCATAAATATTTTCAGATTTATCTGTGCCTGTCTGTATAAATTAATTGAGTAAAAGCTATGGTGGGCTCGGGGTACACTTTACCCGAATGAGGTTGAAGTGGACCTTTCTTGTAAAGTAAAAAAGTTTATAAATTATGATGTCTCCATATTTGAATAAAACAACAATGCTATTTCATACTTATAACTAGAGCGAGGAATTATATGAAGATAATTATACTAGTATATGAAATCATAATAACAAAATATTAAAAATGTGAAAATTAGGACACAAAAATATTATGAAGCTACTATTTTTTTTACCTTTTTACATATATTTACATACAAAAGCCCTGTATCATTTATGGGTATACATACCAGCACACAAATGATACAAGAAGACATTTTGTAGCTCAAGAAATCAAATGTTTCACTGTATTTCTATTTTAATTAATTTTTCATTAATTCTGACTCAAATATAAAATATCATGTTCGTGATTTCAAGCAATTCTAATGGCTCACGTAGAAGTGTAATTGTTTGAGGAATCACATTAACAAGCAGGAAGGTTGTGGGTTTGAGTCTCAATGGGTCAGGTTTTTAGCTGGACCAAACCTTCTGGCAGCATCATAGCCTTAGGGTCTACTCAGATTTTAATTTAAATGAGTACTAGGACTGAGAACCCAGTGGACATCCCTTAATGATTGTCTAGAAATGTGGAAGTCTCAACATCCATGTACCCCACAGGCCTCCCAAGCCTGTAGTTTGACACTTTATTTCAATAAATTAATACTGGGTATATATAAAACACGATCAATTAATTTATCTAATGATATTTAATTACGAAATCCAAACATAAACAAAAAACAAAACATAGTAACCGCAACATGCTTTCATCGAATATACCACTGACAAAATTTAGAGAAGGTACAGTTTGGATTACTTCTATTTACCTTGCATAATGACAATGAATTAATTTACCTTGCATAAAGACAATGAATTCCAGTATGTGTAAATGTCACAATGACATTAAATTGGACGAATCAGAACACATGTATACCAAGTCTTAACTAACTCACTGGCACGATCGAACCCATAGGTGGCCGCACGGACATAAGCTCTCCATACATCCCTATCCTGAGCTAATGTTTTCCAATCATCCCCTTTATAAACTAATTCGTTCAAATCATGGTTGATGTTATTTTTTCACTTCATTAAATAGTCCATTTATCAATTCTGTTCGTAATATACAGTTAGGAGCTTTTTCTATATGTTTTTAACGCCTGTCTGTCAGAATTATTTTGTACGATCAAAACGTATGTCCACACCTTATGATGTTATGGGAGCAAACATGTACCGCGCTATATATCATAGTTTGATGTAAGTGAGAATAATATTGGCCTTACCTACAAGAACTTTACTAATTTCATAAACTGTGGAGTTAGACCTTATTCTCAGCACAGCAGCAGTCTTCCCTACATTTATATACTGTAATCCATTCAAAAAATAAGGAATGTCCTTAGGTAGAAAAAAGTAACAGGTAGAGAGAAAGAGTAGGTGGTTATTATTCTAACATTGTTGTTCTACTTATTCATGTTCTTGTCACAGATTAGGAAATTCCTGTTCTTGTTGTGTAGTTTCGGACAAAAGCCTCCACTTGGTCATTCCATGTCTCCTTTTTTTCTAATATTTTCTTTTATCAAATCTATTTATCTTGTTCCAGATGGGATATTGAGGAATTTTCGCCTGTCTACATATTTCATTGTCAAAAAATTTCAAAACTATAATCACTTCAAAAATGTTTTTAACCAATTAGTGGAAATTTTATTTTAGAAAAATTGAAAGTTGAAAAATATGAAGGAATATTAAATTTTTACTAAAGTATGAACATTTCGCCAAAATATTATGAAATATGAAAAATATGTAGGTCTTATTTGATTCTACAGACCATAAAATGTACATATACTTTGTCTCAACGCTCTCTGACTAGCAGTTTAAAACATGAAATTTCATAAAAAATCCTCGCTCTACTTATAACACTGTAATTAAACAAAATTGAACTCCCTTAATCAAAAGAAGAAAAACAACAAATTCAAAATAGGGGTCCACGTTACCCGAAGTTCCTCCATAATATAACTAGAATAATAACTTTTACATAGTTTAAGTTCAACTTTTTTTTTTAGGGATGACAGAATTCCCTGTAATGTATAAAATCTTGCGTTTGCAGAATTGAGTCTGCTTCTCATTCCTGTTTATAATTATTGTTCCTAGGTGTTGTAATCCAGTCATTCTTTAAAATATTTACCATTAACTGTCCATTTCCATTTGTCACCATATATTTACTTTTATTGATGTTGGCTTCCAGCTACAAATTTCCAAGTGTTAGTTAACTGAATTTAGTTTTTAATTATCTAACAGTCTTTCTACATCTGCTTTTGCTGTAAGCGGTTATGTTTCTTGACTCTGGTTCTGAGGGTCTCCGGTTCAAATCCAGTCGAGATAGTTAGATTACTAGTACAGTAAAATCCAGAAGACATGTCCATTGAGAAGGTCAAAGCCGTAGGTCCGATGGTCTCAATTTTTTTACCTGTATAATAAGCTAAACCCTAAATTAGACTATCTGAACAAAATTTAAATCGGATTTTTCCATCCAATAATTAATTTATGGATTCCAAGCCTTAGGTCCTGATTCTAATGTTTTCAGGTTCGTAAAATAACCTAGAGCCTAAATTAGAGGCTCTAATCAAAATTTGATCAGACATCTATTAGATATTTCATGGGCATTGAGGTAACCATTTGCCATTCGCTGACATCTATAGAGAAATGACCAAAATTAAATTAGCCTTGGTTAAGTAATTCCTCCATGGGGAATTCTTGCCTCGCTATGTTATATGCAATCATATCAATAATATACGGCTCACACACATGATATTCGTGGTTTCCAGTACCTATAAACTTAAACCCTATGAATCTGAGATGCATGAAACTAGTACCCATGGAAAGCGAAACTCAAAACGTATTTTTTATCAGCTTTGTTTTCCTAGTTACGCATCAATGGTTTATAACAATATTTGCTTCCGCGTTCAAACACGGGTGATCATCAACCTGACTGTGGGATTTTCCCCAATAGTCTATTCGTATTATGCCTGAATTCATTTTATGGTAATTACTACTTTATGTGCCATTAAAATTATACAAGTATCTTAAAGAAAATATTCTTAGCATTACAAAACTCAGCTAGAAAAATGGGACTAAACATAAATGAAGAGAGAACCAATGAAAATGGTAAATACAGAAAATATGAATAACATATTAAGAAATAGAATAATACATTTGAAAAAGCAAATAATTTCATATATCTTGGAGTTTTAATAAGTAAAGAAAATGATATTCAGGAAGAAATAAACAAAATTATACAAAATGCTAATAAATGTAATTTTGCAATAATAAAGTATTTTAAATCAAAATATCTGACACGCGGAATAAAAACCAGGTTCTAATTAAACCAGTGTTACGGGAGTGAAACCTGAGTTCTGACTCAATATGACAAATCTCGTTTGGATCTTTTTTTTAAAGAAAGATACCCAGAAGGATGTATGGACCTATTAAGGAAATGGAGAGTGTTGAATGTGTTATAGTAGGGAATTACTTACTTACTTACTCACTGGCACTATCGAACCCGTAGGTTCATGGCCGCGCGGACATAAGCGTTCCATACATCCCTATCCTGAGCTAATGCTTTCCAATCATTCCCTGTATAATCTACTTCCCTCAAATCATAGTTAATGTTGTTCTCCCACCTCATTCTTGGTCTACCAACTGGGCGTTTTCCTTCTGGCTTTCCTACAAGAAGTTTCCAGGCACGTCTTTCATTCCCCATACGTGCAACATGTCCTGCCCATCGCAGTCTACGAGACTTAACTGTTCTTATTATATCTGGCTTCCTAGTAGGAAATTATATGAGATATTTCAGATATTAAAGTAAGCAGAAAAAGATTGGCAGGACATACGCAGAAGATGGCCGGAAATGAAGTTAGAAAAATTATACATAGTGTACCAGAACCAAGACGGTGAACGGGAAGATCGAATTCGAGATAGATGGAGTACTACGGATGTCAAATCTTTAAAACTCACGAATTGATAGACGGTTGCCAGAGATAGAGAAATCTGGAGAAAAATTCTGAAGGATGTGTTAACACCTGTAGTTGTTGTGCTAATGATGATGATGATGCAAATTAGACAAGGGCTTGTCTCGCCATGTAGATTTTGAGAAACTTTTAATTGTAATCAGTTAATTTATTCAGAAAAAAGGTGAATTATACAGATTATTTAAACTCATGCCATAAACGGGAGTCAATGATCAATCATGGTTCAATTAATTTTGTTTTACTACCAATGACAGTCGTGTTTCAACTCGAACTTTGATTACCAAAATAAAGAAAGTTCCTCCTTTTTAATATTCTGAACAGGTAAGAACATTATTTTGCAGTGACTGACTCTCTAACAAATGCGTTAAAAATATCAAATAATGAACAGATTCCTTCGATCTACACATTTGATAATTATTACCATCATCTTCATGGTAGACCGTCGGCCTGTTCCGCTCTCAGAATTCATCTTCCCATCGTCTTCTAGGACGTCCCACGTCTCGACAGCCTTGAGGTGCTTGTTTTGTTAGCCTAGAAGACCAAGAATGAGATGGGAGAATAACATTAACTGTGATTTGAGGGAAGTAGATTATACAGGGGATGATTGGAAAGCATTATCTCAGGATAGGGATGTATGGAGAGCTTATGTCCGCGCGGCCATGAACCTACGGGTTCGATAGTGCCAGTGAGTAAGTAAGTAAGTAAGTACGAAGAGTCCGTTCTTAAAATATGTTAATGCCATTTTTGTTTATAGTTTTGTATTTTTTCATTTCGATTAATCATTTTGAGTTCTTGCCTAATTGTTTCACTAGGAATGTAGTCTCTTAGAGTACATCCTGCAACGTATTTGTGGAACTTCATCTCTGACGTTTCTAGTAATCTTCTGTCTGATCTATTCATGACACAATTCTCTGATCCATATGTCACAATGGGAACTGCCATCACCTTATAAAACTTTAGCATTGTCTGTTTTGTTGTTTTTTGTTTGTAGTGTTCTTTTAATAGTCCGACACATACTTCGAAATTTATAATTTTTTTCATATATATCATTTTCCCAATTGTACGATATGTGACATCCTATTTGATAATTGTGTGTTCTATAATTTTGTTTTTAAGTACTGATTTTATTGACAAAATTAATTAATAACTTATAATGTTGGTTATAATATACAGTTTTGTGTGTTTCATTTCTTTCTGCACTAGGATGCATTCTTACAATATTGCGATTCTATTTGGCAATAAATAATATCAAGTTGCAGTGATGAACAAGTGAAACATAACCAAATATGTCTCATTTGTTTTCAAACATCGCCGTTTATATTAATATATAAATATTTTAAAATAACTGTATTTAAATAATGATTTGTGACTAACAGCTTAATTTTATTCGTTAAATAGTCCTAACAAATCCCACTTTTGATTTCCAAATTTTCTAGATAAATTTGGAAATCACTTGTGTCATTACTTATGAACATGATTGGAAAACATTAGCTCGGGATAGGGATATATGGAGTACATATGCCCACGTGACCATGCATTTTCGGGTTCGATAGTGCCAGTTAGTTGTGTTTTTTTACACCTACCTTCATCAGGTGAGATTATTTGGTTAATTTTTAATTTTTTTCGTAATCTACCGGAAGCCATAAAAACACCGTCCAAATCACACATCAATAACACTTTACTCTCTAATGACAAGGAAACAACCAGGTAGGGAACTAAGTCATTTTTTTCCTTGAAACCTGAAAAAATATATTTTTAGTTGTACATCATCCTTACTTCCTTACCTGAATCAATAGGAGCGGTATTTGCAATTATAGCCGGATTTATCCAAAGATGCCCTTTATTTACAGGACTTTCCATAAATCCTAAATATTTAAAAATCCAATTTATAATTATATTTACAGGAGTAAACCTAACTTTTTTTCCTCAACACTTATTAAGGCTTGCAGGACCAACTTTTGAGGTATATGAACATATGATTAAACTGCATATTTTTTTTTACTGTTTCACATTTCTAAATGTTAGTGCTTTAATGGAGAATCTAATGACACTTCAAACTTCATAAAAAACTTAACTGGTTGTTTCCCTGTACCCTTCAATTGATCAGAGACCATTTTGTTCCTCATATCCAAAATCTTAACCAACATCCCTTGTACATAATATTTAATTTTAGGAAGTTACATTTTGAGGTTATTTTAATTATGTTTTGAAACATGTCCAAGAACAAATCAACATTAATATTGAGGTAAGATGTCCAGACCAAAAATAATATAATCCCTTGTACAATTTGACAAAATTTGTCGGCAGAGGAATATTCCAAAGAGTAAAAGGCTGCACTAGAATGGACCAGATAAGAAACGAGGATATCCGTGAAGAACTGCAGATCTACTCCATAAAAGAAAAGATATTTAACAACAATATACAGTGGAAAGAACATGTACAAAGAATGGAAGAAAGAAGATTACCAAATAAAATCTTCCATTATTTTCCAAGAGGAAGAAGAGATGTCGGACGTCTTCGGAAGAGATGGTCTTAGATCTATTAGTGAAGACGGAACAGGCAACTCTTGCCTAAACCAGGAAGTGAAGAAGACGAAGAAGGAATATTCCAGTCTTTAGGCCTATAACTATAATAATGAGCACGCTGTAGTGTAGTTGGTTATGGGGATATGCTTCAGCCGGAATGTCCGAGTGGGGTCAGGATTTTTAAACTGTTCCAAACATTCAGTCAGTAACTTGGTCCGAGAGTTGACTCAGTCTCTAACGAAAACGAGTACCAGCTATTTATTTTGGGGATAAAGGCGACGATCACGTAGGGCTGATAACCCATGTCGTTTGTCTTAAAAGCTCGGAGCATTAACCCCCTACTACCCCAAAGGCCTCTTGATGCCTGTAGTGGGATCACTTTACCTTTTAACTGAAATAAGTTTCAGCATTTTAAACCATCTTGAAGAAAAAGAGTTGAGCAAAAGTCGAGAATAATATTTCTTCTTGTGTTTCACCCTCCTCCATCTTCCCATCTGTTCTGTTTAAAACTTTCTTAGTTTCCATTGCGTGGTGCGGTTGCAAGAATCACTACCTCCATAGAATGCCTAATCCAGGAGAAGGAACATTCGCATTGCATAATTGATAATATGAGAGGAAGAACCTCAAAAAGCTTTTACTATCGACATTCATATCCTTCACTCATTGATTTCTGGCCGCACACTCTTTCCCTGGCAAATATTTCAGTTCGGCTTCTTGCGAATAATTCCTTGTAATATAAAGGCATTAAATTGTGGAAATGCATGGCTACCCCGCAAAATTCATTTATGTGATAAAAAGTTTGTATGTAAAGTCTGAAATTATAATAAATATAGGCACATCAAAGACCGAAGCTATTTTAATAAATAGAGGTGTAAAACAAGGGTGTAGTTTATCACCAACTCTTTTTAATCTACCCTATAAATTAATGACGTAATCCAAAATTGGAAAAGAATTGCTAATATAGGTATAAGAATAGACCGTTTTAAAATATTAAACGTTTTAATGTATGCTGACGATTTGGTTATTATTCAAGAAAATGAAAATATTTTGCAGTACTCTTTACATCAATTAAATCAGTTATGCCATGAATATAATTTTAAAATATCAAAAGAAAAAAAACAAAAATAATGACATTTTGGGGAAACGATCATATAAGATTAAAAATCGTAATAGACAACAAACCTCTGGAACAAGTAACAAAATATAATTATTTAGGTTGTAATTTTACTATAAACACAGAAACTGAAAGAGACATACGTATGAAACTGTCCAAATTTCAAATGATGTGCGGTACTATACATAAAACATTAAAGAATAAAACAAGAAGATATACTAGATTGAAGTTTTATAAAACATTGACAGTTCCTGCATTACTTTATGGGAGCAAAACTTGGGTAATGACCAAAAAATTGCAAAGTAGAATACAAAGCGCAGAAATGAACTTCCTTAGAAGAACAAAAGGCTGCACAAGATTGGATCAGTTAAGGAATGAAGATATAAGAACAGAGTTAAATATATATCCATGGAATGAGAAAATCGATATAGAGAGAGATAGTTTACACATGTGGAAAGAATGAATGTAACAATATTACCAAGAGCAGCATTCAACTACAAGCCAAAGGTCCAAGATATGTAGGAAGACCAGTGAAAAGATGGACAGAACAACTGTGAGGCGGAACAGGCAATTTATGCCCAGCCCGTGAAGTTAAGAAGAAGAAGAATAATAATAAAGACATTTACTATTTTAATTCCTTCGTTCCTTCATTATATACGTTTTAAATAGAGATTCCCAATACAAGTAGAGATATTCGATCTAAAATAGTTTACTATACTATTTTATCTAATAAAAATTCTCATAAAATAATTGAAAGTAAATTAGGCGGGAGTCGTACGCTGTACCAGAATGGTTTAAGGCATTTAAGATGTCATGGCTACATCTGAAAGAGAGAAGAAAATTACACTGTCTAATTCTCTTATTTAAGATCCTACATACCTCGACTCCCAATTACTCGTATTTATCACCTCGTTTCCAATATCTATCCTCCAACCATAACTTAAACACAATATCACAAAATAGCCTCTTGCTTAGTGTACCGCAACAGGAGATCAAATCACTCCATGTCATATACTGTTTTCACTTCTCGCAACTGTAATTCCCTACCACAAGAAATAAGGGGCATTGACATCTTTTAAAAGAAATCTAAATTTATATTTGCTCTAACCTCGACTTCAGCATTACCCAGTGTAAGTGTTGACTATTTGTACTTATCAAGTTGTCGATAGGTACATTTTGGTTTACAAGGTTTTTGTAAAGCGGTATGACGAACTTCCGGTTGCCATGTTGTATCAGCATTCTTTGAATGAACATGTACTAGAGTGGTCGTGTTTTTCACTGTCTCCGGGTAGAGGCTCGATATTTCCTCTTCAGATCGGATCTTTTAGGATCTAATCATCAGGTCCACGCGGGGGCCTTAAGCATATATTTGGTGCTTCTTAGAGACCAATATATTTAGAAATTTAAGCATAACTTCAATTCACGCCACGTGCTTCAACGCAACTTCGTGTGAGTGATTTGAATACACCACGTGTCCATCTACATCTTGTGCACCAAGAAGTTCGTCTTCCAGCTAATAGTCTCCACGTGTAAGAACTTGTAAGTACTGTAATAAAATTAGTGTTAACAAAATTGTGAGTCCGGCAAATTTATTTAGTAATTCTAAGTACCCCATCTTCGGGTCCGCTTAGTGCTTGAGCGGCCGAACTCTAACTGCGATTAGAACTTACCAACTGTGTAACTACAGTTGAGTGCAGCAAGCAAGGTGATGTTGTGTGCAACTATATAACATCGCCGAAGAAACACATGGTCCTCCGGGCCGGATATCGAGAAGCATTTGGGCTTAACTGTACGGATCTCATGAAACATTTGGTCCAAACGGTCAGTATTAACCACTAAGTGTGATATATCATAGTGAAGATAAAAACATTACTTGTGGTGATTATATTCAAAGAGAGATGTGAGAACTGAAAATTACGAAAGTTGAGCACGTGGTGTTTAGTGCATATGTACTGAGGCGGTCACGTGATAGTAGGCAGCCATATTGAAATATTAGTAGACAATGCGAATAGCGCAGCTTCTATATTTAGGAACTTTGCGAATTAAATGAGCGACAAGAAGTCTTCATTAGTGTTCAAAAGTGAGAAGTGGAAAAAAATACATCATTTAGACCTCAGTTTCTTACTCCTTAAGTAAAAATAAGGGACGATCGTAATTTCCAAGATGGCGGCGAGAAATCAAGTGATTCTTCTACAGCATTTAACAAGGAAGGTTAAACAGCAAGAGTGACCTACGGTGCTGCAGTTGTGCCAACATAAATCTGGTGTTTGGAACATTATATTTACATGCATTGTGTTCCATACCAACCGTCTTGGACACTTCAAGGAAGTATAATTAGTACATTAATACTAATGGCAATTATTAGTCAAATTAATTATTTTCTATGGTCTTTTGTTCAAGAAAATAATTAAAACACTTCATGGGGTGTTGTGTTTAAAGTAAAGGATTGCTGAATATAAAAGTGTTAGTCACATTTTCAGTAAAGATAATTAATTTCAGTAGAAATAAATCATTAGTGATTATTTATGGGAAACAATTGCCATTAGTAAGTTACATGTTAAGAAAGGTGGAAATCTAAAGGTACGTTAATACAATTGTTATATATATATATTGTGTATGTTTTCTGAAAACTATTTTGTGTTGGGCACATATTTTGTTTAATTAGGGTTAAATATTATTTTATTTAACTATATTTGTAAGTGTTAGATTATCGAGTTTATGTACGTAATTCAAATCCAGTAACAATGGCTCTCGATAGCGAATCAAAAGCAGTTGCAAAGCGAAGCATGCTTAAGCGTTCACTTACACAGCTAGAAAAATATTTGCAAAGGGAAAATTTATCTATAGCTGAATTATCAATCAAACAAGATAGATTAACTGATGTAGGGATTCAGTTCACAGAAGTTAAGAACTATTTAGAGCTGGAAATAGGTTGTGAAAATTCTGAAGCTCATGCCGAGGAGCATGATAATTTTGAAGAAAGATTTGATAAACTTTCTATAAAATTTAGGGATTTCATGAATGTTTTTGAAAGACCAAGATCTCCTACAGGGTCTCATGTATCTGAAACATCAAATAGGAGTAATAGTTTAAAATTACCAGCTATAAACTTACCTAAATTTAAGGGTGAACTTACTAAGTATTTAAGTTTCCGAAATACTTTTATGAGTCTTGTTGCAAATAATGATAGTTTAGACAATGTGCAAAAGCTACATTACTTAATCTCTTCTCTTGAGGGAGAACCAAGGGGCTTATTAGACAACCTGCAAATATGTCCTCAGAACTACGAAGTAGCATGGTCGTTGATTGAATCACGCTACTATAATAATAGATTAATTTTAGGCAGCACGTTAAGCAGCTGTTAGACTTAAATAGTTGTAATTCTGGTTCATTTGTAGATTATAGGAAATTAGTCAACGCTGTTAAGGGAAATGTAGCAGCTATTGAAAATTTAGAATCAAATGTGCCCTTGGGAGAATTACTTGTACAAGAAATTGTCTTGAATAAAATAAAATCAAACCATCGCAGTGAATGGGAAGGTAAATTCTCAGCTGATGAGATACCAAAATTGGATGATTTGATAGACTACCTGGAAAGGAAATGTCAAACATTAGAATTATCAGATTGTAAGAAATTTTCAACAGCTGACAGTCATAGCAAACCTAAGCTGAAGTCGTTGCTTGCTGCCAGCAACAATGATTCTAATAAATGTCTTTATTGTAATGTACATAATCATGTCATTGATAATTGTAGAAAATTTAAGGGTTCATCATTTAAGGAAAGAAGGGAATTTGTTCAAAGGAACAACATATGTTTTTTATGTCTGGCAAAAGGACATAGAAGTAGTGATTGTAAACAGAAGCCTTGTAGTAAATGTAATAAGAGGACTCATCAATTATTACACTATCACAACAGTAATATTGATGGCCCTAGTAATGCAGATTCAAATTATAAGGTAAATTCAAGGGAGAAAGAACTTACTATAGCTGAAGCTTCTCAATCAATTTCTACTGCCGCAATGAAAGTATTAAGCGGCCTAGGCAGCAATGTACTGTTGAGTACTGCTTGTGTTGGAGTGAGGACGAATGGTGGTGAAGTGATCCCACTTCGTGTTCTTTTAGATTCTGCGAGTCAGCTCTCATTTGTTTCTGCTGAATTAGTTAAAAGGCTAGGTATTAAAACTAAAGCTTGTAGTCTTCCCGTAATAGGTATAGGGAATATTAATGCTTGTCCAGTAAATTCAATATGTGATTTACAACTTTTATCTAGGGTTTCTGACTTGTATTAAATGTCAATTGTGCTGTGGTAAAATCCATAACCACACAACTGCCGGCTCAGAAAATTGAAATATCTGACTGGAGAATTCCAGATCATATTTGTCTTAGCGATGAAAGGTTTAATGAACCTTCTGAGGTTTCAATACTGCTAGGCGCAGATGTGTATTATGATGTTGTACTAACAAATGTGTTATCTAGGAAAGGATTTCCGACGTTGATTGAGAGCCGCTTTGGTTATATTCTTTCAGGGAAATTTCCTGATTCTTGCCTCGAGAGTAAGATAAAGAAACCTCGTAATGTTAATTTAGCAAAACTAGATTCTTTGCATTCCAAACTACAAGAATTTTGGACGTTGGAGGAGTTGAATAGTTCAGTGCTAACTCCTGAAGAAAAGGCATGTGAATTGCACTTTTCTGAGAACGTTTCCAGAAGTGAAACTGGAAAATTTATGGTAAAGCTTCCTATTAAAGAAGAAGCTCCTGTGGTGGCCTTGTCAAGGAACAATGCTATCAAAAGATTGAAGCACATGGAAGGGAAATTAAATAAAAACCCTAAACATAAAAGTGACTATGTAACTTTTATGAAAGAGTATATGAGTCTAGGTCATATGGAGTTGGTCCATATAGAAATGAAAATGATCAATCATTAAAATATTACCTACCTCATCACTATGTAATAAAGGAAGACAGTACCACTACTAAGCTTCGAGTAGTATTCGACGCTAGTTGTCCTTCCTCTAATGGGGTCTCTTTGAACTCTGTGTTAATGACAGGTCCAGTCTTACAACCTGACTTGTTATCTATTGTTCTTAGGTTTAGAACCTACTTTGTTGCATTGTCAGCTGACATTGCAAAAATGTATAGGTGTGTGGAAGTTCATCCTGCAGACAGGGATCTTCAAAGAATTGTCTGGAGAGATTCTCCTGATGATGAAATTAAGGATTATAGGTTGACGACTGTAACATATGGTTGTACTCCATCCTCGTATCTTGCTACAAGATGCCTTGTAGAACTTGCAAACGAATGTCAACGAACTCAGCCTCAAATGGCTGAAGTAATTCGTTCATGTTTTATGTTGACGACTTGCTGACGGGGGAAAGTTCCATTGAAGGGGCTCAGAAACTCCAAGAGCAATTAAGTAGTACATTGGATGCTGCACATTTTCATTTGCGGAAGTGGTCATCCAATGAAATGAATGCTTTGTCTAATGTTCCGTCAGAGGACTTAGAACGTTCTTCTCTTTTGGAATTAACCAAAGAAGATTCCGTAAAAAACATTGGGTATTGTATGGCATCCTGCTAGTGATGTTTTCAAAATAAATATCAATCTCAAGGCAAACTTAGTAGTTGTCACAAAAGAAGTATACTGTCTTGTGTAGCTTCTATATTTGATCCATTGGGACTACTTGCATGTGTGGTAATCAAATGTAAAATGTTGTTACAACAGTTATGGCAATTAAATATGAATTGGGATGATCCATTGGATTCTTCTCTAACTGTCTATGAAAATTGGACTAATCTTCATAGAAATCTTCATGTTCTTAACGAAATAAAGGTGCCAAGAAAGGTATTACCCTTTCAGAATGCTAAAAGGGTTGAAATTCATGGCTTTTCAGATGCTTCTGAAGGCGCTTATGGAGCTTGTGTTTATGTGAAATCCATTTCCATGGAAAATGAAGTTTACGTAGTTCTATTAACTGCTAACTCAAGAGTAGCTCCATTGAAAACGCAGTCTATTGCTAGGCTTGAGCTTTGTGCGGCTTTATTGTTATCTAGAATAATGAGTAAGGTTTTGGAATCATTAAATCTGCTGTGTTTCAATTTGTAACATATTAAGTATTATTTTGTTTGTTTGTTCTTATGTATACATGTTCTATGCAATTGTAGTGTTGAGAGTACTCAAGGTGGGGAATATGTTGACTATTTGTACTTATCAAGTTGTCGATAGGTACATTTTGGTTTACAAGGTTTTTGTAAAGCGGTATGACGAACTTCCGGTTGCCATGTTGTATCAGCATTCTTTGAATAAACGTGTACTAGAGTGGTCGTGTTTTTCACTGTCTCCGGGTAGAGGCTCGATATTTCCTCTTCAGATCGGATCTTTTAGGATCTAATCATCAGGTCCACGCGGGGGCCTTAAGCATATATTTGGTGCTTCTTAGAGACCAATATATTTAGAAATTTAAGCATAACTTCAATTCACGCCACGTGCTTCAACGCAACTTCGTGTGAGTGATTTGAATACACCACGTGTCCATCTACATCTTGTGCACCAAGAAGTTCGTCTTCCAGCTAATAGTCTCCACGTGTAAGAACTTGTAAGTACTGTAATAAAATTAGTGTTAACAAAATTGTGAGTCCGGCAAATTTATTTAGTAATTCTAAGTACCCCATCTTCAGGTCCGCTTAAGTGCTTGAGCGGCCGAACTCTAACTGCGATTAGAACTTACCAACTGTGTAACTACAGTTGAGTGCAGCAAGCAAGGTGATGTTGTGTGCAACTATATAACATCGCCGAAGAAACAGTAAGGTACATATATTAATTGATGTTTCTCGTATAATTTTTCATATTTAGATTATTATTATTATTATTATTATTATTGTTATCGTAAGTATTATTATTGTTATTATTGTATAAAATGTTCTTTCTGCATGATATTTACATTGCAACATTTTTAACTCTTCGTAGTTAGTGTAGTGTATATGCATTTTTGTCAAATACTTACTTGTATTTGTGTTGAGTGGAAGAGAAGGCCTTGTGGCCTTAATTCTGCCCGAATATATAAAACATTATTATTATTATTATTATTATTATTATTATTATTATTATTTTTATTAGTAGTAGTAGTAGTAGTAGTAGTAGTAGTAGTAGTAATATGCCTTGGTGCAGAGCTACGATACTTACGCTTGTTCGAGTCCCATGGGAGAAGAAATTGTTTTCTTAGAATTTTGGCTAAAATGGGATGGGTGCCCACTTAAGAGCTGTGAGGAATTTGGGTAACTAAAATAAGTAAAATATTCAGGATAGAAAGCTAGCTATAATAGTTGGTGGCCCCTAATGCTGAACACACGTCACCCCTATACTATATGGACAATCACCCACCTCTGTAAATAAGCGAATATGAGGCAGCAGTCGGCTGGTAGACCAAGGTCATTGTAGGTCGGTCGCATTATTGAGTAATATCATTAAGAAATAACTAATTCGCTAGCACTAATGAACCCGAAAATGCATGGCCCCATGGATATAGTCTCTCCATACATCCCTTTCCTGAGCTAATATTTTCCAATCATCCCCTGTATAATTACCTCTCTCATCATGGTAAATGTTATTCTCCGACCTCATTCTAAGATTACCTATTGGTCGTTTCTGTCTTGTTTCCGTACAAGAAGTTTCCATGTCCCTCTTTCATTTCTCATTCGTGCCACATATTCTGCCCTTCGCAATCTTCATTTCTTGTTTTTATTAATTATTATATTTGGTTTCCTATAAATATCATGTAGATCACTTTTATTTAGTCTTCTCTATTCGCCTGTCTATTTATGCCTCTCTTTGAACCATACATTTTCCCAAGAATTTTCTTCTCAAATACTAATTAGAGTGCCTATTGTCTAGAAAAAGTAGGAGCCTTAACTTCCTACTACCCCAAGGGCCTCCCGAGACCTGTAGTGGGATTACTTTACTTACTTACCGGATTTCTATGTATTTCTTAGGTATGTAGGCCTTTCAGTCTGAGAACTTACAGTAGGCCTACTAACGAATTAGCCTATTAGGACTACTATATTTCATGTGCCACATTTTTACATATTTTAAACATATTTAAGCTTATATATATATATATATAAGTATTATGTCAAATGGTTAATTGAATACGCACGTTCATCTGCTTAAGTATTCACCAATGACAATGTCGAGCTATCGTTTTCACAATAAGCGTATAAAGAAACAAAATTTCAGCTCATCGAGAGAAACTAGCTTCTGAAAATATTGTAAAATATATAATAATAATAATAATAATAATAATAATAATAATAATAATAATAATAATAATAATAATAATAGCTTTATTTTACCTGGCAGAGTTAAGGCCTTAAGGCCTTGTCTACCACTCAACCAGGTTTAAAAAAAATACAAACAAAAAATAGTCTTAAATCTAAATTACAATATATATCTATAAATATAAACGATTACAAGTTATGAATACAATACAATTAATATTTATAATGTATTTTGATTTACTCTAAATTTAACGAATTAAATATATATGTACATATATATAAAAAAAACAGGAAAAGATTAATGACATAGTATAAAATTAAATAAATAGAGAAAAATTAATTATTAGACAACAGGTAACTGTATAAGCGTGACTTAAAGGTACCAAGTGTGCGGCAACCCCTGATATCTTGAGGAAGGAGATTCCAGGAGCGGGCAGAGGCTACTGTGAAGGAAGTAGAATAGGAGGAAATGCTATGAAGAGGAATTGTTAGCAGACTGCTATCTTGTGATCTAGTGTCAATATTGTGGTAAGAGGATAACTTCTCAAATCTAGACGCCAGGTAAGTAGGGATGTAAGAATTCAGAAGCTTGAAAAGTAGTGAAAGAGAGTGCAATTTACGTCTGTCAGTAAGACGGAGCCAAGAGAGGTTATTAAAGTGTTCGGAAATATGGTCATAACGGCGGATATTGAAAATGAATCGAACGCAAGCATTATGAACACGCTGCAGTCTCTGCGACAAGTCATAGTTTAGATCATTATATATAATGTCACAATAATCGAAGTGTGGTAACACAAGATTCTGCACAAGGATTTGTTTTAACGAAACTGGGAGAAAATTCTTTAAACGTCTAAGATAATGTAAGATGGAGAAAGTCTTTTTACATATGTGTTTCACTTGTGTTTGCCAGGTTAGATTTGCGTCTAGATGTAGTCCAAGATCTATTACTGAAGAAGAATAAGGGATAATTATATTATTTATAGTAATGTTTGGTAGTGTAGATATGTCAAAGGTTGTAAGCAGTCCTACTTCATGATTTACCTACTCCGATGGAACACTCTCCATTTATGAATGCAATTTGTGTAAAATCATTTTTTTTTCACATTTTTTAGTTACATACATAAGATAATTTTTTGCGCGATTGTGCGATTTGTCGTTCTTACAGCAATGGCGACCACGATTGAAAGTTCAGCTTCCTACATTTTAAGGTTGCAACCTAAATAACTATAGGCCCTACTGTAATATTACAAACTGCGTGTGGGAAGCAAAACCACTGCCCTCTATGTATACTACATACAATGTATACCTATACAAAAAATATCCAAAATGTAGTGTTAATATACATTATACGAAACTACTGCATTTTAAATTAACTAAACTTTATTTGAAACAATGTAAAACAAATACATACTTTCCGCCATTTTATAACTAATTGGTCTCACTGCCTCCTGTAGTTTCAACTAATAAACATTGCCCAAACTGTTTACGTTAGTCAATTGTTTATGATGAACGCAAATATTTCCAACAAAGGTGTTATTATTTTACTATTATTTATTATTTTGAAAACACCATCGCGCAAAAATTAATGCACAACACACGTTTGTTAAGTGTTTTACAGAATCTCGGAAATTAAAACCTCACTATCGATCTGTTTTTAAACATTTTCCTCGCTTCTGTAAACCCTCTTCCCAACCTCGCATCGTAATATACTATTAAACACTTGTAATCTCTTGGGAAAATTATGAACTGCATGTTCCCGTCATTAAAATAAATTAATAAACTGATTAATTGAACTTCATTAATGTCTCTTTGTAATTCTGATATTACATTTATTATATATTTCTGTCTTTTATTATATATTTGTGTATACATTTCATAGGGCATAGCTACATAAAAATTCGGCCTCTACTAATAATATATTTTCCTCCCTTAAAGTAAGAGTCCATGTTTAGCATCCACATAATTAAAAGAATAAATTTGATATGCATTTTTATGTTAACGTTTCAGAGAAACTAAAATATCAGTACTATAGGTTTTCTTCTAGTAGACCAGTTACATAATAAATAAATTTAAATTTATTTTAAAAGAAACTAGTCCACTGTTAACGTGCATTTTCATGGAATCTGAGCTCTAGTCAAAATGTTTTGTCCTGATTTTTTAACCAACGAAGTAATAATATAAAAACTACGTGGACTTTAGCAATGCAAATTAGTATGTTTGTGGAACGTCATATGACAGACATGCGAATAATCAGGGAGATAAAGTTTTTTTTGTTTACTTAATGTTGCTAAAATATTTATAATAATGTGGTTTGTTTGATGAGTTTAGCAAAGGGCGTAACTTTTTTTTTGTTCTGACAGTGTGATATTACTTCCACATCCCACACATTACTAATCTGAAGTTACATTTACAAAATGAAATAATCTTGCCATTCCCATGTTAATTATGGTTTTTTAAGTATTGCACACGCTCAATTTAGCTAACAAAAACAAAATTTAGCAATGCAATGACGCGAGTTACAAACAACAAACGTAAATGTGTAAAATAAATTTTATAGATGCGTCAAGCGCAATGTTCGTTACATTTGACGTGGTGGAATAATTAAAAATAGAAATTCGTTTACTGGTAACATCCCTTAATTTGATAATAATCCTACATATGTGCATTTTTTACAACAGGTTCTCTTACTGGGAAATACACTATTTTCAGAAGTCATAACACAGTTTCTGACGATTATATGTTTTTCAATTAATATAAATAGGTTTCCAGATTTTAAAAATCCGTCACGCAGGATCTACATAAACTAAGTGAAATACTAAGTAAGTAAATTTAAGTTCAGTTTTGCAGGTTTACGATATATAGTGTTCTGCCCTAGGGCAGGCCTTTCACTGCAATCATATCATTTTCATGCTATGCTTTGTACTTTTACTACGGAATTATAGGTGTAGTAGCTTCCCGTTGCTCTCCACAGCGGCGAATGATAATAATGATGTTGGCCAGATGATGTTCGGGGACCGTTTGGGCCTCAAATCTTCAGACATGTGTCTTAGAGGTGAGGAAAAACCTCGAACCTCACCCAGGAAGGTTGTAGCGTAGTGGTTAAGGCACTGGGCTACAAGCCGGAGGGTCGAGGGTTCAAGTCCCGTTGGGGTCAGGATTTTTAAACTGACCCAAACCCTCTGGCGGCACTATGGCCCTGGGGTCGACTCAGCCTCTAATGGAAATGAGTACCAGACGCTTGTTCTGGGGTAAAGGCGGCCGTCACGGAGGGCTGACAACCCGGCTGACATCAAGTGCCGATTGTCTAGAAAAAGTGGGAGCCTTAACCTCCTACTACCCCAAAGGCCTCCTGAGGCCTGTTGTGGGATCACTTTACTTACTATTGAAGAATCTCAATTTCTTATGTCAGGTTATTTAAATAATAGGACTTCAGTGAAAACAAACCAAACATAATCGTTAGTTATTACTAGAGATTGAAGAATTCATTTAAATTATTAAGTTCTTCTGCATATTCAATTTTCGTTGTTATTTCAGTAAAATATCATTATATATATTTTTTGCGCGGTAGTCCGTTTTGTCGTACTTACCAGCAATAGCGACTGTGATTGGAAGTTGAACTTCATATATTTCGGGGTTGCTAATCTAAACAACTATACTCTAGTATTACATTTACACCCACGTGTGAGAAGTAAAACCACTGCCCCCTATGTATACTACGTACAATGTATATATAAAAACTATCCAAAAGGTAGTGTTAATATACATTATACGAAACAAATCACTGCATTTTAAATGAACTGAACTTTATTTGAAACAATATAAAACAATAAATACGTACTTGCGGCCATTTTACAATAATAATGGTCTCATGGCCTGCTGTAGTTCCAACTAATTAACATTGCGCACACTGTTAACGTTACTCAATTGTCTATAATGAACGCACATATTTCCAACAGGGATGTTATTATTTTACTACTATTTCTTATTTTGAAAACACCATCGCGCAAAAAATAATGTATGACGCACGTTTGTGAAGTGTTTAACAGAATATCGGAAATAAACATTTTCCTCAATTCTGTAAATACCACTTCCCAACCTTGCATCGTAATATACTATTTTCTTCATGCATATGTAGGCCTATATAAATGACAATATTGTTGCTGTATTAAATCTATCTGTGTTTAGATTGCACAGCTCTGGATTGGATCTAATTAATTCATTGTATAATTTTGGTCCGAGATATCTACTATGTTTGGATCCAGCAATTGCGTAGAATTAGGAACATGTAGCAAATTAATATTTTTTAAAAATATTTTCATCAGAACTATGATAATATCTATATTCCTTCGGAATTCGGTAAGAAGCATTTTTTCATAAATCTGGGAACTGTTTACAAGTAAGTCGTTCCCCTATCTCAGACTGCTTTATATAAGGACAATATGTAACCTTTTAACATTGAGTTGTGTATTTATTTTATGCCTTATATTCCACATTTAAAATGAGTGGGTTAAAAAAATGAATCTACCTCAAAGTGAAACTGAGTCAGTAGGGAATGATGTAGGCCCACGTAATTGAAATCCCGTATGGCAAACAAGCTTCTTTGTGTTTGCACTGGCTTTCAGTAAATAACATTGCGGTATTGTAGAGATGAAATATTTACAAGTAGGCGGAATGATAATGTGATCTAGACGCAAGGGAATTCTTAATATGGTTTTGGTACAAATGTACTACTTTTATTTGATTTGGGGGAGGAAGAAACTTCTATCAATTACTTGATATCATCTGTGCCTTGCTTGTCAGACCACCGACGAAGAACTGGGTAATAAAGTTCATTCTCGTCCTCTAATCCTCTGACTTTCCATGCGTTGTCCACCCTGATTAAGGACTGTCAATGTACAAAGGCGGTCGCCCCAGAAATTATCCAAGACTCTCACAAATTAGAGTAGACTACTTCTTCTATAGGGGGAACGCCGTAGCGTAGTGGTTTAGGCACTGAGCTACAAGCCGGAAGGTTGAGGGTTCAAGTCCCGGTGGGTCAGGATTTTTAAACTGACCCAAACCTTCTGGCGGCACTATGGCCCTGGGGTCGACTCAGCCTCTAACGGAAATGAGTACCAGACGCTTGTTCTGGGGGTAAAGGCTGACATCAAGTGCCGATTGTCCAGAAATAGTGGGAGCCTTAACCTCCTACTGCCCCAAGGGTCTCCTTAGGCCTGTAGTGGGATTACTTTACTTTTACTTACTTCTTCTACATATCATGTAAGTCGTAACTGTTAGTAAGGGTTTGATCCAAGTTCTCTCTCTCTCTCTCTCTCTCTCTCTCTCTCCCCTCCTCTCTCCTCCTCTCTCTCTCCTCTCTCTCTCCTCTCTCTCTCTCTCCTCCTCCCCCCCTCGTCTCTCTCCTCTCTCTCTCTCTCTCTCTCTCTCTCTTCCATTGTTTAAGTTCACCTTTTATAGGTACTTTATGTGCCCCACGCCACACGGGCATTACACTCGTAGATACACCACTTGTCTGAAAAAGGATTTTTAACTCTTGGATTAGATGACGGAACATACTTTTTTGGCAACAAAAACATACGGATGAGTGACCAGCTCGATTCTGTAGACGCCTCTGAAACAGCACAAAAATTTAAAACAAGATACACCATTCACTCATATATCCATACGAATCAAGGCGAATATGATCGTCAACATCAAGGCTTAAGCATTCTGGCCTTTTCCGTCTCAAAGTAGTAGTTCACACCATCTCTTCAAAAGTCGGTCTTTGTTTTCTTTGGATTAAAGTGTAGAGCAGCTTTCTATATCGAAGAGCCTGGTATTCGTTGGCTTACGTTTTTTAAACTGTAGATGTAACGGATTCTGTATTTAATTGTTCTCTATTATGTTTTGTGAACCTGATACAAATCGGAGAAATTTCATTTCTGATGATTTGATTTGTCTCAGCTAGTCTGACGTTAAGGTCCAGTATTCGCTTCTATATAACAGCTAAGGTAATGCAATTACAGCGAATTCCGTGATACAAAAACAGAAGCATATAAATTAAAAATAAAACTGAATTCGCCGTTTATAAAAGTTGATAATCAAAATTATAAACTATACGAGAGCAAGTACGAAAATTTCATACGGAATATCAAACTACATTAAATATCTCAGCATATTTTTTTCTCTAAAAATAAACTTGTCGTGAAATAATAATATTAAGAATATACATGGTGATAAAATGTCTGCAAACAAATTACTAGTCCTACTTTCTTGCAAAATATTGCCCTCTATAAACATAAGCTTGAATATATATATATATTAGAGAATTTTATTAATTCATAGTGTTCTGCTCAAGACCAGGTCTTTCACTACAAACTCAGTTTTAGAGAAATAACTAAGAAAATTGAAAATACAGAAAAACTCAATTTAACGTACAATCAAAAAATTATTTTAGGAAAATGGTTTTAATCAAATGCTTACTTATCATATAGGCTTAATTATTATCGCCATGTTAATGAATAAATTATATATTTTAATATAAGTTATTTGTACGTAATGATATTAATATGAAAAGTTATTAATGTTCTTAAGACGTTTTTTCTTACTGCCCACATCACACTCTTAAATATGAGAGAGAGAGTCATATCATAAAAAAATTATAAAAAATGTAAATGGGGAAGCTGCTATACCATTATTATCCTTTTATATTTTTAAGAATCATGTATCGGTAGGTTCAGTTGATATTAAAATATAATATTAAAATGTTACATAACTATTAAATAAACACCTAAAATGTACATAATTTCATCAAGAACAGTCACGAGAGAGAGAAAAATTACTTCAACCACTTTCAACATCACGGTGAGTTTTTAGACTTTGTTGGTTTTCAAAAGGCGGACAAAGCAATAAAGTGGAAGCAAGAAACTAATTCCATGTCTGGAGTAACCCAGGAAATACTCGTACTTTTTAAAACATTTAATTCCGTGACAATGAATTGAAATTTTATCACGGAATTAGGAATATCACGAAACCAGGCATATTTACCCTACAACACTTGAGGTTATTGACAGTGATTTCTGGTTACCAGTTTTGTCCTAACTCAAGATTAGAAAGATGGGGGATGTGTTTTTCCCTTCGTTACATTGGTCAATTATTAATGTTGACTGGGATTTCTACAGTGTATTTGTCAAAGGGAAGGTCGCGCGTGTCCTTCTGCTGTTGTACAATATACATGAGGAGAGATCAATTTAATATCACAGTTCATCCAAGACATTGGTTATCAAAGTAAAACGCGTCTGCTCTTTTCACACACATAAAGAGAGAGACTGGCAACATGAGTGATGTACCCTTTACTGGAACAGTGTGGCTAAGACTGTGCTCTTGGCTTGATCTACAATTCGTCTGCAAGTGCAGTTTACGATGCCATATTCTGCGGTTGTCAAATCTCATTTTTATCTAAAGTGTTCTTCAGGTTAAGATAAAAGTAAAATATCATTCCGCGCTAGCACGTTCTCTTTTATCCCCACTACGAACTCGAGCTTTTTCAATACCAACGTCATGATCAGCTGGAACAGATTCAGACGAGAATGAATGCAAATTACGAAACTTAGAAGTATTATAAACAATTATATTATAGAAGCATATCATCATCATATAATGGATGGCCCTACAGCCCATTTTTAAGCCCTGGCCCTGAAAATATTTTCCTCCATTCATCCTGGTTCAACTCCTTCCTTCTTCATGCTCTTATACCAATGTTCATAAGATCTTCTTTATCAACTAACCATCTCAACCTCTGTCTGCCTATTCTTCTACTTCCTTCAGGTTTCAGTAATGTGATATTAGTAATTGGATTGTCCTCTGCCATCCTGATAATATAATCTAGCTATCTTCATGATCTTAACAATATCAGGATTCTTAGAAAAAAATGAGCCAAAAAGATATGAACAGACAGATGAATGAAGAAAACTATATAATAGTGAGCTACATGGTATGCATATGAAGCCAGATGTAATAAGAACAGTTAAGTCTCGTAGTCTGCGATGAGCAGGACATGTGGCACGAATGGGGAATGGAAGTGGTGCATGGAAGTTTCTTGTAGGAAAACCGGAAGGAAAACGCCCAGTTGGTAGACCTAGAATGAGGTGAGAGAATATCGCTTAATAGTACTACATCATCAGCATAAACTATCATCGTATTAATACCATTGAGTTGTAGGCCTTCTTCATCCTCTAAAGATTTCATGGCATGCTATAATACAAAATTAACAGTAGAGGAGATAGTGCATCTCCTTGCTTCAACCCATTGTGGATTTCGAAAGTATCCGAAAACTGTTTGCTGACACCACCCTACTCTTTGTGCTATTTAGACACATTCGTAGGGATGTCCTAACTTTTTAGGAATTCCGAATTCCAGCAGGATACTATATAACTTCTCCCTCTTAATTGAATCGTATGTCTTTCTATCTGGCGCACGGGAATCATAAAAGTATAAGAGAAAAATCAATGCTGAAATCGAGATGCCTAATAGCTTAAATCGTTAAAGCACTGGTGTACAGAACCGGAGATACTGGGTTCAAATCGCGATTTAGGCATATATTTTTCTCTTCAAATTTAATTTGCCATTAAGTGAGAAGTGATAAATTTAATATTATGTTTTGGAAGTCTACGTATAGTTGATGTACAGTACCATTATATTCCCATTTATTTTATAAAATCTGATCCCATATAGAATATAGGCCTAATATATTTTGAAAATTAATACAGTATTTAATCCCCATTTATCGTACACTTCAATAAACTTTCTAAACGTATATTCTGCTTCATATTCTTGAGCTATTTCACATTATTTATGGTAATGGATAACTAACTCATTGGCGCTGTCGAAATCATAGGTTCATGGCCGTGCGGAATAAGCTCTCCATACATCCTTACTCTGAGCTAATATTTTCCAATCATCCCCTGTATAATCTCCTTTCTTCAAATCATGATTAATATTATTTTTCTTTCGCATTCTTGGCCTGCCTACTGGGCGCTTTCCCTCTTGTTTTCCTACAAGGAGTTTCCATCGTTCATTCCCCATTCGTAGTACATGTTCTGCCCACCGCAGTTTACGAGACTTAACTCTTTTGTTTATATCTGGTTTCCCATAACGATAATATAGCCCCTGTATAGTCTACTCAATTAGACTGTCTGTTCATCTTTCTTTGGTCCAAAAATGATCATAAGAACTTCATTTTCAAATATTCCATATATTTTCTCCTTCCTTAAAGTAAGATTCCATGTTTCGCATCTACATACATAACTGGGAGAATGCCGGTAACAGTTTTATATATTTTCAGTTTAACGTTTTTTGAGAGAAGTTGGGATGACAAGAATCCCTGCAATGTATAATAGTATGTATTTCCAGAATTGAGCCTATGTCTTGGATCTGTTTTAGTGGCAGTTGTAAATTTATTGCACTCTCTTTCACTTCTTCTCAAGCTTCTTAATTCCTACTCTCCTAGTTACCTGGCGTCCAGATTTTAGAAGCTATCTTCATACCACAATATTGACACTAAGGTCACAAGAGATGACAGTTAAGTCTCGTAGACTGCGATGGGCAGGACATGTTGCACGTATGGGGAATGAAAGACTTGCATGGAAGCTTCTTGTAGGAAAGCCAGAGGGAAAACGACCAGTTGGTAGACCAAGAATGAGGTGGGAGAATAACATTAACTATGATTTGAGAGAAGTAGATTATACAGGGAATGATTGGATAGCATTAGCTCATGATAGGGATGTATGGAGAGCTTATGTCCGTGCGGTCATGAAACTACGGGTTCGATAGTGCCAGTGAGTAAGTAAGTAAGTAAGGTCACAAGATAAGTCTGCTAACAATCCCTCTCCATAGCATTTCCTCTTATTCTACTTCTTTTACAGTAGCCTCTGCCCGTTCCTAGAATTCCCTCCCACAAGACATCAAGGATTGCCGCACACTTCACACTTTTTTAAGTCACACTTATACAATTACCTGTTAAATAATTAATTTTTCTCAAGAACTAAATGCATTCTCTGTTATTAGTATTTTTCTCTCTCTTTTCTATCTTGTACATTTTATATTTCAATCATTAAATTTTGATTAAATCAAAGAATTTTGTAAATAATAATTAAATTGTAGACATAACACGTACATGTACTTACTTACTTACTCACTGGCACTATCGAACCTAGGTTCATGGCCGCACGGACATAAGCTCTCCATACATCCCTATCCTGAGCTAATGCTTTCCAATCATTCCCTGTATAATCTACTTCCCTCAAATCATAGTTAATGTTGTTCTCCCACCTCATTCTTGGTCTACCAACTGGGCGTTTTCCTTCTGGCTTTCCTACAAGAAGTTTCCAGGCACGTCTTTCATTCCCCATACGCGCAACATGTCCTGCCCATCGCAGTCTACGAGACTTAACTGTTCTTATTATATCTGGCTTCCTATAAAGACCATGTAGTTCATTGTTATGTAGTCTTCTCCATTCACCTGTCTGTTCATCTCTCTTTGGTCCAAAAATTTTCCTAAGAACTTTATTCTCAAATACTCGTAATCTCCTTTCCTCCCTTAAAGTAAGAGTCCATGTTTCGCACCCATATAATATAACTGGTAGAATAATAGTTTTATATATTTTCAGCTTAACGTTTTTTGAAAGGAGTTGGGACATCAAAAGTCTCTGCAATGCATAATAGCATGCATTTCCAGAATTGAGCCTATGTTTAATTTCTTTGTGCATCTCATTCCTATTTGTGATTATTGTTCCTAGGTATTTGAATTCAGCCAATTCCTCAAAATTTCCCTCATTTGTCATTAGCTGTCCATTTCCATTATATAATGTATTTCTACGTGTGACCATATATTTAGTTTTACTGATATTTACTTCCAGTCCTAATTTCTTAGTGTTACTCAATAGTGTGTGCGTGTTGGCCTTTAGTATCTCCTCGCTATCGGCCAGTAGTACTACATCATCAGCATAAACTAACAGCTTATTAATACCATTCAGTTGTAAGCCTTCCTCATTCTCTAAAGATTTAATGGCATGCTCTAGTACAAAATTAAATAGTAGAGGAGATAGTGCATCTCCTTGCTTCAACCCATTCTGGATTTCAAAAGTGTCTGAAAACTGTTTGCCTACACGCACCCTACTCGTTGAGCCATTTAGACACATTCGTATAAGTCTAACTAACTTTTTAGGAATTCCGAACTCCAGCAGGATACTATAAAACTTCTCCCTCTTAATTGAATCATATGCTTTTTGGAAGTCTACGTATAGTTGATGTACAGTACCATTATATTCCCATTTCTTTTCTAAAATCTGTCTTATACTAAAAATCTGATCTGTTGTAGACCTGTTTCTTCTAAATGCACATTGATGATCTCCTAGAATGTCATCAATATAGGGAGTAAGTCTGCTTACTAATATATTTGTTAGAATTTTTGTACGAAGTTGAAAGTAATGAGATGCCCCTATAGTTGTTGCAATCAGTTTTATCTCCTTTCTTATAAATTGGTACGATAATTGATTCCTTCCATTCATCTGGAAGAGCTTCTTTTTCCCAAATCATACTAAGCAAACAGCGTATCTTGTCCATCAATTTTTCTCCCCCTGATTTTATCAGTTCTGCTGGGATCTCATCTGAACCTGATGCTTTATACATCTTCAATTTTTCAATTGCCATTTCAACCTCTAATGCACTTGGCTCTGCGACTAGCATTTCTGCTGTCTGTAACTTATCCTCCTCAATGTCCTGTTCTGTATGTACATTTAATAGCTGATTAAAATAACTTTTCCATCTATTTAATATACTCTTGGAATCTGCAATCATATCCCCATTTTCATTCCGAATTATGTTTGTTCTAGCCTGAAACCCTTTCTTCTCTACACTAATTCCCTGATATAATTCTCTAATGTTCCTATTTTTTGCATTCATTTCAAGATCATTAATCTTCTCTCTCAAATATTCCCTCTTTTTACTCTTTACTAACTTGGTGGTTTCCCGTCTAACACTACCCAATTGCTCTAAATTTACCTCATTTGGCTCGTATAACCATTTCATTTTTGCTAGCTTTCTTTTCTTTACAATGTCGGCACATTCCTCATCAAACCATTTCTTGTTTTGCCTCTTTTTTAAACAACCAATGCTTTCTGATGCTGACAATTTAATAGTATCTCTTATAGCCTCCCATTCTTTATTTATATCAGTTTCTTCTTGGTTTGCCACATTGTCATCTGAAGATTCCAGTACTTCAAATCTATTAGCAATTTTGATTTGGTACTCTTGCCGCATTTCATCATTTTTCAAGTTTTTTAATTCATATTTTACACAATCATCTTTAGCGTTTGTTCCTCTCATAAGCGATAGCCGTTGTCTGATTTTCACCCTGACCAGATGATGATCTGAATTGCAGTCTGTCCCTCTAACTGATCTAACATCAATGATGCTACTGTGCCAGCGTTTATCCACTAATACATGATCTATCTGGTTCCGAGTTTCTCCATCTGGGGACGTCCAGGTGTATTTATGAATATCCTTATGCTGAAATGTTGTGCTCTTAACAATGAGATTCTTTGATGTGGCAAATGTGACTAATCTAACCCCGTTGTCGTTACTATCTTCATGAAGACTGAATTTGCCTATTGTTGGTTTGAATATATCTTCCTGCCCCACTTTTGCATTAAAATCTCCTAAGACAATTTTCATATGATATCGTGAAAGGCTATCAAATAAGCATTCTAATTCTTCATAGAACTCATCCTTGATGTTGTCATCTTTATCTTCTGTGGGGGCATGTACATTTACAATTATAAAATCATGTCGTTTACCCTTTAGAATTATGTATGATATCCTATCACTAACAAACTTAATATCTCGGATAGCGGATAGGATCCTCCTTCTGACTAAAAAACCCGTTCCAAATGCAGGTCTTTCTGCACCCCCATAGTATAATGAAAAGCTTCCTGATTCCTGACTACCTTCTCCTGGCCACCTAACTTCCTGTAAAGCGACTATATCCAAGGGTGATTTATCTAATTCCCGCGTTAATATCTCTAGTGCCCCGCTATTGTATAAAGTCCTAACATTCCATGTTCCTAGGAACATGTCCCTGTGTTTGAGCCTTTGGCATGGGTTCCCTGAAGTAGTCCCCGCCCGGAGAACCGAATGGGGGACTGTTTGACCTCCGGAAAATTTTACCCCAGTAGAACCCATGTCCGCATTTCTTGACGGTTGTATTTTTACGGTGAAAGATCGTCACTCTTTCGACCAAGGTACTTATTTCGTCTGGCTTATCACCTTCGACCAGTCCGGCATACGTGTATGTTTATTATAATTCAGATGTAATAATAATTTATTTTAACCTGGTTGAGTGGTAGACAAGGACTTAAGGCCTTAAATCTCCCAGCTACAATAAAGCTATCATCATCATCATCGTCGTCGTCGTAGTATATGTGATGTCGTTTATTCATGTTTGATGATGATGATAATGATAACGATGACTGCTATTATTTAATTTCTTTCCGCATTTCATTTCTTGTCTGTAATTAGTGTTCCTAGATATTTTAATTCAGTGTTTACCTAACAGAATTTAATATTACGTCAATATTGAAAATATTGTTGAAAGTAGAATTGCCGGCAGCTAGAAAGAATTATATTTCAAACGACATCACTACTGGAAATTAACGAAATGGAATGCAACATGAATAAACGACATCACATACCTGTGGCAATTGACCTTTCAGATTTTCATGTTTTCAACACCCACTCGGTTCACTGTTTTATTCTGCATTACGTCAGCATATTACACCATTACTTTCCTATTTTCATTTCAATTTACATATTTCAAATGTTTTAGTTTCATCTTTCATTACGTTTAAGACTAGGGAAAAAAATCCCTGTGATTGTAAAGAATTCCAGTTAAGGAAAAAAGCTCAACCATTTTTTATCATATAAGTGTTTCAGGTTTCCTAATGACACTTGAAATTATTAATCTAATAAACAGCAATGGAACAGAAATTTGCCGACGAACTTCACAGGTTGTTCAGTTGTGTTGACTGAGTGTTCTGATATAAGGAACCAATGTATTTCGGTCACTTATTAATTGGAGTAATGTATTGTTGATGTGTTTATCATGCAACATGTTATCGTGAATTATTTTTCTTCCGATTTCGATTGAGGGTCTTTCCACTTTTCAGCGGTTGCCCTTTTACCAGCCGGCTGCTGGCCCTTCACATCCACATGTGTCAATCACAGAGGTAGATGATCAACAGCCAGTGTAGGGGTGACATGTGGTTAGCATGTCGAGTCCCCCAGCCGTTATAGCTGGTTCCTCAACCTGGAGCCGCTACTTATTGTAGCTACCCAATTGCCTCACGATGCTGGGTGGGCACCGGTCCCATACTGGCCGAAATACCATGAGAAAATTTCTTCCCCCATGGAGACTCGAACCAGCGCAAGTCCCGTAGCTCTGCGCCAAGGCTTCCTACTTTAACCGCTCGGCTAATAAGATATGTCCTGATAGGTTACAATTTTCACAGTAATTTATATTTGTAATGAAGTGGGTAAATTCAAATATATAGTAACGATTTGTACAAACATGAATAAGCTGCAGATAGAAAATAAACATAGGCTCAATTCTGGAAACGCAAGCAATTTTACAATACTGGAGAAATTTGCTTCAATTTTATGTCACCTGCTATAATTTTAGATGTAATAGGATATTTACCCTTAAAGTCATAACTTGCGGTTTTGCTGCTGATATTGTACAATTATATTTATTTTATATTTCTTCTTCATGTTGTTGTTGCAAGGATTGAACCTTTTTTGGTTCGTTCCGGTTCCAAGTACGTAGCTGCTGTGTCCATCTCTTTCGTGGGCGTCCCTAATCTCTTTTTCCCACCTCTTGGTTGATAGTTCAGACTTTTCCTAGGCAATCTGTTGGTATCCATTCTGCAGACATGTTCATACCATTTTCTCCTATACTCTTCTATTTTATATGTCAAACTGAATATTTGTAGTTCTTTACGGATAATCTTACTTACTCTACTACTTGCGTTTTTTTTTTTTAATCCATCAATGTGTATCCAGCCACAAATAGTAAATATTTAATTTCTGGCGCTTCTATGCTTTTAATTGACTGTATAGTTTAGAGACCACATTTATGAAATATTGAGGGAACAGCCCAATATTTTTATAAAATTTTAAATGTTTTAATTTTCTTACAAGTCCTTCCCACAGTGATGTTTAGATTTCATTTAATCATATTATATTTGATATCCTACTATTAGTTTGAGGTATCTCCTTTCAAGCAGCTTGGGGGGGGGGTTATTTTCCTTGCAGATGTGGTTGTGTTGCCACTGTCCATGTTTCGGATCCATAAGTAATAATAGGCACTGCCATTGTCTTGTAATATTTCATTATAGAATCTTTCCTGGCTTTATTTTTCAAAGTTCTTTTTAGTGTACCTGTTATATAATTAAACTTATTTATTTTGTTATTTATATAGGCTATGTTTCTGCTGTGTATGATATTTCGCAACCTAGGAAGTTATATGTTACTACTTATTCTATTGGTTTATTTTTTAATATTATCTTTGTCCGAACAGGATGAACACCCTTGAAGGCCATTGTTTTTTATTTTTGTGAGGATATTTCCATGTTGTATTTTTTTTATGTTTCATTTGGTTTATATATCATTCTTTGTAGTTTCTCTTCTGTTTTGCTATTAAAACCTGGCCATCTGCAAAGGCTACTGTTTTTATTACTATATTTCCTAAGTTAATTCCCCCAGTCGTCGTTTGCTTCGATGATCTTATCATGTCGTCGAAATAAATGTTAAAAAGCGTGGTTGATAGTGGACAACTCTAACTCCTCCTGTTATATGTATTGGTTCCCTTTGATTTATTTTTATTTGTTTTTTCTCATACATTTTCTTAATTACTGCTATCAAGTGTAGTGGAATTCCTTTTTCACTTAATATGTTCCATAATGTTGGTCTAGACACTTTATCAAAGGCCTTCTTATAATCTATAATGAGGATGTGCGTCTCTAAGTTCAATTCTCTTCGCTTCTCTATTATTTGTTTTAAAGTGAATACGTTGTCTGTGCAGCTTCTTCCTTTCCTAAATCCTGTCTGCTCTTTTGATATTATTGCATCTACTATGGTTGTTAATCTTTGGTTGATCATTTTTGCATATATTTTGTATGTTGCACATAGTAAGCTTATGCCTCTATAGTTTTCTGGCTTTGTTTTATCGACTTTTTAAATATTGAGACTATTTTTCCAATTTTCCATTCTTCTGGTATTATATTTTGTTTCCAGCACTTGTTATACAATTTTAATAATCTTTCTTGACAAAAAGCATAACACAGAAATAAGGCAACAACTAAAAATAGAGGAATTAAACTCAACAATAGAGAAATACAGAACAAACTGGAAAGAACACTTGGCAAGGATGACTGAGAATAGAATACCAAAAGCAGCATACAACTATTCACCACGAGGAAGAAGAAGCTTGGGAAGACCAAGGAAAAGATGGAAAGAGCAGCAATTTGGAGCCGGAACAGGCTAGTAAATAAGCCTAAACCGTGAAGAAGAAGAAGAAGAAGACATATATTGAAGCTAGTCTTCTGTCTAGGCATTAAGTACCTGATTGTCAGCATATAAAATTGTGTTCCTCATGGAATCACGCCTCTCCAATGCTACTACCTTATAATGCGCTCTTTGTTATTGAAAATGATGCAAGTTGCTTGCATTTTAGTAAGTAATTTAAAAAAAACTGTTAATGATCACAGATTTTTATCACGTTACTGCCAATTTTCTGGATGATAAAATATATCGATACGGGAGGAGAGTAGAAAAGTTGGCATATGTTAAAATATTGAACATATTTGAGCGTTGTTGATAGGGGATATAACTGAAAAGAGGTGACGTTCATTTATTATGTTTTTTAATGTAATCCCATGTCATGTTACTATGTTAGAGTTACCATCAGTTTCAATATATGACCATGATTTACATAGAACGAAGTACAGGCAAGTTAAAAAAAACCATTGCCTACTGCAGTTTTGTGACAGAAAGCGATAAAAATATGCATAAATCAATTAGCAGGCACAACATGTTGATCCGTCTCCATTATGTAACTAATCGTTATTTTTGTTATTAATTTATTATTTGATATAATTTAAAATTAATCTTTTGATAATAAAAATGGACTCGCGGTTTAATTTGATGTATTTCAATGGTAGGTACAATAATAATAATAATAATAATAATAATAATAATAATAATAATAATAATAATATTATTATTATTATTATTATTATTATTATTATTATTGTTGTATTTAGGAATATTCCACATTACAGTGTTTCTCCTTCAACCCAAAGTGATTTGTCGCCAGAGGTTCCTGTCTCAAGCATATTCTTCCCTCAAATCTCTAGCTTCCATACTTCTCCTCATTCCATCTATCCAACGTTCTCGAGATCTGCCTCATACACTTCATCCATTACCGTTCCAATTAAGGATCTTCTTTGGTATTCTCGCTTTCTCCATTCTTATGAAGTGCCCATATGATTTCAAACGTTTTTCTTCTATTTTTCCTAATATGAATAATAATAATAATAATAATAATAATAATAATAATAATAATAATATTAATAATATTAATAATATTAAACTCAGTTTAATCTCTCACCAGTTTTCACATGCGACACGCAACTCAACTTTGCAGAGGCACGACCTGTTGGGGAGAGATTTTCAAATCTGAATCTCACACATACTTTTTTGATCGCACAAGGACATGGAGTTCCTCCACGAACGAGTCATCAGCTCAATGTCAGGACCTCCTCCCAGACAACACAACACTAAGACGAAACACACATATTCATGCTAAAAAAGACGAATATGATAATTTTGATCATGTTGGTCAGATGGTGTTCTGGGTCTTAAAGTTTTCATGACATTTGTCTTAAAAGTGAGGAAAAACATTATAAAAATCATCAACAAGGAAACTTTTCCCGGCCGGGGATCGAACCCGGGCCCTCTACGTACGAGGCAGCGATGCTACCCCGTAACCACAGCGGTGGATAATAATAGTAATAATAATAATAATAATAATAATAATAATAATAATAATAATAGGATGGTCAAAATTAACGTGGATTGTTCTTTTGAGGAGCTTGAGAGAGAAAGGATTGGGCGATGGAGAATGAAATGACAGATGCAGTTGAAGACAGTAGATTAATTGGGCACAGGAAGATAATATGAAACCTGTTAAATAAATAAGTAAAATCAAATAATAGTAATAATAGTGCTCACCGCTCTTCTCTCTTGGTAACGTCTTTGATTCGTACGCAGTAAGCCTTGGTTCGCTCCCCAATCAAGACGAGTTTCCTGACTAAGGTTTTATTTTTCGGGGTTTTTCGTCACCCGTAAGATAAATGTCGGGAACTTTAAGACCCGAGTGGTCTCAGAACATTATCTGGTCATCACAATCATTCATAACGTATTCTCCTTGCTTAGTTTTTATGTGAGAGTTTATGTCGTTTCTCGGTCTTAAATGTTCATGTTGTCTCGAAGGTGGCCCTGGCATTGAACTGTTCACTCTTCCAGGGAGGCTCTCTATGTCTTGTGTTGTCCGAAAAGTGTGTGTGCTATCACGTCATATCTAGTCTCTATAAGGCGTGGGTAGTGTTGAGCATCTAAAAGTAATTACAAAGGGGAGTTTCAACTAAGGTAATTCGTTATAATTAAAATTGGTCAAGAAATATTTAATAACAAATATCCTCAATTCGTGTCCAACTCTGGGTCAGGTCGAGGAATCAGATGAGATCAAGCTCCCTATATACAGGTCTGTGAATTACAAGGGTGCCGGCCGACCGCGCCTGACGCACAATCACGAAAAGAAACGAAGTGGATGAGATGAGTATGGATAAATTGTGAAATTAAATTGTGGGAGGGGAAAACGGGAGAAAATCCCGATAAAAACCTGCCCAAGCTCCGTTTCGTCCACCACGAAACCCATGTGGAGTGACCGATACTCGATCTCAGGACCCCAGCGATGAGAGGCGAGCGTCTAATCGCTTACGCCATGAAGCCGCCCAAAAAATATTGAATCATATAAATAAAATTTGTCAGAGATAAGTCTTCTTCTTCTTCTTCTTCACTTCACGGGCTAGGCAAATTGCCTGTTCCGCCTCACAGTTTTCTGTCCATCTTTTCACTTGCCTTCCTACATTCCTTGAACCTCTTGGTTGTAGTTGAATGCTGCTCTTAGTAATCATGTTCATTCATTCTTTCTACAATGTAGTTAAATGCTGTTTTTTATAATCTTGTTACATTCCTTCTTTCTACATGTCATAACATTTTTCTCTATATTGTTTGATTTTATCATTCAATGGATATATATTAATCTCTGTTCTTAAATCTTCGTTCTTTATCCTATCCAATATTGTACAGCCTTTTGTCCTTCTAAGGAAGTTCATTTCTGCGCTTTGTATTCTACTTTGTAATTTTTTGGTCAATACCCAAGTTTCGCTCCCATAAAGTAATGCAGGAACTGCCAATGTTTTATAAAACTTCAGTATACGTATCTCTTCTTGTTTTATTCTTTAATGTTGTATGTACAGTCCGTATATCATTTGAAATTTCGACAGTTTGATAGGCCTATTTATGTCTCTCTCAGTTTTTGTGTTTATAGTAAAATTACAACCCAATTAATTAAAATTCCTTTACTTGTTCCAGAGGTTTGTTGTCTATTATGATTTTTGATCTTATATGTTCGTTTCCCCAAAACGCCATTACTTTTGTTTTTTTCTTTTGATAAAATCAGAGATAATCTTAACATGTAATTAAAATTGGTAAGATATAATTTGTCTTATAATTAAAATTGGTTGCAGAGGCAAATATTAATTTACAGGGACAATTAGTTATAGCCCAATTAAAATTGATCAAGAATTAAAATAAAAATGAAAACTTGAACAAGGTCTGAACTCACAACCTTCAAATTATAAAGCAAGCTCGTCATCACTGTTCAATGAGAGGTAGACATTCAACGATTCTTTATTAAACACAACAATTTCAGAAACTACTTCAACTCTGTGCATTTACAAGCGCTTGTGTTGTGTAACAGTACGTGATTCGAAATCGAACTTGGAATATACACACTGTTCAAGAGTGCACCACTTTTATTTTAGTTTCATATACTCGCAATTCATTACACTGTCACTTTACAAAACACAAATTGGTGATTAAAGGATGTTCTACGTCCAGCATTATTATCCCACGTGGAGACGTGGTTTGTCGTCTTATAGCCTACAATCCAACCCCTAGTATAGACCTAAAAGAAAACACTCTGTTTGTATCAAGGTTGAGAAAGTTCTGTCTTGTGCTGCACGCATACATTTTGCAGTAAGTTTTGGTGAAATTAGATTATGTTCTAAGTACAAATACACATTTGATATGCCTTTTTAGTACTGTAATAACAGAAGAATCGAATCGATATTTTTAGTCAATTAGTAGTATCAATTCACATCTTGTTTCCCCAAATACAAAAAGACGTCACGGATCCTCAAGTTTAGAGTGCGCGAGGTGTAAGTCTCTCTATATGTCGTACCAGAAGAGTAATACTAGTCACTTAACACTCAAGATTCGAAATTCTGCAATTGATTTTTACCTTGGCTGCGTTGGTACAATGTTGCGCGTTGTAAGAAGTGTGCTACATTTTTTAATGTTGTTGTTTCTATAATGTTGGTATATTTATCGGTTAACATTTCTATCGACCTGCAACTTCAACGAGTTGAGTGACAATCTTTGTGTATCGATTATTTTTTGTGTAAATATCAATAAAATTAAATATATGGTCACACGTAGAAATGCATTATATAATGGAAATGGACAGCTAATGACAAATGAGGGAAATTTTGAGGAAGTGGCTGAATTCAAATACCTAGGAACAATAATCACAAATAGGAATGAGATGCACAAAGAAATTAAACATAGGCTCAATTCTGGAAATGCGTGCTATTATGCATTGCCGAGACTCTTGATGTCCCAACTCCTTTCAGAAAACGTTAAACTGAAAATATATAAAACTATTATTCTACCAGATATATTATATGGGTGCGAAACATGGACTCTTACTTTAAGGGAGGAAAGGAAATTACAAGTATTTGAGAATAAAGTACTTAGGAAAATTTTTGGACCAAAGATAGATGAACAAACATGTGAATGGAGAAGACTACGTAACAATGAACTACATGGTCTTTATAGGAAGCCAGATATAATAAGAACAGTTAAGTCTCGTAGACTGCGATGGGCAGGGCATGTTGCACGTATGGGGAATGAAAGACTTGCATGGAAGCTTCTTGTAGGAAAGCCAGAGGGAAAATGCCCAGTTGGTAGACCAAGAATGAGGTTGGAGAATAACATTAACTATGATTTGAGGGAAGTAGATTATACAGGGAATGATTGGAAAGTATTAGCTCAGGATAGGGATGTATGGAGAGATTATGTCCGCGCGGCCATGAACCTACGGGTTCGATAGTGCTAGTGAGTAAGTAAGGAAGTCTTTATTGGCTAATTTGTCTGCTATTTCCTTACCTTGCATTCCACAATTTAAAGTAATTCGTTAATACTTAATTATTTTCTGGTTATTTTATACGTGTCTGATTAAAGTTTGAATGTTTGCTAAAAATACATAATTAACTGTCTTAGGAATACCATAATTAAAGTCCCATTATGTTGGCTAAGAATTGAGATGAGATAATAACATTATCCATGATTTGATGGAGATAAATTTTACAAGAGCTGACTGGAAAACATTATCTCAGGATATGATTGTAACGAGAACTTATTTCCTCGCGGCCACGAACTTCCGCGTTCGATAGTGCCAGTGAGTTAATGTGTTAATAATAAGTAAGTTCATAAGTTGTTAACTTATTTTCTTCCCGTGGTTGAAGAGAAAGACTGGCCTTAGCGCGTTAGAATCAGTTGATCGACTTTGTTGGGCAATTCTTTTTATTGTTGATGTGTAGGTCTATGTGTGTACAATGGGCACAGGGGGCCGACAGATTTTCTCAGATATTTTGTATTCCAGACTTCAGGTTATTTTACGTACATTAAATTAAATCATAGCCTACAGGCTAAATATGTATAATATGTTATGAAGCTCGAATGGACGAAGCGTCGGGATGATAAAAATAAAGCCTACGTTTAAGTTTAATTGAGAATTCTTGGCGAAAAGATAATTAGGAAGGCCTAACTGTAGATATAGGATTGATATTCGAATATGAATTAGGGATCTGAATATCGAAGACGTAAAAGATTCAGATGGCTGAGAATAGAGATAAGTGGAGAGCCTTATTTCATATTTTTGAAATATATTGTACGCCTATTCTTTATTATATTCTTAATTTTACATTTTATACGTATTTTATTATTATTTATTATGTACGACTAACATTACTATTGTTCTAAAATTTCAAAACATATGTATAATATATATATAAAAAAAGATTTGATGTTACGTATTTCAAAATATGGACGCTCATTTATATTAGAAAACAAAATACAATTTTCTAAATGTCAAAATTCCCTGAAATATCACATTTATAAAACATAAAAGATAAAAATTGTAGATAAAATATGACAACAGTATGATGGAATGCCCAATGCGTTAGATAGTGAATATAACGCAAGCACTACTCGTTGTTCACACATTTTTTATTCTAAAATTTAAACGCAGTTAAAGGAAACCTTGTTATTAGAATGAATAAATAAATATATTATATGGCCGAAAAAAATGGCGCCTTACATTCAGAGACGAGGAAAGATTGCAAGTATTTGAGAATAAAGTACTTAGAAAAATTGTGGAGCAAAGAGGAGCGATTACAAAGATAAATGGAGAAGACTAACAGTAAGTTACATTATCTATATGGGGTAATACATATAATAAAACAGTTACATCTCATAGGCTGCGATGGACAGGAACGTGTCACGTATAGATAATTGAAGAGGGACATGAAAACATTACTACTGCTACTGTTACTACTACAACTATTTCTATCACTAACAATAAATAAATCAATCACATACCTGATTAACATAGTTGCTTATAAGGGAACACTGGCTCTTCCAACTCTTTTGTATGGTAGCGAAGTATGGACGTTGAAACAGAAGGATATACAGAGACTTAGATCTGCTGAAATGAGATATCTTCGGAGGACTGCAGGATACACACTACTAGATCACAAAAAAAATGAAGACATCTTAGAAGAATTACACATGGAATCTTTAGAAAACAAAATTTCTGATTATAAGTCAAGATGGATACAACATGTTCATCGAATGGAAGATCACAGAATACCCAAACTAATGTTAAGATATCAACCTGCAGGAAAGAAGAAGACCAGGACGTCCACTCAAAAGACTTCTGGATGGTGTTCTCTTGAGGCCGAAACAGGTCAACCAAATGGCCTAAATTCGTGAATGTACTATGATGATGATGATGATGCTTATAAGGGAGCGTACACATTTACATCAGAATTGTTGAATTTTTCGTCATTAGAAATTTAGTAATTAACTATCTGTATCCCATATTTGCACCACATTGCTTTCTAGCAGAACTTTAATTTTCGTTCTTAATACGAGTAGTAACGAGAAGGAGAAAAAATTAAATAAATAATAGTTTAAAAAAACTAAAACAACACGCTTTATTAGAAAACCGAACTAAAAAAATTAAAAATAATTTTAATTACCAACACGCTTGGGATAAATAATTTTACCATCAAAAGTGTGGGGTGCTCTTTATCAATTAATATATTTGATAATAAACAGATAGGCCTATTGGTAAAATTAAAGTCTCTAAGAAGAAAATGTAAAACTCATAAAAAGCACCCCTCGCTTTAGATGGTAAAATTATTTATCCCAAGCGTGTTGGAAATTAAAATTATTTTTCATTTTTTTAGTTCGGTTTTCTGATAAAGCGTGTTGTTTTAGTTTTTTTAAACTATTATTTATTTTTTATTTTTTAGTTTTAATACTTTACAGAATTAGATAAAAATGTAAATATCTTTAAATTCGGTTCTATTGTAGTATGAGTTAAAAGTAATACTCTTCTAAAACACCTCCCACCCGGATTTGAACCAGCGACCTACGGATTACTGAAATTATATACCACTAGAGTTCACCGCGCTACCAACTGAGCTCTTACAACGATTGACTAAAAAGTCTACAAGTCCGCAACCTATTATACCACTTTTCATTTTTTTGATTTTCTGATGATTCTGGCCAGGATTTTAGAAACAAAATATGAAATTATTGTATTGTCACGGGTCCTGTATAACTGTACAAAGTTTCAAGTCGGTCCAATGTTTCTAAGTGGGTGAAAATTGTGTTCAAATATTCCGTTACATAGATACAAAGACACTTTTTTTTATTATCTGACGATTCTGGCCAGGATTTTAGAAAATAAATATGAAATTATTGTATTGCCACGGGTCCTTTACACGTATACAAAGTTTCAGGTCGATCCAATGTTTCTAAGTGGGTGAAAATCGTGTTCAAAAATTCCATTACATAGTTACAAAGACACTTTTTCTGATTTTATGATGATTCTGGCCATGATTTTAGAAACAAAATATGAAATTATTGTATTGTCACGGGTCTTTTACAAGTATACAAAGTTTCAAGTCGTTCCAATGATTTTAAGTGGGTGAAAATCCGCGTTGAAAGATTCCGGTTAGATAGATAGATAGATAGATAGATAGATAGATTAGATAGATACTAGATAGATAGATAGATAGATAGATAGATAGATAAGCTAGATAGATAGATAGATAGATAGATAGATAGATAGATAGATAGATAGATAGATAGATAGAAGTAGAGATAGATAGATAGATAGATAGATAGATAGATAGATAGATAGATAGATAGATAGATAGATAGATAGATAGATAGATAGATAGATAGATAGATAGATAGATAGATAGATAGATAGATAGATAGATAGCCTAGATAGATAGATAGATAGATAGATAGAATAGATAAGATAGATAGATAGATATAGATAGATAGATAGATAGATATAGATAGAAGATAGATAGATATAGATAGATAATAGATAGATAGATATAGATAGATAGATAGATAGATAGATAGATGATATAGATAGATATAGATAGAATAGATATAGATAGATAGATATAGATAGATAGATATGAAGATAGATAGATGATAAGATAGATAGAATATAGATAGATTAGATAGAGAGATAGATAGATAGAAGATAGATATAGATAGATAGATAGATAGATAGATATAGATAGATAGATAGATAGATAGATAGTAGATAGATAGATGGATAGATAGATAGATATAGATAGATAGATAGATAGATAGATAGATAGATAGATAGATAGATAGATAGATAGATAGATAGAGATAGATAGATAAGATAGATATAGATAGATATAGATAGATATAGATAGATATAGATAGATAGATAGATATAGATAGATATAGATAGATAGATATAGATAGATAGAGGTCAAGCTAATATAAAGCGTGTAAACTAGGCTCAACTCTGGAATCGCATGCTGTTAAGGATTTCTCAAAAATAGTAAACTAAAATGTATAAAAATGTTATCTGCTGATTACATTGATGTACATGAGTTAGAAGTGCTGGACATGAGCCACTCGATGCTTGCCGTGGATTAAATTAAGACTTAAAAAGTGGTAGATACTGGGAAGCCAAAAACAAATTCAATAACAACCCTATTTAAAAATCTTGTTATACCTATTAGAATAAATAAATAAATAGTATATTGTATGGACCTACTTGGAAAATTTTTGGAGCAAAGAGGAGCGACCAGATAGATAGATGAATGGAGAAGACTCACGCGAGTTACATTATTTTTATGGCGAAACAGATGTAATAAAAACAGTTAAAACTCATAGGCTGCAATGGATAGGAACGTGGCACGAATAGGGAATGAAAGAGGGGCATGAAACTATTACTACTGCTACTACAATTGTTCGTCGTCGTCGTCAATTAATACAATTGAGCAGTAAACAGAGGGAAAAATACTTCGTCGTCATCTCTTTATATTGTGTAGTCTATATATATTATGTATCATTAATCATATTTCTTATTGTATGTGTAATTTAACCCTGGTGAAGTGGAAGAGGAGACCTTACAGTCTTAACTCCATCAGGTAAAATAAATAAAGAAAAATAAATATAATTACCACCGCCACAGGTAAAGTTCTCTCCACAACAATCTACCAGTATCTCGAACAATTTAAAATCTTCCTCCGGGAAGGATATAATCAACGTTTTTGTTATATATTCGTTTTATATTGAAACCTATAACATAAATAACTAAACTCAATAAGTGGGAAATGTCTCATAGTTAGAAACCAACTACATACTCAGTAAATTGGGGGAATTTACATCAATATAATTTATTAGTATCTTAAAATCATATTTTCCGGAAATTGTTAGTAACATTCATTTCCAAAGTACTTTAAATCTTTGCTACGTTACTCCACAGTGCTACTTGATTTCGACCTGCTTTTTTCTATGAACATCTTTTTATAACCACTGAGGAGTGATTTGTAATGAAGTTTAAAACTATTGACAATTCAAAGATACTTTTATATTAATATTGTAAAATAGAGTCTAGTACAGCACAGCGGTCCCCAACCTTTTTCAACTCGCGAACCCCTTCCACAACGATCCGAGTTGGGTGAACCACTCACTTTTAAATATACATATAGTAGACATGCATAACATTTAATTTCAAGAAAAAGTTTTATTAACCTTAAATTAACTTAACCCTTAACGGTTAAATCCTAAAATTACTCCAGTTACAGCTTAAAAGTTACACAACGTGTAGGCCTAGTTGCAATAATAAATACAAGTTTTCATAAGTAATGCCACGAGTGATTTCCAAAATATCGATAAATTCACGACTCACGAAGTGAAGAGTGAATTCATCTAGAGAATTTGTTAGGACTATTTAACGAATAAAATTAAGCAGTTTACTCACAAATCATTGTTTAACTATAGTTACTTTAAAATATTTATATATTTAATGTAAACGGCGATGTTTGAAAACAAATCAGAAATGTGAGGTTATGTTCATTCACTGCTGCTTGATCATATTATTTATTGCCAAATAAGTTCGCAATATTGTAAGATTGCACCCAAGTGGAGAAATAATGAAACACGTCAAACTATATATCATAATCAACGTTATGGGTTATTCATTAATTTTTTTAGTAAACAACTCAGTAAAATCAAGGAATCTTTTCATTATTTGCTATATTCAATGTATATGTTGGAGAAAAATAATGCTTTGACCTGTTCAGAACATTAAAAAGGAGGAATTTTCTTTATCACAAAAGCAAGAGCTGATAAAGAGGAATCGATAAAGAGCGAGGTGAAACATGACTGTCATTGGTCGTAAAACAAGATTCATTGAAACGTGATTGGTCATTGACTAGCATTTGTGGCATGAGTTAAATAGTCATTCTAATTACTCGCCGATTCTATTCTATTCTCTTCTTGGATGGATGGCAGAATAATCATCTTGGAAGTGTCAGGAAGATTCTTGAAGTCAGCTTTCTTCTCAACGTTGTCCGGCGGTGCTTCTAGCCAACGCGACTGTGACTGCTGACGGGTACACTGGTTGCTCGTCTACTACTAGAACTTCAATTTGAAACTTCAAAAGAGCATACAAACTAGCTTTTTCAAGCTAACATCAACGAGGTCTACAGACAGTAGCTACTCTTCCTTACTTATACCTCCCTTAACACGGTGCACGGCATCTCCTCCTCCAAATTCCCGTCAATCCTCAGGCCTTACTCGAACCCTGAGTGAGGACAGGAAACCTCCGGCCCTGTCTTCCCGTCGTCGAAAGATGACGAAGTACCAACCTAAGGACGACCTGGAAATCCTAAAAGATCCTCCCCACGTACCAGACATCACGCAAATGAATCCTCAACCAGAAATAGAAAACACAGAAACATCCGACTCCGAAACTGATCATGAATACAGGCGGGGGATTTATCTTTTATTTTATACTTTACTAGCTTCTTTACCATTATTGGTAGGTATTATGTATCTTTATGAAAGTAACAACTTAACTTTTTTTTTATAGAAGGGGCAGGGGAATTGGTTAGAATTTTTTTATCATCATCATCATGAACAAATTCGTTTTAGGCCATGTGGCCTGTACGGTAAACCTAGCGAAGATGGTCTTGATCTTTCCACCGATGTTTTGGTCTTCCTTGGTCCCTATGTCCAGTTGGGGTATATTGGAATGCCAATTTTGGAAGTCTATTTCTTGCCATTCTTCTCAGATGATTTTTCCATTCTTGTTGGTATCTTTGGATATCTTCATTTAAACTTGCTACTCCAAGTTTTCCTCTGATAGTAGTGTTCCTTTGGTGATCCAGTCTATTAACTCCTAACAATGATCGTAAGAAGCGCATTTGGCTTACTTGAAGTTTATGAGAGTTTCTTTTATTTAAAATCCAAATTTCACTTCCGTATTTTAGAGCAGCTTTTGATGTGACGTTATGTAATCTTAGTTTTGCCTCTGTCCTCATCTGTTTACCAAAATGTCTTCGTATTACCCCATTCATTTTATTATATTTGATTTTTTTTATATAGGAATAATTCTTGCATTTTTGGTAAAAATGCCTATATTTTCTGTTCATTTATGACTTCCCATCTGATAACCCTCTTAATTTAGAAATTCAATTAATAAATTTATTTGTTGAAATTCTTTCAATAACAATTGGTATAAATCTATGATTAGCTCCACAAATTTCAGAACATTGTCCATACAATACTCCTGGTCGATTAATTAAACCTTATAGCGAGAGTGACGGGCGATGTGTACACATCTTAGAGCCTAAATCAAATTAATAATCTATATAATATTACTATTAAATCCACCTTTATATAAACATTTAATTTTATATTCCGTTTAACTAATATCATATTGTAATCCATCACCACATAAATTGCACCTTGACCTGAAATTCTATCTATAAAATTTCTAGAAAATTAACTCTAAAAAGATTTTCATATACGGCGGTATTGAACAAGATACACAAGAAACAGTTAATAGCACACATGATAAAGACTTTGATATGCCAAAGCGCACAAGTAAATTAACTACAATAAAAGAAAACATCACACCAATTGACACAGAAAACAGATTTAAACCTTTCACAGATTTAAACACTGAAAAGGATGATACCAATAATAATACTGAAATAAACAAAAGGCCCAGATCCAGAAAACCTCCACCCATAATTGCAGATGTAAAAATCACAAATGCACTTACACTTGAAAAAATCGCAGGAAAAAAACTATAAAAGTGTATCCATGACCTACTCAAATAACACCTTAAAAATTCAAACAAAAGATGATGAAACATACGAACAAGTCATAGACAGACTCCATTTAAATAAATTTAAATATTACACATATGCCAAAGGAGATAACCCATCGCTTAAAGTAACTCTTAAAGGACTGCCTGCAGACTTCCCTACCAGCGACATAATTACATACTTACAAAGTGAATACTTCCCAATAATTGCAATAAGACAACTCACAAAACAAGCCTTTCAATGTGGGGAAAGAACAAAACCCCCCTCCCAGTCCGGATATTGACTTTTAAACGGACAGAAGACCTTGACGAAAAATTAGACCAACTCAGTCACATATGTTATATCAAGATAAGACTAGAAAAATACATTGGACAAACTGGAGTCACGCAATGCTATAGATGCCAGGGCTTCGGGCACATAGCTCAGTTCTGTTCTAGGAATGAGAGATTTGTCCGTTGCTCAGGATAGCATGGACGTTCTGCTTGCACAAATAACAACATAGTTAAATGTACAAATTGCAGAGACTGTCCTGTATACAAAAGACATATAGCAAGACCACAACAATCCACTAATACACAAACAACAAATGCATCAACACCTCAACAAGTTACAAAAAGTACATCCAGACCATCACAAGACAATTTAAGACCAACAGTAATCAGCAGATCTACTCAGAATACGTCAACTGTAAGTCCTACAATAGACAGAATAAATTTCCCCCCACTAACTAGAAATAACACTTTAGCAGATGCAGTAAGAAACTCAAGCAATAATAATAACTCAATAGAAGCCTTAATAACACTAATTAAAAAAGTTCTAGAAAATCCTCAATTACTTAATACCTTAATTTCTCTTCTTACTGCACTAACCCAAACTGGACCTTAAACCAAAAAACAAAATAAAACCTTTGCTAATTTTAGAATAGAACGCCAACGGAATAAGAAACGAAACCCTTGAATTTACTAACTTACTAACAAGACTTAACATAGACGCTGCCTTAATATCCGAGACAAAACTAAAGAAACACATCACTTGGAGAATTCCAAACTACGATATCTACAGAACCGACAAAGACAACAGACAAGGAGGTACAGCAGTAGTCGTCAAATCTACTATTCATCATTCTCCAACTATTATACTAGGACTAAATAACATAAAATTAACAGCAATAGACATATACTCACATAATATTACAACTACCATAGGAGCTGTATACATTCCTCCAGGAAATATTTTAACAACTAGAGAACTAGACATACTTACCAAACATACTAACAACTTTATATTTGGAGGAGACTTTAATGCAAAAAGCCCAACATGGAACTCTCGAATTACAAATGCAAAAGGCAAAACTTTACTACAACACTCACTAGACAACTACTATCAAGTCACAGGACCATTACAGCCTATATTCTATAGCTATCAGGGACACAGACCGGACGTATTAGATATTTTTATTACAAAACCTAGACTTATCATAAACTATATAGACGTTCTAGATGAATTAAAGTCTGACCATAGCCCAGTAATAATGGAAATTAACATACATCCCATTATATCTTACTTTTTTTTTTTACTTTTGAGGGCCTCTCCACTTTTCAGCGGTTACCCTGTATTCCCATTCGCCATTCTTGCTGATCACGCCATTCTTCCTCCTCCAGACCTCGGTCGTTCATCAATCTATGGATCTCTCCTCTCCAAGTTGTTCTTGGCCTGTCCCGTTTCCTTCTACCAGAAGGTGACCATTCCAAAAGAGTTTTGGGCCACCTATCATCCTCCATTCTCCTGACGTGGCCATACCACTGAAGAGCTCGTCTTTCGATCCTTTCCATCACTGTCTCCTCCATATCCATCATCTGCCTTACTTCTTCATTTCTTCTTCTTTCCAACCTGGACACCCTGGCATTAGATCTGAGACTAGAAATTACATAACTGGAACAACAAACTGAGCTTCATACAGACAAAAATTGAACGACAGTTTAACTCCAAATATAACGATAAATACTACTACTGAATTAGACATAGTCAGTAAAACTTTTCAAGATACGCTCCTACAAACCTACAATAATTCTACTACTACTAGCTTGACAAGAAAACAAGACACACTTAACATTCCAGGACTAACTGCACTATTCCTACAGAAAAGACAAATCAGAAGACAATGGCAACGTCTAAGAACACACGAAGACAAGCACCAACTAAATTCAATCACAAAAAGAATCAAATTATTAATACAGAACCATAAAATAGAACAATTAAATAGAGAACTAAAGACTGCAGTTGAAACTGACTCAACCTGGAAAATAATTATAAATTTCACACACAGACAAACGACTAGAAACAGACCATTACATGGAAGAAACGGACTACTATACGACGACCAAGACAAAGCAGATTCATTCGCAGAGACTTTAGAAAACCAATTCAGATCTAGGACAAGAAACAACAATTATGAACATTTCCAAGGAAAAAATTAGAAGACAAACAAGAACTTACTTAAACGCATCCACGACATTTCACATACCAATTGCTACTACTAACGAAATTAAGAAAATTGTCAATTCTCTAAACAATAACAAAGCGCCAGGACTAGACAGACTAACTACAATTTCACTTAAACAACTTCCCAGGAAAGGTCTAGTACATTTGACTAAAATTCTAAACACCGCACTTAAATTACAATATTTCCCAGCTCCTTTCAAACAAGCTCATAGCACTACCATTCTTAAATCCGGAAAAAAATCCACTTTTTCCCTCAAAACTACAGACCTATTAGCTTACTTGATCATATAGGTGAAATACTAGAAAGACTATTACTTAAAAGACTACAACCATCCGTAACTCAAATACTACCATTGACTCAATTTGCTTTCAGATTTGAACACTCAACTACATTACAACTAACTAGACTCATGGACGACATTACGACTGGGTTTTTACAAAGAAAATACACAACTGCAGTCTTTTTTGACATAGAAAAAGCTTTCGATTCCATTTGGCATACAGGTCTAATTCATAAATTAATACAGTATAAAATTCCAGACAGCTATATTAAATTAATTCATTCCTTTTTAAACAAACGTACATTTAGAATAATTTGCAACAGACAGAAATCTAGCTGGCACCCAATCAAAGCTGGTGTTCCCTAAGGATCTGTACTGGCACCTACACTATACAACATCTACACAGCAGACCTTCCAACTTCAATACACACCAAAATAGCACAATACACAGACGACACAGTTATTTACTGTACACATAATGGCATTCATCACACTACAAGAAAAGTTCAGTTACACATAAACAAGATCAGCAACTGGTTCTCCAAATGGAGAATCAGACTAAACACTGACAAAACACAAGCTATCACATTTACAAGAAGAAGACCAAATCCAACTACACTATATATAAACAACATAAACCTAGAATACAAAGATTCATAAAAATATTTAGGAACAATTCTAGACAAAAAACTAACATTCAATCAACACATCAAACAACTGAAAACTAAAGCATTAACTAGAATATCTCACATCTTTCCTATACTCTCTTCACACACACTCACAATAAAACACAAAATAAACCTATACAAAGCACTCGTTAGACCATTCATGACATATGCAGTCCAGCCTGGGGACACGCAGCTAGTACACACATCAAGAATCTCCAAATTGTCCAGAATAAAGCTCTAAGAATTATACTACACGCAGATCGTCAAACCCAGATTCCTCTATTACGTGACATTACAGAATTATCCTATATAATAGATCATATTAAACACCTAGCACGTAAACAGAAAGACACATTTTATAACACATAACAAGAGACTAGTACAAGCCATTGGTAACACACAAGTTCACACTACACTACACTACACTATAGAACACCAATGCACATAACACTTTAACTTCACAATACACTAAAGCATACTTCAAGATTTTAAGACCGAGATACATAAACTTCTTCCTCGCGATTTAAATATTTCTCGTCGTAAATAATTTAACACATAAAAATAATTTAAATACAAGATAAATGCATGGAGAGGACCACTCCCTTATGCTAAAATATAAATTACATAACACTTTAATACAAGCACTTTAAATATTGGGTCAAGACCTTTAAAAAGGTCGGATCCATACATTTTAAAACATAAATTATTTGCAAGTGCTTCTCCTTGGAATTCAGTGCGAAAGTTGCGCCTGCTCTCCATGGCACAGAGATTTGAAGTCAGGAACCACAGTCGTTATATAAATTCTGGAATCACTTTCAGCACAAAGTCTGTTTCTGTATTTATTTCTTAAGTAGACATATGAAGAAAACAACATTTCGCACAAATAGGGGTATTCATATGAGACAAGAGGCATTATAACGTTAATTTAATTTGAAAATAATAATAATAATATAAATTTATTATTATTATTATTATTATTTTATTATTATTATTATTATTATTATTATTATTATTATTATTATTATTATTACTATGCCGCAGAAATGAAGTAAACAATTATAGGCCTAAACTCGAAAAGTTTTGGCGAACCCCTTGAAATATTTTGCGAACCCCCTGGGGGTTCGCGAACGACAAGTTTGGGAAACAATGGTCTAGTCTCGAGCATCGCGGGTTCAACTTACATGCCGAAGATGGAACGTGATTCTGAAAGGCCTACATGTTTTAATTATTTTGACGAAGTTTTTAAACAGAAGTTCATTTTAGCTGAAGACGACAGATGTATCGGGTACTTACTTAAAGATTTAACACTTTACTATCAAACCTCCGTAATCTTAATAAACATGTTGGCAAGTAAATAGGCCTATAGCAAAAGCGTGTCCCACGCCGTAACCGAGTGGTTAAGGCAAGATATCTTGACGCAGAGATACGGAACTTGCGCTGGTTCGAGTCCCCAATGGGGGAAGAAATTTTCTCATGAAATTTCGGCCAGTATGGGACCGTTGGCCCCCAGCATCGTCAGGCATTTGAGTAGCTACAATAAGTAGCGGCTCCAGGTTGAGAAAACCAGCTATAAGAGCTGGGGGACCCGATATAATGACAACATGTCACCCCTACACGGGCTGGATGATCGTCTACTTCTGTGATTAGCACATGTGGATGTGAGACCAGCAGCCGGCTCATATGCCAAGGGCGTTCTAGGCCTATCGCGCCGTGTAGTTCTTTGATTTTTTTTATAGCAAAAGAGTGAATATATATATATATATATGTGTGTGTGTGGGGGGGGCAACCATATCGCTAGCACGAATGTTATCAGATAAGCGACTCCGTGGCGCAAGCAGTTAGAAGCTCGCCTCTCACCGCTGGGGTCCCGAAATCGAGTCTCATTACTCCATGTGGGTTTCGTGGTGGACGAAACGGAGCTTGGGCAGTTTTTTCTCGGGGTTTCTCCCGTTTTCCCCTGCCACAATATAATTCCATCTTTTCTCCATACTTATCCATTTCGTTTCATTTCGTTCATCTGCCCCTGTGATGGTGCGTCAGGCGTGGTCGGCCGGCACCCTTGTCATTCACAGACCTCTATATAAGGGGCTTCATCTCATGTCATCCCTCGACCCGACTCTGAGTTGGACAGTTGAGGATATTTTATATTTATAAATATTCTATAACTGACCATATAGAAAATAACTAATGGTCCGTTCCAAGATTCATAGACTGATACCCGGCATAATGTATCCGAAATAAATATACACTCACTAAACCTGTATTTGAATAAACGTGTAGCGTTTATATTTGTTAAATTAAAAAAAGGGTGGAATTGAAGTGAGAAATATGAGTGGAGTTGTTTTAATTGTAAGAATGTTAATTTAGTTATAACACATTCCAAATGGAAATATTGATTTATGGCGGTTGCGGATATCATAGCAGGTCTACGTACATTTTTTTGCCAGTTTTAAACTCTTTTTAAGCGATAAATTAACTACAGTGGGTGCAATACATTTTCACGCTTAATGTTCAATTTTTTTTGTTATGAATTGCTTCTGGTTTCGGTTTGAAATCCTAGTGCAGTATATTATACAAAGAGTATTTATGTTTCAGCTCTCACAGTGCGAGATTCGAGTGTTTTTCCTGTCCGTATCATGGTTTCATTGTGTACTCTTTTATCATAGTAATATCTAATAAAATTGATCTCAATAAATTACTCAGGTTTTAAATAACAGTAAAGATACAAACCCAACAGTATCAATGGACTATCAACATTCAATTGTACGTTAAAAATTTAATAAAAGGAGTAAAGAAAGAAACTGATAAGGCAGAACAAATATCAGGATATATGAAAGATTTAATTTGGCGCAACAAACATATGTCAATAGATTGCAAAATCCGCATATACAAAACGATAGTTCGACCAGTTATCGTATATGAAACAGAAACTAGGGCTGATACAACAAAAAACTAAAATAATAAGCACATGTGAAATGAAGATCTTAAGAACTATTCAGGGGAAAATATTATTTGATAAGATTCACAACACAGAAATTAGGGACAAATGTCATATTCAAGACCTAACCAAATGTATTATAGATAAGCGAAAATATTGAAAAGGTCATGTAGAAAGAATGGAAGACAACCGTCTTGCAAAAAAAAAGAGCTAAAGAAGGTAGACCAATGGATGGGAGAAGAACAAGAGAAAGCCCAGCCAAGAGATGGATGGACAGTGTATGCACATCCAATACGTCTTCCTCCGAGGAGGAATTTTGGAAATAAACAGGATGAAAATCCTAAAAATTATTAATAAGAAGAACAAGAAGAAGAAGTGTGCTGTGAGTCAGGCGGACAAGCAGACCAAAAAAAAATGCTTTAGTCCCAAGAGTATTGATCTTTCTACGTAAAAATATACAAAAGTCGAGAATCATGCACTTGGGTTCCTTTAGAATACAAAAAAATCCGGATATGAAAAACTGTTATTCTTTAAGTTGTGTTGTGTGGATACGAAACATGGTCTTTTACTTTGAGGGAGGAGAAAAGGTTGCGAGTATTAGAGAATAAAGTTCTTAGGAATGCATTGTTCAATAAAAAAGAGATTCATAGATAGATGAATGGACAAAAAGAGACTATAAAAACCTACTTAAAGAGCACACGCTCAATGATATGAACTCTCCGTACAAAATGCTCATTGAAAACACTTTGTATCTAATCAGCTGCTGAAGATGGAACAAGTTCAGAAAGGCCTACACTATTATAATATAGTAATTCGTTGAGGACAGTTGGCATCTAGGGTACAAGGTTTACGATTTTTTTTCTCTTTTTTCTGTTCCTACATTAAACATTTTATATTTTCTGCTATATCTCTGTTGTTTTTTGTTAAACATTGTCTTTAATGACAGCTCTTAATATTACAATATATATGTGTGTATGTATGTATGTTATAATTAAATGTTTAACATTGAGCAATGCAAGCTTAATATGGTTTCTTATCATACCATATATATATATATATATATATATATATATATATATATATATATTTATACAAGTCAATAAATAAAAATAAAGAATACATAGAAATAATTTGAGTTTTCATGGTAAAAAATGTATTGGAGGATACTAGCATGTTTTAAAAGGTTAAAGAAATGTGTCGGTTCTAATGATCTGGTGATTACCTTGCTCATCCCTGATTCCAAGATTCACGGATTGTAACCTGGCCGGAGTCAAAGAGTTTTTAGGATGGAAAAGACCGACTATAGCATTCTTCCGAACGGAATTAAAGCCAAGAGTCTGAAATAATAATAAATCTTTGAGGAAAGCCCGCGGCCATCCAACTTGTAGCATATTGCCTTGCCCCCTATATGTGTTATAACCATTTTCTACGTTACTAAGTAGGATGGATGAATATTTGTAAAAAAAAAGCTAAAAAATAGTTTGATGTGAACAATAAGAATAGTTATATTCCTTAAGAAGTATGCTAAAACGAAGAAATCCATTTCCACCAAACATGAATTACATTGAACTGTAAGTAGAAATGGCTTTATGTAAGTTTTCAAAGAATAACGTATTACGTAAATCTGCAATATCGTGTCTAAACCAGTTTTCCATTTTTAGTTCAACCATTAAATATAATTCTCTTACAAATTTAATGAAATTGTCAATTTATAGGCTTAATTTCCTCCATTGCCCTCTCTGATCGAGCGGTATACACTACCATACCTTAGAGCTACAGTACAAGCTATTTCGAACCTCCATGGGAATGATATTATGTCATGAAATATCAGTAAAATACCAGTCTCCATCCAGCATCGTAAGGAATTTGAGTACATAAAGTAAGTGCAATAGCAGTTCCAGATTGAAAAAAATAAACGTTGTTAACGACTGTTGATACATGTCACTCATGTGATAGATCTTGAATTTTATTTACATTTATAAATATTTATAGAAATTTCTAGATAAGACGGTTATTTTCACTTTTTAAATTAGAATCTAATACTGGATTGGTTTAAATTGAACTGCAAATTGCTGATGATAATTTTTAAAATACAAATGAGGTAAAACCCTCGTAGACAATGTTCCCACAAATATCCTAGATGTATTTCGTACGTTTACTGTAATAACATTGCCGGGACAATTCTGTAGAAATCTATTTTTGCCGGAATGTTTGTTTAATCCAATACAAACTTGGCTTTTAGCAATTAATTTAAAAAAAAAGTAAGTTCGAGTAACCAGCAAAATACGAATATTACGTGTAGGCCTAGGAGTTCACCTGAAAGAAAAATTTTAAGAATCACTCTAGTACCCTCAGTTTTAGATATTTTACTAAGAAATCTATTATAAGCTATTTAATTAAATCGGGGAAGGTATTCTCCAAAAAATTGGCGATATCTTACCACTAAAAGTGAAGATTTAACTGGAACCAAAAAATAAACATTTATTCCAGGAATCTCCATGTTTGATTCATCACAATTTATACCATAAAATTAAATCAACTTTTAATAAAGGAATGGAAATGGCAGAGTTTCTCTCATTTTGCCGTAACGTAAAGTTCATTCCACCAATTCTCCATATTCATCTCGTCCATTTCGTTTCATTTCGTTCATCTTCACTGTGGCGTCAAGCCTGGTTTTGCCGGCATCATTGTCATTTACAGACCATAAAAACATAGGGGCTTCGTCTGATCTCATCTCCCGACCCGACCCTGAGCTGGACATGAGTTGAGGAGATTTATTTAATAGAAAAATTAATCAGTAAATATTATTTAAGTTTGTGTCAAATTATACAACAATATGCTAATGGGTAATAAGTTGTGGTTATGCATGATTTGTTTTCATTACAGTCCGACACACGTAAAGGAGCTGGCATTAGAAATCGAGTTTCTTCAATTTAACAAAATAAATATATATTCCGTAACAAGCAAGAGAGGTTCATAAATTTTAATTTGTGGTGAATTCGCTTAGTTTACGCAGTTCCTGCGAGACAGGTTATTTTATTATTTTTATATTTATGTAGTAAAGAAAATTCTGTTTGTTTTATTATACTTAGTTTTTAATCGCATTATTTTAAATTAATTGGTATTTTTTATTTCATCCCCATTACATGTCTATTAGCGTTCTTTTAAATTTTCAATGGCAATACGTCCATGTCATACGTTTGTCATAGCGTTAACGTTAATGTTTCTGTGTGAATGAGCCTTTAGTTTAAAAAAAAATGTTTTCATAGGACAGTAGTATAATATTTTAACTTCGAATGAACCCTAATGACCTTTGATGTTTAAGAGCACAAAAACATCATTCAACTAAACTAGTATTCGGTGGATTATTCATTGTTTTGTTTATTTATGTAACAAAAAGCATTTTGTTTCTTTTTATTATATATAATTTTTAATTAGAATATTTTGGAAATGATTTTTTTATATTACAATCCCACATTACTAAATAATGTGAATATATTAATGGAAAATATTGTGGAGGTGGGTATTTAAAAGTTAAACATAACAAAAAAAAACATTTCGTTTCTAATTACCTGGGTTTATTAAACAATAATAGTATTAATTAAGCAAAACTTTGTTCCAGAAAGGACCAACATTTCTTTTAACTTCTAACTACTTTTCTTATTTTGTACGTGTATTTAGTATATTTTTTATCTTTATTATTATAAATAAATTTTCCTTATTTGAGAAGATTTTATTAATTTGAATTGGGATATTTTTTTGTGTGGTCTAGTGGTTATGTTCCTTGCTTCCAGTTCCGAATGTCGCAGGTTCAAATGCGGCCGGGGTCGATTAATTTTTAGAATGGATAAATCCAAGGAACATATCCTCCTGGAGGGACTTTAAATAGTGGGTCCCGAGTTTGAAGAATTTTTGCCTCGTAAAAGTACCTCAAATCTGAATAAGAAGACATTTGAGGAAAATTTCACCGGTTTTAATCCAACCGGATAATATCTTAGTTTCTTAATATATGTCATTTTGTATGTACTAACCACGTTACTCACTGACATCTGTAGGGAAATAAGCCTAACTAAATTACCCTGTTTAAGCAACTTCCCACTAGAGATGCACCCATGCCCAGCAGTGGGACGAACAGAGATCAATTATCAATCACCATGTATACTTCTCTTCATCCATCCTTCCAAGTAATAACTTAGTTGCTACTAGATGTCTCATAGAGGCGATGTGCTAACCACATGTCACTCCTTGACATCTGTAGGTAAGTAAACATAAAATCAAAATACATTATAAATATTAATTGTATTGTATTCATAACTTGTAATCGTTTATATATATATATTGTAATTTAGATTTAAGACTTTTCTTTTGTATTTTTTTAAAACCTGGTTGAGTGGTAGACAAGGCCTTAAGGATTTAACTCTGCCAGGTAAAATAAAGCTATTATTATTATTATTATTATTATTATTATTATTATTATAAACTACCTTGGTAAGAAATTCACGCTAGGGAGCACTCATGTCCCCACGTGGGAAGTATGGTGTGTACACACATGTATACTTCTCGCTCTATTAACTGACAGTTGGGGACCGTTATTTATTTGTCGTCTTATAGCCTAAAACTACCTCTCATTTAACATTCAAACCCGTAGTATAGACCTGAAAGAAAACGTCTCTGCTGTTTGTATCAATATTGAGATGATTCCTGTCGTGTGCTACACGCGAAAATGTTGTAGTCTGTTATAAGTTTAGCATAGAATCATTTTAAGTATATATTCATATTGATATTACTCTTCAATAACAACAATTGACTCGATATTCTTAAATCAGTTAGTAGTACCAATTCAACAATGACGTCACAGCCCGCAAGTTTAAAGTGCGCCAGCTATACTTAGAAGGGAACTGTCAACCATTACATGTTGAAATCTACCTTGGCATTTCTTCCAGAAATGCGCTGTTATGTGCCAAATCCGTGTTCAAAAAATGTATGTGCCTTGTAAGCAGTAAGGTACTAAAATCCAGCGCCAAATATCTCATTTAAACTGCAGGAAAATAAAACAACTCCTCACTGGACTGGATAACCCTCACTACCTATCGTCCGCGCTTCATCCGCCTCACTCTACTCCGCTCTAAGTCAATCAGAGTGTCCATCTGCTTCGCACAGCGGGTTGCTGTTGATGGATTCTAGCTTCGATTCCTCTGCCTTAGTGTTAAAAACCTAGACCATTTTTTTGGTCACGGCCTTGGTACATCACAACGCTTATCTGGGAGAAATTTCAAGGTAGTTACGGCATGCAATGGTTAACAGTTCCCTTGTAAGTAGGCCTAAATCATTACATTTTAAATGGCTCTTCAGTAATAACAGCGGAGTCAATTTCTTTTAAATTCATGCAGCAGTACCAATCCACCTCTTGTTTCTCAAAGTACAACGATGTCGTCACAGACTCGCAAGTTTAGAGTCCGCGAGCTATACTTCGTTTTCTTCCCACCCCCTTTTTCTTTACATTAAAACCATCTATTAGGCAATATTATGTGAAACATCTCCTGTATTTGTAGAAGCTTTAAATCGAACAGAGTTCGTGATATGAAGGCAGAGAAATGGAACATTAAATTCAATATAGCGGACACGGTTGATGTGTTTTCATGCTATAATCAGAATAATGTGACTAAAGTAGTCATATAATTTCGAGAGGTAATTGTAACTATTAAGTTTTTCCAGAGCATGTTGATGGAACAAGTGTCTTGTGGGTGTGGTAATAGTAGCTTTGTATTAATGACTTAAAGTTGATTGACACCTCTCGTCATTAAAATTGAAAGAGATCGTAATGGAATCTTTGAAGGTACAGTCTGTTGTATCAACGATAACTTGCCTTATTATGAGGATGTTTTCCTGAATATACAGTATTTTTTTCATAAATTAATACCAATATATAACTGACTAGTAGTATCGAACACGGTGGTTCACGCATCGACATAATCTATCCATACATCCCTATCTGGAAATGTTTTCCAATCATAATCACCATCTTTAGCTCAACAACTCGCCGTAGGTCCTGGCTGTCAGAAGAAGTCTCCGCAATTTGTCCTGTTCCTTGTCGCACCCATCCAATTTGTCACTCCAATAGCTCTGGCATCATTCTTTACTTCGTCCTTCCACTCGATTTTCGGTATTTCTCTCTACCTGCATCTCCCGGTTCAGATCTGAGAACTCTACACTAGCTAGTCTTGATTGCTCCATTCTTATCAAACGGCCCAATTTTATAAACGCAGTTATATTAGGGTCCCCAAATAATTCTTATAAGTCGTGATTATATCGGACAGCCAGACGAAAAAAGTACCCTGGTCGAAACAGTGACGATCTTTCACCGTAAAAGATACAACCGTCAAGAAATGCGGACTTGGGTTCAACTGGGGTAAAATTTTCCGGAGGTCAAATAGTCCCCCATTCGGTTCTCCGAGCGGGGACTACTTCAGGGAGCCCATGCCAAAGTGAGGGAAGTAGATTATACAGGGGATGATTGGAAAACATTGGCTCAGGATAGGGATGTATGGAGAGCTTATGTCCGCGCGGCCATGAACCTACGGGTTCGATAGTGCCAGTGAGTTAGTTAGTTATCGGACTCTCCATTCGTTGTTCACTCTAATTGGTCCATATATTCTATTCTATAGTGTTCTGCCCGAATGAAGATCTTTCACTGCAATCATAGCATTTTCATGCTATGCTTTGCAGCTTTACTAGGGAATTACAGTTATGGTAGCTTCCCGTTGCTTTTCACACCGGCGAATGATGATAATGATGTCCGGATGATTTTCGGGGACCGTTGGACTCTAATCTTCCTGACTTTTGGTCCATATATAGTTATCAAAAATGTCCTCTCAAAGATATTTAATCTACTTCTTGTTTATGGACCATGTTTCTAAAGCACATGTGAGGACCGATTTGATCAGATTTTTATATATATACTGATTTACTTTGAAAAGTTAATAATTTAGATCCATGATAGTTCTTATTAGCAAGGAAAATTATCAGTCCTATTTCGGAACTAATATCACTGTCTTGATTAATCATGGAACCTAAATAATTGAAAGTTACTAACTCGATTAAATCTATAATTCCCTATCTCTAATTTATCACCTGCATTATGAGAATTTGTTGGATTTGAGATCATATATTTGGTCTTTCTTTAGTTAATTTGAAATCTCATCCTTTTTCCGACCATCCCCTGTATAATTCACGTCATTCAATTCAACGTTAATGTTATTATCGCAAACTCCTTCTTAACCTACCTACTGGGCGCTTTCTCCCTGGCTTTCCTGCAAGAAGTTTCCGTGCACCTCTTTCATTCCCCATTTGTACCATTTTTTGCTTATTATCATTTCTATTATTACCGCGGTTTGGATAATTAAAGCAAATGGTGATTTTTTTAACCTAGCTGGGATTTTAACCCAAAATCTCCAGCTTTACGCGCTCTACCATTGAGCTAGTTACGCACACCTTCCAGAGCATATACCCATTCCTCTCTCTTTTCCCTGAAGCCTACATAATGACTTATGTTCACAAAGGCTTAATGAGGGTGCTTCTACTGCGAGAATCCATTTAATGGAGTTTTGCTGAAACTTTAGCTAATAATTAGGGCTAGGTTTTCTGCTGTTCTTGTAAAGCGAGGAATCTTTCTTAAATAGGTGGCTGTTACGTATTCTAACCTCCTTAAGTTTTGTGAAGTGAGATCTACGTTATTGTATAACACGTTATTGGCATGATCTTAATCTATACCTCTTCCGAGCTAAGTTCCAGTTATAATATAAATAAAGCAGTTGTAAGACTGATATTTTCATTGATCGAATAACAATTTTGCCTTCGAGCGTGTAAGAAAATGTAGTTCCTCTCTAACACTCGGAATAGAGAAAATTAAAACAATAAAAATATGTATTATCTAATACATGTCTATTTAAGTAATGTAAGAGAATTTTAAAATATATAATTATATTTTTAATATATTAAATGAACATTGTTATATTGTTAGGCATGCGGAATTTAGAATATGTTGGAATTTCAGTTGTTTCAAATGGCCGCTTTTGTATAATTATGGTACATTTCAAAGGTAAATATTTCAAAAGTGGAGAGAAACAAGAATTTTTCAAACAGTTTAATGAAAAATATTCTACATTAACCATTCAGCAGTGGTGAAAATAACAGAATTTACAGGTGAATCAGCATGGAGCATACTTTTTGCTCATAATGAAATTGTAAATTAAGGATATCTATCGACATCATGGAAAAAAATAAACGTCTGATTAGGTATAGCCATGCATATGTAATTTTATGTCATAAATAAGTAAGAAATGGAAGTTACTAAATATTCGTACCATCTTACCTTATATCCAATCTTCTATCCTAAAATACGTATGAATACGTATGATGTTGCCTAAGAACAATGTTTCTATCGTTGACAGTTTCATACACAATTCAGTCATATGGCGGGTGAAAGCAGCGCCACGGTTCTATAATAGACGGTGTCGGCGAATTAATACCTTATGCAATTTGTTTACGTACAGCTAAAACTTAGTTCGGAATTGGTATAGAAAAGTCGAAGAACTGTTTCTCAAATTTTTATTGGGCTGTACTTGGTTGGTATCGATGAAGTATTAATATTTATTTATATGCAAAATGACAGGTACGTCGTAAAATACAATTATTTGAACACGGCAAAGATGACAAGATAACTCATACACAGGTATCATATAATTGCCTATCTGTTTCAAATAAAGTGGAGACCACAGGCGGTCGGTCGTGTGTGCACTGACTTTCAAGACCACAGAAGTAAAACTAGATTTCCTCCTCTTTTTATTCAACTAACTCACTGGCACTACCAAAACCGGAGGATCATGCCTGCGTGACATAAGCTCTCCATATGTCCCTACCCTGAGTTAATATTTTCCAATCATTTTCTGTATAATAATGAATTTCCATCCTCAAAGCCATAGATTTTTTTTTGGGCGCTTCATTCTAGGCTTAACTACTGGAGGCTTTCTCCCTGTTTTTTTTACAAGCATTAAGTTTCCATGCCTCTTTCTTTTCCAATTCGTGCCACATATCCTGGACCTCGCAGTCTGAGACGTAACTGTTCTTATTAAATTTGGTTGCCCATAAAAATCATATAGTTCACTGAAATGTAATATTCTCAATTGAATTTATTGCCTGTTAATCATTATTTGGTGTCAACAATTACCTGCCGAAACCTACAAATTTCTCACAGAGAAGCTTTGTTTTGTACTAATGCTAAATAAAAATATGACTACTGGTTTTAACTGCAAGATAAAGAAATCGAAGCCAGAGTCCAGAAATGGTAACCCACTGTGCGCATCAAATGGACTCCCTGCTTAACTTAGAGAGGAATGGAGTGAGGTGGTTGTAGCGCGGACGGCAGGTAGTGAGGGTTTATTCAATCCATCAAATGTGGACATGTATTATTTTCCTGTAGTTTAAAGGAGAGATTTGGCCATGAACTTTAGACCTTGCTGTTAAAAACGGCAGATAGTATTTTGGACACGGACTTAGTATATCACAACGCTTCTCTGGGAGAAATTTCAGGGTAGTTTTTAGCATGCAATCGTTGATAGTTCCCTTGTAAGAATCTTGTTCTCAAATAGGCCTCCAACTCATAATATTTTCTCCTTTCTTAAAGTAAGAGACTGCTTCGAGTTTACATAGTATAACTGAACGAATAAGTTTTTTATTTATATATTTGTTTTGAGATACTTTGGGAAGACAAAGAGTCCATGCGATGATTAATAAAATGTCAAAAATAATGATGAAGGGTCTAACGGTTAGCCAAGTTTTCATATATCCTGAGGAATAGGCATACCGAAGCTGAGATGGTTAGATGAAATAGTAGATGATCTTAAAAAATTCGGTGTTGGAGGATGGAGATAGAAGGCGTTGGACAGCGATGAATGGAAGAAGATTTTGTTAGCGGCCGGGGCTCAAAATAGGCTGTAGTGCCATTTATGATGATGAAATTTGGAGGAAGAACGTAGAATGTCATAAAAACCAGGAATTAAAAAAAAAAACTTTCTATTAGTGTTTCAATAATTATTTTGCCCCGCCATAGCAAAACGTGAAACCATTGATTTCACTGGGACAGTCCATATTCTTACAATGTTTATAACTGACCAATTAAAAGTTTAAAAAATAATTGCAGCAAATGTGGAGGGTTATTTTATTTTAGTAATTCTGTGACATTTCTTGGTTTTACCCTGTGGTTTTACTAATAATAATTTTACAAGTAAACAAGTAAGGATAATCAATAAAAATCATATTGACATATCGGTACAGTAAATAAATTCGTAAGTACTTATTTCATTATAAGCAGAGCTACTTTTTTATCGCATTAACTAACAAAAAGAAACTGCAGATAATGCAAAAGAAGTGTCTAAAAATCACACTTTCGGCCCCGCGTTACACATAGATAACAGAGATGCATGATGCCACGAAGGTACCATATATTGATACTGTCATAGCAGAAAGGGTCACCACCATGTTTCAAAACATAAATGATCATGGAAACCCAATAGTACGCAATATAGGACACCTTCCACAATGACGTACTACACATAGAAACATATTCGACCAAATAAATAATCCATAGTACTTAGCATGTAGCAACCAAGGTCAGAATGATCAGCGCAGAGTGGCGTGGCTAATTCTGGTCCTGAATCGAGCCGAGCTCTTCAGCGACACGGTTGCCGATACCCCAATCAAACGAGATATATTCGCCTTGGCAACAATATCCATATAAATCTCACATTACTCCAAACAATAAAATAAATCCCCATAAAATCGCCGTGTAGGCTAGGGTATACCAGCTGAACCCAATACCGAATACACACGCGAATTCGCCGACAAGGAACAAACACAAGTCCCAGGAAAAGGCAAACTGGACAGCACCAATAGCTGTCACCAAGTGATAATGCATTAACTAACTCACTGGCACATTCGAATTCGAAGGCTCATGGCCTCACAGATATAAGCGCTCCATACATCCTTATCCTGAGTTTCCTATTATCCCCTTATCTATTTCCCTTAAGTCATAATCAGTGTTATTCTCCCACCTCATACTTGGTCACCAATTGGCCGTTTTCCCTCTGATTTTCTTACAAGAAGCCTCCATGCTCTCTTCGTTTTATTTCTATCTATTCTACGATAAGTTGATACACAGGTTCGGAGTCTTGAGGAAGTGCATGAGTTCGCTCCCCAATTAGTTCACATAATCTACATATTTTAAATATCTGTGGTTTGCTAAACTAGACTATTTTTTACCTATCAAATGAAAGAGTGGAGATGAAATGGCATGATGGAGGAGGGAAGAGGAGTGGTGTGTGTTGGTAGGAAGAAACTCGAAAAAAATCCCGAACAAATCCCGTTGTGGCACCATAAATACACCTTCGGAACCGCCATTATTCGAACTAAAGATCCCAGTAGAGCAACCGCCTGCGCTAGCCTTGCGTCCACACAAACGACATAAATATAATTATATTTATGCTATCCCTGATCCATTGGTTGGCCATCTATTTGGATTTACAATCTCTTTAAGCGAGGATAAAAGTTCCTGTATAATTACTATTCGTATCTATGTGTTAGAGCGCTGATTTCAATCACGGATTGGAGTGTAATGATTGGGACCACGTCTTGTTCTAATTATTTTTACTCTCGTTTGTTGGCAACGTGTTAGTTCGTTATCTCTACTGAAGGTAACACCTGAAATTATTAATTTCGCCTTCGTGTGAAACTACGCAAACACTTCAACCGAAAACAGGGTTTTTCCATTCTCTGAAATCAAGACTACATGTTTCTGCAATAAGAGATGAATTAAATATTGCATCTCCAGAAATTAAAAATGCTTTACCCAGGAACTGCGTGAATTAAACGAATTCGTTAGCATGTTGAATTTATGGTCAGATTTTGTTGGTTTAGGTTTATTTTTTCATTAATTAAATCGTATGTATCCAGTTAATTTGCGAGAAACAAATATCGTGTCAGGTTAGTGCTTTTTTTTTAAATTAGACTTTCAGGTAAACCTCCACTCATAATAGTCGGTTTTCGCTGATCTTTTGATCGATTTATTTCGATAGCATACACCGAAGTTCGGTTCTAAAAATCGAAAACTTCGACCGTGAGAGGGATTTTTAAATCTTTCCTTTAGGTTTCCAACCATTATTTTTAATTATTCGATTTTGCTGGTAACGAACTCGCCCCCTCTGTTATTGAATATTATATGCTGATTTTGGTTCGAAAAAAACAGAAATTGCAGTCGCTGGAGCGTTAACAGACACATAATTTATGTATGTATGTGTACATGTTCGTATAGGTATATATATATATATATATATATATATTATCGATGAAGATTTGTAAAAGAAAATTGAAAAAAAATATATGAGAACAAACTACCTTATTCTCAGTCTACCAACTGGGCGTATTCCATTTCCCTCGTCTATTTTCCATTATTGCCACATGCCCTGCCCAATGCAATATGTGAGATTTAATTATTATTTGTTGTATCAAGTTTTCTGCAATCGAAAATGTAGAGGGATTCAAAGGGCTCTGAATGATAGAGTTGAAGTTTCAGAATATGCCGCTTTCGTGCCTTCGCATGACGCTTCGTCACTGATTGGACAGTATCCTCAATGAACATAATTAATTCATATCCAAGATACTCATTTCGTTAAGATCCAGTGGCCCACAGCTGTGATTTTGTAATAAATTGATATATACCCTGTCCGCTCTTAAAGTAATCCTCGTCAAAACAAACCCATGTTACTTGCTCGCTTTTCATTGGTTATGGACACCGACGTACGTTGTAGAAGCAATATCCTTACGCCATTCGGGACACAATTGCTGTCACTTTTGACAGGGAGATGACGGCACAGCAACAGAAGACTCGATACTTTCAGCCATTTTGTTTCATGAGAATCGCCAGAAGCATGACTCAAATGCATAATCCATATGTAATAAACTATTTTAAATTGTAATTATTGATTAAGTATAATATTTTGTATGTTTTGAATATTATTATTTGCAATCACGAAGAATAATAAGTATGCTCAGAGGACATATTTTTTTAATTTAATCAAGGGGACTGCTTTTTTGCGTATTAATTGCTTCTACAACGTATGTCGGTGTCCATAACCAATGAAAGGCAAACAAGTCACATGGTTTTGTTTTGACGAGGATCACTTTAAGAGCGGACAGGGTGTAGTAGTAGTTCCTGTCACTCCTCTTGAAAGCATATGACTTTTGTGAAAGCACGCCACTGAACTTTTTTTTTTGGTAAAATTATCGACTTTTATCTAGATTTACCCTTGTTCAATTTCTGTTACTACAGAGTTCCATGAGTTTCTTCAATAATGATCAATATATTTCGGCAACATACCTTCACTCATCCATTAGAATTTTGATGGTTCTACTCTAAGCAATCTCCTTCCGATGCTATAGATTTCTGCCCGTCTAAAAATACACTTTAGCTTTTGGGGAATTAATTATAAGATTTTATCTATTCAGACTTTATTATCATATTTTATAGTTTAAATTGTTGTTAGTACTTGAAATTTACACTGCAACTTTTAATGTCTATTTAACCCTTTATAATTAACATTGTAATAGATAAACTGTATTATAAACATGCATTTGTATATTTGTGCTGATTGAGTGGAAGAGAAAGCTTTATGGCCTTAACTCTGCCAGAATAAATAAAATATTATTATTATTATTGTTATTATTATTATTAATTAAAAATTAGAAAAAAGTAAGAAATGCTGTCATACGAGAAAAAATTAATATTAGATATTCAATAGAAGATTTTGTAAGATACAAGCAATTAAAATGGTATGGGCATGTACGACGAATGCTAGAAGAAAAAACTGGAATGGTGTCCACCTGGAAGAAGAAGGAAAGGAAGATCTCGAAACTCATCGATACAAGAAACAAGAACTGGAATGAGAAAAAGAGGACTGGAATACATGGAGTGGATGGATAGGGACGAGTGGAGAAGGAAAGTAGAACTTTAAGCACAGAAATATGTGTAAACATTGAAAATCTGTATATAAATAAATCATTATTGATTTGGTCTTTGCTCTCAGGATCGAAATGGTGTAGCCAAATTTAATCAATAATGAATTCCTTTGATTCAAACTCTGAATTATCAACATTGTAGCCGTAGGCGGTACTAAACATGGTTCGAATTGGACACCACTCACATATAGGAACCGAGTGGGATGACCATAATACTTTTTAGCACATGTTGAAGAGACATTAAGCTAACAAATATTATAAAATGAAATTTTATGGCTGTACAAATAATAATATAATAAATATAAATAAATATCCTCAACTCGTGTCCAACTCAGATGAGTGAAGCCCCTACATAGAGGTCTGGAAATGACAAGGGTGCCGGCCGATCACGCCTGATGCACCATCACAGGGGCAGATGAACGAAATGGACGAGATGAGTATGGAGAAATGGTGGAATGATATTGTGGCAGGGGGAAAAGGGAGAAAATCCCGAGAAAAAGCTGCCCAACCTCCGTTTCGTCCACCACGAAACCCACATGGAGTGACCGAGACTCGATCTCGGGACCCCAGCCATGATGATTATTTATTGAACAGTCTTACATAATATATCATAAAAATTCAATAAAGAATGGGATGGTGGTTCAAAATGTCTTTTAATATGTTTAACCTAAGTTAAAAAAAGTAAACATTGATTCCTGTTTGGAAACCTGAACACTTTAATATATAAAAATGAATGTCTGTTTGTTTGTTTGTTTGTTCGTTTGTACCTTAAGCGCGGCCATACCGTTCATCTGACTGTGATGGGGCTTTTTGCAAAATGTTCAGGAGGTTCCCGGGATGAATATAGGCTATAAGTGGATTGTGGTACTCAACTCCTACACCCTTACAAATCGCCCTTTGTAGTGGAAAAAGTGAAACAAATAGCTCTTCGGACGCGTAAATTGCTTACGCTGCCTAAATCATAACAAATATACAAAATTAATGTACACAGAATTGAATATCTCAAAACGCTGTACAAAAATGTCCCCGGCAGCATATGTTTATCTCTTACGGATAACTCACAATAACCATTTTTGTCTTTCATTGATGTCAAGAAGATCGAGACAAGTGCGTAGATTCCTATGCAAGCACAGCGGCACATGACGGGTATTCTTTTACGGATAACTCACAATAACGAATTTTGTCTTTTAGCTCATTTATGTCAAAAAGATCGAGATAAGTAATTCCCGGGCAACACCGGGTAATCAGCACGGGGAATCTAAAAATAATTGCGATATACATTTATAATTATTCTACTTATTCAACTAATCATAAGAAGTACATTAATTTTTGTCTTTCAGCTCATTTATTCCTAGAAGATCTGGATGAGTAGATTCCCGGACAACGTCGGGTAAACAGCACGGGGTATCTAAAAATATAAATTTATAATTATTGTTCCTATTACTTATTCAACTAAACATATAAGCACATTAATTTTAATTTATTTAGGCGTAGCAGCGCACGCCGGGTATTAGCTGGTCACTATATAAATAATAATGATTATTATTTATTTATTTTATTTATTTATTTATTTATTTATAAACAGGTTTACAATTATAAAACATCTTCCTGTGACCAAAGCTTTTTAAATTTTGTCTACTTTCTCCATTCTTCTCTGTCTTCCCATTCCAATTCTTACAGACCTATATCCCTCATACCTCTTCTTATATCATCCATCCAGTTAAATTTAGGTCGACCTCTCTTTCGTTTCCAAGATGGAATCCATTCCAATGTTTGTCTGGATAATCTTTTTTTCTGGCATTCTACGTCTATGACCATACCATTTTACTTGTCGTTATCTCAGAAAATCTAATATTGTATTTTGAACTTTTATTTGTTATCTGATTATTGTAATTCTGATTTTTTAATAATTTAGAATGTATAATTGAGCATCTAAAATAATCCATTTCAGTATACATAATAATAATAATAATAATAATAATAATAATAATAATAATAATAATAATTTTATTTCTATACAGATTTTTAATGTTTACAAGTCTATCTATGCCTAAAGTTTTATTTTTCTTCTCGACTCGTCTCTATCCACTGAATGTCCTCCAGTCCTCTTGTTCTCATTCCAGTTTTTATTTCTTGCATCCACGAGTTTCGAGGTCTTCCTTTCCTTCTTCTTCCAGATGGATCCCAATGTTTTCTTGGGTAACCTTTCTTCTTGCATTCGGCGTACGTGCCCATGCCAATTTAATTGCTTATGTCTTATATAATCTACCATTGAATATATCCATCCATAGTAATTCTGCCCGAAGGCAGGTCCTTCACTGCAATCATAGCATTTTCATGCTATGCTTGGAGCTTTACTAGGGAATTGTAGGTGTGGTAGCTTCCCGTTGCTTTCCACACCGGTGAAGGATGATGATGATGATGACGATAATGATAAGGACGATGATGATGATGGCCATATGATTTCGAGGACCGTTTGGGCCTTAAAGTTTTCCTGACATTTGTCTTACAGGTGAGGAAAAACCCCGATAAAAACCCCACCCAGAAAAACTGCCCCGACCGGGGATCGAACCCAGGCCCGCTGCGTGACAAGGCAGCACGCTACCTCGAGACCACAGCGGTGGACATTGAATATATAATATTCTTTTTTTTTTTTAATTTGAACGTCTTGCTGCTCTCTTCAAGAAATCCATTTCAATCGACATAAGTATTGTTTAAAATTTTGTTGAATTTCCAAACTTCAGCTCCATATCTGACAGTACGTCTCACTATTGAATTATATATTTGTAACTTATTTTTTCTGGTTATATGTCTGTTCCATAAGACTCTATTAATCATTATTGTTATTGTTCTACCTTTATTTATTCTGTTCTTAATATCACTTTCTTGTTAATAATAATAATAATAATAATAATAATAATAATAATAATGTTTTATTTAAGCTGGCAGAGTTAAGGCAATAAGGTCTTCTGATCGGTTTCAATCGGCGAATAATAAAATCTTACAAAAGTTAAATTCTTATTACGATTTTAAAATATTATTAAAATACTTAATAGCACAATGCGTATGTGGTCTAATATTAGCTAACGCCAACAAAACATGTAATATAAATAATATAATAAAAAACAGAGTAAAAGAAGCTTCCTATATGAATAGGTATACATAAAATGCTGAATTTAGTTGTTATTACAGGCACTATTTTGTTGTGTAGAACATAAGATATCAGTTAATTTGGATTTAAATAATGTTAATTTTGTACTAGAGCATGCCATCAAATCTCTAGAGCATGAAGAAGACCTACAACTCAATGGTATTAATAAGCTGTTAGTTTATGCTGATGATGTAGTATTATTGGCCGAAAGCGAGGAGATACTGAAGGACAACACGCACACACTATTGAGTAGGACTAAGAAATTAGGACTGGAAGTAAATATCAATAAAATTAAATATATGGTCACACTTAGAAATGCATTATATAATGGGAATGGACAGCTAATGATAAATGAGGAAGTGGCTGAATTCAAATACCTAGGAACAATAATCGCAAATAGGAATGAGATGCACAAAGAAATTAAACATAGGCTCAATATTGGAAATGCGTGCTATTATGCATTACAGAAACTTTTGATGTCCCAACTCCTTTCAAAAAACGTTAAACTGAAAATATATAAAATTATTATTCTACCAGTTATATTATATGGATGCGAAACATGGAGTCTTACTTTAAGGGGGGAAAGGAGATTACGAATATTTGAAAATAAAGTACTTAGGAATTTTTTTGGACGAAAGAGAGATGAACAGACAGGTGAATGAAAAAGACAACATAACAATGAACTGCATGGTCTTTATATAAGAAGCCAGATATAATTAGAACAGTTAAGTCTCCTAGACTGCGATGGGCAGGACATTTGGCACATATGGGGATTGAAAGACGTGCATGGAAACTTCTTGTAGGAAAATAAGAGGGAAAACGCCCAGTTGGTAGACCAAGAATGAGGTGGGAGAATAATATTAACTATGATTTGAGGGAGGTAGATTATACAGGGTATGATTGGAAAGCATTATCTCAGGGTATGGATGTATGGAGAGCTTACGTCCGCGCGGCCATGAACCTACGGGTTCGATAGTGCCAGTGAGTGAGTGAGTGTGAGTGAGTAGTGATTGATAACCTCTGACAGGACTGGGAATTGTGATCCATGCCCTAGTCATATATTTCATATAAATTCAGAATATAAACATGTCTTGTGCTCTGGTATGGAAACGCCATTGCCAATTTACCGAACTTTACCCTACAAATATTTTGACAAATTTATAAATAGTTAACAAATTTCCCAAGCTCTACATTAAAGCGATTCATTTTAATTTCGTGTTTTCACCCCGCCCTAGCTCCAAGGACTGCCAGCTGCATACCATTGTACCTTGGTTTGTTATTAATTTATGAGTTTAAGATATCCATCCTCACAATCTCACGCTATTTTCGTTTGCAAATTTGATTTGGCGAGTTAAACCTCACGCTTGGTTGCTTTTAGAAGACTTTTGTTGTCATTCTGTTTTATTTTTATTTTCAAAGAAATCGCCTTGTTTAAAAGATTCAAATCTGTCGATAAACTTACGAGATTGGATAAGTTTGACGTCATCAAGAAGTTTGAAAAACGTCTCGTCGTGACCAAAACTAAAATCTGTTTCATGAATCTTCAATGAATTTCAAGGAAAATTTATAAATATTCATATTAACGCTCTCTTGCTTACAGACATTGTCAATACATCAGTAATATTGCAGACTGAGGACTCATATATTTTCTCACTACTCATTTTCGAACTTACCTTGTAAAAAAAATCATCCGTCTATTGTTTTTCTAAAGAACTTCTAACTAAAAGGTAATTCAACGATTAAATGAGTTTATTTCAGTTATTTATTATTAAAAGCTACAACATAATTGTTCTATTTATTATCTAGCCTGGTGCAGTAAAGGCAATGGGCCTTCTCTTCCTCTCACCACGACTAACATAATTATGTTACATTCTAACACAAAAATCACAGTATAATTACTAAACGATTATTTGCACAAATTGAACAATAATAAAAGTAAGATATAATAACACAATAAAGTTAATGATAATTAAATCAAAGCCAATAAAATATTTACACAAAGAAGATCAACACATGAAAAAATACAAGTAAAATAATAAAATATAATGAATTAATATATCGCTTATATATATATATATATATATATATATACACACAGGGTTCCCACAAATGCTCTTTCGGGTTTCGAACACGTATAATTTGCGTTTAAATAAACTTACAGACGTGAAACTAGTACAAATGGAAAGAGTAACTCAAAACATTTTGGTACAGTACGTTACAGATGTTCAATGTGAGCTCCGCTGATAACACGACACACATCAAGCATGTAGTTCATTTCCGCCCAAGAACGTTGTAGCATATCATATCATGGTCAACTGTTTCGATGGCTGCTGTGATGCGCCCTCTTAGATCAATGACAGTCTGTGGAAGAGGTGGCTTGTACACAAGATCATTGACATAACCCCACAAAAAGAAATCAAGGGGTGTGAGGTCTGGCGAACGCGGAGGCCAAGGAAGAAGTTCTTCATCGGCATTACCGGCCAATCCGTCAGTTCGGTAGTCTAGTGTTGAGCTCCAATCTGACTTCATTATGAAAATGAGGGGGTGCGCTGGCCAGTTGTAAAGATCGCGTTGGGCATTTCCTGTTCCAGCTGAGGCAAGTGCCATTGTTGTAACATATCCAGGTACTCACATCCTTCAATTGTTTTCTCTACAAAGAAGAACGGACCGTACACTTTCTGTAGGCTTAAAGCGCAGAATACGTTCACTTTAGGAGAGTCGCGGACATGCTGCACGTAGGTTTTGGGTTTTACCGACCCCCAGATTCTAACGTTATGTTAGTTCACTTTACCTGAAAGATGGAAGGTGCACTCGTCACTAAACACTATGGATTCGAAAAACCCATCATTTTCCATGAGAGTCTGCATATATTATCGCAGAAAGTACGACTCACCATTTTATCTTCTTCCTTTAAGAACTGCAGCATCTGCAATCGGTATGGATGAAATTTCAAACGTTTTGCAGAACTTTCCACACGATGGATTTAGGTATATGCAGCTCCATCCTAGCTGCAATGGTTGAATTTTGAGGACAACGTGTAAAAGATTCACGAATCCGGTCTACAGTTGCCTCACAGCCGGGCGTCCAGAAGATTACCTCGTACAAATGCACCATCTTGTCGTAAAATCAAAGAACCACTTACGAATTGAAAGACCGTTGGGTGGATCTTCACCAAATCTTGTTCAAAAATGTCGTTAAACAACAAATACAGATTGATGAACATGATAATCGAGAACACAGAACGCTCGCTATACCAGCCATTTTCTCACTTTCAACAATACGCAATGTTGTATATAATTATACGTCATTGTTGCCAACTGTGATACTATAACCAGAACATTTTGAGTTTTTCTTTCCATTAGTACTAGTTTCATGTTTGTAAGTTTATTTAAACCCAAGTTACACGGGTTCGAAACCCGAAAGGGCATTTGTGGAAATTCTATTATGTCTTAGAAGACCCTTGATCTACCAGCCGGCGCCTGGCCTCACGTCCACTTTTAGCGAATTCCGAAAGAATGAAGGCATTGAGGTTCTCCTCAAGAAACATTTTTGAAAAAAAATATATATTCACCGATCCTATCTAATTGACACTAGAGTGACTTTATGTAGATACCGAAAATGAGCTTGACGAAAATGTATATAGGCTATATGAGTATATCCACATACGCATACAAAGGTATAGGGTCCAAATATCGTCCAGTTAAGGTAAATGAAGATCAACTATAGCTATATCAAATGCAAATGACCATAACTTCCTGAACCACGAAGTAAAATTGAACTACTTTATATTATATATATATATATATATATATATAAGAAAAAATAAATGTTTGGACACCTGAGTAGCTCAGATGGTTAGAGCGCTAATTGTACGTAGTTTAGAAACTCGGGTTCAAATCCCGACTCAGGCATTTATTTTTCTTTTCATATCATATTTGCCATCATTGCTAAATGCCAAAAATATAGTTATAACATCTGACTATAAAAGCGTTACTGTTATAATGTAAATACTATTATATTTAAAAAAATGCTAACTTGTTATAGTTAGCCACTATATGCCAGTTGTAACGATATCTTGCTACCTCTCGTGAAAATTGCGAATATTATATATATAAGGTTGTGTTTGGATTCCTGAGTAGCTCAGATGGTTAGATCACTGAACGTACAGAGTTTTGAAAGTCGGGTTCAAATCCCGACTCAGGCATTTATTTTTCTTTTCATGTCATATATATATATATATATATATATATATATATATATATATATTTATCTATCCAGTCCACCGCTGTGGTCTCGAGGTAGCGTGCTGCCTTGTCACGCAGCGGGCCCGGGTTCGATCTCCGATCGGGGCACTTTTTCTGGGTAAGGGTTTTATCGGGGTTTTTCCTCTCCTGTAAGACAAATGTCAGGAAAACTTTAAGGCCCAAACGGTCCCCGAAATCATATGGTCATCATCACCATATCATTCTTATCATGATCACCATCATCTTCATTCTTCACCTGTGTGGAAAGCAACGGGAATCTACCACACCTACAATTCCCTAGTAAAACTGCAAGCATAGCATGAAAATGATTGCAGCTTTACTAGGGAATTGTAGGTGTGGTAGCTTCCCGTTGCTTTCCACACAGGTGAGGGATCATGGTGATGATAATGATAAGGATGATGATGATGATGATGGCCAGATGATTTTCGGGGACCGTTGGCCCTAAGCTTCCTGACATTTATCTTACAGGTGAGGAAAAACCCCGAAAAAACCTTACCCAGGAGCCTGTTCCGACCGGGAATGGAACCCGGACCCGCTGCGTGACAAGACAGCACGCTACCTCGAGACCACAGCGGTCTCATTTTTGTCCTTAATAGTTTTCTTAGGGATCGAAATATATATATATATATATATATATATATGTGTGTAGTTGTTTCAAGAAATTTTGGGGGAGGGCTTTTCTGGGTGCCTTGAATTGATAATTGTCAATTATAATTTTGTTTTCACCTTTAATGGATTCACAGGGGTCAAAATAACAAATTTTCAAGATACTAAAAGATTACATTTTTAGGGGGAGGGACATTTTAAACGGATATTTACAAAGTATTGTGATACCTTTGGTCTGAACCAAGTTTGTACCAATTAATTGTTACTGCCATCTAAAGTCTACAGTTAAAAAAAAAGAGCTTTAAGGTCTGAAGATACAACCGATCACAGTGAGTTGAATCAGAATAAAATAAATTAAGAAAAGCTTCCAATATGAATGAATATTTATAGGTACATACAAAATGCTGAATATACTAGTAGTTGTTATACAGGTGGTATTTTATTATGTGGAACTTGAAATATCAGTAAATTTAGTTCTAATTAATGATAGTGTCGTGGTGGAGGGGCACAGTACCTATGATCCAGACGACTAGATAGGGAAGTCTGGTTTTTAACTAGCTTGCTATGTAGTAAGAGGAGAAGGGAAGCGAACTAGCCCCTACGCTGGAACCCACAACGGCTTCAGAAGCGGAAGAAGAATATTGTTCTCAACGGTAAAGAAGGCAGAAGAAGAAACCTGCAAGACAAGTAGATGGGTCTCCAAAGCTTTTGTTAGCAAAACGTCTAGGAGAAGGAAACTCCGAAATAAATCCCCGATCCATTAAGGAATGTGGTTGTGCGTCTGGGCTGGTAACGCGACCACGTAGCAATTTCCAAACTCATCTCTTTGTGTTTAGCCGGATGGATTTATTGGACGACGACATAAGTTAGATATATATCCATTGAATGATAAAATCAGTGAATATAGAAATAAATGGTTTAGATATGTAAAAAGAAAGTAACAAGATTACCAAAAGCAGAATTTAACTACAAGCCAATAGGTTCAAAGAATTTAGGAAGGCGAGTGAAAAGTTGGACAGAACAACTATCAATTGCGGAACCAGGCAATTTGCTAGCCCGTGAAAAAAATAATAAGAAGATAGTGATGGACTGTGCCTGACATGACTGGGATGAGTTCCATGTTCTCTAGTCATAGATATTGTATAAGATTCATCAGATTATAAATGAGTGTATAATTCTGTGGTATGCTGTACTATCGAAAGTAAAGTAGTAACACGTAAGCTACTCTTGTGTCTAAATTGTGATGAGCAATTTCCTCCCTAAGAGGAAAATGTTATATTTCTCTCTCAGTTTTGGCAACGTAGAAACTGATATTTAATCCCGATTGTGGTAAAACAATATTTCATATTTCCAGTATGATGATATTAAACATTCTATAATTTTTTTTCATTCTCCCGCACAATGCAAATTTCGTAGAAAACACGTAAATAATTGACACATTTGTAACCTAAAGTCTACCATTATTCAATTATTAACTAAGGCCATGACCTAAATCTGCTTTAGAAAATTCTCGAAAATATAACAAATTATATACTATGAACATATTTTCCCCCCCTCGATAATACCACAATTTATCATAGATGCAAGTTGGCAAAAATACAACGAAAGAGGTCAAAATTATTTTACACCAGATTTTAATCTGCCAAATGTGGTCGAAATTGGTCAGAATTATAAATGATAATATATATTATTTCTCTTTCATGCGAAACATAGTATCTTACTTTAAAAGAGGAGAAGATATTACTGCTGTTTGAACATAAAATTCTTAGAAAAAATTGAACTCAAGATAGACGAACAGAGAGGTGACTGGAGAAAATAACATAACAGCGAGCTAAATGAATTTTATAGGAAACCAGATGTAATGGAATAAGGATAGTTATTTGTAGTATTCTGTGATAGGAGATACGCCACAAATTTGTAATGAAAGAATATCATGGTAAATTCGTATTGGAAAATGAGGTAAAGAAGCGCACAGTTGATACATCAAGAATGAGGTTGAACAATTATATTAACCATCATTTGATAGAGGTAAGTTATGCAGCAAATGATTGGAAAATAATAGGTCAGCATGGAGAGGTATGGAGAAATTATGTCCGTGCGGCCATGAACCTGAAGGTTAGATAGTGCCAGAGAGCGAGTTAGTAAGTTAATTAGTTATATAATTTGCCTTTTAGACCTACTAACCTGTTAAGTAGAGGATACTTTAAATTTTAATTCACGCTGAAGTCAGTTAAAAATTTATAATTGTATAAAAAAGTGCTTCATTGTAAACCTCAAGGCCGTAGAAATGTAGGGAGACCAAAACGACGTTGGAAGGACGACCTGTAGCATATTGTGCATCGGATAGTGGAACGTGCCAACAGACCTTGAAGATGATGATGATGGTGATAAAAAAGTATGGTTTTGAAAAAAAAATAGTGAGTTCGGAAATTTCCTTTACAAACTTCTAGAGCTTGCAAAGAGGACTGATCACATAACATTTTGAAGAGGAACATTTTGTCCCGAAATCTATCGTTTTCGTGTTGCAGGTTCAACAAGTTTGTATTAAACGTTTACATCTCCCGCTCTGCCAGAGATAAATCGATAATAGGTTAATTTATGACTCAATTAATTACATTTACACACCCCAACAGTTACTTATTTCGTGACAATGTCCAATACCATGAAGAAAATAAACTTAATTTTGTCGCAGTAAGAGTAGTTGTTTATATGCAAACCAACCAAACTACTCTTCTATACTGAACATTTTCGTTAGTACTTATCCATTACAAGAGCGGTTCGATGTGCCGACCACCAACTTCGTTGCACACATTGTACCTCCATTTCATGTGCTGGTATACTCATTCCATCTAATTCTAATAGTGACAAAGTTAAGTTTCTTAATTTTTTCTTGACATTGCATATTGTCACGAAATCAGTGAATGTTAGGTATGTAAATGTAAATAATTGAGTCATTAATTATTAAATTACTATAAACTTTTCCCGGGAAGACGCGGGAGATTTGAACGCTTAATGGGAACTTGTTGTATATGGAGAACGTATTATTATTATTATTATTATTATTATTATTATTATTATTATTATCATCATCATCATTATCATAATTATTATTTTCATTGGGAATACCACTAGATGATAATTCAACAATATATACACTCCAGTTTGCAGATGACCAATTGATATTGGCTCAAGAATTTGAAGATATACAATACCTCACTAGAAAATTAATACAAGAATATAGTTTATGAGGTTTAAAGATCAATATGGATAAATCTCGATATATGACAATAGGGGATCTTCCTCAAGATTTAATACTAGAAGAAAATTTAGGGACAATTAAATACACTGAAGAATATAAGTATTTGGGAATTAAAATTACTAAAGATGGAAAACAAGAAACAGAGATAAGAAACAGGATCAATATAGGAAAGTATGCTATATCTGCCCTAAATGGAATAGTATGGGACAAACATATCTTCAAAGAAACAAAAAAAAACTATTTTTAATTCAATAATACTCACTGGCACTATCGAACCCGTAGGTTCATGGCCGCACGGACATAAGCTCTCCAAACATCCCTATCCTGAGCTAATGCTTTCCAATCATTCCCTGTATAATCTACTTCCCTCAAATCATAGTTAATGTTGTTCTCCCACCTCATTCTTGGTCTACCAACTGGGCGTTTTCCTTCTGGCTTTCCTACAAGAAGTTTCCATGCACGTCTTTCATTCCCCATACGCGCAACATGTCCTGCCCATCGCAGTCTACGGGACTTAACTGTTCTTATTATATCTGGTTTCCTATAAAGACCATGTAGTTCATTGTTATGTAGTCTTCTCCATTCACCTGTCTGTTCACCTCTCTTTGGTCCAAAAATTTTCCTAAGAACTTTATTCTCAAATACTCGTAATCTCCTTTCCTCCCTTAAAGTAAGAGTCCATGTTTCGCACCCATATAATATAACTGGTAGAATAATAGTTTTATATATTTTCAGCTTAACGTTTTGAAAGGAGTTGGGACATCAAAAGTCTCTGCAATGCATAATAGCATGCATTTCCAGAATTGAGCCTATGTTTAATTTCTTTGTGCATCTCATTCCTATTTGTGATTATTGTTCCTAGGTATTTGAATTCAGCCAATTCCTCAAAATTTCCCTCATTTGTCATTAGCTGTCCATTTCCATTATATAATGTATTTCTACGTGTGACCATATATTTAGTTTTACTGATATTTACTTCCAGTCCTAATTTCTTAGTGTTACTCAATAGTGTGTGCGTGTTGGCCTTTAGTATCTCCTCGCTATCGGCCAGTAGTACTACATCATCAGCATAAACTAACAGCTTATTAATAGAATTGAGTTGTAAGCCTTCCTCATTCTGTAAAGATTTAATGGCATGCTCTAGTACAAAATTAAATAGTAGAGGAGATAGTGCATCTCCTTGCTTCAACCCATTCTGGATTTCAAAAGTGTCTGAAAACTGTTTGCCTACACGCACCCTACTCGTTGAGCCATTTAGACACATTCGTATAAGTCTAACTAACTTTTTAGGAATTCCGAACTCCAGCAGGATACTATATAACTTCTCCCTCTTAATTGAATCATATGCTTTTTGAAGTCTACATATAGTTGATGTACAGTACCATTATATTCCCATTTCTTTTCTAAAATCTGTCTTATACTAAAAATCTGATCTGTTGTAGACCTGTTTCTTCTAAATGCACATTGATGATCTCCTAGAATGTCATCAATATAGGGAGTAAGTCTGCTTACTAATATATTTGTTAGAATTTTGTACGAAGTTGAAAGTAATGAGATGCCCCTATAGTTGTTGCAATCAGTTTTATCTCCTTTCTTATAAATTGGTTACGATAATTGATTCCTTCCATTCATCTGGAAGAGCTTCTTTTTCCCAAATCATAGTAAGCAACCAGCGTATCTTGTCCATCAATTTTTCTCCCCCTGATTTTATCAGTTCTGCTGGGATCTCATCTGAACCTGATGCTTTATACATCTTCAATTTTTCAATTGCCATTTCAACCTCTAATGCACTTGGCTCTGCGACTAGCATTTCTGCTGTCTGTAACTTATCCTCCTCAATGTCCTGTTCTGTATGTACATTTAATAGCTGATTAAAATAACTTTTCCATCTATTTAATATACTCTTGGAATCTGCAATCATATCCCCATTTTCATTCCGAATTATGTTTATTCTAGCCTGAAACCCTTTCTTCTCTATACTAATTCCCTGATATAATCCTCTAATGTTCCTATTTTTTGCATTCATTTCAAGATCATTAATCTTCTCTCTCAAATATTCCCTCTTCTTACTCTTTAGTAACTTGGTGGTTTCCCGTCTAACACTACCCAATTGCTCTAAATTTACCTCATTTGGCTCGTGTAACCATTTCATTTTTGCTAGCTTTCTTTTCTTTACAATTTCGGCACATTCCTCATCAAACCATTTCTTGTTTTGCCTCTTTTTTAAACAACCAATGCTTTCTGATGCTGACAATTTAATAGTATCTCTTATAGCCTCCCATTCTTTATTTATATCAGTTTCTTCTTCGTTTGCCACATTGTCATCTGAAGATTCCAGTACTTCAAATCTATTAGCAATTTTGATTTGGTATTCTTGCCGCATTTCATCATTTTTCAAGTTTTTTAATTCATATTTTACAGAATCATCTTTAGCGTTTGTTCCTCTCATAAGCGATAGCCGTTGTCTGATTTTCACCTTGACCAGATGATGATCTGAATTGCAGTCTGTCCCTCTAACTGATCTAATATCAATGATGCTACTGTGCCAGCGTTTATCCACTAATACATGATCTATCTGGTTCCGAGTTTCTCCATCTGGGGACGTCCAGGTGTATTTATGAATATCCTTATGCTGAAATGTTGTGCTCTTAACAATGAGATTCTTTGATGTGGCAAATGTGACTAATCTCACCCCGTTGTCGTTACTATCTTCATGAAGACTGAATTTGCCTATTGTTGGTTTGAATATATCTTCCCGCCCCACTTTTGCATTTAAATCTCCTAAGACAATTTTCATATGATATCGTGAAAGGCTATCAAATAAGCATTCTAATTCTTCATAGAACTCATCCTTGGTCTTGTCATCTTTATCTTCTGTGGGGGCATGTACATTTACAATTATAAAATCATGTCGTTTACCCTTTAGAATTATGTATGATATCCTATCACTAACAAACTTAATATCTCGGATAGCGGATAGGATCCTCCTTCTGACTAAAATTCCTGTTCCAAATGCAGGTCTTTCTGCACCCCCATAGTATAATGCAAAGCTTCCTGATTCCTGACTACCTTCTCCTGGCCACCTAACTTCCTGTAAAGCGACTATATCCAAGGGCGATTTATCCAATTCCCGCGTTAATATCTCTAGTGCCCCGCTAAAGTCCTAACATTCCATGTTCCTAGGAACATGTCCCTGTGTTTGAGCCTTTGGCATGGGTTCCCTGAAGTAGTCCCCGCCCGGAGAACCGAATGGGGGACTATTTGACCTCCGGAAAATTTTACCCCAGTAGAACCCATGTCCGCATTTCTTGACGGTTGTATTTTTACGGTGAAAGATCGTCACTCTTTCGACCAAGGTACTTATTTCGTCTGGCTTATCACCTTCGACCAGTCCGGCATGGGTAACCCTATCGGCAGCAATGCTACCGCCGGCATAGCTCTCAGGATCATTTAAGCACACAAGCCACTCCACCACGACAAGGTAAAGATACCATGGAGGGTTTAATTCAATAATTAGAAGCATTATTACCTATGGAGCTGATGTGTGGGCTTTAAATGCACAAATGAAAAAAAATTGCTCGCCACTGAAATGGACTACTGGAGACGTGCTGCACGAATATCCAGGAAGGATAAAATCAGAAATTCATATATAAAAGAAAAAATGCAGGTACAATATTCAATATTAGATTTTATAAAGAAGAAACAATTAAATTGGTACGGACACATAAGAAGGATAGAAGAAGGAAGACTACCTAAGATAATCATGGATTGGGAACCACAGGGAAGGAAAAAGAAGGGTAGACCAAATATTACGTGGATTCAGGGAATCAATGAAACTAAGAGGGAATGGGAAATAGAAGAAGATATATGGATGAACAGACAAGAATGGAAAAATGTGTTGAAACAAATATGTAGTTAACTGTGAACATGGGTACCGGAAAAATGTATATTCATAGTAAAAGCCGGAATAATAAAAAAATATCATTATTATTATCATTATTAGTATCATTATTATTATCATCATTATTATTATCATCAATATTATCGTTATTATTATTATCGTTATTATTATTATCATTATTATTATTATCATTATTATTATTATCATTATCATCATTATCATTATTATTATTATTATTATTATTATTAATTTTCGTAATGCCACCAGATTGTCTTTTATGACATTTCTGGCTTTCTCCCCTATCATTGTAATCCTTTTCTTAGGATGGGTCACCTGGAGAAAGGAGTTACGTTACCCCGAAGATATGTTGAGTGATTAATTATATAATTAATAATGAAGCGCTGGAGAGTTCTTAACCCGAAAAAAATATAATAATCCCACTACAGGCCTTGGGAGGCCCTTGGGGTAGTAGAATGTTTAGGCTCTCACGTTTTGTAGAAAATCAGCACTTGTCAGCCGGGTTGTCAGCAATTTGTGATGACCGCCTTTACCCCCAGAACAGCGTATGTTACTCATTTAAGTTAAAGGCTTTGTCGACCCCAGGGATATAGTACCGCCAGAAGGTTTAGGTCAGTTTAAAAATCCTGACCCCCCGGGACTCGAACCCTCGACCATCCGGCTTGTAGCATATTACCTTAACCACTACACTACAGCGTGCCCCTCTTAACCTAAACTTAACCTAAATTCCATACCATGGGAAACCACAGGAATAATTCCCTTTATGGAAACATTCATATGGTTTGACCAGGAATCGGAACCCGGGAACTCATGAATTGTAGTCACAATCTTTGATCACTAGCCCATGAGGATGGTCGGACAACGTGAAATGAATTTACACAGACAAGCATTTCCCATGCAATACTTATTAGGAACTACAACTATACACTAAATAAAATATAAAACTATTTTGGAATGGAAATATCAGTACAAAAGTCAAAAGTAATGTCATTCTTAGGAGAAGATCCAAACAGAAGTAAGATAATACAGGATAACCAATGCCTAGAACAAGTAAAACATTTCAATTGTTTAGGTTGTGAAATATCTTATCAAAATGAAAAATATGTGAACAAAAAATCACCAAATTTACACAAATCTTAGGAATAGTGAATCATATATTAAAAATTAAATTAGTAAAATAAATCTAGGAGAATAAAAAAAATAATACTTTGGCATTACCCTCCCTTCTATACGGAAGTGAGATTTGGACATTAAGAAAAAAGAGATAGGTGCAGAATCAAAACAACGGAAATGAAATTTCTCAAGACAGCAGGATACATTATTTTAGATGGAAAAAAGAATGAAGAAATTTTAGAACAATTAGAAGTAGAATCAGTAGAAGAAAAACTCACCCGATATAAATTAAACTGGCTGGACCATGTAAAAAGAATGGATAATTCAAGAATCCCAAAAATGATGCAATATAAACCCAAAGGACATCGTCAATCAGAAAAAAAAACTCTTAAAAGACTGCTGGATGGGACCGAAACAGGTCTTCAAACACCTAATTCGTGACGAATGATATTGACCTACAACTAAATATAAATATTTTACCTGATCCGCTTTCCGCGCTGGTGCACTGTGAATTGGTGTTGTTCACGAAGCGAGAAAAAAAAAATTAAACGCCGAAGGTATCATATACGATAACAAAGGATACAGGAAGTTAACAGATAGGAAAATATCCATAATGGATAATGCTACCCGCTGGAGAGAACTTTGTTGTTTATTTGTTATAAATTCCAGTTTGATATTCACGGGAGGTTTTAGAAGAATTACAGTAAGTAGATCAAGAACGTCTGTTATCTGAATGGACAGGCACGCATTTATTAGTAAGCTTAGACTTTATATAGTGAATGACATGCAGGACTAAAGTCATACAGGCTACATAAGTCAACTTCATAATTGTGCTGACATACAAGCCTGAAGTCACGCCATCTGACTCTGATGCCAGAACTCATATTTCAACTTCATTGTATGTTATTCTCTTATCATCCTAAATCAATATTTAAAGTCACATCATTACTCCTGATGTTCTTAAGTTTGATATACTTTGAGTATTTTATGTTAGAATTATCCGTCTAGTATTATCCGTCTCTAGCCACTTTTATCAATGTTCCCAACTCTAATATAAAAAAGGCAACACTAACTCATTAGCACTAATATACCCAGAGATCCATGGTCGCGCGGTCATAAAGTCTCCATACATCCCTATCCCGAGTTAATGGTTTCCAATCCCCTGTATAATTCACCTCCTTCAAATCACGGTTAATGTTATTCTCCCACCTTATTCTAGGCCTACCTACTGGCGTTTTCTTCTTCTTCTTCTTCTTCCTTTCTAGTATTAGGTCAATGCGACCTTTTCCGGTCTCAAGTCCGTCGTTTCCTTGGCCGCCCCAAAGATCTTTTTCCATGTGGTTTGTAGGTGTTGATCTTTTTGGGTAATCTTACATTGTCCATTCTGTCTAAATATTCTTTCCATTGGTATTTGTGCTCTTCTAGTTCATCGACTATTGAAAATATCTCCACTTCATTTCTTATTGATTCATTGTGTAATCTATCCATGCGTGTACATCCTTTTACGGATCTTAAAAATTTCATTTCAGTGGTTTGAATGTGTGAGATATCTTTTTTACGGGCGTTTTCCATCTGGTTTTACTTTCCATACCCTTCTTTCATTCCCCATTCGTGCCAAATTACCTGCCTATCACAGTCTACGAGACTTAACTGTTATTACATCTGGATTTCCATTAATATCATGTACAGCTCATTGTTAAGAAGTCTTTCTCCATTCGCCTCTTTGTATGTTTCTCTTTGTTCCATGCTTCCCTATCCAAAGCTATTGTTTTCCAATCATCTTCTGTATAGTTCACTCCTTCAGATCACGGTTAATGTTATTCTCCCACCTCTTTCATGGACTAACTAGTAGCTTTTTCCGTCTGGTTTTTCTACAAGTAATTTCCGTACTCCTCTTTCATTCCTCATTCGTGCCACATACCCTGTCCATCGCAGTCTACGAAACTTAACAGTTCTTATTACATCTGGTTTTACATAATAATCATGTAGCTCACTGTAAAGTAGTCTTCATTCACCAGTCTGTTCGTCTCTCTTTGGTCCAAAAATTTTCCTAAGAACTTTTATTTCTGAAAACGATTTTTTCTATCAAAGTAATAATCTTTTTTTTTTCCTAATGAAATCTACAGATAATTTAACTAGAATTATTTTTACTTAAGAATAATTATAGCATTTTTTGTTAAAAATACCGATATTTTCTTTCACCTATGACTTTCTAAAGAATAGAACATTAAATTTTCATTGTAAAAATATTAATCTTTAATCATAATTACTAATCACGACAGAGCATACATCTTACCTTTATACAACATTAGAACTGTATAAGTATAATTTTGAACTGTATTTTGTATATTTGTTCTGGTTGAATGGAAGAGAAATAGCCCCTACCTTAACTTTGCAATAACAAAATAAAACATTTTATTATTGATGATCTTGCTGAAGATTTTCGGGCTGTAGGCCGTGGTCGTGAGGCTTGTAGTTCCCCGACGTTTCGCCAAAGACTGCGTCTGGCATCCTCAAGGGTTGTCTTGAGACTACGTGAATACATTTTATTATTGTTTGTTGGATCAGCCTAAATTATCTTTTGGTCGGAGCTTCTGACTGTGGTTGATGCGGTCTCGGGTTCGAATCTCGATCACAACACAGGATGTTTTCCTTAAATGGAATTATTCCTGTAGTCCATCGTTTAGAATTTTCAATGAATTTAGATTTAAGGAATCCCCTGATACTTCATTACCATTTATCACAAATTCCAAGGTTCCCATCATCAGAAGTGGTTTACTATTTCCTCAATGTCTGGAGAGAAAGCCCAGAAATATAGTAAGATAACTTGTTGGCATGGGACCTATTATCATTGTTGTTTTGATATTGTTTTTATTATTATGTTGTTAATATTGTGAAACCGTCTTTAAATTTCGCGGGTGGCGGTAAGACTCCTTATAAGCTAATAGCTTAAAGAACTGAATTTAAAAACAAAAACTGTGAAGAAGAGACACTATCCGCAGAAAATTATGTGTATATAGTGAAGTAGTGAGAAAGCAATAAATAAAATTTGTAAGTATTGTGGGCTATTCTATGCTATCAGTGAATATTCGATCGAAAAACAAGTGACCGCTAGCTTCAATTTGGACAATGTGTAATACAAGTTCCGTATAGCCAATTGTCCACATGTTTACTCACATATAATGGGATTTTATCACAGGAGTGCAGTTACATTAGTGGGCAAGTTAGGATTACAAAATTGACAGTTAATGTTAGATGTTGAAGTTAATGTTAGTTTGGGCAAGTTAAGGTGAGTAAATGGGCGAGTTCTAACACCAGATTAGTTTAGAGTTCGCTTGTTTGTTAGCGGGTTTTTGTAATAAGTGTGGAGTTACATTGTCTGAACAATGACTAATACATATTTTACATTGCAAATATGGCGATTTTAGGTTACTTTGAGCTCAAATTCTCGTTCATTCTAAGACATTTCTCATATTTTTAAAATCAATGTGTATATTTTTCTCAGGTAATCATTCATATACTGCAACAATAAATTGTGTGTTTTTCCGTTTATTTGAATTTATGTAGTTGGCATGGTGACATAGAATCCTCATATTGAGTAAACATTTGTGAAGTTAAATTTTTAAAAAAATCCATCTGTTTCCATTACCACCGCCATCCGGGATAATATTGTTTTTAGTTGGTTTCATTATTTATATTGCAATCTACATACTTCACTTTTCTTAGTTCTCCAGATTTTTTTATTAGGAAAAGTAAAATTTACTCTTATTTTGAAGTCAATCATGTTAAGTCGTAAAATCACTTGCTCTTAAAGATTATATAAAATGAATTGGTTTCAGATTTCTGTTACAACATGTTCTCCGAAGCTTACGTAAATTCAAAGTAGCTTTTTGTGACTATTCTTCACTGGAAATTGGATTTCTTTGAAATGTTTGCAACGAAAACTGGGTCAATTTATTAAACGATCAGCCTTTGACAGGATGTAATATTTCGAAAGGATTCCAACTTTGAAAAATACATAACTTAAAAGTGTTCATGATCGAATTTTTGCTCTAAACCAGGTAATTTGTAAAGTATGGCATCGTCCTGATGTACACTTACGTTCTAGGCCTATAGATTTAGTATTTAATGTATTTCTATGATACTTTCTATATTTGTAATATCTCAAATTTAGGCTGGATATTTTTTTAGAATAAGAATAAAATGTATTCACAAATGTTGTACAGCATATTGACACCGAAATGAGCAAGTGCTCGTTCTCGGCCGAAGTTCATTTAAAGGAATAATACGTTTAGAATATATACATTACAAAATTTTAGTTAAAGGGAGAGTTAAAACAAAATATATAAGTTTAAGAGCCAGTTTCAAGTCATGAAATAAAATCTGCCAAATAAATAGTTAAGAAATGATATAAGGGGAAATAAAATAGACAAATCAATATATAATAGATTTATACCAGACTGAAGAAGATAATTAAAGACAATATGAAATAATATAAAACAAAATAAATTTATGTTATAACAAATGGTATTTAAATAATGCTTCTTCGTAGTAAGTGTTGCCGCACATTCTCGGGATGGTGGATCACAGGTGATTTTCTCAAATAAATGCCACAGTTATTCATACAATATCTTCACAATTCCTTTATTATCTTCAAAGTATTCTACTATTTATTTTACACAAATCGCTGCCAGTGATGTTTCTTCATTTACAATTTAATTCGTCACAAAAATTGTTTCCACTTACTAATGATTTAAATTGGCGCAATTTCTTCCGATGGTTCTTCGTAGTAAATGTTGCCGCACATTCTCGGGATGGTGGATCACAGGTGACTTTCTCAAATAAATGCCACAGTTATTCACTCAATTCTTCACAATTCCTTTATTATCTTCAAAGTATTCTACTATTTATTTTACACAAATCGCTGTCAGTGATGTTTCTTCATTTCCAAAAAATTTTTCTACTTACTAATGATTTAAGTTGGCGCAATTTCTTCCGATCTCAGTCACTCTCTCCCTGTTTAAACTCAACTTACTACCTTCCGACCCTAGGAATGCTTATATAGCACAGGGCAGGAACTTCCCCGACTAGTCGTCGAGAGTTTTCTAGTTTGGAAGCTTCGGGAATCGAAGCCTCTGGGTGCGGAGAGAGTAGATGTGTAGAGAACCTTCCGAACATGGAAAGCTAGACGCATCTCACATTAAGCGCGGGCCTTTCAACTCACAAGTCAACAACTCACGGATATATTTCTACCAATGCGAGATCACTATTCTCTCTGTTACCCGCGAAATTCAAACGCTGCTATTACAATGCGTCATAATAATTATAATTATTTTAAAACAATGGGATAGTTTAAAATCTGAAATATTATTTATTTAACCTCTTCCTGCGCCCAATTAATCTATTGTCATTCTCCTTCGCATTTCTCTATTATTCCAATTTCCATCAATCACTCCATTTTCCTTCATGCTGGTCAAAAACACCATCAATCCACGTTAGTTTTGGCTTTCCTCTTCTTCTTATACCAGATGACACGGATTTTAGTATTCTTCTTGGGAATCTGTCTTCAGTCATTCTTTCTGTATGACCATAACATTTTGTTTATTTTTTATGAAATTCAGATTTGAAGTTTGAACAATCATCTTTTGTTCAGTTACACTGGTTATTATTTTATCTGGTCTATAAATTTCAGCTGAACGCCTCCAGAAATATATTTTTGTTTTCGTTTAAGAATTTATATTCTTATCCCATAAAACACCATTTCATTTTATATTACAAATTTGTTAATAGAGGCCGAGTCGACCCCAGGGCTTTATACTGCCAGAAGGTTTAGGGCGGTTTAAAAATCCTGTCCCCACTAGGACACGAACCTCCGGCTTGTAGGATATTGCCGTGTCTAACTATGCTACGGCGTGCCCCCTTTTTGTGTCTCAACCTTATTAATGTGTCACCGGAGGTCCCTTACCTTATGTCTCTTACATCAAAACGTTTAACAATATTCCTGAACGTGTGAAAGTTTGTCCGTAGAACTCTATTTCAAAGTTTGTATTTTTTTGTGCTCTCATGTGTCATGAGATTATTATTTAATGATTTTAGATATTTTATTTAACCAGTCTGATGGGTTAGTGGTCAGAGTTTCTGACTAACAGTTCATGAGGTCTATTCGATTCCCGATCAGACCATAGTAATGTTTTCCTTTAAAGGGAATTATGTCTGTGGTTGCCCATGGTCTGGAATTTAGTTTAACTTCAGGTTAAGGATTCTCCAGGTGAGTTGAAAAAGAAGACATTACGGTCTTAACTTCATTACGTAAAATAAATAAATAAAAGACAATCTAGTAGCATTGAACAAAACAAAACAAATATATTTTTTTTTGCACGATAGTGCGTTCTGTCGTACTTAACAGGCATGGCGACAATGATTGAAAGATTAATTTGCTAAATTTCGGGGGTGTGAACATATAAATAACTAAATAACTATACTGTAATATTACAAATTACCTACCTAGGGCGGGACGTAAAACCACTGTCCTTATGTACTATGTATATATAAAAATATATCCAAAGTATTGTTAATATACATTATAAGAAACAATTCACTGCACTTTAATTGAACTGAACTTTATTTGAAACAATATAAAACAATAAATTCGTACTTGCCGCCATATTATCGCAGATTGGTGTCACGGCCTGCTGTAGTCTCAACTAAATTATTTTCGGAATTTACTGTATATACATTGGCCAGACTGCTAACGTCAGTCAGTTATTTGTTAGTATTTTACTATCATTCATTATTTTGAAAAGACCATCGTGCAAAAAAATAATGAACAACGCACGTTAGTGAAGTGTTTTACAGAATCTCGGAAATAAAAAAAATCGCTGTCGTTCGGTTTTTAATCATTTCCTCGCATCTGTAAAAATAATTTTCCAGACTCACATTGTAATGTACTATTATTTACTATAGGCTTAATTTTATTATCATTGTAATAAAAACATAGTTTTATTATTATTGTCTTGTTTTATTATTATTGTTTGTTTTATTATTGTTATCTACAAATAATATTCCGATTGTTATTATTACTATTGTTATTATTGCGCGCAACCTAGTTAGAACGGTTTAAACTAATGGTGGCAAGGAATACAGTACATGCACGCCACGAGTCTGATCGTTATCCCGGGTTATGATGGATGCAGTTGTCAGTCAGCGCCGTGACAGAACCGGGCGACCTATGTCCCATCCGCACGCACACCTTTAACGATCCGTCTCAACCCCTTCCTTCGACTAAACATACTTCGTTTAACTCTCGTAACATTTTGCTTTGCATTCACATTAAAACTTCCAAGTAATTAAATTTTAACGTTATGGAAACCAACGTGTTCATTTTGTGCCACGTATTGAATAACCGATATGAATAATAGACGGTTAATCCTGTTGAAAAAACTGATATATTTTAATATTAATTATATACTTGCTTACTTACTCACTGGCACTATCGAACCCATAAGTTCATGGCCGCACGGACATAAGCTCTCCATACATCCCTATCCTGAGCTAATGCTTTCCAATCATTCCCTGTATAATGTACTTCCCTCAAATCATAGTTAATGCTATTCTCCCACCTCATTCTTGGTCTACCAACTGGGCGTTTTCCCTTTGGCTTTCCTACAAGAATCTTCCATGCAAGTCTTTCATTCCCCATACGTGCAACATGTCCTGTCCATCGCAGTCTACGAGACTTAATTGTTCTTATTATATCTGGCTTCCTGTAAAGACCATAATAATTATAATAATAATAATAATAATAATAATAATAATACTTTATTTATTCTGGCAGAGTTAAGGCCATAAGGCCCTCTCTTCCACTCAACCAGTACAAATACAAATAAATATTCGACAAATATAGATATACACTATACTAATTATAAACAGTTAAAGATACAATAAATGTAGCAATGTAAATGTCATGTACAAACAACATTTTATAGGGTAATAACAATAATGATACGATAATAATAATAATAATATAAATATGATACATTATACGGGAAACACCAATATAAATATGATATATTATACGGGATATACCAATATATATATATATCTTACACTGGATAATAATGAAGTCGAGTTTAGAGCAAATATAAATTTAGATTTCTTTTAAAAGATGCCAATGTCCGGCAGCCCCTTACTTCTTGTGGTAGGGAATTCCAGTTGCGAGAAGTGGAGATGGTATATGACATGGAGTGATGTGATGTCCTATGTTGCGGTATATTAAGTAAGAGACTATGTTGTGATCTTGTGTTTAAGTTATGGTTTGAGAATAGATACTGGAAACGGGATGATAAATAATTGGGAATCGAGGTATGTAGGATCTTAAATAGGAGAATTAGACAGTGCGATTTTCTTCTCTCTTTTAGATGTAGCCATGACAATTCGTGGAATAATGGAGAAATGTGATCGTTTTTCGAACATTAAATATGAATCTGATACACATATTATGGACACGCTGCAGTTTGTCCGACAATCCGTCACTTATGTCAGTTAGTAGAACGTCACAGTAGTCAAAATGCGGCATCACTAAAGTTTGGATTAAAATTATTTTAAGAGTTGTAGGAAGAAAATGTTTAAGTCGCTTTAGGGAATGCATTATGGAGAAGATCCTTTTAGATGTTTGTTTTACTTGCTCATGCCATTTTAAATTAGAATCTAAGTAAAATCCCAAGTTTTTAACGACGTCGGTATAAGGAATTTGTTCATTATCTAATATGACAGCCGGCATATTGCCATTGTTTATGAGGTGTAATAGCCTTGGATGTCCGATAATTATTGCTTGCGTTTTGTTTACATTTAGTTTCAGCCCATATTTGTCTGGACCATAAAGATATATGCCTGAGGTCAATGTTTACTTTGTCAATATATTCATTAATTTCGTCAGGCCTAAAGTGTGTGTAAATCTGTAGGTCGTCGGCGTAACGATGATGCTTGCAGTTTTGTAGTTTCTTGGTCACGTCATTAATATAAATCGAGAAGAGAAGAGGACACAAACTATACGCAATGCCAAACTACGACACGCCCACAGTATAATCGCACCTGAAATAAGTGCACGGGACACTTGGCGAAATCTCCGTGCAATGGGACTTAGACAGTTGAATCCCTCAACTGACTCAATAGACATTTCTGTAGATGACTTAAATCAACATTTTACCTCAATACCCATGACACCTCCAGACAACAAGACTAAAATAGACATTCTTAAAGACTTATCCCCATCCCCACATATAGGAAGAGATAAATTTTACTTTAACGACATTTCGCCTATAGACGTTAAAAAAGCACTCAAGCGGATTAAATCCAATGCACAAGGAACAGATAACATCAGCATTTTAATGCTAAATAAAATCATTGACATTATACTACCCACAGTGACTCATATTTTTAATGCTTCCCTTATAACTTCTATCTTCCCTACTGTATGGAAACAGTCTAGAGTTCGGCCTATACCAAAAATAAGTACACCTACTAACTGTAATGACTACCGACCGATTAGCATCCTTCGGACATTATCTAAAGCCCTGGAACATATTGTACATAAGCAAATGACTGAATATCTCCAAGAAAATCACCTCCTTGATCCTTATCAATCCGGCTTTAGATATGGTCATAGCACAACCACAGCTTTGCTAAAAATTACTGAAGATATTCGTGAAGCCGTGGACAGACGTCAATTGACTCCTTTAACCTTACTTGACTTCAGCAAAGCTTTTGACACAGTAGACCACGACTTACTTATGATAAAGCTCAAGAACCTACACTTGTCTGTCAGCGCTGTATCCTGGTTCGACTCATACCTGCACGGTCGTCGACAGTACGTTTCATTAAACTCTAGATCTTCGACTTGGCGCAACGTGTCGGCTGGAGTCCCCCAGGGCAGTGTTCTCGGACCTCTTCTTTTCTCAATCTACATAAATGACTTGCCAACTGTACTAAAGCACTGCCGTTATCACCTCTACGCTGATGATCTCCAAATTTACCTACATTCACCTCCTCATTCTCTCTATAACAGCTTGACAAAAATGAATGACGATCTCATATCCATCTTTAACTGGTCTTCAAGTATCGGTCTAAATCTAAATCCTAACAAGTCACAAGTAATTCTAATGGGACAACAAAGACTGCTTACAACCTTTGACATATCTACACTACCAAACATTACTATAAATAATATAATTATCCCTTATTCTTCTTCAGTAATAGATCTTGGACTACATCTAGACGCAAATCTAACCTGGCAAACACAAGTGAAACACATATGTAAAAAGACTTTCTCCATCTTACATTATCTTAGACGTTTAAAGAATTTTCTCCCAGTTTCGTTAAAACAAATCCTTGTGCAGAATCTTGTGTTACCACACTTCGATTATTGTGACATTATATATAATGATCTAAACTATGACTTGTCGCAGAGACTGCAGCGTGTTCATAATGCTTGCGTTCGATTCATTTTCAATATCCGCCGTTATGACCATATTTCCGAACACTTTAATAACCTCTCTTGGCTCCGTCTTACTGACAGACGTAAATTGCACTCTCTTTTCACTACTTTTCAAGCTTCTGAATTCCTACATCCCTACTTACCTGGCGTCTAGATTTGAGAAGTTATCCTCTTACCACAATATTGACACTAGATCACAAGATAGCAGTCTGCTAACAATTCCTCTTCATAGCACTTCCTCCTATTCTACTTCCTTCACAGTAGCCTCTGCCCGCTCCTGGAATCTCCTTCCTCAAGATATCAGGGGTTACCGCACACTTGGTACCTTTAAGTCACGCTTATACAGTTACCTGTTGTCTAATAATTAATTTTTCTCTATTTATTTAATTTTGTACTATGTCATTAATCTTTTCCTGTTTTTTATATATATTGTACATATATATTTAATTCGTTAAATTTAGAGTAAATCAAAATACATTATAAATATTAATTGTATTGTATTCATAACTTGTAATCGTTTATATTTATAGATATATATTGTAATTTAGATTTAAGACTATTTTTTGTTTGTATTTTTTTTAAACCTGGTTGAGTGGTAGACAAGGCCTTAAGGCCTTAACTCTGCCAGGTAAAATAAAGCTATTATTATTATTATTATTATTATTATTATTATTATTATTATTAAGAGGAGCGAGGACCATGTAGTTCATTGTTATGTAGTCTTCTCCATTCACCTGTCTGTTCATCTCTCTTTGGTCCAAAAATTTTCCTAAGTGCTTTATTCTCAAAAATACATAATAAAAATCCATTGAGGTGAATAGTCACAAAGCATAATATTAAAATAAACACCTTGGCTGGTGCCGTCGTCCTCAACTAGGTTTTTTTTAACTTATGTCTTTTAGAAACCGGTTTCTATCTTCAGCAGAAGGATGTGCGCTACTGACTGGAAGGCCTAAAGTTAAAAAAAAAGAAAAGAAAAAAAAAATTATAACCTAGTTGAGACGACGTCTCCTGCCAAGGTATGTATTTATTAGCCTATAATATTATACTTTATGAAGATATTTTAATATCTTAATGAAACGATTTCCAAAATTAGATTCAGGGATTAAGACCCAGCAAGAAAAGTGTTTGGTCTCGGGTGGTATCGCTGCCCCCATAAGCAGCATACCTGGGTTCGATAATCGATCGAGAGAAGTCTGATTTTTTTAGGGAGGGTTCTTGTTCTCCTGAAAGACGAATGTTAAGAAACGTAAAGTCCCAAACAGTCCCCGAACATCAGCTGGCAATCATATCATTATATCATTATTGTATGCGTCATGTTTAGTAGGGCTTAAGTGATGTGTTTGGTCTTAATGTTGTGTTGTCTCGAAGGACGCCATCGATTGCGCTGATCACTCATTAGGGGATGCCCTCCATGTCCTCGTGTGCCAAAAATATACATTTTTCACGATCTTGAAATAGAGGAAGAAAGTATATAGCGTATAATCCAAGTTTTCAATAATAATTTTTATCATCACTGAAGCTAAGATTGTAGAAGCATATCTGTGTTACTCAGTCGTTCTAAACTATTGTTCAAATTTGCGTAAACAAAATTAGATAAGAATTGGAGAGAGTTATATCCCAAATATCTTGATTTAGTAATTAAAAATCAATAAAATACGACGAATTATTGTTGTAGAATGTAATAAGCGACTTCAGAAGAATATCAGAATTTTTTTGCCAGTGCCACCAGGTTGTCTTTGACATTTCTAGTGGAAGCTGAAATTATGTTACCCCTATGATATGATATGTGATGAATGATAATGAATCGCCAGGACTGTCCATAAACCTAAATTCAGAACATGGGTGACCAAAGGAATAAACCACTTTAGGAAAAAAATCCTGTGGTCTGACCGAGAGTTGAACCCGGGATCCCATGAACTGTAGTCAGAGTAAATATTCGTACACCACGTTTTTTTTCTCAATAGCACTTCTGTAATAAACTATAAATTTCTAATATTTTAATTTTTTTTTGTAAGCCCATGTTTTCCCTTTACAGATATTTAGGCGCTCTCCCTCTACAGGAAAGAATTTGAACCATACTAATTTAGTTACATTTGTTTTCGTATGGATGTCATTTTGAGTGGTCGGTGGTCAGCGTTCCGCCTCTTACTGATATCTAGGAAACCAAGGTAGTACTAGGACGGGAAAATTCGGTAAATTTTGCTTTGAGACTCGGGACCCACGGCTTAAAGTCCCTCCCGGAGGACTTGCTCCTTGGATTTTTCCGTCCTAAAAATCCATCGACCCCGGCCGGGTTTGAACTCGCGATCCTCGGAACCAGAGTCAAGGAGCATAATCCTAGTCCACCGCGGCCGATAATAATTTAGTTCTGTACATTAATTTACTTATTTTAATCATAGTGACAGCTTTAGCTTCTTAATATTAATTTAACTGAATATTTGTGATGTTGAGTGATTCCGGGTTCTGTGGCCGTGGTCCATAGTTGGTGTTGATACCAGACGTTTCGCCCTCAACTGCGGAGGGCATCTTCAGTGGCGAGTGCTTCTAGGCGTGTTTCCTGGTCGGAAGCTCTACTTAGAGTGAACGCTGCGGGTGTTGTATTGATACTAGTGGTGGGAGCAGGGTGAGCGGGCGTGGCTCTTGCTGATTGGCTAATGGTCGTCTCCTTTCAACACTAGGGACAACAAGGAGACGACCATTAGCCAATCAGCAAGAGCCACGCCCGCTCACCCTGCTCCCACCACTAGTATCAATACAACACCCGCAGCGTTCACTCTAAGTAGAGCTTCCGACCAGGAAACACGCCTAGAAGCACTCGCCACTGAAGATGCCCTCCGCAGTTGAGGGCGAAACGTCTGGTATCAACACCAACTATGGACCACGGCCACAGAACCCGGAATCACTCAACATCATGATTACCGGCCGTGAAAGCCTGCATTCAACTATTAACTGAATATTGTTTTATAAGTAATAAAAATATAAAATTTGGACAAAAATATGTAACAAACTACAAAGTACACACACACACACACACACACACACACATATATATATATATATATATATATATATATATATATATTATAGAAAGCTATTTTTAACAGATTTTATAAAGTCTTTACCAGTGCTAGTAATAAACTAACTTGCACCAATTCTCCAATCAACATTTACAACCAACCACATTTATTTTAAATACCGATACATAATTCTCTGGTATTATAATGTAATTGTAAGTCATGAAAATAAATCGTTGCAGTAAATAAATCAGTAAATTCATATTCTCATAGCAAAAAAGTTTTCGTACACTCACATCTAAGAGAAAAGTCTCTCTCGCACGGATTTAATAAAGCGAATTATTTAACAAGCCGAATTTATAGTATCATTTTGCTGTATTACGGAATGTAGCCTATATTTCTTTTGTTAAATTGGAGGAACTAGGTTTCTGATGTCAGCTTATTTAAAAGTGTCTGTATGCAGTGAAGACAAATCATACATATCCGTTATATATTTGCATATTTTATAATTTGACACAAATTTAAATAATATCTACTGATTCACATTTACATTACTTTATTATAAGTATTAAATATTTAATTAATTAATCTAATATATAAAAAAATAATGGTTGCTTGTTCGTGTTTTATGCACTCCGTTCATCCGATTCTGATGGGGATTTTTGAAAAATGTTCAGGAGTTTCCCGGGAAGGTTATAGGCTACAAGGGAGTTGTAATACTCAACCCATTTTACTCTTAAAATCTCCCTTTGTAGTGAAGAACGTGAAAAAAGTTGCTTTTTGGACGCTTAAATGGTTTACGTTGCCTAAACCATAACAAGTAACCTACGCAAAATTAATGTAGGGTATACAGAATTGAAAGTCTCAAAAAAACTCTACAAAAAAAGCCCGCGACGGCATATGTTTATCTTGTACGGATAACCCACAATAACCATTTTTGTCTTTCATTGATGCCAAGAAGATCGGGATAAGTAGATTCCCTGGAAAGTTCAGTAGCACACGGCGGGTATTCATTTATGGTTAACTCACAATAACGAATTTGGTCTTTCAGCTCATTTATACCAAGAAGATGAGGATAAGTAGATTCCCGGGCTATACCAGGTAATCAGCACGGTGTATTTTAAAATAATTACCATATAAAATTTATAATTATTATATTATTATTTTTCCTTCTTCTTATTCAACTGAACATAAAAACACACTAATATTCTTCTTTCAACTCATTTATGCCAAGAAGATCTGGACTAGTAGATTCCCGGGAAATGCCGGGTATTCAGCACAGGAATCTAAAAAATAATTACTTTTTTTATTTTATTTGTTCAACTAAACATAGAAACACATTACTTTTCGTCTTTCAGCTAATTTATGCCATGAATATCGGGATAAATAGATTCCTGGGCAACGCCAGGTAATCAGCATAGGGTATCTAAAAATAATTACGATATATTTTTTTTATTTTCCCTTAAACGTAAAACACATTAATTTTCGTCTTTCGGCTCATTTATGCCAAAACGATCGGGATAAGTTGATTCCCGGGTGATCATACTGGGTAACGTATCTAAAATTATTTATGATATAAATGTATAATAATTTTCCTCTGACCTATTCAACTAAACATAAAAAAACACATTACATAAAAAACACATTACTTTTCATTTATTTATTCATAGCAGCGCATGCCGGGTATTAACTGGTATTAAGTAACTTAAACAAATGTATCCTATAGGATATATATGAGGGTAAACTAAATTACGGTTTGTGTTATTACATATGATGCAAACATGGCGGTTGCTAGAATGAATTAGTTGCATGCTAGATGTCTCTATTAGGCTATGAGCTAACTACTTGTCACTCACTGACCTCTGCAGGGAAGTAACATAAGTAATTAGCCTTTGTTAAGCAATTCCCGTAAGGAAGCACTCTTGTCCAACTTGGATTTTCATAGACATAAAGATGGTAGGAAACACAACCAAATAAATCTTTAATATGCCTATAATTCCGCACTTTAAAACCCTCGCAAACGAAATATTGGACGTGTTGTATGTAAATTGTAGGCAATTATAATACACATCTACCGGATCAAGTCATACTGAATTTCCTTTTTATTCGTATACTATATTATTTAATGACAACGAAGTATGTTGACAGATGAATATTGTGGGCTTCAGAACTGAATTCCTTTCCGTGTTTTGTCGTCATAGAAATGGAAGGAATTATAAATAAATAAAATTCTGAGGGTATATCATAAGATGAAGAGAGTTCGGAACCCAGACTATTAAATTTAATTTTATACTGAAATATCATCTCTCATGCAACGAGAATGAAGTTGAAATATTTGTCCTCATTTCTGAAGCAAAACGACGTTGGAATCCCTGTAGGTTATTACATTCCTCGAATTATATTTCACCAAGTTTTTATCTTGATATATATAAAACCAACATATTTATACAGGGGTTTGCTTCGTTTAAAATCGAACTTGAAAATACAATGTTTGATGTTTCTGCTCAGCACTAATAAATTACCATTTTACAAAATTAAATATGTGTTCACACATAGAAATGCGTTGTAAAATGGAAATGGACAATTAATGACAGATGAAGGACATTTTGAAGAAGCGGCTGATTTCAAATATCTAGGAACAATAATTACAAATAGGAAACAGATTCGCAAAGAAATTAAACATATGCTCAATTCTGGAAACGCATGCTATTATGCATTATAAGGACTTTTGTCGTCCCAAGTCCTTTAAAAAAAACGTTAAACTGAAAATATATAAAACAGTTATTCTCCAAGTTATATTATATGGATGCGAAACATGGACTCTTACTTTAAGGGAGGAAGATTACGAGTATTTGAGAATAAAGTTCTTAGGAAAATGTTTGGCCAAAAAGAGATGAACAGACAGGTGAATGGAGAAAACTACATAATAGTGAGCTACATGATATGTATACGAAGCCAGATATAATAAGAACAGTTAAGTCTCGTAGGCTGCGATGGACAGAACATGTGGCACGTATGGGGGATGAAAGAGGTGCGTGGAAGCTTCTTGCAGGAAAACCAGAGGGAAAACGCCCAGTTGGGATACTATAATGAGGTGATAGAATAACATTATCCATAATTTGAGGGAATTAGATTATACAGGGTATGATTGGAAAACATTAGCTAAGGATAGGGATGTGTGAAGAGCTTATGTGTGCGCGGCCATGAACCTACGGGTTAGATAGAGCCAGTGAGTTAGTTAGTTACATTACATAATTACAGTGTCCATCGCTGTGGCCTCGGGGTAGCGTCGCTGTTCATGCGTAGCGGGCAAGGGCTCGATCCCCGATCAAGACAAGTTACCTGGATGATCGTTCTTTTTCTGTTTTTTTTTTCACCTGTATGACAAATGTCAGAAAACGTTAAGGTCTAAACGGGCCCTGAACGTCATCTAGTCATCTAATCAATTTAGTGTAAATTGTGTGTTTCGTTTTAATGTTGTGTTGTCTCGGAGGAAGGTTGAGATTGAGCTGATCAGATACATTACTTCAATCATTACCTATATTATATATTTATCATAAGTAATGCCACAAGTGATTTCCAAATTATCGATAAATTAACGACTCACGAACTGAGGAGTGAATTTATGTAGAGAATCTGGAAATCAAGAGTGGCATTTGTTAGGACTATTTAACGAATGAAATTAAGCTGTTTACTCACAAATCATTATTTAACTATAGTTATTTTAAAATATTTATATATTTAATGTAAACGGCAACGTTTGAAAAGAAATGAGAAATGATTGGCACGCTTCATTTCCTTCCTTTGTTCATCACTGCAACCAGATCATAATATTATTTATTGCCGAAGGATCGCAATATTGTAAGAATGCACCCTAGTGGAGAAATTTATGACCAACATTATAGGTATTAATTCATTTCTGATGTCATATGATGTAAGTATGTCAATTATATTTTTCTGCAACGTCATTTTCTGGAAAATAATTCGTTTAGGAAAGTGCAAACAGTGTTATCTTTTTGTTTTGTAGTATAATCAATTGTTACAAATGTTTTTATATTATCTATCGCATGCGCTTTCTGCTGACATTCATGCACTATATATACAATCTGGTAGCCGTGTTTCTTGGAGGGTCTGTCACTGCAAAATAATGCTATGACCTACTCAGAATGTTAAAAAGGAGGAGCTTTCTTTAATATGATAAACTGGTTTGATAAATTCGAGGTGAAACACGACTGTGATTGGTTGTAAATCGAAAATCATTGAAATGTGATTGGCCATTGAATCCCATTTGGGGCATGAGTTAAATAGTCTCTGTTAATGGTTAATGTAATTCTCCCACATCATTCCACTTCCACTCTTGATTTTCCTTCAATAAGTTTATTTGTCCTCCTTCATTCCCACATGTCCTTTCCATCGCGGTTGAGAAGCATTAACTGTATATATATACGACATGAAAAGAAAAATAAATGGCCGAGTTGGGATTTGAACCCGAGATTTCTAACACTATACGTTAGCACTCTAACAACAAACTGAGCGACTCAGGAGTCCTAACACAATTATTTATTTATCTTATATATATATTTCTCAATTTACACGATAAATAGAGGGATATCGATTCAATTGCCATCTAATGGCTACTATAACAAGTAAGCATTTTTAAAGAGAATTTTTACTTTGTAGCAGTACCGCTTGTATATTTAAATGTTATAACTAAATTTTTTACATATAGCAACGGAGGCCCTATATTATGATATGAAAAAAAATATATATATGTCTAATGCCTCCAAGTTTTTTTTATAATATTTCTAGTTTTTTATCCTGGAATTGGCGGAATTGTAATCTATTTCTTAAGTTGGAGCACCTGTAAGGCGGAGCTACGTTACCCGGATGATATGATGGGTAATGAATGATATAATTAAGCGACAGAGAAGTTCTTAGCCAAAATTCCATAGGTTATATCGAATCAGAGGTTCATGGCCGTACATCCCTTTCCTAATCTAATGTTTTCCAATCATCCCCTGTATATTTATTCTCACTCAAATAATGGATAGGGGATATTATTCTCCCACCTAATTCTTGGCCGACCTACCGATGCTTTACTTTTGCTTATCATACAGTGAGTTTCATCTCATCTTTCTTTCTCCACCCATGCCACATGTCCAGTCCATCGCAGTCTACGAGTATTAAATGCCCTTATTATATCCGGTTCTTGTGAAAATCATATAGTTCACGTATGTAGTTTTCTCCATTCACCTATATATTCGTCTCTATTTGGTCCAATCATTTTCTTAAGAACTTCATTCTGTATTACTCGTAATATTTTCTCCTGTTTTAAAGTAAGAGACCATGTTTCCCATCCATATAACTGGAGGAATACTCGTTTTATATATTTCAGTAAAACCTTTTTGAGAGAAGTTTGAGTGTATTGCGTAATTATTTCACACAATTTTTTTTTATTTAATGACGTCCTTTAACGACTCAGGATATTAGCTTTGCATTTTAAATGTCGGCGTGTAAAGCCGAATAACTTTTCTCTGAAGTTTATTTTTACAGATTTAAGGTTCTTTTATCTTCCGTAATTCTAAGATACAAGAGTCATGGTTTAGTTCCCACCCGAAGTAACCGACATTTGGAACTTTTACGCCTTGCAAAATCCATGGACTCCAGCTGTATCAAAGTTGAATGAAGTCATTGTGTAATGAAACTGCACTGTATCTACCGGTACGCGTAAAATAAGAACACTAGAGACAAATTCGCTCAAATTAATTACGACTGGATTCCCCTGAATTGCAAAACATCCCCTCGTCTTGCTAAATAATGAGTTGCGAAGCGTTCAACCAGGTATTAAACCGCACACGTGACCACAAGACTGTTCCTGTGTTCAAATCCAGTTAATTAATTTTCATTCAATTTAAGTGAAGTGAAATATTGAAAACATTTTACGTTCAAAGGCTTTCACTTTATTTAGAGTGTTAACAAGTATTAGGACCTTAATAACTAGTGAGAATGTTCGTCGCTTTGGAAAACCTAACGAAATATAGAATATTTCGGTCAGATTAATATAGAATTATTTCCTTATATACTAGGGAATTCGATAAGTAATGACAACTATGTTGTAAACCAGCTATCCTAGTGGGGATCATTGTAATCTTGTTGAATAAGTCTGTAATATTGAAGTCTCAAAATCGCAATTTTTGTGAATACATTCACCGTTTCTCATACTTAGTAAAGTAATACTGCCCTGAAAATATGTTCAGTAGAATTCGTTAAGAAGGTGCAATTGGGAAGTTCTCGAACATTCACAAGGAGCTCTTGTAACTATGACTTATTCTCAAATATCAAATAACCTCTACGGGACATTCTATTTCAATCTAGAGTTGATATCCAGATAGCTGTAGATCCATCAGTGAAAGATATATCAAGAAATTGTGCTGCTGATGGAGTGCGCCGTATTCCAAGGATTTGGCAACGTATAGTTAACTTGGCAGGAGACTATAAATGAAGTTCGTAACGTAAAAAATAACCTAAATAATTTTTTGTGATGTTATAGCAGTGTTGCCATTACTTATCGAATGTCCAAGTAGAAGTACCAGAAAATAAACATTCAGATTAATCAGCAAAATATAATAATATCGAGAGAAATAATTTGAAGGGTACAGGAAGAAAACCATGGTCCGACAGGACTTAAAAGGCTCTCGCCTACCATCTAGCTGTTGGCCTCACATCCACATGAGGTAGACAATAATCTAGTCGGTGTAGGGTTGACATGTCATAATTTCGGGTCCCCAGCCATTGTGACTGGTTTTCTCAAACTGAGCCTCTACTCATTGTAGCTACTCAAATTCCTCACAATGCTTAAGTGGACGCCGGTCCCATACTGACCGAAATTCATTGAGAAAATTTCTTCCTCATGTAGAACCAAACAAGAGCTAGGGCCCGTATTTCTGCGCCAAGGCATCTTGCCTTAACCACTCGGCTACGGCGTGGGACGTTAAAATGTGCAGTGAATGATTATAAAAATCTTAGGATAGGGATGCATTTCATGCGGCCATGAACCTTCGTGGTTATCAGTAACAGTGAGTTAATTAGTTAATAATGTTCACATAAAATATAACTAATTACAAAGAGGTCGCCATATTTGCTTAGACCTGTATTTTTTTTCTGCAACGATAGAACTGTATTCATGTAAATTAAAATGTTGATCAAGTTTGTAATACTTGTTAGGACTTATTAAATTACACCATACAATTTTAACTATTTACAGATTAGTCTGACGCAAGCAGTGTAGAACAAGGAACCTGTGGTCTGCTAAGAAAAGTGACGGAGTTACGACGAACGTAAGTATGTAAAGTCTGTTACTGATAAATCAATTTTGAATGTTGTAATGTAACTGATGCAGTCAAAATGAAAAGTGACCAATTGCATAAATCGAAGTTTAAAACATAATATTAAAGAAAACTATATAGATTCAGGTTTATATTATTAATTAACTGAAAATTTTACAAATGTAGTTTTTGGAAGTACAGTTGAATATGATAACTAGATTTAGAATTTTTAGATGCACGCTTTTTTAAGGACGAATAATTTGAACTCTGAAAGAAACCAATAAGTGCGATATTGCCTGAAATTTAGAAGATTCTATTACCTTTCCTTTTTTTTAGGACCATTCGGCCCTGTTTGCCTCTTGTTGCCTCACCTTGTCCTCAATCCCTTATATATATAATATATATATATATATATATATATATATATATTTGTAATACTTTTTTATCGATATTCGTAAACTTGCTATGAACTTGAGGGAGTGAAACTGGCTGCTTTCAGTGAAAACAAGACTTTAAAAAGACTGTAATCGGAAATAAAAATTGACTGTTTTTCTCATCTTCCGTTTGTGAATCTAAATTGCTTGATTCGTAACAAGTTTTCGCCATGCCGAAGATAGCTCTGTCTCAGAAGTTCAAGTAGTATTGATTGAAAGGATGAAACCATTATGATGATGCGCTGTTTGTGATTCAGGAATCACATTGGATGATAAACCAAAAGCGGGACCAATACTATAACACATTTCTACTTCGAAGCATCAATATTTATTTTCTTTAAGCTCTTTTCTTTGTAGGTACTCTAACGCGCCCCACGTCAACCGGGCCTTACAGGATATATGACCTGTCGGGAGAGGATTTTAAATCTTGGTCCAATACATAATATTTTTAAACACACAAGGACATGGTAGACCTGCCTAGACGAGTTTTCTACTCGATTTCAGAGTCATTTCCGAGACAAGATAAACATTTAAGATAAAGACACGCCGTTTACTCATACTTTCATGTTGAACATTGTGAAAATGATAGCCAGATTATGTTCAGGGACCATTTGGCCCTTAAAGTTTCCTGATATTAGTCTTATAGACGAAGAAAATCCACGATAAAACCTCACCACTTGTCCCAACTGAGGATCGAATCCAGGCCTGCTGTGTTTGAGGCAATGACGTTACCATTATACCACATCGGTGAACAGAAAAAAAAACTCCTTTGCTTAGAAATATTGGTATTTTATTTTTGGACTTTCATTTTTTAATAAATGACACTTATGAGCTATGAAATAAAAGCACCTTTTTGTCTTCTTTTTTTGTTTATTTAAGCACCTTTTCCTTTCTTTTCTTATCGTGAAAATTGCACCTAAAATTTTAAATTTAATAACAATGTTAAATAAATTCTTACTTGTCTACACTTAGGTATTCCATTCCATTAACGCAGTTTAACCTCTCACCTTATAAGTACTTTTACGTGCCACACGCCACCAGAGTCTTAGAGTGACACGACCTGTCGGGAGGGGGATTTTAACTATATATCACATACATACTTTTTTGACCACAGAAGCACGTGGAGGACCTCCCCGAATGAGTGAAAAGCTCAATAACATGGCACCTCCGAGACAACACAATATTAAAACAAAACGCATAATTCACCCACATACATTCATACTAAACATGGCTTATATGGTAATGATGATTATGATGGCCAGATGATGTTCGGGAACCGTTTAGACCTTAAAGTTTCGTGAAATTTGTCTTATAGATATATATTTAAAATGTATTTCCCTTTTTTTGAAACCAGTTTTAATTTCACAAAATAAACAATTCTTAGAAGGAAATAAGAAATCGTCCATTGTTTTATGCAATTTTTATTTTAAGTTTCCAGAATGATTACTGAAATTTTAGAACTTCTAACTACAGTTCATAACTATGAAATAAATGTGAAATTACAGCGTGAATATCAGAACCATGTGACACTGCATTTCAATCTATAGTCACTTTACTGTACTTTCCTGTTGTCATCGGAGAAAAAGTGACTGCTAACGTCATGTTGGCCAATGTGATGATTCAAGTTTCCGCTAGAACCAATTAACTAAATGTTTACTCACATATAAGGGAATTCTATTCCAGGAATCCACTTACATTAGTGGACAGAGAAGATGAGCTAGTTAGTGTTAGTTCAAATGGGAAAGTTAGTGTACACCAGATTAGTTTAGCATTCACTTGCTTGTTAGCTGATTTTTTTTCGATATGTTGGCTACAACTTCAGAGTAATGGCTAATGTTTATTTTACATTGTAATTATGGTGATTTCATGTTCCTTTGAGATCAACTTCTAACTTTATTTTATGGCATTTCTCACATTTTTTGGGGAAAAAATCAACATACATATTTATTTCAGGTATTTATTCACGTACTTCTTCTTCCTCGCGGTTTAAGCTCTTTTGCTAGTCTGTTCTGGCTCCAAATTGCTGCGGTTTCCATCTTTTCTTTGGTCTTCCCAAGCTTCTTATTCCTCGTAGTGAATAGTTGTGTGCTGCTTTTGGTATTCTGTTCTCAGTCATCCTTGCTAAGTTTTTTCAGTTTGTTCTGTGTTTAATTCCTCTACTTTTAGTTGTTTTATTTCTTTATTGCATTTTTGTCTGTTCTTCGATATCTTACTATTGGTCTGAGGAAGTTCATTTCAGCAGTTATTATTATTATTTTTATTATTATTATTATTATTCACATACTGCAATAATAAAATTCTGTTTTTTCAGTTTTTAAATTTTAATTTGTGTTGCCGGGATTGTGTCATAGAATCCCTGTCACATTATTATTATTATTATTATTATTATTATTATTATTATTATTATTATTATTATTATCATTATCATTATTTTTAAACTTACATATTTCTATTATTGTTATTATTATACATTATTTAAGAAACTGTCCCCAACTAAGAATGAAAATCAGTGTTAGTCAATGTCATATGAGTAACAGGTTGTGGTTTGAGCTGCGATGTCATAGATAAATGGATGGACTGAAGGATATATGGACCAGGAATGACAGCATGGATTTATGTGCTCTAATTATGTCTTACTCTAGTAATAATTAATTACTGATGAAATTGTGATAGGCGGCTAATTGAGATTTAAAGCAAGTAGCCCAGTAATGTAATAATTCCATTCCTTCTCATGAAATGAAGGAAGATTTCATTTTAAATTAGTGTAAGTAACTATAATTTACATTAGGCCTATATTTAAACTTTCCTTCTTATTTTTCTTCTTCAGGCACATAATCATCATTTGAATATCGATCATTTCAATTATTGCTGTCCATTTATTTTTAGTTATGAGTGCAGATCCTCCAATTTTGAATTTTCATTTATGTAATAGTTATGTATGCAACAAGGGAAGTAAATAGTTGTTTGCTAGTCCTCGCTAAAGCTCGGGCTCAAACACGTCCTCGACTAGTAGTGTACTTAATTCCCGAATTGCGTATATAATTTTGTTCACCCCTATACTAATATTTATGTTTAATTTTTATATTTCGTGTGAATTTATATCTTGGTTTGAAGAATTCAATCGTTTAATAGCAAGAGAATGTTGATAAAACAACAGCAAATGTTTATTGATGTCTGGATTAGTGGCAGACATTTGAAATAACAGTTTCAGTTGCCCTCTAAAGGCCAAGCAACATGTAAGTTTAATAATAGTAATGTAATGTGACCGGGATTCTATGCCACCATAAAATAAAGTTATAAGTTGATCTCCAGGTAACACGAAATCACCATAATTACAATGTATAATATACATTGGCCATTGATCTGAAGCTGTAGCCAACTTGTCGAAAAAAACAGCTAACAAACAAGTGGTGTACACAGACTAATCTGGTGTACACTAACTATCCCATTTGCTCACCCTAACTTGTCCAAACTAACACTAACTCGTTACAAAAGCGGCGAATGCAGCGGTTCATTTTCTATTACCAGCAAAGTCAAAAAATAGATGTGAATAGTATTAATTAAGGTAACATATGTTTTACATTATTAAATAAGTCAATTACTTTTCTTCCGTGGGGAAGTAAGTTGAGCTATTACATGCCGTTACCATTGGATACCAAGGCCTCTCTGATAAATTCAACTTACTTCCCTAAAAACAGAATGATAATTAGGTAATTATTAGTATAGGGATAAACAAAATCTATTTGCACATTTTTCTTTCATGTGTATTTTGTCTGCTCTTGTTTCGTGTGTCTTTGGTTATCATTTAAATCGTTTCCGGACATTTTTCCAAAACCATTTTTCTTACAAAACACTTCCTAAATTTAACATACTTAAACATTTTATAATCCACTTTTCCTTCAAGACACATTTTTTATTCAATTAAAATATAACTATGCAATAAAAATATGAACAAATTTATCCATTTTACATATAGATTTCATGATTTTGTAATTGTGATACCTGGAACAGCATATAAGGTACAACATATATAATACTATCCCTTTATATTCTAGTGAATTTCGGAGGAAAGAAGCTGTTGAGATTGTTCACATGAAAATATTTTTGAATTTTTTTTACATATCTTCACATATCCTTTGTAGCTATCTAGCAGACACCGAAAATGGCATGACCAAAATTTAATTATATATATATATATATATATATATATGGGTACGGCAAGGATGTCCTCTATCACCCACTCTTTTCAACATCTACCTGGAAGACCTATGAAAAACTGCTTCAGGAATGCGGGAGGCGTAAACATGGGAGGAAGGAGAATTAGAATTAGGTGCATAAGATTTGCTGATGATATGGCTCTGCTAGCAGAAGATGCAATGACACTGAGGAACATGCTGATGGAGCTAAGTGACAAGTGCGAGGATTATGGGATGAAGATAAATATAAAAATGAGACGAAAGCCATGATTATAGGAAGGAAACCAAGGAAGATAAACACGAGGATTAAAGATGAGACCATTGAGCAAGTGGAGGGCTTCAAATACTTGGGTTGTACTATCAGAAGTAACATAAACTGCGGTCAAGAAGCAAAGCAGAGGATAGCAATGGCAAAATAAGCTTTTAACAAGAAGATAAGCATTTTCTGCGGACCTCTGGCAAAAGAATTACGGAAGAGGCTAGTGAAGAGTTTTGTGTGGAGTGTAGCATTGTATGGTATAGAAACTTGGACATTACGACGGAATAAGGAAAAGAGACTGGATTTTTTTGAGATGTGGATATGGATAAGAATGGAACGTAAAAAATGGACAGACAAAATAAAAAATTAAGATGTGCTAGACAGAGTAAATAGAGAGGGCAATAATCTTCTTTAAATCATACTCAAAATGTGCACCAAGACCAGCTATAAATATTGTTAACCCAGAAATAATTAAAAGAAAAGTATTTAAAAGAAGAATTAATAAATATACTGCTGCTGTAAGGGTGAAGGAATAACAATGCTGGAACTCATAAAGAAGAGGAAAAGAAATTGGATTGGCCACTGGCTAAGAAGAAACTGCCTGCTGACGGGTGCCCTAGAAGGAATGGTCAACGGATAGACACTTAGAGGCAGAAAAAGACATAATATGATAATATTAAAATAAATGGTTTATATGCGGATACAAAAAGGAAAGCTGAGTTAAGGAAAGAGTGGAGAGTGCTGAGTTTGCAGTGAAAGACCTGCTATTCGGCAGAGCACTATGTGTATATATATATATATATATATATATATATATTCGTGCATGTGTATTAATGTTCTAGCTGCCCCAATTAAATTTTTTTCGGAACCAACTCAGCATATAGGCAATTTAAAAAAAAGAATAAGAACGGGCTAATCGAGTAAAATCAGTTTATTAGAAGTTGGAGTTCATCTGCTGGAACGAAAAGCGGTTCCTCTGGTGGTAGCAATTTACGATTTTTCGCAACGAAATTCAGTATGTGCTACTGAATTGAAATCAGAGAAATTCGACAATTAGAAGTGCGGATTTACTTGAAACGCGAAATCAAAAAAATCACTGCATATAAATAATTATGCTTTATCGCTAATGTATTAGTTTGCCGTACAATTTAATTAATCCTTAAATTGGAAATGTATCCTATAAGACTTTTTTATTATCTTTAATATTTTTAATAAAAATGGAAAATTAATCAGTAGAAATTATTTAAATGTGTGTTAAATTATACAACAGTAATAATTTACTGTTATCCCTGATTTGTATTCACTATTGTCCGTCACATTTAAATAAATTGACATAATAAATTGACTTTATTCAATTTATGGGATAAGAAATGAACATATCGGACCATAAATTTGACTTCTTAATAATTCACATAGCTTATCCAGTGCGTAGGCCTATATGACGGGCATCTGTATCTTTCACAATGCCTCTAGCATTTGTCTTCACTGTCTGATTTGGCCAAATAATGATAAACTAATATATTAATAAATGTATTATTTTCCAACAATTTTTGGCCTTTTCCCTTACTACAAGGGCAAATGTGTGAAGGAGAAATCCTTAAGCCCTCTAAAGGCCAAGCATACTTACTTACTTACTCACTGGCACTATCCAACCCGTAGGATCATGGCCGCACGGACATAAGCTCTCCATATATCCCATTCCTGAGCTAATGCTTTCCAATCAATCCCTGTATAGTCTACTTCCCTCAAATCATAGTTAATGTTAATCTCCCACCTCATTCTTGGTCTACCTACTGGGCGTTTTTTCTCTGGCTTTCCTCAAGAAGCTTCCATGCAAGTCTTTCATTCCCCATACGTGCAACATGTCCTGCTTATCGCGGTCTACGAGACTTAACTGTTCTTATTATATCTGGCTTCCTATAAAGACCATGTAGTTCATTGTTATGTAGTCTTCTCCATTCTCCTGTCTGTTCATCTCTCTTTCGTCCAAAAATGTTCCTAAGTACTTCATTCTTGAATACTAGTAATCTCCTTTCCTCCCTTAAAGTAAGAGTCCATGTTTCGCACCCATATAATATAACTGGTAGAATAATAGTTTTATATATTTTCAGTGTCCACCGCTGTGGTCTCGAGGTAGCGTGCTGCCTTGTCACGCAGCGGGCCCGGGTTCGATCCCCGGTCGGGGCAGTTTTTCTGGGTGAGGTTTTTATCGGGGTTTTTCCTCACCTGTAAGACAAATGTCAGAAAAACTTTAAGGCCCAAACGGTCCCCGAAATCATATGGCCATCATCCTTATCATTATCATCCTTAACATTATCATTATCATCATCATCCTTCACCGGTGTGGAAAGCAACGGGAAGCTACCACACCTACACAATTCCCTAGTAAAGCTGCAAGCATAGCATGAAAATGCTATGATTGCAGTGAAGAACCTGCCTTCGGGCAGAATTACTATGGATGGATGGATATTTTCAGTTTAACGTTTTTTGAAAGGAGTTGGGACATCAATAGTTTCTGCAATGCATAATAGCACGCATTTCCAGAATTGAGCCTGTGTTTAATTTCTTTGTGTATCTCATTCATATTTGTGATTATTGTTCCTAGGTATTTGAATTCAGCCACTTCCTCAAAATTTCCCTCATTTGTCGTTAGCTGTCCATTTCCATTATATAATGTATTTCTACGTGTGACCATATATTTATTTTTATTAATATTTACTTCCAGTCCTAATTTCTTAGTGTTACTCAGTAGTGTGTGCGTGTTGTTCTTTAGTATCTCCTCGCTATCGGCCAATAGTACTACATCATCAGCATAAACTAACAGCTGATTAATACCATTGAGTTGTAAGCCTTCCTCATTCTCTAAAGATTTAATGGCATGCTCTAGTACAAAATTAAATACTAGAGGAGATAGTGCATCTCCTTGCTTCAACCCATTCTGGATTTCAAATATATCCGAAAACTGTTTGCCTACACGCACCCTAAGCTTTGTGTGTAACTAACTTCTTAGGAATTTCTAACTCCAGCAGGATACTATATAACGTCTCCCTCTTAATTGAATCATATGGTTTTTTGAAGTCTACATATAGTTGATGTACAGTACCATTATATTCCCATTTCTTTTCTAAAATCTTTCTTATACTAAAAATCTGATCGGTTGTAGACCTGTTTCTTCTAAATCCACGTTGATGATATCGTAGAATGTCATCAATATAGGAAGTAAGTCTGCCTACTAATATATTTGTTAGAAGTTTGTACGAAGTTGAAAGTAATGAGATGCCCCTGTAGTTGTTGCAATCAGTTTTATCTCCTTTCTTATAAATTGATACGATAATTGATTCTTTCCATTCATCTGGAAGATTTTCTTTTTCCCAAATCATACTAAGCAAACAGCGTATCTTGTCTATCAGTTTTTCTCCCCCTGATTTTATCAGTCCTGCTGGGATCTCATCTGAACCTGATGCTTTATACATCTTCAATTTTTCTACCGCCATTTCAAGCTCTAATGCACTTGGTTCTGCGACTAACATTTCTGCTGTCCGTAAATTATCCTCCTCAATGTCCTGTTCTGTATGTACATTTAATAACTGATTAACATCTGCTATCATATCCCCATTTTTATTCCGAATTATGTTTGTTCTAGCCTGAAACCCTTTCTTCTCTATACTAATTCCCTGATATAATTCTCTCATGTTCCTATTTTTTGCGTTCATTTCAAGATCATTAATCATCTCTCTCAAATATTCCCTCTTTTTACTCTTTAGTAACTTGGTGGTTTCCCGTCTAATACTACCAAATTGCTCTAAATTTAGCTCATTTGGCTCGTGTAACCATTTTATTTTTGCTAGCTTTCTTTTCTTTAGAATGTCGGCACATTCCTCATCAAACCATTTCTTGTCTTGCCTCTTTTTTAAACAACCAATGCTTTCTGATGCTGACAATTTAATAGTATGTCTTATAGCATCCCATTCTTTATTTATACCAGTTCCTTCTTCGTTTGCCACATTGTCATCTGAAGATTCCAGTACTTCATATCTATTAGCAATTTTGATTTGGTATTCTTGCCTCATTTCATCATTTTTCAAGTTTCTTAATTCAAATTTTACAGAATCATCTTTAGCGTTTGTTCCTCTCATAAGCGATAGCCGTTGTCTGATTTTCACCCTGACCAGATGATGATCCGAATTGTAGTCTGCCTCTCTAACTGATCTAACATCGATGATGCTACTGTGCCAGCCTTTGTCCACTAATACGTGATCTATTTGGTTCCGATTTTCGCCATCTGTAGACGTCCAGGTGTATTTATGAATATCCTTATGCTGAAATGTTGTGCTCTTAACAATGAGATTCTTTGATGACGCAAATGTGACTAATCTAACCCCGTTGTCGTTACTATCTTCGTGATGACTGAATTTTGCCTATTGTTGGTTTGAATATATCTTCCCGCCCCACTTTTGCATTAAAATCTCCTAAGACAAATTTCATATGATATCGTGAAAGGCTATCAAATAAGCATTCTAATTCTTCATAGAACTCATCCTTGATCTTGTCATCTTTATCTTCTGTGGGGCATGTACATTTACAATTATAAAATCATGTCGTTTACCCTTTAGAATTATGTATGATATCCTATCACTAACAAACTTAATATCTCGGATAGTGGATAGGATCCTCCTTCTGACTAAAAATCCGATTCCAAATGCAGGTCTTTCTGCACCCCCGTAGTATAATGTAAAGCTTCCTGATTCCTGACTACCTTCTCCTAGCCATCTAACTTCCTGTAAAGCGACTATATCCAAGGGCGATTTATCTAATTCCCGCGTTAATATTTCTAGTGCCCCGCTATTGTATAAAGTCCTAACATACCATGTTCCTAGGAACATGTCCCTGTGTTTGAGCCTTTGGCATGGGTTCCCTGAAGTAGTCCCCGCCCGGAAAACCGAATGGGTGACTATTTTACCTCTGGAAAATTTTACCCCAGTTGAACCCATGTCCGCATTTCTTGACGGTTGTATTTTTACGGTGAAAGGTCGTCACTCTTTCGCCCAAGGTACTTTTTTCGTCTGGCTTATCACCTTCGACCAGTCCGGCATGGGTAACCCTATCGGCAGCAATGCTACCGCCGGCATAGCTCTCAGGATCATTTAAGCACGCAAGCCACTCCACCACGACAAGGTAAAGATACCATGGAGGGAAAGGCCAAGCATTTTTTTTTTATTTTAAAGTCCTTACTATGCAGCATGTTCCATTCCTAAAAAAATAATAAATACTGTGTGCTTATTGTTTTATCTTGCTACCTCTAGTAATATTTTTTCTCCCTATTGTAAACGCTCAAAATCTATGCTTTTGGCATACTTTGTTAAATATCAGTCCCAAATTCATTCTTTGTCACTGACCACTTTTTAATACTATCAATATTTGTTTTAGACTTTTTGGTCTCTCGCAGTCATATAACATATGATCAATTATTTATAACCCATTTCCGCGCGCGCGCGCACACACACACACACACACACACACACACACACACACACACACACACACACATATATCACCCTCCTTAATCTTAAAACGGTGGAAATAAATGATTTATTCAACCATGGTTAATAAGCAAGGTGGCCAGGTTTGATGACATTAGATTTTCAGTTTTAACCTTTGTGGCACACTAGGGAAGAATGGCTTTTTTTGTAGAGAATTTCCATTTTTTTCCAGTATTTCACTGATTTGGCTGCTAGCTTTTACTTGACTGCATTTATTAACGGTCATGCATGCTTTCAGATATCCTGCATGCAATGTAAATCCTTGAACAACTTGTGAAATTTCGTCGGTAGAGATCTGGCTCACTCTGTATACGATGGAAAATAAAAATAATATATAACATGTTTAGAGTTGCTTTCTCACACATCACACGATATGCGCTTGTTATTACGTAGAGTAATGACCCTAGGAGAGCACATCAAGAGCTGTCATTCTTTAATCTAATGCATCAGGATGGTAAACGTAACATCTTAAAATTCTTTTGTGTGATAACGAAGCTCATGTCTAACGTTTAACGAGAATTTGACAGGAGAATAATAGTAGCTCTTGACAGATAACAATCCACTAAGGAAACACATGTGGTTAACTAGAGTACCAAGAATCTCTTTTAACAGCACAGAGAATATTAATCCGATATTTTGCATTACATCGAGAAGTAAATGTCTGTTTCACTTTGCCTGTAAACTTTCATATTCCCCTGCTAATGTCCTTTCCCCACTTAATATTATTAGCCATGAATGCTTTACCAACCTGTGATTCTTGGTCCCCTGGGGACCCGTGGAATTAATGAATTGGGTCTGCAAAAAAATGATGATTTTATATTTCATATTACTTGTTTATAAGTCCGGCTGTGCTGTATCAGGTGGTAGCATGCCCACTTCCTCACTAGCGGACCTCTTCTGGCCCCTTGTACAATTTTGTTTCACCAGATCCCTGCATTAAATTTTAAACCTCTTACCAAGCACACATGTTGAGAAGGCATCAGGTACTGTTGATAGCTATTTGTCCGTCGGTTGAGGACGTTAAGCCTTGCAGTCCCCACTTGTGTTTTTTCGATAGGAATAGGCTATGTATCGGCATCGGGTTTTACGTTCTCTTCATAATCATTCATCATTCAACCCCATTTTACACTACACAAACACAAACACTCATTCTCTACTCCTCTCTGTACACAATACAAGTATATATCATCTACGTAAAGTGGTCTGCTGAATTGGTGCGTAAATTTAAAATAGACCACATTAACACTTCTATTCGCCCAGCATGGAACCCGAAGCACGTAAATGCAGTGGGTGGCATTAGAACACACACAGACACACACACACACACACACACACACACACACACAACACACACACACACACATATATATTGTTTCTAAAAAATAGTAGGCCTAAAATTGATCTTAAGTCTTTATTCTGAAGAGATGTTACAAGTATCATTAGCTGGTTACAAGTCAGCAAGTAAGAACCTTCTAATGCCCTTTCCAATGGTAAACATTAATTTCATTCAAGGCTCCTTCACTCCTCACTTTTTAGTGTTAAAAGAAAACATTCTCACTCTCTCGTATTTTCCCGACAAAATTCAATAGCCTATTTAGAATATTTTATATTGATTCAGCAAAGCGTAAGTAACCCTATTTCCGGGGGAGGGGCACGACAATTAAAAGTTGGAAACCTCTGGCCTAAAATATGATTCCCAAAGTGTTTTTTTAAATAAATATATTAGAATAATTATCAAAATATTAATACTGCAGTTTTTTTCGTCGTCGAATGTACCTAGAATATTGTATGCAGACAATTATAATAGGTCTTACAGCTTTATGCATAGATATCTATTTCCATGTTGGGTAATACAACTATGGAAATTTATTGTAATAGAAATCATTTGAATTTCCGTGAATTTATATCTAAGTGTAAAGGAAACCGTGATCAAAAAGTTTTTGGAACCCGAGTGTGCAAAACGTCATTTTTGCATATACCTAGGGACTGGATGTTGATGAAAAGTCATACTTATTAGCAACTAAGTGTATTCTTGGACAAATAAGTTAGATATATGTGGTTTTTGTAGCTCATCAAAATGCACATTTTTCTACCTTTCAATCATAAAACAATATTTTGTATTTACATGCGTTTATAGATAATTTTCTTTCATTTTCATGGATTTATTGGTCATTTATATAATCCGTGATTTAATATTAATTTTCATATTTTTTAAAATAAAATTACAAGTGAGATAGTCATCTGAATTAACACGTCAGCGTAAACAGAGTTTATTCTTTCTTGGAGTTGTTTGCATCTGTGTGTATGATGCGACAGACCGCGGAATCGCAGATTGCATCATATGCACTTGTGATCCATACAGTGTGGATTGCATCATTTAAGAGAAGTCACAGTAGGCCTATAAACAATTTGTAATAATAATGTTTTGTTTAGTAGTAATAATTACACGTTGTACTAAAATAATTTGGTCGGCCGCGGTGGAGTAGTGGTTATGCCCCAAGCCTCTGGTTCCGAGGGTCGTGGGTTCAAACACGGCCGGGGTCGATGCATTTTTAGGATGGAAAAATCCAAGGAACAAGTCCTCCGGGAGGGACTTTAAGCCGTGGGTCCCGAGTCTGAACAATTTCAGACTCGTAAAAAGTCCTTAAGCCTGAATGAAAAGGCCTCTAAGCAAAATGTACCGAATTTTCCCGTCCTAGTACTACCTTGGTTTCCTATATGTCAGTATGAGGCGGAACGCCGACCACGGACCACTCAAAATTACATCTATACGAAAACAAGTGTAACTAAATTAGTATGGTTCAAATTCTTCCCTGTAGGGGGAGAGCGCCTAAATCTCTGTAAAGGGGAAACATGGGCTTACAATACAATACTAAAAGAATTTGTGTAAAATACAATTATTCAAACCATAGGCTATATTCATTATTTGTTAAAAAGGTTGTTAATTGATTATTATGAAATAAACAGTTCATTTTAATGACTTTTCAATATATTTTACATCATTTTATTATAATTTGAGGGCAGTTATAGATAATTTTTAGACAATTTTTAGATAATCAGTATCCGGGTCCTGCATATAACATCGGCTCAAAAAAGCATGCTCTTATGCACTATGGGATTGTCATCCCAACTTCTCTCAAAATATCTAAAATATAAATATATGAAACGGCGAGTTTTCCCTGCAAAATATTGTCACTTATGTTAAGAATAGATAAAATATGAGTATTTGAGAACCAAGTCCTTAAAACATGCTTTATTAGTATCAGTGTTCTGAATTGAATAATACAATTGTGCTGGCGACAGAATATTACGAAGATACAGCGTATATGAAAGAAAACTGAACGATGATGCGAAAAGAGTTGATTGAAGCTAGATATGGTCAAAACAAAGTACGCGATAATAAGTGATAAATCAAGATATGACAAAAGTATATGACGAATCTTTCCACGCTGTGGTCTCGAGTACCGTGCTGCCTTGTCACGCAGCGGGCCCGGGTTCGATTCCCGGTCGGGACAGACTTCTGGGTGAGTTTTTTTCGGGGGTTTTCCTCACCTATAAGACAAATGTCAGGAAGCTTAGGGCCCAACGGTCCCCGAAAAATCATCCGGCCATCATCATCATCATCATCCTTATCATTATCATCACACTTCACCGGTGTGAAAAGCAATGGTAAGCTACCACACCAATAATTCCCTAGTAAAGCTGCAAAGCATAGCATGCAGTGAAAGATCTGCCCTCTGGCAGAATTACTATGGATGGATGACGAATATGTGTATAGTCGAATTGCATTATATGGAGAAGGAAGTTGGCCAGTGAGATGTCAGTAAGTAAAGAACATAGGCTAACTGCCGTGGAGATGATATATTATAGAAGAATAATAATGAAGACAAAAAGGAAAGAATGACGCCATCAGTCCAATGAAAAGTCTATGTTTTGCAACAAACGTCTAAGAAACCATTTTGCATAATGCAGTTAAGCGCTATATGTTCCACCTCTTAGGCTGTTGATGCATAACTGTCAAACAAGAAAAATAACTTGCAATATCTAGTATTGTTATTTTGGCGCTACTATAAATAGTGAAGACTGGCTTAAACTTTAAACGTATTTTTCTCGAAACTTACATAATGGCGCAAAGCCGGTTGATGAATAATGTCCAATTGTGTAAACTTTTATTTATATTAGTACTGATTATATTTATAACCAACTAACTCACTGGCTGTATTGAAGTACGTTCATGACCGCACGGACATAAGTTCTCCATACATTCCTGTTCTGAGCTAATTACGCTGTTATCCCTAAGGTAATTTAGTCTTCTAATCATAATATCTGGGTCAATTAACCACAAATATGTGTACTTTTAAAAAAAGAGTTAATTATATCTCTCCATCACCCCAACAAAATAATTTCAAAAATTAAGATAATAATCCAACCAATTTAATTTATAAAATTATAAAACTCTATAGGGTCTTATCGTCCCATAAAATTATTTAAGCTTTCTTACTCAATAATTAAATTCAATTTGTTTCCAATTATCTCCTATATAATATCTATCTATCTATCTATAATGGCGTACTCCATTGTTGAGCCATAGCCTCTCCTTTGTAAGGAGTTACTAGATCAAATTTTTTAGTTACCTTATTTGCTCATAGAAATCATTAATGGCATGCGGTCAACACACCGACATCTAAAAGGCGAGTCAGGCATTGCTAGGACATTGAGATCGGTAAATTTTGCTTAGAGGCCTTTTTATTCAGGCTAAAGGATCTTTTACGAGCCTGAAAATATTCAGACTCGGGACCCACGGATTAAAGTCGCTCCCGAAGAAGTTGCTCCTTGGATTTTTCTGTCTTAAAAAAGCCATCGACTCCGGCCGGCCAGGTTTGAACCTGCGATCCTCGGTTCCAGAGGCAAGAAGCATAACCACTAGTCCACCGCTATATACTTCCTTCAAATCATGGTTAACGTTATTCTCTCACCTTATTCTTGGTTTACCAACAGGGCATTTTTCCCTCTGGTTTTCCTACAAGAAGCTTCCATACCCCTCTTTTACTCCCCATTCGTGTCACATGTCCTGTCTATCGCAGTCTACAAGACTTAACTGACTAATTCTATTTATAAACGTGCAGTATTTGCAGATCCAATCAATTTTAATGTCTCTGTGCCTGCAGTATGCTGTGACTTTTGAAATCTCGCGTGTTCACCTTATTAATGAGAACTGTTTATCTCTAATAATGTATTACTATTTTTATAAAGATAATATAATAGCAAGTTAAAATAACAAACAGCATTAGTTTGTATTATCAAAGTAACATTTCTCAGTGTGGTACCAACACTGCAGAGGTTATCAGCCGCGCACAAACGTCACAATTTAGTGTAAATAGATTGCCAACTGTCGCTCTTTGCTAGCATGCATGAAATCTTTTATCATATGCTAATTCAAGTTAGTAGGTTAAGTGAAAACGTATGCTACTTGTACTTTACTATTATTTCCATTTTATTTTATGATTCTGATATTAAAAACGAGAATTATCTCCCTGAATTAGAAGTGTTTAAAAGCAATAAAAAATGGCATAAAAACGGAAGTGTACGTTTCGTTAAAGTTTCTTACCATTTAGAGGTCTTTAATTATTTCACCTTTCACTCATTTATAAACACAGTTCTAACGACTGTTAACGTTTATTTTGCGTGCATTCGGCAAAAGTCACATTTTCGATTCCAATATACAGTTTTAGACACAGAATGGGACCACATATTTTCTAATTCATTTTTTTTTTTCACAGAGAAATAAAGAAAGCTGTAACTCTTACAAGGAAACCATTAACCACTGCATGCTGAAACCTACCTTGAAATTTTCCTCAGAGAAGCATTGTGATGTATCAAGGCCGTATCCAAAAAATTATCTGACTTTTTAACTGTAAGTCACAGAAATCTAAGCCAAAACCCAGCAATGGCAACCCACTATGCGAAGTTGATGGACTCCCTTCACGAGTTAAATGGAGTGCAGTGAGACGGGACGCGGCGCAGGTTGTGAGGGTTATCCAATCCGCCAATTCAGGACGTATTACTTCTCCGAGATTAAATGAGATTTGGCGCTGGGTTTTAGTGTATTGCAGTTAAAAGCGGTAGATATATATATATATATATATATATTATTTATTTACAGACAGATTTTAAATGTTTACACATCTTTCTGTGCCTAAGAACAAGGCGGTTATAATAAATAATCGTGGCATTATTTATAACTAGTAACCAGATTTTTACGAAATGTCTTTCTTTTTCACGAATTAAATCAAAATATTTATGCATAACCTGTACGAACCAACTATTTTTGAGTTTTAAAACATGGTTATGAGTTGCATATAACTGCAATTTTTATGAATATTTATAAATTCAACATTTTTATTTGTTTATATACAAGATTTTCATTGCTTACACACTTACTCGTCTAAAATGTTATTTTCCTTCTTTTCTCATTCTTTTCCCATTCCTATCCATCCATACCATTCCTCCATTTTCTTGATCATAATTCCCGTTTCTTCCTTGCTTGCATCCCATCAATTTCCATTCTTTCTTTTTTCTTTCTTTTCTATTTCTCTTTTTTCTTCTCTTTCTTTCTCTTCTCTTCTCTTTCTTTTAATTCTCTTCGCTTTGTCTTCTTTTCTTCTTCTTCCAGGGGACTTATTCCAAATGTTTTTCCTGAGTAACCTTCTTCTTGCATTCGTTGTACAGGCTCTACAAATTTATTGCATATATTGTACAATCTACTATGTAATAAGAATATTATTTTAGTGACATAAGATTTTGTTCAACCATATGTTGGATTTCCTGCTTAGCGCGCCATATTTGCAGTAACTTTCTACAGTTAAATTATATATTTGTAACGCATTGTTCCAGATTATTGCCTGTTCCCTAGACACCATTTAACATTTCTGTTATGCTCGACCTGTATTTATTCTGTTTTAATGTCATTTATTGTCTATCAGCTTTATCTATTTTATTATCCAATAACTCAATACTTCCATCTTCTAATATACTTTCTCATCTCCTAACATTAAATATCCCGATAAATTCAACTAAATGTTTAATAAAACAGTGACTATGCGGCACATATATAAGATTTTCAAATTTCTTCCCCCATTTAGATGTTAATTCTCCACCAAAATAGATTTTGTGTAAATACGTTAAGTGCAGAAAAAAGCCATTGCTTGTAAACATCTTTAATAGACGATTAGGTTTCAAAAACTAAAACAATTTGTTCCTGTAAGTGTAATCTGATAGAGAAAGAAGATTGAGGTAACAGCTTGGAGTGTCTTCTAATGCCACCCACCACTGCACTTTTCTTGTTTCGGGTTCCGCGCCGCGAGGATAGATGGCGTTAAGGTGGTATATTTTCAATGTATGCACCACTTCGGCGAACCTCTTTACGTAGTTGATGCATTCTTGTTTTGTGTACAGACAGGAGTTTAGGATTAGCGTACGTGTATGTGTTTCTGTAATGTAACGTGTGTTACGGGAAATGTGATGAAGACTCGGTGGCGACACATAGCCTACTCGTATCGAAAAACGCCAAGGGATCCGCCAATCTTAACGTCCCCATCCGACGGATGAATCGGTAACAATATTACCACGTGTCTTCTCAGTAGATGTACTGCTGAAGGATTTACAATTTATTGCAGGAATCTGGTGCACAATCTTACACTACCGCCCCTCCTGTTCACGTTACTGAACATTTTACAATTTATTTAATTTATTTTACAATAAAAATTCCCGTCGAGTATGTAACCGGGGCTAGTCAGGAAGTAGAAAAGTTAAATTAAAAGTGTTGTACAATTTACTTAAATTATTATTATGACTATTTAACTCATGCCCCAGATGGGAGTCAATGACCAATCACGTTTGAATGATTTCTGTTTTACAACCAATCAGAGTCGTGTTTCACGAAATATTTATCAGTGTTATATTTACCATATTAAAGAAAGCTCCTCCTTTTTAATATTCTGAACAGCTCTGACCATTATTTTGCAGTGACTGAGCCTATTGACTATTGCCAGTGACTATTGACCAGATTGTATATATAGTGCATAGATGTCAACACACAGGAGTTAATATAAAAACATTTGTAGCAATTTATTATACCACCAAAAAAAAAAAGAAACCACTGTTTGCACTTTCTTAAATGTATAATCCAGAAAAATATAATTGTCATATTTACATCATACGACATCAGAAATGAATGAATACACAGTTTGATGTGTTTCATTTTTTCTCCACTAGAGAGCATTCTTACAATATTGCGTTCCTTTGGCAATAAATAGTATGATCTGGTTGCAGTGATAAACAAAAGAGGCAGGTGAAGTGTACCTATCGTTTCTTATTTGTTTTCATACATTGCCGTTTACATTAAATATATAAATATTTTAAAATAATTGTAGTTAAATAATGATTTGTGAGCAAACAGCTTAATTTTATTCGTTAAATAGTCCTAACAAATGCCACTCTTGATTTCCAAATTCTCTAGATAAATTCGGAAATCACTCGTGGCATTACTTATGATGAACAAATTGAACACAACCAAACATTTCTCACTTGTTTTCAAACATCGCCGTTTACATTAAATATATAAATATTTTAAAATAACTATATTTAAATAGTCCACCACTGTGGTCTCGAGGTAGCATGCTGCCTTATCACGCAGCGGGCCCGGGTTCGATCCCCGGTCGGGGCAGTTTTTCTGGGTGAGATTTTTATCGGGGTTTTTCCTCACCTGTAAGACAAATGTCAGGAAAACTTTAAGGTCAAAACGGTCCCCGAAATCATAGGCCATGATCGTCATCATCCTTATCATTATCATCATCATCCTTCACCGGTGTGGAAATCAACGGGAAGCTACCACACCTTCAATTCCCTGGTAAAGCTCCAAGCATAGCATGAAAATGTTATGATTGTAGTGAAGGACCTGACTTCGGCAGAATTACTATGGGTGAATATTTAAATAATGATTTATAAGTAAACAGCTTAATTTTATTCGTTAAATAGTCCTAACAAATGCCACTCTTGATTTCCATATCCTCTAGACAATTTTGAAATCACTCATGACATTACTTATAATAAATGCATGCAGTGAAATAAATGTATGGTTATCATAAGTAATGTCACGAGTGATTTCCGAATTATCGATAAATTCACGACTCACGAAGTGAGGAGTGAATTTATCTAGAGAATTTGGAAATCAAGAGTGGCATTTGTTAGTACTATTTAACGAATAAAATTAAGCTGTTTACTCACAAATCATTATTTAACTACAGTTATTTTAAAATATTTATATATTTAATGTAAACGGCGATGTATGAAAACAAATGAGAAACGATAGGTACACTTCATCTTCCTCTTTTGTTTATCACTGCAACCAGATCATACTATTTATTGCCAAAGGAACGCAATATTGTAAGAATGCTCTCTAGTGGAGAAAAAATGAAACACATCAAACTGTATATTCATTCATTTCTGATGTCGTATGATGTAAATATGACAATTATATTTTTCTGGATTATACATTTAAGAAAGTGCAAACAGTGGTTTTTTTTTTGGTGGTATAATAAATTGCTACAAATGTTTTTATATTAACTCCTGTATGTTGACATCTTTGCGCTGTATATACAATCTGGTAGCTATATATACATCTGTATTTCTTACAGGCTCAGTCACTGCAAAATAATGATCAGACCTGTTCAGAATTTATCACTGTAATTTGATCATACTATTTATTGCCAAATAGGATCGCAGTGGAGAAAAAATGAAACACGTCAAACCTTATATTATAACTAACATTACAGATTATTAATTCATTTTTTTCGGAAAGAACTCGGTAAAATCAGAATTTAAAAAGACAATTATTAGACACTCATTTATCCAATGTGTAGGTCGAAGGAATCTGTTCATTTTTTGCTATATTCAACGTATTTGTTAGAGAGTCAGTCACTGCAAAATAATGCTCTTACCTGTTCAAAATATTAAAAAGCTTTCTTTAATATGATAAACAGAAGTGGATAAATATCGAGATGAAATACGACGTGATTGGTCGTTGACTCCCATTTGGGGCATGAGTTATATAGTCAAATTAAAATGTTTTATATAATGTTTATTCAATAAATATTCTGTTTAAACTAGGAAGACAAGCCGTCCTAGCACTGTAACTTGAAATATCTATTTCATTTTTTCCCAGAATGATGCAATGAATAAAATGAAGGGAGTTTAAAGATCAGAAAAATATTAAGAGTAATTGAAAATAAAGTTCCTAGGAAAAATTTTGGATCGAAGAAAGACTACATACACGTTAATGTAAAAGACTACATAACAGTGAGCTACCATGATATTTATAGGAAACCAAATGTAATAAGAACAGTTAAGTCACTTAGACTGCATGGGTAGGACATGTGCATGAATGGGGAATGAAAGAGATACATTGAAATTCCTTGTAGGGAAACCAAAAGGAAAATGCCCAGTTGGTAGCATTGAGGTGGAAGAATAACATTAACCATGATTTGGGGGATGCAAATTATATGTCAAGATAAAAAAAATCATGGTGAAATTCTGGTAAGGTATTAGTAACAAAATTAAAAATTTAATGTAAAATTATAAAATTGTTACCTTTTAGGTCCGTCTCCTTAACTTTGTAAAATATTAATTTACTATTGGCCTTTCGGGACCAGTCTCATCATCAGCAGAATGAGGAGCAGATATATCTGTATGTACTGACCCTGAATTCAATACACTTATAATTTTATTATTTTATTTTATAATTTTAATTTTGTAAATTATACGGAGACAATTGGCTCAGAATAGGGATATGTGATTTTATTTCCACGCGACCATGAACCTATGGTTTTGATAGTATCAGCGAATTGGTTGTTAATAATAATAATAATAATAATTAATAATAATAATAATAATAATAATAATAATAATTTTTTATATACAGATGTTCAATGCTTACACATTTTTCTGTCCCTAAAGTTTTATTTCCATTCTCCACTCGTCCATGCCCTCCAGTCCTCTTGTTCTCATTCCAGTTCTTATCTCTTGTATCCATGAGTTCCGATGTCTTCCTTTCTTTATTCTTCCAGGTGGACGCCATTCCAATGTTTTGTGGATAACCTTTTTTCCTGCATTCGTCGTACATGCCCATACCAATTTAATTGCATAGGCCTACGTCTTATATATAAGCTACTATTGAATATTATTTTTTTCTCGTATGAGTTTATATGTACTTAATTTTTGACATATTGTTCCTCTCCTCAAGAAATCCGTTTCCATCGACATAAGTTTTTATTGAATTTCCATACTTCAGCTCCATGTGTGACAGTACTTCTCACTACTGAATTATATAATATTTATAACTTATTTTTCCTATATATATATATATATATATATATATATATGTCTGTTCCGTAGAACACCATTATTATTCTTTTCGTATTAATAATAGTAATAATAATAATAATAATAATAATAATAATAATAATAATAATAAATAAAGGTAGGGCAATAATAGCAATTGTGAATGGAGTCTTATGGAACAGACATATAACCAGGAAAAATAAGGTATAAATAATATATAATTCAATAGTGAGAAGTTCTGTCATATATGGAGCTGAAGTTTGAAAATTCAACAAAAACTTAGAACAAAAACTTATGTCGATGGAAATGGATTTCATAAGGAGAGCAACAAGAAGTTCAGAATTAAAAAAAAATACTGTCATACGAGAAAAAAATGAATATTTGATATTCAATAATAAATTGTATAAGATATGAGCAATTAAATTGGTATGGCATGTACGACGAATGCAAGAAGAATGTTATCCAGAAAAACATATCGGAATGGTGTCCACCTGGAAGAAGAAGGAAAGGAAGACCTCGATACTCGTGAATGCAAGAAATAAGAACTGGAATGAGAACAAGAGGACTGGAGGGCATCGATTGAATGGATAGAGACGAGTGGAAAACGAAAATAAAACTTTTAGACACAGAAAGATGTGTAAACATTAAAAATCTGTATATAAATAATAATAATAATAATAATAATAATAATAATAATAATAATAATAATAATAGTAATAATAGTAATAGTAATAATAATAATAGCAATAATAATGTCGTTAGAATCGTATTTGACTGCCGGATGCGAATACATAAATCTGATTAATTAACAATAAACCATTAAATTCTGGATTGTTGTGTTGTAGAATCAGTAATTTAAATTATCTTGATAGAATCATATAAGTATCAGTACAATATCATAATTGCAGCGCCTCCTAGTAGAAATTGTTGGTACTGTTCTCCAGGTGTACATTCACCTGGATCTTCAACAAGTTCAGGAGAATGTCGCTGTAAAGCGCCACTGTCTTTATCGCAGTCGAATCGTGACTTAGAGGGAGCCAATGCGACAAGAGTGGGGGGAAGTTTGCAGTGCGTGTGGTACTGGCCTCCCCGCCAACTCTTTTCATTGCGTGTGTTATAAAACCATTGATTAATAAAACTTCCCTCTGATAATTGAAATTTATTTCTCTACATTTTCCCCCAAGATATTCATTATATCTATGTCAAACAGTACCGATAATTTATCACAGGGCAGTAAATCAGTTACTGCAAAAATACATTGATGTGTTGCCACGCTGACAATCCAAGCGATTTCACATGCACGACATTTTTGTTTATTTTCATTATTTTTTATACATTCTTATTTTTAGAATCTTACCTCCGCCATGCTGACTCCCTTCGATATCCGACTGGGTTGAAAGTAGTAATTGATTTTCCCAGTGGAATAGAGGCACATGCCACAAGGAAACTATTTTACAGAAACAAGGAATTTCTGAAAGTTGTTTATTTGTGGAATATGGGCACTAATGTTTTAATTTTTTAACCAGGATCTTCAATTAGATGATGAATTGAATATATTATTAAATATTAGTTGAAATATTCCTAGTATTAAGTGTCTTTTAAGTAATAGGACAGGTAATTTGTGCAAATTAAGTAGTGGCATATGCCCCACATAATGCCTCTTCTATCTTCAGTGGGTGTATGGACACAAATTTCTGATGTTGATTGACCCTCTTCTTTATCATCAGAAACATCCCTAACACATTCTTCATTCTTTCCGAACAGTTTTTAAACATTGTATTGATATTCCGTGGACTGCTAGAAATGCACTTCTACAGACTTCAAGTTCGCTAATATTAGTTACACGAACATAGTATCTGAATGAAACCTTCCTTTGACTTATGTTTGCATCTTTTCTCTTCTTTGCATAACCTCTCTTATCTTCACTAATCATTAGTGGAGCGAAATTACATGATATTAGTTTGCAACATGGAGTTCACTATTTAAAAACTCCTTTGCTGGCACAATCTTCTTATTGTTATACACTATTTCTGAGACGTTTTCTTTCATTATTCTTCCAGTTACTTTCATGATGAGTCCTTCTTTTACTAATAACTTGTCTTTTTTCTTCAGAAAACGCATTAAACCTCAACATCTATCTCAACATATTAGAAATGTTGTAGGTAATTTGAGAACTACCACTGCCCTTTGGATCTATAATATTAAAGATCCAGAGGCTACAGGAACTACATTCTGGTTGGCTAGTTTCATTTTTGCCAACCTATCAGGAACGTTGACTGTAACCATTTGAGATAAAAGAGAAAGAATGTGGCATGTGCCTTTTTTAAGTAAAGTAAAGTAATCCCACAACAGGCCCGGAGGCCCTTGGGGTAATAGGAGGTTAGGGCTCCCACTTTTTCTAGATAATCGGCAGTTTATGTCAGCCCTGCGTGACGGCCGCCTTTACCCCCAGAACAAGCGTCTAGTACTCATTTCCGTTAGAGGCTGAGTCGACCCCAGGGCCATAGTGCCGCCAGAGGGTTTGGGTCAGTTTAAAAATCCTGACCCCAACGGGACTTAAACCCTCGACCCTCCGGCTTGTAGCTCAGTGTCTTAACCACTACGCTACGGCGTGCTCCCTGTGCCTTTTTTCCATTAGCTATTTCTATCATTCAGAAACTTGAAGTTTTATTATGCTCCTTGTTAAAGAATAGACACATGCCAACATGCAAATACTTAACCATAAGAAAAACTCACAATCGGCAGATTTGTGGCATGTGCCTCTTTTCCACTGAGCAACTCAATTGTAAAATTCCATTCCATTAACTTCTCACTTTATAGGAACTTGTAATATGCCACGCGCCACCCGGTCCTCACGACCTGTCCCTCATATACATTTTTTTAACCACACTTAACACGGATGACCTCCCCGAATGAGTGATCAGAACAGTGCTTCGGCGTCTCCGAGACAACACAACATGAAAACAAAATTTACCATTCACATATATTCATAGTTCACCGCTGTGATCTCGAGTTAGCGTGCTGCTTTGTCATGCAGCGGGCCCGGGTTCGATCCCCGGTCGGGGCAGATTTTCTGGGTGAGGTTTTTATCGGGGGTTTTCCTCATATGTAAGGCAAATGTCAGGAAAAAATTAAGGCCCAAACGGTCCCCGAAATCATCATCATCATCCTTCTCATCATCATCATCCTTATCATCATCATCATCCTTATCATCATCATCATCCTTCACCGGTGTGGAAAGCAACGGAAAGCTATCACACCTACAATTTCCTAGTAAAGCTGCAAGCATAGTATGAAAATGCTACGATTGCAGTGAAGGACCTGCCCTCGGACAGAATTACTATGGATGGACTATGGATATATTCATGAAAATATGGCGGATATGATGGTAATTATGGTGACCATATAATGTTCGAGTATCATGTGGGCCTTAAAGCTTCGTGAAATTTGTCTTACAGGCGAGGAAGACACCGAAAAAAGCCATCACCCAGGAAACTTGTTCCGACCGGGTTCGAACCCGAGCCTGCTGTCTAAGAGGCAACGATGCTACCCGGACTATATGTTTAGTTTTATTGATATTTACATCTATTGATATTTACTTCTTAGCGTTACTAAATAGAACGTGCATATTGACCCTTAGTGCTTCTTCGATGTCGTCCAATAACAGACTATGGTTATTATTATTATGTTCTTCTTCTTCTTCACTTCACGGGCTAGGCAAACTGCCTGTTCCGCCTCACAGTTGTTCTGTCCAACTTTTCACTCGCCTTCCTACATTCCTTGAACCTCTTGGCTTGTACTTAAATGCTGATTTTGGTAATCTTGTTACGTTTATTCTTTCTACATGTCTAAACCATTTTTTCTCTATATCCTTAGATTTTATCATTTAGTGGGCATGTATTTAACTCTGTTCTTGTATCTTCATTCTTTAACCGATCCATTGTTCTGCAGCCCTTTGTTCTTCTAAGGAAGTTCATTTCTACACTTTATATTTTATTATTATTATTATTATTATTATTATTATTATTATTATTATTATTATTATTATTATTAATTTAATATTATACACATTTACTCTATACTCCTTTCTGTACAATGTACAAGAATATTTCATCTACGATAAGTGGTCTGCCAAAGTAGTGCGTGAATTGAAAATAATCCGCATTGATGCGATATATCCGTTCAGCGTGTAACTATATGCACAAAAAGTTCAGTGGGTGGTATTGTAATAACTAATTGGTACTTTCGAAACCGCAGGTTCATGGCTGTGCGAACATAACCTCTCCACACATCCCTATCCTAAGCTAATATTTTCCAATCATCCCTTGTATAATCTACTTTCCCCAGATCATTGTTAACGTTTTTCTCCCACCTCATCATTGGTATATCAACTGGCGTTTTCCCTCTGGTTTTTTTTACAATAAGCTTCCATTCCCCTCTTTCATTCCCCATTCGTGTCACATGTCCTGCACATCTCACTCTATAAGATTTAATTATTCTTATTGTATCTGTTTTGCTATAAATATCAAGTAGCTCATTGTTATGTAGTCTTCTCCATTCTCCTGTGTGTTCATCGCTCTTTGGTCCAAAAATTTTCCTTTGAACTTTATTCTCGTAATACTTGTAATATTTTCTCTTCTCTTAAAGTAAGTCTGTTTCTCATCCATATAATGTAACTGGGAGAATAACAGTTTTATATATTTTAAGTTTAATTGTTTGGAGAGAATTTGGGATGATAAGAATCTCTGCAATTCATTTCCGAATTGAGCCTATGTTTAATATCTTTGTGCATATCATTCCTATTTGTAATTATTGTTCCTTAGGTATTTGAATTCAGCCACTTCTTCAAAATTTCTCCCATTTGACATCAACTCCACATTTCCATTATATAATGCATTTCTTTGTGTGGGCATTAAATGCACACATAATTTGGAATGAGAATAGATTTTACGTCATATCGATAAAAATCGTCCATTGTACATAAGTTCTCATAATTTTTATATATTCAGAACTTATGCTGCTCCTAAAACCTAGAAAGTTAAAGAGAGAATCATATTTATGTAGTTCTACCTGTATGGTATATATTTACGTACTCCACGGAGATCGATCTTTACCTTCCGTCTCTTTCAATCTGTAATTTAAAGTTTTCTCATTCTAAGCACCTCTTCAAACTGTACCTCTAGTCCACCTCTATCTGACCACGTCTCATTTCAAATTAATACGCTTTTTCATATCGACAATTTAAACTTGAAGTGTTTTCCAAGTAAGAGAAGTTTATCGTTAAAAAATTCGCATTTTATTTTTACCACATTAACCTCTATAAATGAAACGACATGGTCTATCCAGTTCAACTTTCCTTTATTTTTACAGAAATTTCAAATATAGGCATTGAGATGTGTGTGCGTGTTTTTGTGTATGTGCATGTATGTAATCATCCAAGTCAAATAGTAGGCTCGCAGCCTGCTATGGCCTCCATCCATTTCTTCAAGTCCGACCCATATATATTTTTTTTTCTGGAGGTATTATATATGAGGATTTATCGAGCAAAATGTGGAACGATCCATTCTGGTAGATATAAAACCCAATTCTGTTTATAGGTCGTGAGCTATTCATGAATGGGAATTAAATTTAATCCTTTGGAGACCTGGTCATTTATATACATAATATTCAGGGGACTATAAAATTACGAATGTATACTATTAAACATTAAAATGACATATGGTGCAGAAACATGGGAATTGAAATCTAAACAATAAGTAATTTAAATTCTGCAGCAATGAATTTTTGGAGGCGTTTAGCTGGAATTTCTAGAAGAGATAAAATATGAAACAGTGTAATTAAACGAAAAATTAATGTTCAAATTTCAATTGTGGATTTCATTAAAAAAAAACAATTGAAATTGTATGGTCATGTAAAAAGTACGACAGAAGACTTACTAGACCAAGAAGAGTATTAAAATTGGTGCAACTTAGTAGAAGAAGAACAAGACGACAGCTAGACTAAAATTAAAGTGGTTTGATTGTGTTTAGAGTAGCATGAGGGGAAAATGATTGTTCGATGGAGATTGGATTGACAAAAATGTGGAGAATGACATTATATATGGAATTGGGCGCAGGAAGGTATGGTGAAACATTGTGAAAACTGTTAAATAAACAATGGGGCACGCCGTAGCGTAGTGGTTAAGGCACTGAGCTACAAGCCGGAGGGTCGAGGGTTCAAGTCCCGTTGGGATCAGGATTTTTAAACTGACCCAAACCCTCTGGCGGCACTATGGCCCTGGGGTCGACTCAGCTTCTAACGGAAATGAGTACCAGACGCTTGTTCTGGGAGTAAAGGCGGCCGTCACGCAGGCCTGACAACCCGGCTGACATAAAGTGCCGATTGTCTAGAAAATGTGGGAGCCTTAACCTCCTACTACCCCAAGGGCCTCCGGGCCTGTTGTGGGATCACTTTACTTTACTTTACGTTAAATAAATAATATACATTTGAAATATTACTAGATTACTTAAAAATGATAAACTAAAAATATGTAAAATTGTTATTCTTCCATTTGTATTATACTGATGCGAAATATATAGGCCTAATCTTACTTTAAGGGAAGAGAAACGTTTACATGTATTTGAGAATAAAATTAATCCCAAAATTTCTGGACCAAAGAGAGGTGAATAGAGAATAATATATAACTGAGAGCTACATCATCTTTATAGGAAACCAGATGTAGTAAGAAGAGTTAAGTCTCGTATATTGCGATAGTCAGGACATGTGCCAAGAATTTTGAATGAAACAGGAACATGGAAACTCCTTGTAGAAAATCGGATGAAAAGTGTCTAATCTACAAGCTTTGCAATATCTGTTTTGAAAACATAATTTTAGATTGTTGAAAAAATTGTTTTCGTAAATAAATATATTAGATCATTTATTCACGTTAAAGCCATAATTAATTATAGGTCAGATTGTTCATTTGAACTTGAGTAAGGTACAAGAAAAACTTTAAATGTTTATATATGGATAATAAAGTGTGCATAAATAATCTTCTATTTGCTGACGATGTAATCATAATACAGAAAAATGAAGACGACTTACAGAAATCAATGCATGCATTAAATGAAATATGTAAATTATACGATCTATAGATTTCTGTAAGGAAAACGAAGACCATGGCTTTTAGAGGAAGAGATCCAAAATTATTTTAGAAAATCAAAGTATAGAACAGGTGTCTAGTTTCAAATATTTGGGCTGTGATGTTGGCTACAATGTGAAAGAGATATTGACTCCAAAATAAATCAATTTCAGACGGTGTGTGGAACAATACAGAGAACATTCAAAAATAAAATTAGAAAAGAAACCAAGATAAAAACGTATAATGTCATGGCGATTCCCACAATATTGTATGGATGTGAAACTTGGGCTCCAGTGAAAAAACAGGAGGATAGAATACATACGGCGGAGATGGGGTTCCTAAGACAAGTAAAAAGATGTACAAGACTTGATACAATAAGAAATGAGGATATAAGAGAAGAATTGAAAGTACAGCCTTTATTGGATAAAGTCACGAATTACAGACAGAAATGGATTGATCACATGGATGGAATGAGTAAGGAGAGATATCCATTGTTAGCAAGAAATTATCAAGCAAGAGGAAGGCGTGATGTTGGAAGACCTAGAAGACGTTGGGCTGATGCATTATGAAGTCGGAACGGGCAATTGCCTAATCCCTGGAGTGATGATGATGATGATGATATTTGTTGACACTGTCACAAAAATTGCACATCAATGGGCAAAAACCCTACAACTTTGTGAAAATATGAAGAATTGTAAAACTTCTTAAAGTAATTCTGAAATACCTTTTAAGTGAGTATGTAGTGCATATTCCTCATTTAAAATCCCAAAGTGAAAGAATTCCTAGTTCCTGGAATATGAAATATTGAATATTTTATAGTAGCCTATTTAAACTTGTATTTCCCCCCTGAAGTGAAATTTCCACCTCAATAATAGAATAAAAAGAAGACTACATAGACTTAATTTTTTATGAATACATCTACGATGATTATTTTTAACCATGCAAAATACGAGTTATGAAGGTCGATAGACATTTGTTTTAACTACCAGACTCTTTCCTTCAAGTCTAGTATTTTACCTTGTTAGGAAACTTTTCAACTTTCTCAGTCCATTGATCAGAAAGTACGTCCAAAGTTCAAAATGACTAGACTTGTGCGAAAGTATAAGAAAAATCCACTTTCTTAACTTAAAGTCTTTCATAGTATGTGAAAGAAATTTCTAATAAACCTTACTATGTAATTTTCGTTGACAAGAAACTCTTACAATATAAGTTATTTCATTTTTTTTGTTTAATTTCACTTATTCATAGACGCTTGAATCTACCTCGATGGTTCAGAGGAGAAGTTCCTTTCTTCTGATCTGTCGCTGGTCAAATCCGGCCGGGGTGAACGGACAAGAACTCCGGGCAGGATTTTAAGCGGGATCCCGAGTTCGAAGATTTTCGGCCTAAATTGAAGCCTTTGAGCAAAATTTAATTGCCCTTCCCCATCCAAGTAGTACCTAAATTAACTACTAGATATCTCTTCGATAAGATGTTCTAACCATATGTCACTTGTTGACATGTGTAGGGAAATAAGCTTAACTAAATTAGCTTGGTTATATAACTCACGATAGTGAGAAGCCTCGATTCCCCTTGTGGATACATGGGTATAGATCAGAGCCGCCCAAACTTATTTGTGTTGTGGGCCAACTGAAAGAAACATCAAGGTGGCGCGGGCCATTGTCTCTATTACAGCTGTTGTGAATTATTATTATTATTATTATTATTATTATTATTATTATTACTATTACTATTATTTATCAGATTTCACAACACCTGCTTGCGCCCAATTAATCTACTGTCATTCTCCTCCACTTCTCTCTGTATTTCGAATCTCGATCGTCCAATCTTTTTACTCTCATGCTGCTCAAAACATCATCAATACACGTTATATTTTGCTGTCACCTTCTTCTTCTACCAAGTGGCACCCATTCTAGTACTGTTCTTGGGAATCTGTCTTCTGATATTCTTTTTTCATGACCATGCAATTTTGTGCTTTATTATTATAACAATTACACTGAACAGCAAAAAATAAACTTTTTTTTTTGTCTCAGAAAGAAAAATATGTGATTCTCATAGTATTTTTTCTCTTGAAATCAAATATGATATTGGTTTTACTCCATCACGCGAAGTTACCGAGAGACAGGCGTTTATAATATCAAACACTTTAATATTTTTACATTCGTAACTACACAATATTCGAACATTCGGACTGACCTAGAAAGTAAGAAGTGACTATTTTCTGCTATATTTCGCCTGTGGAGCATCCCTCTTGATGGTCCAACAATAATATGCCTGCATATTAGGATTCCATTTGCATTGATATATCTTTTTCCATAGCTGAAACCATTTGAGTTAGCTCATTTGGTTTTATTTTACAATGGACAAATGGACGAAAAAAGTTTATTAAAACAAAGAATTATTTAAATCCTTTAATTGAATTTGAAATAAAAAAAATGTGGGTAATGGAGAAATTCTGAATACGTATTTGAAAACACGGTAAAAACTGCATTAAGTACAATCTATTGGTACTCATGAGAAAAAAATCATGTTGACCAGTGTTATTACTATTATTATAATAAAAATTACTATTATTATTATTATTATTATTATTATTATTATTATTATTATTATTATTATTATTATTATTATTAGCGTGTATTGATTTGCTACGTTCCTTGTTACGTCGTTATAACATGTTTCATAAGTTTTGTTCCTTAATTGATAGACCATTATTACAGGCCTATGTTAGCATGTTAATTTTTAAGAATGCTACAGGCCGACAGGGGCCGGATAGAAAGTGATGGAGGGCCGTATCTGGCCCGCGGGCCGTAGTTTGGGCGTTCCTGGTATAGATTATAGGCACTTTAAGATCTAAGATCATATCATGTCCATTTAATTTAATGAAACCACGAAATGGTGAATATGATGAAATGTGTGCTGGAGATGGCATTCCAGCCCTGTATTAGCTTTTAAGGGTGAGGAAAACTACGAAAAAGTTCAGTTAATTGCTGTTAGCATGATTGAAACTGGGACATCTCGACTACCAGTCTTTAAAAGGTACTACATCAACGAACTTGCTGGATGAACAATGTTTGCTTTTTCATTTATAGAATCATCACTAACTCTAGTTGTATCTCTATACCTATCTTACTGTGACTTCTATTTCTATTTAAACTTGGAAGGCAGATTGACCAAACATTGCGACGTGAAAGGTCTATTGCGATTTTCCAGCATTATGGAGTGAATGAAATGAAAGTGAACTCTACCGTGTCATGTAGTTTGTTATTGGTCTTCCTCCTAGACCAAGACATAAATTGCTCCAATCACAACTTTTTGGGTTGTTATTCAGGTTCGGTGTTCATGAGGAAGCATATTGATGTGTTCACCATTATATCCCCACAATATATATTTTCGACACCAGTAGTTCGCGAAAGCAAACTATTTTTACCTAGCGTTAAGATGAGGTGTAGTGTAAAATGAAATGAATGAATAGAAAATGAAAATGACATGAAGGGGACGGTAGGAAATGGAAAGTGTTTTTGGAATTAAATTAGTAATCCCGAGCAAATTACGAAGAATCCCGGTGTTTTCCAGCACCAATACCCCTCTTGAACCGCCAAGATTCGAACCTGATGCAGCAGCCACGCATCTATCGAGACAGCTTTGTTGTGACTTACTCTTAACCGTCATGAATAGCAAATTAGGACAAAGACTGCAATGAGTTCATAATTATTGTGCAGTTATAAATGCAAACCCAGTAAATCAGACAACATTATTTCAGCATTTGAAATGTTGTCTTGGTTACGATTGGAAGATAGGTAGAAGATAAGATAAAACTTGAGCTCCCCTGCGATCTAGCAGGTGGTGAGCAATTGTTCGGCCCACTGTATGTGAGCCCCTAATTCCAAGACTGAGTCCATTTGTCCCGGTAAATTTGGATGTGAATTTAGTTTAAGCTGTTTGCTTTAAATATGGTTCATGACACATAGCAGCAAGTACCCGATTCTGTTCCATGTATTTTTGTCAATCCGATACATTCCCTCAACATCTTAAATCACACTTTGTCCATCTCATCACCCCTTTAACTTTCTACTCGCTTCTATTCACAACCTTTCCACCATAAGTTAAGTACACGATCTAGAGACAACTTAACTCTCTACTTATCTACATCGAACATTTTATTATTCCTTTCTTTTCTTGTTTCTGCCACTGGTCTCTGAAATTCCCACCCCTCTTAGTCAAGGAATGCCCAACTCTAAAACGGTTCGAAAACGAGCTCACTGAATATTTCCTTCCACAATATGGCTTAATCCTTAAATTCACAATTTATCCAATAGGATACATCAATTAGTTTATTTAATTCAATATTTTTAATAAAACAGAAGAAAACGAACGAGTAGAAATTACTTAAATATGTGTAGTAATACACAATATACCCAATAATAATAGTTATGTATGATATCGTTTTCAGTGCGGCCCATAACATTCAAATAACTGACACGAGAAATTAGTGCAGCAGTGCTTTGCCAATTTAAGGGTTGATATGTAACTAAGTTCCAGGCATATTTTTATTTTATATTTTGTACTTTCATTTTCAAATCAGTAATCTAATAAAGTTATAGGTTGTTATTATTTATTATATTATTATTATTATTATTATTATTATTATTGATTCAAAACTTTTCCTAAGAACTGTATTTTAGAATAAAGTTCTTAGGAAAATTTTTGGACTAAACACAGACAGACGAAAGCAGAAGACTACTTAATAGTGAACTACATGATGTTTGTAGGAAATCAGTTAGGTCTATAATAACAGTTAAGTCTCATAGACTGTGATGTGCAGGACATGTGGCACCAATGAGAAAGGAAAGAGGAAATGGAAACTTCTTGTAGGAAAACCGGAGGTAAAGCACCCAGTTCGTAGGCCAAGAATGAGATGGGAGAATAATATTAACCATTATTTGAGGGAAGTAGATTATTCAGGAGGTACTTGGAAAACATTAGCTGAGAATAGAGTTGTATGGACAGCTTATGTTCTATGTTTATCAAATTCATTTTTTATTATTTTATATTACACGATTGAGGCTATATTTTATTATACATAAATTGTATATACCTTTTTTTTTTTTACACTCCGTCTTCCTCAAAATTTTTTTATCAAGAGTTTTCTCTTGAAGTGTGCTGAAAAAGTTTGTCACTTTATGGGTTAAGATATATAGTCCATATAAAAGTAGTTACCCGTGTATACAATTTGAAAGTTACCCGTGTATACAATTTAAAAGCAATAAAAATTATCTTGAAAATCATTTTATAAAATTTTCCATAAGAAGTTTTCTTGCTTGATGGATTTTTGTACTTTTTAAAATTATTTTGACATTTTGATAACTTTGCTAAATAATAGGCCTACTGTTCCGTAACAACATTATTACTATTGAGGATGACGGAGTGTAAAAATACAAAAGAAAAAAAAAGGTATGTAGAATTTATTTATAATATCTTACGTCTGTGCGGTCATGAATGTACCGGTGAGTTAGTTATTATAGTTTGACACGAAACAATAGCCACATATGCCTGTCAATATATCATTAATTCAATTCACAATATAATTTTAATTCAACTATTCTTTTTTTTTCTGTGTTTAATACATTTTCCTATACTATGTTTTTAACATTCATTTCCTTATTCCTGTATGTCTGTAACATTACTAAATAAATAATAATAATAATAATAATAATAATAATAATAATAATAATAATAATAGCTTTATTTTACCTGGCAGAGTTAAGGCCTTAAGGCCTTGTCTACCACTCAACCAGGTTTAAAAAAAAAATACAAACAAAAAATAGTCTTAAATCTAAATTACAATATATATATATAAATATAAACGATTACAAGTTATGAATACAATACAATTAATATTTATAATGTATTTTGATTTACTCTAAATTTAACGAATTAAAATATATATGTACAATATATATAAAAAAAAACAGGAAAAGATTAATGACATAGTATAAAATTAAATAAATAGAGAAAAATTAATTATTAGACAACAGGTAACTGTATAAGCGTGACTTAAAGGTACCAAGTGTGCGGCAACCCCTGATATCTTGAGGAAGGAGATTCCAGGAGCGGGCAGAGGCTACTGTGAAGGAAGTAGAATAGGAGGAAGTGCTATGAAGAGGAATTGTTAGCAGACTGCTATCTTGTGATCTAGTGTCAATATTGTGGTAAGAGGATAACTTCTCAAATCTAGACGCCAGGTAAGTAGGGATGTAGGAATTCAGAAGCTTGAAAAGTAGTGAAAGAGAGTGCAATTTACGTCTGTCAGTAAGACGGAGCCAAGAGAGGTTATTAAAGTGTTCGGAAATATGGTCATAACGGCGGATATTGAAAATGAATCGAACGCAAGCATTATGAACACGCTGCAGTCTCTGCGACAAGTCATAGTTTAGATCATTATATATAATGTCACAATAATCGAAGTGTGGTAACACAAGATTCTGCACAAGGATTTGTTTTAACGAAACTGGGAGAAAATTCTTTAAACGTCTAAGATAATGTAAGATGGAGAAAGTCTTTTTACATATGTGTTTCACTTGTGTTTGCCAGGTTAAATTTGCGTCTAGATGTAGTCCAAGATCTATTACTGAAGAAGAATAAGGGATAATTATATTATTTATAGTAATGTTTGGTAGTGTAGATATGTCAAAGGTTGTAAGCAGTCTTTGTTGTCCCATTAGAATTACTTGTGACTTGTTAGGATTTAGATTTAGACCGATACTTGAAGACCAGTTAAAGATGGATATGAGATCGTCATTCATTTTTGTCAAGCTGTTATAGAGAGAATGAGGAGGTGAATGTAGGTAAATTTGGAGATCATCAGCGTAGAGGTGATAACGGCAGTGCTTTAGTACAGTTGGCAAGTCATTTATGTAGATTGAGAAAAGAAGAGGTCCGAGAACACTGCCCTGGGGGACTCCAGCCGGCACGTTGCGCCAAGACGAAGATCTAGAGTTTAATGAAACGTATTGTTGACGACCGTGCAGGTATGAGTCGAACCAGGATACAGCGCTGTCAGACAAGTGTAGGTGCTTGAGCTTTATCATAAGTAAGTCGTGGTCTACTGTGTCAAAAGCTTTGCTGAAGTCAAGTAAGGTTAAGGAGTCAATTGACGTCTGTCCACGGCTTCACGAATATCTTCAGTAATTTTTAGCAAAGCTGTGGTTGTGCTATGACCATATCTAAAGCCGGATTGATAAGGATCAAGGAGGTGATTTTCTTGGAGATATTCAGTCATTTGCTTATGTACAATATGTTCCAGGGCTTTAGATAATGTCGGAAGGATGCTAATCGGTCGGTAGTCATTACAGTTAGTAGGTGTACTTATTTTTGGTATAGGCCGAACTCTAGACTGTTTCCATACAGTAGGGAAGATAGAAGTTATAAGGGAAGCATTAAAAATATGAGTCACTGTGGGTAGTATAATGTCAATGATTTTATTTAGCATTAAAATGCTGATGTTATCTGTTCCTTGTGCATTGGATTTAATCCGCTTGAGTGCTTTTTTAACGTCTATAGGCGAAATGTCGTTAAAGTAAAATTTATCTCTTCCTATATGGGGGGATGGGGATAAGTCTTTAAGAATGTCTATTTTAGTCTTGTTGTCTGGAGGTGTCATGGGTATTGAGGTAAAATGTTCATTTAAGTCATCTACAGAAATGTCTATAGAGTCAGTTGAGGGATTCACTGTCTAAGTCCCATTGCACGGAGATTTCGCCAAGTGTCCCGTGCACTTATTTCAGGTCCGATTATACTGTGGGCGTGTCGTAGTTTGGCATTGCGTATAGTTTGTGTAGTTGTGTTTCTAAGTTGTTTGTACAGTTGCCAGTTCTCGTCATTTTTATGTCGTCTGTATGTTCGGTATGCTTTGTCTCGTTTTGACATAAGTTCACGTATTGAGTCATTCATCCAGGTGCGGGTGCAGGGGGGCGGGAAAATCGTCGGGTTTTTACTGGTGCATGTCTATCATATAGTTGTAATATCAGTGTATTAAATGTGTCTACTTTTTCATCAACTGATCTAAGATTCCATATTGTGTACCAAGGTAGTTCTAAAGCGTCTGATTTTAGTTTAGTATCGTCTATGTTTTGTAAATTTCTGTACGTAATCAATTTAGAGCGTCTTTTAGGACATTGGAGTGAGTATTCTACGAATACAATGTCATGAGCAGATATGCCGGGAGCAGGAATTTGTCCATATGACAGTACTTTCTGTGGATGTGTAGTCACTATTAAGTCCAGTAGAGTGTCGGTATTAGCAGTATGATGTGTGGCAGAGAAAGGAACAATTGTCATATTTAAGCTTTGGAACATATTTTTAAGTTGTATGGCTGGTGAGTCAGTCTGAAGAAGATTTGTATTAAAATCGCCTGCGACAATAACGTGTTCATAATGAGGTAATGAATCGTTCAGAGCGTTTTCTAGATCCGAAAGGTGCCTTATTTTTGGAGGTTTGTATACAATGCATAAGAGACATTTTTTTAGACTGGCTTGAATTTCTACGAATAAGAACTCGGGGCGAGCGGAATATACAGAAGGGGACTTGTGGACAATTCTTGGATTAAGCTCATTTGATATAAAGGCACAAACTCCTCCACCTCTTTTATCTATTCTGTCATTTCTGAGCAATGTATATCCGTCTAGGTGAACAAGGGACGAAGGTATGGAAGGGGTCAGCCAGGTTTCCGAAATTAAAATGGCGCTCAGTCCAAGAGATGAAAATATGGTTTCAAACTCATCAAAGTGGGACAGAATGCTTTGTGAATTTACGTGAGCGATTTTAAGTGATGATTTATCAATAGAAAATGCATTCTTAAGTAGACTAGTAGTATTTGTTGTTGGAGGGGATGGTTGGGATTGAGGAATGTTGCTACCTGCGTTAAAAGTTGTCTGCACAATAAGAGGGTGATTGGAGAAGGTGAGTGAGTCAGAGGTTGCCAAACAAGTCTTCATTTGTCAGCTCAATGTTGCCAATAGCAGAAAGTAAAAATAAACTATGTACTGTAATAACTCTAATAAAATTAAAATAATTTAGCCTAAACAAAGAACTTAAAAAATTAAAATAAAACAAGTAAGTTGTCCTAAATAAAAAAATAATAAACTTAAAACTTACCTAAATTAGAAATAAATTAACAATATAATTGTTAGCAAAGAAAAGAACAAAGTAAACATATTTTACACTCAGGTCCTATCTAGTTGATATCCGTAGAAGATCTAATTTTGCGTTTTTCGCCATTTACTTTAGCTATGACGGCACCGTCCATTGTCCATACATTTTGAATACCGTATTTCTGTATACTCTCTTGTAGCAGGCAATAGCGACACTTCGTTAGGTCCTCGCGAACAGTGACCCCACTTCCTTTCAACTTTTTCTTGCTTAGAAAAACTTCACTGCGCTTGCGGTAACTAACAAATTTCACTATTATAGCCCGCGGTCTTTCAGCATTACTAACACCAACACGGTGACTTCTGTCAATGTCAGTCACTGATAAATCGACACCGATTTTTTTGGCCACCTCGATGGCTTTCTGGTCAGTGTCCTCTCCGGCCTCTTCTTTTACACCAAAAATCCTGAGGCATTGACGTCTCTGGTATTGTTCTAAGTCGTCTATTTTATTTTCCAACACCTCAATCTTTCTGTCTTTTTCATCGAGGGTCTTTTTTCAGATCCTCAATTACTTTAGTGTTGTCCTGGATGGTCTTCTGCAGTTCCGCCACTACCTGGTCCCGCAACATGGACACAAACACTTGCAGAGTGCCGGGATCCTGTAGCGCCTCTTTCACCACACGTTTCACAGCTTCCTCCGTAGAACTTGTCGAATCATTGTTAGAATTACGTGTGTTTTTTCCCATGTTGTTAAATGTACACACTTTTGACACTAACTAATATAAATTTAAACTTAAACTCACTACGAATATACAACTTTAGCTATGAAATAACGAAGGCACCTGCTGAAAAATAACTTAAAACCTGGAGCGTAACTTGTGCGTGTTAGTAGCTAGCCGCCATGACACATTACTCTATGAATAACACTGGCCAACATGATTTTTGTGTCATGAGTACCAATAGTTGTACTTAATGCAGTTTTTTATCGTGTTTTTAAATAAGTATTCGGAATTTTTCCATCACCCACAGTTTTTTATTTCAATTTCAATTAATGGATTTAAATAATTATTCTTTTAATAAACGTTTTTCCGTCCATTTATTATCTTGGCGCAGTGAGCGATGAGCACGTGGAACACTTTCATCAGGAGATTTCAGCTGTGGAAAAGATATATCAAGGCAAATGGAATCCTAATATGCTGGCCGATTATTGTTGGACCATCACGAGGAATGCTCCACAGGCGAAATATAGCAGAAAATCGTTATTTCCTACTTTCTAGGCGAGTCCGAATGTTCGAATATTGTGTAGTTACGAATGTAGAAAATATTAAAGTGTTTGAAATTATAAATGCCTGTCTCTCGGAAACCTTGCGTGATGGAGTAAAACTGATATCATATTTGAATTCAGAAGAAAAAATACTATCCGAATCACATATTTGTCTTTCCGAGACAAAAAAAATAGTTTATTTTTTGTTGCTCAGTGTAATTATTTATAAGTCGACCACCTGTTTATGAGCTAGCAAACATTTATGGAATCGTGGTTGGTCAAGATGTACAGATTTACTGTATACAATTCAGGAATATTGAGATATTATGTACATAACGTATGTTAATATATCAACCTTTTACGTCGTAACGTTAAAAATATTTCATAATTACGTATTGATATTTGAAGAGTGTGATTAAAAATGTCAGTTACCAACTACTTCCAGACAAATGGTAAATTGACTACTGACTTTCAATATGGCTACGTTGCTTCGTTTCCACGTGGTTAAAAAAAATTATTTAGTTTCTACCCCCACAGAAACGCAGAATGAATTTTAAATTTAGTTAGTTCATAACAATGGCACTCTTCATGCCAAAAGTATTAATTCAAATAACAGTTTTGGCTTTTATTCAAGGTTTTGAAGCGATTTTAATTCAGTTGAATCAGCGTATTCTATTATTCAACAGTACACAATAGAATAATGGGCATATGTTACAGTATGGACTGTAGGCTAATATATAATATAGAATAGCTTCTATGCTAATTTGTTGAACTGAAATTAACGTGCAGCTAATAATACAACGTTGTATTAAACAAAGCTGTATGAGGGAGGAATGAATATGCGTGGCTGGTGGTTTTTGGGCGCATGGGTTGAAATTAGAGCTTAACTTAGGGACTAGAAACATATTAATAAGGACGCAAGAAGAGAGGGAAAATTCGCAGAATAGAAAATTGGAGTTAGCATTCTCTCCCTCCTTCTCGCCCTCTCTCTTTCTTTCTCTCTGAATTAATTATTTTGTTTCACTTTTACTCTCCCCACAAAAATGTTACAATAACTAATTTTCTCCCCAAAAAGTATTCAGCAAATCTTTTCTTCACTACAAAAAACTGCATAAAAGAGTAATTTCTGGTTCATATTTATAAAGGTCAGGCCACTCACAAAATGGCTATCCAGTGAAATAAGCAAGAAACAAAAGGTAATTTTTACACAACATTTGAACAAACCGACCGCATCCTTTTCCACAGATTATTCTCGAGTGCCTCCCTCTGCCATCATCGTCCCTTCATACCACCACCCCCTCCCTCTTGTTTTCAATGCTTTTGTTTGTTAAATGAGTGAGAGAAAAGACCACAACAGACCCCATTGCTAAAGGCGATTCCATCTTTCACAGAAAAGGGGAGAGAAATGAATATTAAGGGATTTCCTTCAACGTTAATAATATTAGTTTGTGGGGGGAGGGTCTGTAAAGTTCAAAGGCTAAACACAAAAACAAGGCTAATTGGAAGTTGGACAACAATGTTACGCGGTTTGGCTAAAAAAATACAATGATTAACGAAAAGCGCATGTAGAGTATTGCATGCAGTGCCCACAGGTTATTGTAAATTGCATCTGAATTTCGCTGGAAGCGCCGGAATCTTCAAACAATGTACTTAAATGTGTATTATTTCACTGAATCGCTGTCAATTAACGAAATCCAAAGAGGAAATAATTTAATAACAACTTCAATCATATTTGATGTTATGACGGAAACAGACGCAACAGTTTTCAACAATATTTGTCCCTCTCGCAGTCTGCCAACTGTTCATTAGAGAATTTGGCAGATTTGAATGATTTTGGATATTTTTATATTAATAACTTTCCTAATGCCTGTAAATACCTTCGTAAGTTTGGTATTCGTCTATTTCATATTGTTTTATTTTATTCTTCCTTTATTTTTTTTTTACTTTTTATGTGCCAGAATTTACTTCATATCTTGAAACTGGCTCCTATATATATATATATATATATATATATTTGAAGACATATTTCGAAAACCAAACTGGAACAAGAAATACGGAGTAAATATAAACGGGAGCAGGCTATCCAACTTAAGATTCGCTGACGACGTGGTATTGTTCGCCAGATCCCCTAAACAACTCCAATCAATGCTACAAGAGCTCTCAGAAACTAGCAAAATTGCAGGCCTTTCGATGAACAAAAGCAAGACACAAATTATGTCTAATGGTCCGGAAAACCCAATCAAAGTCGATGGAATGGATCTTCAATATGTAAGCGAGTACATATACTTAGGACAACTACTCTCCTTCCATCAGAAAGTAGAGAAGGAAATAAGCAGAAGAATAGCTCTCGCCTGGAAGGCGTTCTGGTCACTGAAATTTATACTGCTGGACAAGTCACTCAACCGGAAACTCAAAATGGAAACACTACAAACCTGTGTTCTTCCAACACTGTTATATGGCTGCCAAACTTGGAATCTTACTGCCAAACTGAAGTACACACTCCAAGTATGCCAAAGGAAAATGGAGAGGAAAATCTTAGGCATAACTCTGAAAGACAGAATCTCGAATACAACACTTCAAGCGATATCCTCAACAACTGATCCCGCACAACAAGCCATCAGGAAAAAATGGAAGTGGGGAGGCCACGTCGCAAGAATACAGGACGACAGGTGGACAATAAAAACAACCATGTGGGACCCGTACACAGGCAATAGACAGCGCGGAAGACCAAGACAACGATGGGCTGACATCTTCAAAGAACGAGCAGGGGCGCAATGGTCCAGAGTCGCCAGATGCAGGAACAGCTGGAGAACGATGGAGAGCCAACTGTGTATTAACTAATCACAGAACAGACAGTGTATACAAACCAAGTGCTACATCCAAGTCAACTTCTCACCACGGAGTAGCTCACCGGGTGACACTCTCAAATAGAGCTTAACCCTTGTACAGGGAGGCCTTTGCCCTAAAGGGACATATCAGGCTTTATTTATTATTTATTTATAATAATAATAATAATAATAATAATAATAATAATAATAATAATAATAATAATAATAATAGCTTTATTTTACCTGGCATATATTCAACTCCCTTTCATTGAAACTCGTAATGTGTGTATACTATATTATATACAGGGCTATTCAGAAAGAAGGAACAGACTTCAAACATTTATTTCTCCCAAACTACAAAAAATATAAACACAATTCAAACGTTCCTCGAAAGAGAAAAGTTCAAATTTCACTATTTATGCATTCAGTATGAGAACCATATGTTACACGACAAATATCAGAACGGTGGCTCATTTCTTGCCACACACGAATCAGCTGGCCTCTAGTTATCAAATTCACAGTTTCAACAATTCGTTGTCGCAGATTTTCAAGAGTGTCAGGCATGGGGGGATAAAAACACGGTATTTTACGTAACCCCACAGATGAAAATGACAAAGGGTTAGGTCGGGTTACCAGGGAGGACACCGGTAATGTTGTGTCGCCATTTTAATACAAACCATCAACATGACAAGCAACAGTGCGAATGCGGCCGTTATCAGAACTTCAAACTTCACTCTTTCCAGGTATGTTGGAATTGTGTTTCAATTTTTTGTAGTTTGGGAGAAATAAATGTTTGAAGTCTACGCATTCTTTCTGAATAGCCTTGTATTATTTCTGTAACTGCACCCAAGCACAAGCACTTGCTCATTCGGGTGTCAACAAAATTTATTTTTGAAAACAGTTTATTCTAATCTTAAATAAAATTCATGATAGAATTATGTTGAGTTATTAGTCACAATGTAATATTAATCACCATAATTATCAACAGCTCCATGGATTAAGCCTAATTAATCCTAATAAGGCTTGTTCCGGTTTCATTTTTTATGTCTCAGCACATCTTGCCTTCGGCCTTCCAACATTTATTTTAACCTCGTTTTTGCAGTTCATCATTAATTTAGGTGTGCGGTTGCCTTGCATGCTTTGAATATGTTGTTTTCAATCTTTTCTACCTTGCTTTGTTCTATTACTTTGAAAAAATCTAGTTCTTTCTTATATCTTCACTTCTTTTATCTTGTAAGGTATATCCCGCAACAGATCTCAAAAATCTCATTTCTGCAGTTTCAATTTCTCTTTCCACTTTTTTTTTTCTATACACAAAATTTCGAATCATAATTCAACATCGGTACTGCCATTGCTTTATAAAATTTAATTCTGATTTATTTTCTGGTGTTATTAGTAGGGATCTGTTAATGACGCCATATACATAACTGATTAATTGTGATATTAGAAGATTTCGGGCTAGAAGAACTCGCCACTGAAGATGCTCTCCGTAGCCGAGGAAGAAATGTCAGGATAAACACCAGCAATGGACCACGGCCTTATAGCCCGAAATATTCTAATATAATTTTCGGCCGTGAAAGCCTGCATTCTACAATCTGTTTAATTAATTTTCTTTTGAAGACAATTTTAGCTCTAATTGTGTATGCACCTCTATATGCTTAACTTTTATTATGCTAATATTTTCAAATTAAAATTTTTACTCATATTATTTAATTGGAATAGACCCCTCTGTGCATCATTTTCAGAACTGGATATTTATTAAAACTTGATTATTGGCAATGATAAATGTGTCCAATAGAATTGTTTTATTCTAAAATGTTCCTTTAACACTATAAAATAAAATTATAAGATTTAATACCGGTAAGAATCTTTATACTTTTAACATTTTTACTCTGAACCACCGTTGAGGTTGTTTTGTAAGAAGTCAAAATAGTAAAGTTTGTACCTGAGATATCAGTCGTCCTCAACATTAAAATTCATTAAAATTGTGTAGGCCTTTCAGAACTTATTGTTCGATCTTCAGTAGTTGAATTGATGCCAATTGCTTTCAGTGAAACATATTATGTAGAGGATTGAAGTTGTTGGGTGCATTCTCGTTTAGCAGCTTGTCGTTTCTCACTTCTTTTAATATATCGATATATTCTAAGATGTTTATTTTTATGGTTGTTATATTCTCTGTGTTGTATTGAGTACGTTGTCAATTATGTTAAATCGATGACCTGTATTTATAACGTGTTTCGCAAAACTTGATTTTCCCTTGTTAAAATATGAAAAGAAACGCGGTCGGGGTCAATGGATTTTTAAGATGGAAAAATTCAAGGAGCAAGTTATTCGGGAAGGACTTTAAGCCGTAGTTCCCGAGTCTGAAGATTTTCGGTCCCGTAAAACAAATTGAAGCCTAATTTAGTGCCACTGAATAAAATTTACCCGGTCTTAACTATCAAAGTAATACTTCAGTTACCTACTAGATGTCTCATTAAGGAGATACACATGTATTTTGTATCTGTAGGTAAATAAGTGTAACTAAATTAGCTTGGTCAAGAAACTTTCGATAGTGTAGACCCGTGTCTCTAGGAGGCACATGCAGGTTATGTGCATACACACACAGGCTATGCACTAGGGCATTCGATAAGTAATAGTAACAATGTTGTAAATCAGCGATCCTAGTGGTAATCATTGTAGTCTTGAACAGTCTTTATTGTATAAATCTGTATATCGAAATAGCAATATTTTGTGAATACATTCACTGTTCTCGCATTTAATAAGTAGTACCGTTCTAAAAAGGTGTTCAGTAGAATTTGTTTTGGAAGTGGAATTAGGAAGTACTCATCCAACTTAATGAAGGAGATATCCAGAAATGATGCTGCAGATGGAGAGCGCCATCTTTCAAGGATTTGGCAACATTTAGTTAACTTGGCAGGCGACTGTAAATGAAGTTTGTAATGTCAAAAGTAACCTAAATATTTTTTGTTATATTATAGCCGTGTTGCCATTACTTATCGAATGTCCTAGTATTTTTTTTTTGGAAATGGCTACTGCAAAGAGGTGTAAAAAGTCGATGTTTAAAACCATGCATAAAAAGTGAAATTAGGTAAATAGGATACAAAAGAAGAGAAAGAATGTGTGTAGAAAGAATGATGAGAGGAAAAGGGTGAGATCCTCGACAAACACACCGAATAATTGCTCTCGGATGTAAACATATGTTAAACTCGTTGTTGAATAGAATAACTCCAACTCCAGGAATTTTTACGTCTGGTCGCTCATGCATGATACCTTCTCATCTTCATGGAGTCACACGTGTTTTTAATCACAAGGGTTAAGTAAAGGACAAAGCCACGAGTATTTTAAAACTTGTTCCAAGTGTAAATGACAATATTCTGTGGATTGCTTACAAAAGGGCCTTGTTATCTTTCTTATTCAAATTAACATATTGTTATATTGTTATGAATTTTCATTTACTCTATCTACTCAATATTTTTGAACGTCATTTTGCACTATTGCATTGTTGAGGTTATTGTATAAAAAGTTAGAAAAATATGTGTACCTAAGTTATCGGTCGTGCACAACAAAGTAAAATCCATAAAACACTTGAAGGCATTTCGAAATATGTTCCATCAGCTGCAGCTGGAACGAGTCTACATACTTGATTGTAATATTAAATATTTATTTAAATTAATATTTAAAGAAAGAGGCACTTTGAGGTTTATTTAATTTAATGAGTTAGAATTAACACCTCTCCTCATAATTGTAGATTTTTTTACAGACTGCGTATTACTTCTAAAAATCGACTCCTACTAAAGACATACGAACAGACAGGCGAATGGAGAAGGCTGCATTACAGTGAGCTGCATGATCTTTATGGGAAACCAGTTATAATAAGAACAATTAAATCTCGTAGACTGCGATGGAAAGGAAATGTGACATGAATGGGGAATTAGAGAGAGGCAAGGAAACTCATCGTAGGAAAACCAAAGGGAATCGTATTTAAGACAGAAACCCTGGCAGTATTAGATATATTAGAACAAAGTATATTACTCCAAAACTTGCGACAAGCCTAGGAAGCCCTTGGCCTACCAGCGGCTGCTGGCCTCACATCCGCATGTGTTAATCACAGAGTGTGAAAATCATCCAGCCAGTGTAGAGGTGACATGTGGTCTGCATGTCGGTTCCCCAGTCGTTATAACTAGTTTTCTCAACCTGGAACTGCTACTTAATGTAGTTACCCAAATGCCTCATGATGTAGGGTTGGTACCGGTCCCATACTGGCCGAAATACCATGAGAAAATTTCTTCCCCCATGGAGACTCGAACCATCGCAAGTTCCGTAGCTCTGCTTTAAGACATCTTGCCTTAACCACTCGGCTACGGCACGGGACAAAATTATATGACTCCTGGTTATAAAGTTTCATCCGTTCGTGTATAACATCTTCAGGTATATCCTGTAGGTTTATTTTGTCGTGTGTGATATACTTTCTAGTCTAAAACAATACTCTAGTGGTTATATTCCTTGCCTCTAGTCCCGAGAGTCGAGGGTTCAAACCCAGCCGGGATCGATGGCTTTTTTAGGGTGGAAAAATTTAAGGCTCAAGTCCTTCTGGAGGGAATTTAAGACTAGGATGCCAAGTTTGAATATTTGCAGGTTCGTAAAAGAACCGCGAACCTGAATAAAAATGTTCCAATGCTAAATTCAACCGACAGTCATCCATCCTACACTGGCTGGATGATCGTCTACCTTAACAAAGAGGCCAGAGTCGGCTGGTAAGGCAAGGGCCTTATAAGCCTATCGCACCATGGAGTTGGAGTAATCCATCCTAATTAACTGGAGTTTTATTTAATTGAAGACTATTGAGATTTTTAGGTAGATATTTTATTATTTTCTATGTTAACCTCTTAAACTGTGATTATACTTCTAGATTTCATTACTGTAAAACCCTCGAAAGGGGACCCTGAAACATCGGACACATATCTTATAATTGGGAAAATGATATAGGCCTACATGAAAAAATAAATTACAAAGTATGTGTGCGGCTATTAAAAGAGCACTACAAACAAAACAAGAGAAAAAATGCTGAAGTTTTACAAGACAATGGCAGTTCCCATTGTGACATATAGATCAGAGAATTGGGCCATGAATAGATCAGACAGAAGATTACTAGAAACATCAGAGATGAAGTTCCTCAAATACGTTGCAGGATATACTCTAAGAGACCACATTCCTAGTGAAACAATTAGGCAAGAACTCAAAATATCTAATCTAAATTAAAAAATACAAAACTGTAAAAAAATGGCATGAACATATTTTAAGAATGGACTCTAGGCTCACAAAACAAGCACTGTTGTACCAACCTCAAGGTTATAGGGATGTAGGACGTCCTAGAAGATGATGGGAAGATGCATTCTGAGAGCGGGACAGGCCGACGGCCTACCATGAAGATGATGATGATATTAACCTCAACGATGGTTCATAATGACTTTTAAAAGCATTTATCTTACTATTACTAAATAAAACATATACGTAGTCGCAGTGAACTGATTGATAAAATGCAATTGTTCATGATTTCAACAAGTTCATTCAAACTCAAACGCAAGAAGTAAAAATTAGTAATGTTTCTGTACAATAAAGAATTTTGTAGTTAAATCAACTAACGTACAAATTAATAAAATTTCAATCTTGTCAAACAGAAAGTAAATCGTGTAACTATATTCCCCCCTTAACAAAGTGTGGAACCTTGGTGCGGTGAGACGGTCTGGGTCCCATTTGATGAGTCAACATTTGCATTCATTTACTGACTTAATCTACTTCCGTCGGCTTCCCTTTTCCGCATGTGCAAGCATTTCGACAATTCAGACACCCATCGTCCTCAGCTTCCCATTTCCATCGATATTCTCTCTCATTTTAATCATGGCTACCCATTCTTCCACATGAACGAATAGAAGCTATTTGAGATTTCATTTTATTGTAAATAGCAGAAACTCAGTCGCAGTATAAAGCGAATTCATTATTTTAATGGTTCGGTCAGGTTTCAATATCGTATATTAAACTCTAAGTAATTTATAAAAATTTCTTACTTCTCAACTCTACTTCAATAAATAATAATAAAAATTTTATTTATATACATATTTTCAATGTTAACACAATTTTCTCTACCTAAAGTTTTGTTTTCCTTCTCCACTCATCCCTATCCATACACTCCATGTCCTCCAGTCTCTTTATTTCTTGCATCCAGGTGTTTCAAGGTCTTCCTTTTTTTTCCAGCTGGACACCATTCCAATACTTTTCTGCATAATAATAATAATAATAATAATAATAATAATAATAATAATAATGATAATGATAATGATAATGGTAATGGTAATGGTAATGGTAATGGTAATGATAATGATGATGATGATGATGATGATGATGATAATAATAGTAACAGTAATAATAATAATAATAATAATAATAACAGTAATAATAATAATAATAATTGTTAGTAATAATATTAATCATTATTATTAACAATAATAATTATTATCATCTCGTCTTCAAGATATAGACATTAAATTACTTGTTACGTCAAGTACTTTCCAGGCATATTAGTCTAGGCTACCCGCCGATCTGTTTTCATTAACTTTATAGTTCATTATTTATGTAGTCAATCTCGTAGTTGACATTCTTTCTAGATGTTCTTTCCACTATTGTTTATAATATTCAAAGTGCCATAAAGCCAATAAATATAAGAATGAACAATTAGCATACAAGTTTAGTAAATTCATTAAATTATAAGATAAAGTTTTTGATTTTTGGGCCATATTTAAACTTTTTTAGGTCATAAATGCAGGTACATACTTTTATTTTTTTAGCCATAGAAAAAAAACCCTAATAATGAGAGCAGTATTAATAATAATAATCATAATAATTATGGTTTCATTGTGGACGAAATGGAGCTTGGGCAAGTTTTCCTCGGGGTTTCTCCCTTTTCCCCTGCCACAATTTAATTCTACCATTTCTCCGTACTCATCTCATCCATTTCGCTTCATTCAGTTCATCTGCCTTTGTAATGGAGCGTTTGGCGTGGTCGGCCGGCACCCTCGTAATTCACAGACCTCTATATAAGGGTTTCATCTCATCCCATCCCTCGACCCGAGTTGAGGATATTTATTTATTACTACTATTGTTAAACCTATTAAATTGTTTATTAGTCTATGACAATGGGATTCGTATCGTAGGCCTACGTATGTATAATAGCTTGTTTTGAACTGAATAACAGACTAGATGATAATATGCACACAGACCTACTTGTATAAATGCCTCGTTCTTATGTCTTGTGTTCATAGGAAGGGTACAGGAAAACAGCCAGGTATGTCATATTTGTATGAAATAAAAAAAAATTAATTACACAAAGTACATACTTCTCTACTTGCATGCCAAACTTTTAGAGTAAATAAACTCATGACGAAACAGTTTATTTTACTTTTTCACATTTCTAAATTAAAGTAGTCCATTTAATGGAGAATCTGATGGCACCTCAAACTCCATTTCGACAAAAAAGTGACTTAGTCTTACCCTTGCCATATAAGTGTTTAGTAATGCCAGATGCAATAACTTTTAATGTTATCAGAGTACTTTAGATCACTTTTAAATTTAAAAAAGTGGATGTAAAGAAAACTATCGATAGATGAATTGAGTCATTGAAGAAGAGCCACGCTCGAGTAAGAAGATCAAGTTCTTAATGAAGGTTCTAGCTAGGACAAGGTTCATTTGGCAAATAGCAAGCGGCTTTAACAGGCATTTCTTCTAATGGCCAATTGGAGCCACGTGGACCATAGCGAGCCCATCTAAATCCTTCATTCTACACAGTCCCTTGTCGAATTTCATCCCAATGTAATCGAACACTGAAATCTAATTTTCTATTACAATCTTTTTTTTTAATGCGATCAGTGGCGCAGACTGTTGACAGTCACCCTCTACTTCTGAGTCTCGGGTTCGCTTTTCCGTCACTTCATGTGGGATTCGTGGTAGACTAATTGGAAACTGGGCAGTTTCTTTGGGGGAAGCGTTTTATCTTGTTTTCCCCTGCAATTTTTTATACTCGTGTCATCCATTTTGTTTAATCTAATTAATCTGTTCCTGTGATTTGTGACAGGTCTGTCCAACCAGAATATTTTATAAAAATGACCTTCAATAATAATGGAGACTTTAACTCATCTGAATCCATTGATTTGGCTTCATGAAAGGGATAAGTAGCGATTTTTACAGATACAAAAACTAACTCACTGGCGCTATCGAACCTGGAGATTCATAGCTCCGCGGATATAAGCTCTCCTACATCCCTATCCTAAACTGTTTTCCAATCATCGCCTGTATAATTTATTTCCCTCAAATCTTGGTTAATGCTATTCTTCCACCTTCTTATTGGTCTACCAACTGTGCGCTTTCCTTAGATTATTATGTCCCTCTTTCATTCCTTAATTGTGCAATATGTCCTACCCATCTCAATCCGTGAAATTTTACTTTCTTGCTTCCCTTAAGTTACAATCCTTATTTTTAATAAAATAAATTAAAAAATCGTGTTTGATATGTATTACATCTGGTTTCCCATAAAGATTATATAACTTATTATTATCCAGTCTTTTCCATTCACCTATCTGCTTTTTTTGTACAAACATTTCCTTAGGAACTTTATTCTCAAATACTATCAACTTTTATAAGATTCATGATGTTGAGGTATTAGGCTATTTAAAATTAATATAAAATTATGGAATATTAACCTGAAAGGTCCGTCTCCTCAACTTAATTAATCATTTAACTGTAGCGCTTTCGGGACTTGTCCCATCATCGGCAGGAAATCAAGCTATGAAAAACACGTTATCCATGAAGGACATCGCATGTTAAATATTGAAAACACCCTAACAGTAATGCACAGAGAAAATAATCCAGCGAAGATAAACGTACTCGAAGAGATGGAAATCATGAAAGCAGCTCACAACAACGACAGCCTGATAAACGAAAACGAACCCAATACATGCAACCCCCTCTACCAGATCTTCAGTGAAACACCAGTTTTGAATCCCGCCGATGATGGGACAAGTCCCGAAAGCGCTACAGTTAAATGATTAATTAAGTTGAGACGGACCTTTCAGGTGAATATTCCATAATTTTATATTAATCTCAAATACTAGTAAACTTTTTATTTCAATCGTATAATTAAATAAATTAATAAATGATAGATTTATATAGCTTTATAATAGGCCCTACAAGAATTCAAAACATGTTTCTAAAAGCATAATTAAATAAATTAATAAATTAATTAAATGTGCAATACATTTAAGCGGCATTAAAAATATAAGGGAATCAAAGTAATTGTAGCTACAAACAAACAAATTATTTATTTCACGTCTCTCTTTATATGGTGTTCGCGTGAACTACAGAGGTCAATTTAATTGAATCTTCAGAAGTAAATGCCAATGCAGTTAATCAGAAAAATACATAAACCCTCTAGTACGTGTCCGGCGTAAACCAGGTCGATGAATGAGATGAAATTCATGCTATTAAAAATCTATGATAGAGCGACTAGGCCTTTCGAACCATCACAGGAACATATAACATGAAACATAATGAATGATATGATTATGGAAAAATGTGGAATGAAGCTTATATCTTTCCATTCTCATTCCATTCATGTAATCAATCCACTTTTGACTATAATTCGTGGCTTTATCCAATAAAGGCTGCACTTTCAGTTCTTCTCTTATATCCTCATTTATTATTCTATCAAGTTTTGTACTTCTTTAACTTGTCTAAGGAACCTCATCTACGCCGTCTGTATTCTATTTTTCTGTTTTTTTCGTCGGAGCCCAAGTTTTACATCCACACAATATTGTGGGAATTGCCATAACTTACACATTTGTATTATTTGTTGATTTTATTTTTGAATGCTCTCTGTACTCGTATTGTTTTACATATCGTCTGAATTTTATTTATGTTGGAATCAATATCTCTTTCCATATTGAAACTAACATCGCAGCCCAAATATTTGAAACTAGACACCTGTTATATACTTTGAAATTCCAGAGTTAAATAATAGTATATTACGATGCGAGGTTTGGAAATGGTGTTTACAGAAGTGAGGAAAATATTTAAAAACAGAGCGATAGCTCGGTTTTTAATTTTCGAGATTCTGTAAAACACTTCACGAACGTGCGTTATACATTATTTTTTGTGCGATGGTGTTTTCAAAATAATAAATAGGTCTAATAGTAAAATAATAACATCTTTGATGGAAATATTTGCTTTCATTATAAATAATTGACTAACGTTAACAGTATGGACAATGTTTATTAGTTGAAAATACGGGAGGCCATGAGACCAATTAGTGATAAAATGGCGGGAAGTACGTATTTATTGTTTTGTATTGTTTCAAATAAAGTACAGTCAATTTAAAATGCGGTGATTTGTTTCGTATAATGTACATTAACACTACCTTTTAGATATTTTTTTATGTACATTGTACGTAGTATAGGGCTACATAGAGGGCAGTAGTTTTACTTCCTACACGCGGTTTGTAATATGTAATATCACAGTATAGTTATTTAGGTTGGCAACCCCGAAATGTAGGAAGTTGAACTTTCAAACATGGTCGCCATTGCTGTAAGTACGACAAAACGCACTATCGCGCAAAAAATAAGTTTAATTTGCTCTTTTTCACACGACTATTTAGGCCTGTTTTCATCTAAATAAATGATTGGAATCTAAGTTGAAATATTATTAAATGCCACGTGTCTTTTAATCCGGAAGAAAAGTGGACGTGTTGACAAATGGTTGGCAATTTTCCGGAGACTGTGATTATACCGGGGAAGGTCCGTCCGCTGTCGTGCACAGAATGCAAATTCAGGACATGAAAGAGATGCCGCGACTAATTATTTCCGAATTGCGAGTTCGATCATGCATACAAACACATGTGTGTCCCTCGGGTGTTCATTGGACCACACGAGGACAGGATTACAAGTGGGTGACGTCAACTCCCCCCATCATTGTTCATTAGATAGTGGTGGGGCCCTATCTTCCAGTTCTTTATTTTACTCATTGAGAGACCGTTTAATAATTTGAATAGTAGTATCTTTCCATTTGGACTTGAAAGGTCTGTAATGAATTTATAATAACCATTCCCCGTAACATACACAAATTAATTTATACTTTACACAGGAATTTATTACATGCATCGGTGGTTTAGGGATTATGCTCCTCGTCTTTGATTCCGAGGGTAGAGAGTTGAAACCCGGCTGGATCGATTATTTTTAGGATGGAAAAATCCAAGGTGCAAGACCTACGCGAAGTGAATTCCGTGTTACCTGACATAACAAAAAAACAATTAATTTTAATTTGGCCTTCTGTTTGTTGGCTTTCTCTCTTCAAAAAATTTAAATATAGCTTTTAATCTCGTTAATAGAAAATACTGAGTTTATAATTGTAGGTACAAATTCGACTAATTTCGTGACACACATAATTTCGTTACTTTTTTTTTTTCGTTTGTAACCAGTTTATACTGGCAAGAAAAACAAAATTCTGTTTCTGTTTCATAGATGACAGAAAGTCTATTTTCCAGCCGTGTTTTCATATTTGTAATAACAGCAATTCTTGGGTGTATTTTGTTAACTTGTAGAGGAAGTGTTTTCATTCTTGCTAGCTGTTGTTAGAGTGATTACTTGTCTATGTTTGAAGAACATTTTTGAGTAGATATTTGTCGAAACTAACGGTGAACCATGAACACAATTTTTTAATAAATTAACGATCATCTTGATGATAAAAATAGTAAAACATGTAATCAATGTACCCATTTCATCATCATCATCATAGTATATTCAAATTTAGGCCATTTGTTGACCTGTTTCGGCCTCAAGAGAAACACCATCCAAAAGTCTTTTGAGTGGACGTCCTGGTCTTCTTCTTCCTGCAGGTTGATATCTTAACATTTGTTTGGGTATACTGTGATCTTCCATTCGATGAACATGTTGCATCCATCTTTACTTGTAATCAGAAATTTTGTTTTCTAAAGGTTCCATGTGTAAATTCTTGTAAGATGTCTTCATTTTTTGTGATCTAGTAGTGTGTATCCTGCAGTCCTCCGAAGCTATCTCATTTCAGCAGATCTAAGCCTCTGTATATCCTACTGTTTCAATGTCCATACTTCGCTACCATAAAAAAGAGTTGGAAGAGCCAGTGTTTTATACACTCTTAATCTTGAATATAGACAAAAATGGAAGCAACACATAGACAGAATGAATGAAGATAGATATCCAAAACAAATAACAAAATACAAACCTAAAGGCACCGGAGATGTGGGCAGACCTAGAAAGAGATGGGCTGAAGTCGGAACGGGTCAACAGACCTAATCCATGAATGCAGATGATGATGATGATCTTGAATACTTTTGGACTAACTGTGGCTTGAAGATAGAATTTATTAACCCTAAAATTCTTAAAAATTTAGATATTTTTGCATTTACATCCTTTTCTTCTTCATATGAGATATTGCATCCTGGATATGTAAAATTATTCACCTGCTCCAAAATTTTATTGTCCAGTACAATTTTATTTCTGACAGGATCTACACCTTGAAATGCCATAATTTTTGTTTTTTCTGTAGATATCTTCAAAACATAATCTTCTGTAATTTTGTTAAGTTCATACAGACCTTTCTGTAGATTATCTTCTGAATTTGCTATTATTATTTGGTCATCTACAAACAATAGGGTGTTTAATTTTCTGTTTTCTGATATTCTTATTCCAAATTTATATGTCTTGTTCCAGCAACATATTACTTCATTGATATAAATTGCAAACAGTGTTGGGGATAGGAGGCAGCCTTGTCTCACACCACGATTTATAATTCCTTCTTCAGAAAATCTGTTATTTAATTTAATCTTTATGGTGTTGTCTTTGTAAATATTTTGTATGTTCTGCAGAAGTAAATTTGGTATATTTCTGTCTTCCAATATATTTAGAGTTTTGATCTCTTGACTGTGTCGAATGCTTTTTCAAAATCTATGAAAGCAAAATGTGTTTCTAAGTTGAATTCTCTTCATTTTTCAAGCAATAATTTAACAGAAAATGCTGAATCAATACAAGATCTTCCTTTCCTAAATCCGTTTTGACATTCCATAAGGAATTTTTCACTGAAACTTTTTTCAATTTTCCATTTAAAATGTCTGCATAAATTTTGTAGCATGTGTTTAACAAACTGATTCCCCTATTGTTGTCTATTTTTCTCTTGTCTCCTTTCTTGAACAGGGGTATAACAATACTTGTCTTCCATTCTTGTGGTATATTTGCATTTTTGAATACATTATTAAAGAAGGACAACAGTCTTTCATGGAACTGTTTGCCTGCATATTTGTACAATTCAGAATTCAAGCCATGTGTGCCAGTTGCCTTCCCATTTTTCAATTCCTTTAAACTATTGTTCAATTCTTCCAATGATATTATGGAATCTGTCTCAGTATTATTTCGGAAAATTGTATCTTCATATCCCATCAGGAGTCATGGGATAAATTTATAAGCTCAGTAGAACATGATATGTATGGAAGACAAGAAATAGGTTATAAATTAGTGAAACATCTAAATCAGACTGAGAAAGATTCTGCCAGATTGAATATAATCCCATAACAATAATTGGATCCAGCAATTTATGAAAAACTTTGGAAAAAGGAGGAAATTGAAGGAAAAGAGAACAATGAGGAAGAAATAAAAGTGGAAAATATTGATGTAACTAGACATAAATGAATTAGAAATGGTTTTTTGAACACCACTAAGAATATGAAAGCAACAGGATTAGATAATATAAATATGGAATTAATCAAATATAGTGGGAATAATTGTGTAAACTACGAAATACTTCATCTAATTAAATATATGTTGGCAGACCTTAAGGGATTCCAACCACTTGGAAAACAGCAATTGTCCAAGAATGATATCCACAAGAGGGAGAACCGTGAGAAATTGCGAGAATTACAGAATGGATTAGCTTAATGAATACTGGCTACAAAATTATATACGAAAATAATAAATAATAGATTGAGAAACATAACAGAAGTAATAATAAGTGAAAATCAAAGTGGAATTCAGAAAGGGAAGGTCATGTAAAGACAATGTCTTTTAACAAACTGAAACAACTCATATAAAAGAGAAGAGAAGAACAAACTTAGAAACTCACATAGGATTTATAGATTTGGATAAGGCCTTCGATCGAGTAAACCAGACAAAAATTATTGGAAATATTACTAATGAAAGGATACCACCCGCTGTGCCTTGTAGAAACAATAAAGACATTAAATTGAAGACACAAATATAATTATAGATACGCGATTCAAAAGAACAGCTGGCAATCAAACCACAATACTGGATTACGACAAGGATGTAGTTTATTCACCCCCTTTGTTTAATATATATATAGACGATCTTTTTAATAAATGGAAAGTTTTTAGTACATCCAGGAATAAGAAATGGATAATAAAATGTGCATAAATAATCTTTTATTTATTTGCTACGATGTAATCATAATACAGAAAAATGACGACGACTTACAGAAATCAATGCATGCATTAAATGAAATATGTAAATTATACGATCTAAAATTTTCTGTAAGGAAACTAAGAACCATGGCTTTTAGAGGAGGATCCAGTGAGAACAGCAAATTATTTTAGAAAAAATTCCAAAGTCTGGTTTTAGAGGGAAGAGATCCAGTGAGAACCAAAATTATTTTAGAAAATAAAAGTATAGAACAGGTGTCTAGTTTCAAATATTTGGGCTGTGATGTTGGCTACAATGTGGAAAGAGATATTGACTCCAAAATAAATAAATTTCAGACGGTGTGTGGAACAAGACATAGAACATTCAAAAATAAAATTCGAAAAGAAACCAAGATAAAAATGTATAATGTTATGGCGGTTCCCACAATCTTGTTATGGATGGTGAAACTTGGGCTCCAGTGAAAAGACAGAAGGATAGAATACACAGACGGCCGAGATGGCGGTTCCTATCAGACAAGTAAAAGGATGTACAAGACTTGATAGAAAAAGAAAGGAGGATATAAGAGAAGAACTGAAAGTACAAGCCTTTGTTGGATAAAGTCACGAAATACATACAGACAGAAATGGATTGATCACATGGATGGAATGAGCAAGGAGAGATAAATCCATTGTTCGCCAGAAATTATCAAGCAAGAGGAAGTCGTGATGTTGGAAGACCTAGAAGACGTTGGGCTGATGCAATATGAAGTCGGAACGGGCAATTGCCTAATCCTTGGAGTGATGATGATGATGATGTATCTTCATAGCTATTGTCAGGTCCAAAGACTTTTTTTTTGTTTTTTATAATAATTGAAGAAATCTTCTTTTGTTACTACTCTCCTCAATTAATTTTGGTAAGATTCTTATATCTTTTTATTTCAAATGTTTTAAGATTTTGAAAACATTAGGTTGGAGCTTATGCAAGTCTGATTCTAAATGTATAACAACATTTAACCATGTTTTCCTATGTCTCTTTCTTATTCCCCTCTTAACAATAGCTCTACAGCGTTTGCATTCTATTTCATTTTCTACTTTCTTGGTGTTCAAATATTTTTTTATAAGCTGCATTTTGCTCTTAAATCATTTGTTTTATTTGATTATCCAAGATTTTTAGAGTTCTATTTCTTCTTTGTTGTATATTTTACTTTTCCTAAGGTTTTATTAGCTGCATTTTGAATTATCATTTTAATGTTTTTCCATTATTCTTCGACATCATTACTTTCTGGAGTTGTAGCCATATATTGCTGAATTCTTCTCGAATATAGCCATTTAATGCTGTCATCATAAAATAAATTTTACCTTGTACCTTTTTTCTATTCTCGGTTGTTGTTTTATCTTTTAAACCATCTTGGTGGAAATCTTATTTTTACTTCTACTAGGTAGTGATCGGAACCAATATCATAACCTCTGTAGGCTACTGACATCGAGAAACAATTTCAAAATCTTATTATTTGCAATGAAATAATCAATGATTGATTTTGAGTCCTGACGATGCCATGTATACTGAGGTATGTTTCAATGATTGTAAACGGTATTCGTTATCCTCAGTTCATTGTATATAGCAAAAATCTGGGAATCTTGTCCCATTTCTATTGCTGGTTGGGTCGCCAAATGTTCCAATATTATTGTTGACTTGAGCATTGGCCCACTCTGGCATGTAAATCTCCTATTATGAGAATGTAATCAATTCTATTTATTTTGCTATAAATTTCTTGTAATATTTTATAGACTTCTTCATTATCTTCTTCGCGGCCTTCCTCTGGCGCATATACACCAAGAACTGTCAAATTACCTCTACTAATTTTCAGTCGAAGCTCTAATATTCTTTCATTCCAATAAGTGTAGTGTTCAATTTTAATTCTTAGATGGGTTTATTAATCCAACTCAAATAACTCCAGCGTGTCCATGGGTTTTCCTGTTGACACAACCATAAATTTGTACATAATTTTGTGTTTCTTTCGTTCCTTTAAGTTTCTTCTTAGTCTCTGTAGTTATTGCAACATCAATGTTTCTATTCTTAAATATACTGTCTAGTTCCTCTTCTTTTTCATGGATGCTTCGGACATTCCAGGTTGCATATCTTACAAAATCATTGTGTCGTTTCCTTTTAACTACCCATTTCACCAATTAAAAATTAAGAGCCAACATGTTTCAACAGCGAAGTTGTCATTTTCAATACTAAATATTGACTCAATATTTAGCCTTGAAAATGACAACTTCGCTGTCTCTGACTCTATTAATTGGTGAAATTGGTACATTGACTACATGTTTAATGGACACGATGTTGAAAATGTGATCTGTGTTTCAAAGAAAAGTGTCAAGGGTTGACTGTTTATAAATGGGATTTCAAATGCATTGGATGTAGCATGGAGAGTGATTAAAGAGTTTGTCGTGAATTTTACTCTAATACTGTTACGAAATTGCTTGATGTCTTCAAACCTCCAGAAAAAATGTAATTTATGTCATATTGGCAATAAAAGAAAATGCATATTCGACAACTCAGCATCTTAGCCGACTTTGCTATATCTAATATGCACAGTTTTATATTGGTAACGGCGTAACTGTATAATGACATATTTTATAGATTGGGAGTAAATTACTGCAATCTCTGTGAAGTTTTCAATTTTATTTCAACAAGCAATTGTGAATATGGAGGGGTTGTTTCTGATCTCTGATAACAAATGCTTTTTAAGTTTTACCTTAAGAAAAGCCGTGTCTCCACCATCGAGCATGCTCTGATTGATGGTTCTTCACCCGAGCTAAGGTTCGGCATCGGGGTTTCCGCTGCAGAAGACTCTTACGCAGCACAGCCATGTCTAGAAATTCCCACTCCTCTTTATATGCTTTCCAGAGACCGTCTATTGTTCGAGGACGCCTGTTTCCCAGTGCCCTTTTGAAGAGTCCAAAGACACAAAGTCCATCGGTGATGCATCAGGAGACTTCACTGGGATGCTGCTGAATGGGATAGCATGTATTCTAGTTCCCTGCTCCATTTCTCCAGGAATGTCAGGGTTGAACCCGAAGTGTGACTGGAGGCCTTGTCTTGGTGCACCCAGACTTGGTTTTTGTCTGTACCATAGAGAGCTGGGATTTCAGTCGGGTAAATTGGGGTGAGAACTTCTTCCTGGTAGTACTGGGAGTTGATTTTGGCCATTTTTAGCTACTCTACGAATGGTCAGTTTTTCATTGTAGCAATATCCCACGATGACCATAAATCCATTGAAGAAACGTTCTCTGCATTCGGCATACCACTTTTGAATTTTTTTTCACCCCTTTCTCTACAGTAAATTGCCAGGGGTTTGTTGCAGTCTCCTAGATAAACATATGCTTCATCAAGTGTGACCAAAAATTTCCATTTTTCTCCAGCCAGGTGCTTTTCATAGTTTCCTGCTGTTGGTGCGGCATTCGGCAATGTGACGTGGCAACAATTTATGAACCCTGCTTTTGTGGAGCTTCCCCATGTTTAAATCTTAGTTTATTGTGGTGTTTACAGTTTTAAGGGATATTCCCAATCTGTTCGCAATCACCCTTTGTGTGGCAGGGTTACCACCAGAGATAAGGACCTTGACCTTTCTGATTACATCTGGGGTGCGGGTAGTAGCAGGTCGTGGATTTGCCCGTTTTGTTTCCCTTTGGAATTAATCCCAAGCGACCCTTTCCCTTTTTATTAAGCAGTGAGCTAATTCCACACTTTGACACCATAAAATTATGTTTTTGCAAGCCTCAATAATCGCGAAATAACTGTAATTAGCGTCGGGAAGGGCAGTAATGTACCCTTCCCAAACGGGTCTATCTTCTTAGGCATTATGAGAGCAACACGCATGCGAGTATAAGAGAAGCAGCACACTGACTGGTTTCATCAGCTCGCACACTCCTGTCCTGTTGACTAACACTTCAACGTCACAATCTACTTGGCAAATCGTTATTAGAGATCGGAAACAACCCTCCTTATACTATATCTAGGAAGAATTACAAAATACAAATTTTGAGTTTTATGTTCTAATAAACTTTAGTCACTAATTATACAAAATAATGGTAACTGACGTATAAATAAAGGGTAACTGATAAAAAGTTTTTAATGGCGTAAAAGTATTAATAAATAACAATACTTCGTTACATATAAGTTTGTTCATTTTTTACAATAACACCAATAATGACGGATACCGATATAAAATATAAAGATCAATCAAAATAATGGTCTAGTGGTCAGCGTTTCTGACTACAATTCTTAAGGTCACAGGTTCGATCCCCGGTCAAACCATAGGAATTTTTCCTTAAAGTGTGTGGTTTCCTGTGGTTGCCCATGGAATTTAGGTTAACTATCCTGGTGCTTCATTGTCATTTATCACATCACCGGGGTAACGTAACTCCACCTTCCAATTGCCCCAACCTAAGAAATGGATTACAATTCCGCCATTGCCTGGGGAGAAAGCCAGAAATGTTATAAAAACAACCTGATTGCATCAGACAAAAATATACATATAATAGCAAATAATATAGAATATGCCAATATAAATTAAAAATGAAGACTTGCATAATATATACTTAACCCTTAAGGGCATGCTGTACTTATTTGAGTTAAAACATATATTTTTTCTTTTTGCTTCAAAAAATTCAGGAAGGTCTATTTTATCGATGTGTAATATTATTTTGTCGATTTTGGATATTTATACCCATACAAATTGATTTTTAAAAATGGGGTCTCTGTGTTCTGCTAATGTGCACTTTTTTTTTTATTTTCCCGTAACGTGTATATTTTTCATATTTTGGTACACTTTTCTCTGAAACTATGAAATATAGGAGAATAATTTTTGGCTTTTATATGAAGTTTAAATAACTCTATAGTAATTAAATTTATCTTTGTGCTATTGATAGTGCATAAAATTTTAAAAAAAGTATGCACAATTTTTAAAAAAAAAATGTTTGGTCTTTGAATTTTTTTTAAATAAATCACAACCCATATCTGAACACAAGCAAACATTATTGTCAAATGAACTATGGACAATAACATACCAAATTTTGGAAACAATTGGATAAGTAGTTTTCGAGAAAATTGTACCAAGACAATACTTTTAAGAAGTTGGATTTTTTATTTTGTATTTTAAATTGCTCATGAAAAAAATATGTATCAAAAGTTAACCAGAGTGTCATATTGTTCAGGAAGTGACATAATTTTCAAGCACATAACTTTTTAACAATAAGCTGAAAACATTATTTTTGTATGTTGCATATATTTAAACCAAACTGAAAGGAAATTAGTCTTCAGTTGGCAAACCACTATTTTTTTCGAGACATTTATTGAAATATGGCGAACCGCAGTGAAAACGAAATAATGCATAACTGTTATTATTAGATATATTGTGTAATTAAACGCATATGTAAGTAATATCCTCTCATTCGTTTTCTTCTGTTTTAGTACAAAATGTTAAATAAGTTGAACTAAATTATGTATCCTTCAGGATACCTTGCCAATTTAAGAGTTAAATGCAAAATTCCTGTGTCTCTCGAATTGTTGAATTGTTAGGGCAGAGGAGTGTTAACTCAGTATTTTCAGATGTATAACGACGAGATAAAGTAATAATAATAATAATAATAATAATAATAATAATAATAATAATAATATAAATTCATTTAAGACAGATTTTAGAAAAGAAATGGGAATGTAATGGTACTGTGCATCAACTATATGTAGACTTCAAAAAGGCATACAATTCAATTGAGAGGGAGAAGTTATATAGTATCCTGGTGGAGTTCGGAATTCCTAAAGAGTTAGACTTATACGAATGTGTCTAAATGGCACAAGGAGTAAGGTGTGTGTAGGCAAACAGTTTTCGGATACTTTTGAAATCCATAATGGGTTGAAGCAAGGAGATGTACTATCTCCTCTACTATTTAAATTTGTACTAGAGCATGCCATCAAATCTTTAGATGATGGAGAAGGCCTACAACTCAGTGGTATTAATAAGCTGTTTATGCTGATGATGTAGTACTATTGGGCGATAGTGAGGAGATACTAAAGGCCAACACGCACGCACTATCGAGTAACACTAAGAAATTGGGACTGGAAGAAAATATCAATAAAACTACATATATGGTCACACATAGAATTATATTATATAATGGAAATAGACAGCTAATGACAAATGAGGGAAATTTTTAGAAAGTAGCTGAATTCAAATATCTAGGAACGATAATTTAATCACTAATAGGAATGAGATGCATAAAGAAATTATACATAGGCTCAATTCTGGTAATTCGAGTTATTATGCATTACAGGGACTCTTGACGTCGCAACTCCTAAAAAAACTGAAAATATATAAAACTATTATTCTACCAGGTGTATTATATGGATGCGAAACATGGACTCTTACTTTAAGGGAGGAAAGGAGATTACGAGTATTTGAGAATAAAGTTCGTAGGAAAATTTTTGGACCAAAGAGATAAACAGTCAGGCGAATGAAGATAACTATATAATAGAGAACTACATGATCTTTATAGGAAACAAATATTATATGGACAGTTAAGTCTCGTAGACTGCGATGAACAGGACATATGACACGAATGGGGAATGAAAGAGGGGCATGGAAGCTTACATAGGAAAACCAGAGGGAAAACGTCCCAGTTTATAGACCACTAATGAGGTGAAAGAAGATTATTAACCATGGATTGAGGGAATTAGATAATACAGGGAATGATTGGAAAATATTAGCTCAGAATAGGGATATATAAAGAGATTATGTCCGCTCGGCCATGAATCTATTGATTTGATAATGCCTGTGAATTAGTTATATTGATAATAATAATAGTAATAATAAGAGTAATAATAAAAATTATGATAATAATAATGATAATGATAATGATGATAATGATAATGATGATAATGATAATGATAATGATGATAATGATGATAATGATAATGATAATGATAATAATGATAATAATAATAAGAATGAACTACTTTATGAACTTTATGGGAAAATAAAAATAATAAGAACAGTTAGGGGCCTAAGTCTGTTAAATTACAATGGGCAGGACATGTGACACGAATTGAGAATAAAAAAGCGGCATGGAAATTCTTACAGGAAGTCAAAGGGAAACCGCCTATTAGATAGACGAAGATTGAGGTGTAGAATAATATTAATCATGAGTTGCGGGAGGTGAATTATACAAGAAATTATTGAAAAAAATCTCGGAATATGGATTTGTGGAGAGATTTAGTGCACGCGGCCATAAACTTCCGTAAAAATTGATGAATATTACAAAACGTGATACTTGATCATGTTCCGTTTTCCGACCTTCTGTATATTCGTATTAAAATTAATTCAGATATAGCATGAAGAAAATTAATATATGAGTGCATATGTACTATACACAATTTTATTTGATGAAATGGATAGGAATAATTTACTTTGATCACTGGGCAGTAAAATTGTTAAAAATTGTAAACTTGTGGATATAGTTTTTTTTTATTTACATGTTTATTATATAAATGGTATATATTTTTAGTAGAACTAACACCGTAACAATTGGAATTATTCGCAATGCAATTATACTAGAACAAAACAAAAATAAACAGTAGCCGCTTTGTGCGTTTAATAGCTGTTCTTTTTTTATCGATATTTTGCATATAAAGCTTTGGAAATTGAATTACAGACTCCTGTAGTCATTCCTTGCGAGTTTCAACAATGTAAATTGACTATATCCCCTACCCCTAATTTTTTCCGCTACAATAAGGATGGTGTGTTTATACCCAGCTGAAGAACTGATCTATCCCCCCTATCTCCTGACATAGCAATGCATGACTAAATCAATTACCACAGTTATTCAGAATAGAATAGAGCACAGTTCTAAAAACAAGAAATAGTCCAATATACAGTATGTGCCAAAACATGGGATTCCCTTCCGCCCTATGTCAGAGACTGTCAAACTATAACATCCTTCAAAAACAAACTAAATAATTATTTAATAACAAACTAACTTGTACATCTCACTGATACTATTATTTTAACAATTACTGAATCAAATTATTTATGAAAATGATATTAAGATTAACTAATATTTTCATTTGTTTAAATATTGTATAACCGTAAAATTAGTTTTCTATATGTCATTATTTTTCTTTGTTTTTTATATACTATACATTATACAGGGACAGTGTACCTACAATTTAATTTATCTTGCTTGGATACATTTTCTTATTAGTTTTAGTCTTAATCTTAACTATCAATAACTGGTTGTATTATAGATCGAATTCATTTTAAGCGGAAACCTTTTTACAGCGTTGCCGCGGCTCTCACTTTGCCCTCTATTGTGTTTGCACCGGTGGGGAGCGTGTTCCATTACTACCGGCAATTGAGGACAGAAGCTACAATACACAAATAACTAATTTAGATTATTATAAAAAAATAGGCCTACACATAGAGGTTTATTACTCACCATACCTTTGTTTATTACTCACCTGCACAAACCTTAGTTTAGAAGGTCGAAATTTCAGCAGTCTCTTTGCGGCTGAATGATGCGAGGTTTCCTCTTAAAATGGATTCCCTGTATAATGGATATTATCTTATTGATCAAATCTTCATTCAGTATTTAGTATTAGAGTTCATTATGATTGTTATATTCTTACGTAATATTTGTTTGTCCTGGTGAACGGAAGAGACGGCCACATGGCCTTAACTCCACCAGAATAAATAAATAAATAAATAAATAAAATAAAAAATAAATAAAATAGCCATATTGGGGTTTCATAGGATTATATTTTTGTGTCGATCTATGTAAACTGTGTGTGTATGTGTGTTCTAATGTCATCCATTGCACTTTACCTGCCTCAGGTTCCGCGCTGGGCGGATAGATGGCATTAACATGGTCTATTTTCAATTTACGCACCGCTTGGCAGGCCACTTTACGTAGATCATGTATTCTTGTATTGTAGAGAGACGAGTGTAGGATAAGTGTATTTTATGTTTGTCTATTGTAAACTGTGTTGCATAAGACATGGCGATGAAGAGAATGGAGCAGGTAAAACCCGGTGCCGGCACGTACTTGCCCCTACTCCTATCGAAAAACGCAAAAGGGGCTGCTAGACTTAACTTCCCAATCCGATTGACGAATTTCTAATAACAGTAGCGTGTTTTCTCAACATACTGTATGCACTGCGGAGAGGTTTGCAATTTAATGCAGGAATCTGGTGCACAATATAGCAATTAAGAATTGTACACTATCACTTCTCCTGGCCCCGAGATTGAAAATTTTCTAATTATGTAAATTTTATTTAATTAATTTAACAATTAAAATGTTCAACCCCATCGAATATCGGACCCGCTAGTCAGGAATCAGGAATGGTATCACCTGAGCCAGCAATGTCGGACTATCTTGATAAACTAGTGTTGGTCTAACAACCATATGTGATATTTACAGAGATGGTCCATCATCCAGCCAGTATACGTGTGACATGTGATCAGCATATCAAGTTCCCAGTTGTTATCGCTGGTTTTCTCAAACTGGAACTAGTAAGCTACAGTAGTCATTACTTTTAAAATTCATTGTAAACCACCGTTGAGGTTATTGTTGATTAAAAATATTTAAATTAATATATATATATATATATATATATATATATATATATATATATATATATATATGTATATATATGTGTGTGTGTGTGTGTGTCAGGAAGCTTTGAGGCCCATCCCCGAACCTCATCTGGCCATCATCATCATCCCTATAATCCTCCGGTGTGGAAAGCAACGGGAAGCTATCACACCTATAATTCCCTACTAAAGCTGCAAGCATAGCATGAAAATGTTATGATTGCAGTGAAAGACCTCCCTTGGGCAGAACACTGTAAAACAATATATATATATATATATATATTTCTCATCATGTCATATTTGCTTTCATTGCTAAATATCAAAAATATAGTTATAATACCTAATATACAAGCGTTACTGCCATAAAGTAAATATTCTCTTTAAATATGCTTACCTGTTACAATGGCCACAAGATGGTAGTTGTAACGATATCACGCTACCTTTCGTGTAAATTGAGAATACTTCATAATATATAATAAAAATGTTTGTGTTAGGATTCTTCAGTGGCTTAGATGGTTAGAGCGCTAAACGTACCGAGTTTAGAGACTCGGGTTCAAATCCCGACACAGGCATTTATTTTTATTTTCATGATATAATATATATATAATTCGTACTTGATGCATCAGTCGTTCTCAACTAAAATAAACTGCTGTTTACAAAATTTCGTCAAATATTAAAAAAAAATTGAGGTATTCCATTATCAGCAATTACACATTACTGGAATTTTTCTTGCGATACACTATTGTCCTAATATTGAACTAGCATTTTATAGAGTCAATCACATTTGTCGAGAAGCCTACACTGGTAATTGTAAGGAGTATAATTTTAATTGCAGATGATGGAAGACTCTTTTCTCAAAGACCTGCATTTTTAATGTTTGACAAAGTTTTCTAAACAAACGTTCGTTCTAGTTGAAGACGACTGATATGTCGGGTATGAATTTAAAAATTGTAATATTTTAGTTACCGTACTGCCACATCGGTGAGTGGGTACCACTCCCATACTGGTCGAAAATCCATGAGAAATATTCCTCCACTATGGGGACTAGAACCCTTAGCTCTGTACTAAGGCTTCGTGCCTCAGACCATTATAGGAGGAACAGTGATTCAATCCATGCATAGTAATTCTGCACAAGGGCAAGTGCAGATCTTTCACTGCAATCATAGCATTTTCATGCTATGCTTTGCTGCTTTACTAGGGAATTGTAGGTGTTGTAGCTTCCCTTTACTTTCCACACTGGTGAAGGATGATGATGATAATGATAAGGATAATGATGATGGCTGGATGATTTTCGGGGACCGTTGGGCCCTACGCTTCCTGACTTTTGTCTTACAGGTGAGGTAAAACCCCGAAAAACCCTCACCCAGGAGCCTGTCCCGACCGAGACTCGAACCCGGGTCCGCTGCGTTACAAAGCAGCACGCTACCACGAGATCACAGCGGCGGACGAACAGTGATTAGCATAAAAAATTAAGTGATCTCACTATGGGTCATAGAAGACCCTTGAGGTAGAGGAGGTTAAGGCTCCCACTTTTCTAGATAATTGGCACTAGGTGCCAGCCGGGTTTTCCGCTCTGCGTGAAACTACGTTAACTCCCTCAATAAGCGTTTGGTAATCATTTCCATTAAGGACAGTATTGACCTCATGGCTGGATGCCATCAGAAGGTTTATGACATTAAAAAATCTGACTCCACCCGACTCGAACCTCCGATCTTCCTGCTTGTAGTGCCATAACCAACTATTCTATGACGTGTTCCCAGATGATTTATTTGTTGTCTCTAATTACGAGGTTCAAATCCGGTCGTTATAAATGTATTTTTAAGGGTGTAAAAATCCTTAGTGTGGCTTCCTTCGATTTGAAAGAAACCCCATGGATCCCGTGTCGTAGATTTTTGTCACATAGGCCTAAATGAACTAAATCCTGAAATAAATGGTATTTATTCAAGGGTTGTCGGTTTATTCGCGTCCTAATTTGAAATACAACGCTAAAGACCTGAGCCCTTGTGAATTAAATAAAATATCGTTATAAAGATAATTCACTATTTTTCATCACAATCATCATCAACGGCTTAATAACCATGAACGTTTCAGTGTTAAGTTATATTGAACTTATTTCTCCCTCTCTCAAGTTGAGATTGATCCATCGATCATTTCTTTAATTGTGCTCTGGTTCTGTGCTCACTTCGATAAAAATGCTGTGCTTGTCTCTTTATATTGTCTTCTAACATTTCTGTTGGCACTCTTTTATTTCTTCAACAGTATTGTAACTTGAAATTCAATTTTGTACTAGAGAATGCAGTCATATCTCTAGAGGATAAAGGAGGGGATGCAACTCAATGGTATTAATCAACTATTGGTGTATGCTGCTGATGTAGCATTATTGGCCGACAGTAAGTAAAGCCACCTCTTATCGGTACGTTCTACTGAATAACATTTAAAAACTGAACCTGGATGTTTGTATCAGGGTTGCCAACACCCAATGAGAAAATGTGGTTAACTACTTCTAAAATGGCTTAAATTGCTGGAAATTATTAAAATATAAGTTTTATCAGTGTATGAGGCTGCATTTATAAAATTTAGAAAATTGGCTTACCAATTTGTACCTCTGAAGTACAGTTTTGCTATTTTTTTCTTTTTCTTTATTGGAATTGCTGCAATGTTATAATATAGGGACTAAATTATGATTGTAAAGTCTATTTTGTAGCAAGTCATTCACTCAGCCTCTTATTTCAGATAAATAAGTACTTTTGTTAAGGGTGAATAATTTATTAACATGTAATTATTATCAGAAGTAGGACATATTTATATTCAAATGAATTGGAATTAAAATAGGAATTCATACTTACTTACTCACTGGCACTATCGAACCCATAGGTTCATGGCCGCATGGACATAAGCTCTCCATAAATCCCTATCCTGAGCTAATGCTTTCCAATCATTCCCTGTATAATCTGCTTCCCTCAAATCATAGTTAATGTTATTCTCCCATCTCATTCTTGGTCTACCAACTGGGCGTTTTTCCTCTGGCTTTCCTACAAGAAGCTTCCATGCAAGTCTTTCATTCCCCATACGTGCAACATGTCCGGCCCATCGCAGTGTACGAGACTTAACTGTTCTTATTATATCTGGCTTCCTATAAAGACCATGTAGTTCATTGTTATGTAGGGAGAGCGGATAGGATCCTCCTTCTGACTAAAAAACGCTTCCAAATGCAGGTCTTTCTGCACCCCCATAGTATAATGCAAAGCTTCCTGATTCCTGACTACCTTCTCCTGGCTACCTAACTTCCTGTAAAGTGACTATATCCAAGGGCGATTTATCTAATTCCCGTGTTAATATCTCTAGTGCCCCGCTATTGTATAAAGTCCTAACATTCCATGTTCCTAGGAACATATCCCTGTGTTTGAGCCATTGGCATGGGTTCCCTGAAGTAGTCCCCGCCCGGAGGACCGAATGGGGGACTATTTGACCTCCAGAAAATTTTACCCCAGTTGAACCCATGTCCGCATTTCTTGACGGTTATATTTTTACGGTGAAAGATCGTCAGTCTTTCGACCAAGGTACATTTTTCGTCTGGCTTATCACCTTCGACCAGCCCGGCATGGGTAACCCTATCGGCAGCAATGCTACTGCCGGCATAGCTCTCAGGATCATTTAAGCACGCAAGCCACTCCACCACAACAAGGTAAAGATACCATGGAGGGTCATTGGATTTTATCAGAAAATATAATGTTTAAGCCATATTTTGTAGCCAATGGAATTGATAACCTGGTGGATGAATGGGAAATAACTTACTGTACATTGGGTATATCGAAAAAATAAATTTTTGAATTTCAAAACGCACATGGTCTAAAAAGTTGCATACTGGAATCCAATAAATGTTGAAATCTACTTTGACAGATGGAAGGATCAACCTTTGACATTATTTAAGAAAGGAACCAATATTCACAAGGCTACCACTAATGAAGATCACTACATAATGGTTTATTTTAGGAAGTAATATTAAATGATATAACCTACTATAAAATAATTTCATATGCCATAAATAAAACACTAGTACCAAGCGATTAGCACCCGGTCATAGACCTGAACCTTGGCTATTGTGGTGAAAGACGCTGGTAAACATCATACAATGGAACCGTAAGGCCTTATACAAGGGGGGAAAGTCTGCAGTTTCCTTTGTAAAAAGGACTTACAAGTCTGTGTTATTATTAAAGAGTTATAACAATTGCTAAATCTGAGACTTCATACAAAAGGCTGGGCAGTTGCAAACAAGCAACCGGGTTTTTCTAGATAAACTATGGAACGAGCTATTCCCAAGCCAATTTTAACTAGAGCATGTGCGCTAACAGCAGGTGCCTTCTTTGGCGGCATAAGGTAGATGCCGACAAACGAAAACCGCCCTAGTGAATATTACTATAATATGGTCAACCCTGGAAATTTGATATCAAGATACAACTAATTTAAAAGGAGGGGACAAGACCCAAAAACGCCTAAGTTGAGCACCCCCGACCACGCCCTCGAGATATAAATTACAAATCAAAAGTGTTGTAACAGATATACTGTTTGTGAGACGCTAAGACTTTTGGTGGAAGGGACATAGGCCGGCCCACTCAGAAATAATAAATATTCTTACTTAGCAAAAATTAAGTTAGTTCTGCGTAACTCATCGGGGCGGGAGTTCTTCGCAGCCCACATATAAAAGTCAGTTTAGAGTTCTGAGTTCTGCATTCTGAGTTCTGCGTAACTCATCGGGGCGGAATTCTCCGCAGCCCACAGATAAAAGATAGTTCAGAGTCAGAGTAGCCAGTTGCGGAGTGGCGGATGTGCCAGTAGATACGGCACAATCGATAACTACTATCATGTGCGCCAGCCGTAAGCGCATTTGTTTAAGTTTCAGCGCTATCATCCAGAGCGCACCCTTTAGTGTTACAAATATTGTTAGTTCTGACCGTATAAAGTCAAGCAAGTATAATAAGTGATAGCGCATTCGTTTGACTCAAACGTTGAAGTTAGAATAACTATTTAAACCAGCCACCAACAGTCTTCGTGTTAATTCGTCGTCTAATACGACAAGTGTAAGCCTTAGCGACAATAAAAGTTCATCATCCAGTGGAATTGATCACAGGAAGTCTACTATATATATATCCCCAGTGAATATCCTTTCTCACGGATTCCCTAGATATGTCAATTGTTCTACCGAAACCTGAACCCAACTAGTCCGGAGCAACAATTGTCCATGTACCTTAATCCCTGGGCATATAATTAAAACATACTCCGATATAAAATCCTTTTTTCTTCAATTTTAAGAAATAAATATATCCTTACAATGAAAAATTTTGTAATTCTAGATTTTTAAAAATCTTTCTATCTATATATCTTTGGGTTTTTACAGCTGCTGCCGTCTTCCCGTGCCAAACCTCCAAAGCATCTTCAATGTATAGCCCTCTTTATATCCAGCTTTGATTTGTTTGGTCTTTTAGCATAGTGTGTTTTTTGTATTGTGTGGGAGCTGGCCCACAGCATAAACCCTCAACCTGGAGGACCGGGAAAATTTCTGTCTGGGTTTTCCTCTCATTGCCTTTGAAGATCCCTCTTCAGAGCAAGGCAGCGTTTCTCCATTTCCCTTACAGACGAGATTGCCTCTTCCGACAGATCCGCCGTGTTGAAGGACACCTTCTGCGCCGACTCTGCCATTGAGGTATTCACCATAACCCTTACAGAGTACTATCAGTCGGAGCCAACTGAACCCTGGTTTTTAATGAGATTGTTACTCCTCCCTCCTCCTCTCTCATCCAGGCTTGCGACCGGCCATGACGGAGTTAAATAATTCTTTCTAAGTTTATCTATGTAATATTTTTATTCCCTTCCAACCAGAAATTCTATTTCTGTGGAATATTCTTTGTTTATAACTTACTCCCACTGAATTATGATTTGAATCACTATCTGTTCCATTCTTGTGTATATTTACAATTGTAGACTTGAGTTGTTCTGTAGTAATACGTGATCTGTCAGATTAGTAATACCATTAGGGGGTGTACACGTTTCTTTGTGTATGTTTTTCCTTGGGGAAAAAAGTATTCATTATTCTTATTTTTTATGGTGGCAAAATATATCGTTATAATAACAGTATGTATATAAAATTATTTAATGAAAATAATAATGACTGGAAGTGGCTAAATAAAAGGCGACAATTGACCAGAAAAGCAATTAGTTGGGTTTTCACAAATTTATAGCTAATTATGTTTACATAAGTGGCTAAATTGGAAACCCTAGTCTCTATTAATATAACTAAATAATGTATATGTTATTTGCAAGGCGTCGAAATGCATTATTAAATATGAACGGGAACTTAACGAGGAAAATTTTGAAGAGTGGCAGAATTAAAACACCTAGGAACAATAATTACAACAGGGATGAGATGCACGAAGAAATTAAACGTAGATATAACATAAGAAGAACATTGATTCTTGCTATTAATATTTCTCTCAAAATCAGACAAAATTAAATAAATAAAACGGCGATTTTTCTGTTACATGGGTATGAAACATTGTATTTTATTTTAAGGGAGGATAAAAGATTAAGCATATTTTTGAATTTAATCATCTTCACGTTAGGCCTCATGCCACGTTTAGCTCTCAAGCTATAAAATCCTTAGGAAAATATTTGGTCCAGATACGAGCAGTCAGGAGAATGGGGAAGAATAGATTAATTAGCTACCGGTACACCATCTTTATTGGAAATCTGTTGTGATATGAAGACTTTAAATTTCATAGATTGCGATGGGTAGGATGTGATTATTAATAATAATAATAATAATAATAATAATAATTCATGGCGCGACAGGCCTAGAAGGCCCTTAGCCTACCATCCGGCTGCTGGCCTCACATCCACATGTGTCAATCACAGAGGTAGATGATCATCTAGCCAGTGTAGGGGTGACATGTGGTCAGCACGTCGAGTCCCCCAGCTGTTATAGCTGGTTTCCTCAACCTGGAACCGCTACTTATTGTAGCTACCCAAATGCCTCACGATGATGGGTAGGCACTGATCCCATACTGGCTGAAATACTATGATAAAATTTCTTCCCCCATGGGGACTCGAACCATAGAGTGGAAATTATTGCATTACGTTTGTAGGCGACATTATAAAGCTGGATATTTGGGGTTCCAATTGTTGTAAGGCAGGGATACCCACCAGTTAACTGCAGTTTCTCGATGTTCTATATGTTCACCTCGGATTCGTTGATAGGTTATTCTTTTAATGGGATTTATTAACCGAAGAATGGTTGAATTTATAGCATTATCTGCGTTGCTTTTAAGTGTTAGCTCTTGGTTTTCATTAAGATTCCCTTAAAGAAGAACATCAGATATTTCGTAGATAATTTACTATTATAAATTTAAATTTATGTTTGATTAATGTTCCAAATTTTATTTATTCATTGGCACTCCTTCTTCTTCCAACCTAACTATGTTTTCTTTGAGGGACATATTTACTTCATGAACTAAATGATCTTTGTCAGTAAGAATGTATTGTAGTTAATCAATATGTAGATTATTCTTAATTTTATTATGATTATTAGTTTAATTAATCATCCCGATCCTGAGGATTTATGTTATTTCTAACCTTCACTGATGCTCCTTAGCGTCTATTTTGGCCGAGCTTCATTGATGTAATGGATTGATTCTCTTTACATAAACATTAATTACATATATTAACTAAGTCACATGACCAAATGTTGTTGGTCGGTACTTAATCATGATACTAGATATATTCTAATTGGTCATATGAAAGTTTTAATTGCTATCTCTGCCCAATTAAAATAAATATTAATCCATTTAAACAAATAAATATAAAATAATTAACAGTTCAATAAAAAACAATACTTTTATAAGTTTATTCAACAATTTATTTAATACACAAGTGATCTTCTTGGTGATATAATATTAAAATATATATGTAGTCAATATGCCCATTTCACCAATTAATGTTTTAAAATGGTCAACAAGTTTCTACAGCCAAGCTGTCATTCTCAAGACCAGATATTGACTGGTCTTGAGAATGACAGCTTGGCTGTAGAAACTTGTTGACCATTTTAAAACATTAATTGGTGAAATGGGCATATTGACTACATATATATTTTTATTATTCGACAATGTTTAAAATAAATTTTATAATTATTTGGATTTTTAAGAAATGTTTAACATGCGACTTATTAGTTTTATGCAACATACGAATTTATAAGACATACTCGTATATAGATGCCATACAAAGGTAAAATTGTTTATTAAATATGACGAAACTGAGCTTGGGCAGGTTTTTCTCGGGGTTTCTCTCGTTTTCCCCTGCCATAAATTTCATTCCAACATTTCTCCATGCTCATCTCATCCATTTCGTTTCATTTCATTCATCCGTCTCTGTGACGGTGCGTTAGGAGTGGTAGGCCGGCACCCTTATAGTTCACAGACCTCTGTAAATATAGGGGCTTCATCTCATCTCATCCCTCGACACGACCCTGAGTTAGACACGAGTTGAGGATATTTACTTAATTTATTTTATATTAATACATTATTCACTTTTAATTAAAAATTTAAATATCCTAAATCTCCTTCCCAAAACACGAAAAGCAAATGAAACAGAGGTATGGAAATATGTTGTAGGAAACCAGAAGGGAAAGGGCTCAATAGCTACTTCTTCTTCTTCATGGTTTAGGCTTATTTACTAGCCTGTCCCGGCTCCAAATTACTGCTATTTCCATCTTTTCCTTGGTCTTCCCAAACTTCTTCTTCCTCGTGGTGAATAGTTGTATGCTGCTTTTGGTATTCTATTCTCAGTCATCTTTGCCAAGTGTTCTTTCCAGTTTGTTCTGTATTTCTCTATTGCTGTGTTTAATTACTCTACTTATAGTTGTCTTATTTCTGTGTTATGTTTTTTGTCTGCTCTTTGATATACTGCTATTGGTCTGAGGAATCTCATTTCAGCAGCTTGTATTCTGACTGATTGTTGTGTGTTGTCACTGTCCATGTTTGGGACCCATAAGTAATAATAGGCACTGCCATTGTCTTGTATAATTTCATTATAGAGTCTTTCCTGGCTTTATTTTTCAAAGTTCTTTTTAGTGTTCCTGTTATATAATTCAACTTATTTAGTTTGTTATTTATATATCAATAACTACAACGTGAATTAAATTAACCATTATTTAAGGGAGGTGAATTATACAGAAAATGATTGGAAATTCAACATAGTGTTGCATGGAGAGCTTACGATAGCGCTATCCAGAAACATATGTTCATAACGCAAGTGAGTGATTTAGTTTGTATTGCTACTTTTATTAGCATGTGACATGTGCCTAAGCGTCATTACTTGCTGTTCTACGACTGCATCGCAGAGAATATGAAATTGCTGGAAAATGACTTATTGGCTTGGTAGTTTATTTTGAATCTTCCTAGTCAACAATTGAATGACCACATGCAAAGCTAAATTATTGGGCAATGATCAAAGGGAAATAGTACAATTCTTCTCATTTTATCGGACCAATTACTAACTTTAAAGGCTGTTACATTTCAGAACTTTCATTATATTACCTGACTGTGAAATTGAAATGAACTCACAGTTACAAATGGACTGAGACAAAGCGAAATAGAATCCTGTTTGTAGAACTTTCATTGTTACAAATTGGATATTCTTATAGAGATCTAAATTGTTTTCTTACTCTCTCTTTTGTAATTTAATGATTAAGGTCATTTGTGGACCAAGCCCAGGATATCATGTTTGAAAAAAAAAAACAATGATAAAAAACTATAATCGGCAATTATTTCAAGGAAGTTTTTGAAAACTCGGTTAGCAATTATATTTTTTGCACTATGTAACTAATATTGTATACTTGCTATTGTTGTTGATGTGCATCGTAATTTGATATTTCCACATATAATCTTGGTTGCTATGAAATCAAAATAAATCTCAATACTATAAAAATGGCCACAAGCACTAGTGCGGTAAGTAAAAACATTTGTTTTCAAATATTGATAGTAATACTGCAATTTGAATTAATTTCGGCATTAATTCATCACATCCAGCTTTCCATTCCATGCCTTTCATGTTTCATCACTGTACACTTCGACTAAAACTTTCTCCATAATCAGAAATAAATCCCAAATGAAATTGGTTTTATAGTTTTAACAAATATAAGATGTCCACCGCTGTGGTCTCGGGGTAGCGTGCTGCCTTGTCACGCAGTGGGCCCGGGTTCGATCCTCGGTCGGGACAGTTTTTCTGGGTGAAGTTTTTATCGTGGTTTTTCCTCACCTCTAAGACAAATGTCAGGAAGACTTTAAGGCCCAAACGGTCCCCGAGATCATATGGTCATCGCAATCATCATCATTCATATTCATCTTATGTTAAGCTTAGGATTAGGGACTCTCCTGGCGCACCATTATCATCATCACCCATCATATCCTCGGGGCAACGTAACCCCGCCTTCCAGGCGCCTCAACCTTAGAAGTGGGTTACAAGTACGCCATGCCAGGAGAGAAACCAGGAATGTCGAAAGACAAACCTGGGGCATTTAAAAAAAAAACAAATATTAGATCGACCAACAATACTTATTATTTCTCCATAGCAACACATATAGCCGATTCAACTTCTGAAATCTAACAATTATCTAGAGTTAAATCAGATGGCCATAGCAATGATCATCGTTCATATTCATCTTAGATTAAGCTTAGGATTAGGGGCTCTCCTGGCGCACCACTATCATCATCATCACCCATCATATCATCGGGGAAACATAACCCCGCCTTCCAGGCGCTCCGACCTCAGAAGTGGGTTAAAATTACGCCATTGCGAGGAGAGAATACCAGAAATGTTTAAAAGGACAAAACTGGTGGCATTAAAACATATATTTTAGATAATATCTTAATTACTAAAATAAATATACCTAGTGCAAAAAAATAGTATGCAATACTCATATGGTAAACACATAACAGGATCTCGGAAATTTAAAAAAAACCGCTAAAGCGCCTCGTTTTCTTTAACTTTTCCTCGATCCGTATCGCAATATAGTATTAGGGCCTACATTTAATATTAAAGATGACCATAGTGAGACATATGTAAATGTGTGTGTGTTCTAATGCTATCCACCTCACTTTTCGTACATCAGGTTCCGCGCTGGATGCATACATGGTATCAATGTGGTCTTTTTCCCATTTACACATCACTTTAGGCAGATGATGTATTCTTGTAGGGTACAGAGAGGAATATAGAATGAGTGTATCTTTATGACTTCGAGTTTCTATAGTGTAAATTGTGTTGTATGAGGATAATATGAACAAAAAGGAGAAGGTGAAATTGGTCCAAAAATGGTCCTAAGAACTTTATTCTCAAATACTTGTAATCTTAAAAATATTAAAGTATAATATCCTCAACTCGTGTCCAACTCAGGATCGCGTCGAAGGATAAGATGAGATGAAGTCCCTTATATAGATGTCTGTGAATGGCAAGGGTGTCGGCCGACCCTACCTGGGCAGATGAAAGAAATGAAACGAAATGGATGAGATGAGTATGGAGAAATAGTGGAATTAAATTGTGGCAGGGGAAAACGGGAGAAACTGTTGAGGAAAACCTGCCCAAGCTCAGTTTCGTCCACCACGAAACCCACATGGAGTGGCCGAGACTCGATCTCGGAATCCCCCTCTCCCCAGCGGTGAGAGGCGAGCGTCTAACCGCTTACGCCTTCTTAAAAATATTAATAAATATAATTGAATATTGAACATACGTTTTTTTTTAATTTTTCTATGTTTCTTTAATTCGCGTTGGATGTCCTGTAGGGAGAGTAAATTTAATATTAGTAATCTGTTAAAACACAAAATAAACAATGGAGGGTTCAGTTCGTTGTAAATCCGCTGGAAGCTCTGGTTATTTTGTGGTTGTGTACATTTTTTTCTGTAATAACGTCATCTCACAATTCCATTAACTACAGGTGAAAAATTGAAACTGCGAACCGATACGTTTACATTTGTATCCGAATCATTAAAATAAGCTCCGGGAAACTGGTGCAATACAAATGACATTATTTCATCAGTCTCTGGGCTTCCAGTAAAACTACACACATCCTAATGTCAGTATTTGGGAGGTGGTACTTTATATAAATAATGTCCCTCACTGATTCCACAATCGTCAGACCTCGAAAAAGGGTCACACGAGCTATAAGACTAAAGTTCGGAATACACCGAGTACACATGACGGCATTGCTCCTGGTGGGTGGTGTGACACTGCGAGAGAGCAAGTTACACCTTCTCTTATCCGCTCGTAGAGTGATCCTAACATAAACAAACGCCAATTGCATCCTTCCGCCATTCGCGTCACAATTACTGTCACATTGACAGGGAGTACGTGTGAAGCAATAAGGCGTGTGATTGTTGAATAGGATAGATTACAAGAAAGCTGATAAGATTTTTCACTGAACTTGTGAAATACATTTAAAATAACTGTTCGTTTACCACTAGTGAAATATTTGCCACACTTGTGTTTTAAAAATTTAGATGGTGACACAGCAACATAAGACTCGACGCTTTCAGCCAATTTGTTGCATTGGAATCGGCTGAAGCATGACTCAAATGCATCATCCATATGTAATAAAGTATTTTAAGTTATAATTATCGATTAATAATAATAATAATAATACTTTATTTATTCTGGCAGAGTTAAGGCCATAAGGCCCTCTCTTCCACTCAACCAGCACAAATACAAATAAATATTTGACAAATATAGATATACACTATACTAATTATAAACAGTTACAGATACAATAATGTAGCAATGTAAATGTCATGCACAAATAACATTTTATAGGGTAATAATAATGATACGATAATAATAATAATAATAATAATAATAATTATTATTATTATTATTATTATTATTATTATTATTATTATTATTATTATTATTATTATTATATAAATATGATACATTATACGAGAAACACCAATTAATATATATACCTTACACTGGATAATAGTGAAGTCGAGTTTATAGCAAATATAAATTTAGATTTATTTTAAAAGATGCCAATGTCCGGCAGCCCCTTATTTTTTGTGGTAGGGATTACGTATATTTTACAATAATTTATATGTTTTGAATATTATTTTCATTCACGAAGAATAACAAATATATTCAGAGGAAATATTTTTAATTTAATGAAGGGAACTACTTTTTCGCGTACTTATTGCTTCTACATGGTAAGTCGGTGCCCATAAGCAATGAAAAGCGAGCAGGTGACATGGTTTTGTTTTGATGAAGATCACTTTAAGAGCGGACAGCCTTTAGTTTCATAACAAAATGTGTGTGTGGGCGCTATTATATCGCCAGCCACTGCACTTTACATGCTTCGAGTTTCGCAAAAATAATAACCTAGTTGAAGACGACGTCACTTGCCAAGAATTTATTTATTTTAATATTTTAATTCGTGACTATTCACCTCAACGAAATGTCTTAATGGATTTTATTAATATTCTTGTACTGTGTACTTATATGAGTGTAGGATTAGTGTATGTCTGTCTGTTCATGTAGTGTAAAGTGTTTTGTATGGTGGATGATGATGATGAAGACAAGGGGGAAGGTGAAACGCTGCCGGGACGCAACCTACTCCAATCGAAAAGCACCAAGAAGGCTTAACCTCCGCATCCGACTGACGAGTCGCTATCATCAGTACCATATCCCTATTGACATATTAACTGCGGAGAGGTTTGGAATTTAATGCAGGAATCTGGTGCACAATCTATCGATTAAAATTTATACACTACCACCACCACCTCTCCTGGTTCCGAGATTGAAATCATGCAATTAAATTAATTTAATTAAATTAACAATTATTTTCTGTACTAGTTGTGTAATGCAGAACAAACAAAATATTTGCAAAGACAACACCATAATGATTAAATTAAATAACAGTTTTCTAAAAATGGATTATTATAAACCGTTGTGTGATACAAGGTAGCCCCCACTCCCAAGCACTCTTTGCGATCTATCTCAACGAAGTAATATGTTATTGGAACAAAAAATATAAGTTTGGAATACGAATATCAGAAAATACAAAATTAAACACTCTATTGTTTGCACATGACCAAATAATAATTGCAAATTCAGAAGATAATCTGCAGAAAGGTTTGTATGAACTTAACAAAATTACAGAAGAATATGGATTGAAGATATCAGCAGAGAAGACGAACATTATGGCATTTAATTGTGTAGATCCTGTCAGAAGTAAAATTGTACTCGACAATAAAATTTTGTAGCAGGTGAATAATTTTACATATCTAGGATGCAATATCTCATATGAAGAAGAAATGGATGTAAATGTAAAAATATAACAAATGAAAGGATTTTAGGGTTAATAAATTCTATCATCAAGCCACAGTTAGTCCAAAAAATTCAAGATAAAAAGTGCATAAAATACTGGCTCTTCCAACTCTTTTGTATGGTAGCGAAGTATGGGCATTGAAACAGAAGGACATAGTCCTACTACTACTACTTAGATCTGCTGAAATGAGATACCTTCGGAAGACTTCAGGATACATACTATTAGATCGTAAAAAAATGAAGACATCTTAGAAGAATTATACATGAAACGTTTAGAAAACAAAATTTCTGATTATAAGTCAAGTTGGATGCAACATGCTCATCGAATGGAAGACCACAGGATACCCAAACAAATGTTAAGCTATCACCTGCAAGAAGAAAGTGAAGGAGAAGAAGAAGAAGAAGAAGACCAGAACATCCACTCAAAAGACTTTTGGATGATGTTTCTATTGAGGTCGAAACCGGTCAACAAATGGTCTAAATTCGTGAATAACTATGATGATGATTATACGTAGTGTACATACATTCAGTTCTGTAAGTGTGGGCCTACTATGGTAAAATGTTCACATGTTGAAGCAACGAGTAATGCTCCTCTCAATCTCCCATTTCGATACAACGAAAACTTCATTGATTTTTTTAACTTCATGGATTTCTATACCCTAGACTGAGGTCTCATCATCACCATCATCATGAACACTATAATTATGACAAATTCATGGTTTAGACTTATCGCTTGTGCCTTAATTATCAAGGTATCATCCCATCTTCAGAATTGGTTTACATATGTCCATGTACACATTATTTCTAGAAGATTTATTCATACTCTACAGAGTGATTCTGTAAAGCGTACAAAAATTAAACAGGACATAGTAGATGCTCCACTGAACAATTTGTGGTAGGGATAACCCTAGGTCAGAGAAGCCAACCTATGGAGATACGGATGTAAACTTGTCTATCACACTGTCCTTCATTACAGTTTTCCAGTTGAAACATATTTTATTTTTGTTCAGTTGTATTAACTATTGTAACATACTTAAATATCTTCACTAAATAATCCATAATCCATAGTAATTCTGCCCGAGGGCAGGTCTTTCACTGCAGGTGTTTTTGCAGTTTTACTAGGGAATTGTAGGTGTGGTAGTTTCCAGTTGCTTTCCACACCGATGAAGGATGAAGATGATGATGGCCATATGATTTCGGGGATCGTTTGGGTCTTAAATTTTTCCTGACATTTGTCATACAGTTGAGGAAAAACCCCGATAAAAAACCTCACCCAGAAAAACTGCCCCGACCGGGGATCGAACCCGGGCCCACTGCGTGACAGGGCAGCACGCTACCTCGAGACCACAGCGATGGACCGCTAAATAATAAGGGAATAAAAAAGCCTAATTCCCATAAAGAATAATAAACATTTTAAGGATAAAGACAAGAAACTCTTGAGTTCATTTCAATATCACACTCATTTTACGTATATTGGATGATTCGTACCCAATCCTGACTTGATTTCAAATTAGCCACTCTGTATAATATAAAATTTTGAAGCAGTGGTTAGGCCTATCTATACCTGGCATAAATATATTTCACTGATAATGAAATTTCAGGTCAAAGGGTTGCAGATATTATAGATCTGCCATACATAATCATTATTACCATCATCATTACCAAATCCTGCAACCTCATGACGTCAAACAATCTGTAGCGTGAATAGATTAAATTATGATAGGTTGGGTTACCGTGAAATATTTATTTTTCATAAGCGATATCAAACATATAACGTTATTGTACTTGCGGTAAAATGTATTCCCTCGCCATTTTCAGTATCATAGTAGAGTGTAGTAAAGTATAATTTATTAACAGATTTTGTCAAACACTGGTGTTCAGAGCAACAAAACGACTGTATACATATGAAAGTGTGTGTCTCTCTCTCTCTTTGACACAACCAGGGATTTGATGTGATATTGATCACCCATACACCGAGTTCAATCAGAACCTAAATCCAATCTCATTGATCAAATGCAACCACACGAGGGGGGGGGGAGAAAAATGCAAACAAATATGTAAGCTTATATCACATTGCTTTAGCGAGTGATTCCTCTGTTATCATAGTAACCTGCAAGTTTATAGAAAAACAATTATGTCACATTTTGTATACTATGTTTATACACATAAATACATTATATAATGGAAATGGGCAGTTAATGACAAATGACATAAATTCTGAAGAATTGGCTGAATTCAAATATCTAGAAACACTAATTACAAATAGGAATAATATGCACAAAGTAATAGAACAAAGGCTAAATTCTGGAAATGCATGCTATTATGCATTACAGGGACTCTTGCCATCCCAACTTCGCTTAAAAAACATTAAATTCAAAATATATAAAAATGTTATTCTCCCAGTTATATTATATGGATGCGAAATATGGACTCTTACTTTAAAGGAGGAGAAACAATTTCGAGTATTTGACAATAAAGTTGTTAGGAAAATATTTGGGCTAAGGAGAGATAAACAACATGCGATTGCAGAAGACTACACATCAGTGAGCTGCATGATCTTTATGGGAAACCAGATATAATAAGAGTTAGGTCACATAGACTGCAACGGGCAGGACATGTGGCACTCAATAAGGAATGAAAGAGATGCATGGAAGCTTCTTGTAGGAAAATAAAAAGGAAAACGCCCAGTTGATAAATCAAGATGAAGTGGCAAAGTAACATTAACAATGATTTAAGGGAAATTATACTGGGGATGACTGGAAAACATTAGCTCAGGATAGAGTTGTGTGGTTAGCTTATGTCCGCGTGGCCATGAACGTATGGGTTCGATAGTGCCAATGATTGAGTCATTGTATATACTACTACTACCACTACTACTACTACTACTCTACTATTACTACTATTACCACTACCACTACTATTACAATCACTGCTACTACTACCGCTACTACTACTAGTACTACTACCACTACTACTACCACTACCACTACTACTACCACTACCACTACTACTACCCACTACTACTACTACTACTGCTATTATAATCACTATTATTACAACCACTGCTACTACTACCGCTACTACTACTTTTACTACTACTACTACTACTGCTGCTGCTGCTGCTGCTGCTGCTGCTGATGATGATGATGATGATGATGATGATGACGACGATTATAAATAACACTAAAGTAAAAAACAAGACATGATATAAAAACAGTTAAAATAGTGTAATATATATAAAATAACATTTAGATGTGTCAACAAGGCATATAGTATCGCTTACTGCGATGGTGCATGCATTGTAATGCAATTAAAAAAATAATAATAATAATCTTTTTTCCTTCCAAGTATTAGGCCAAGGCCTGTTACGATCCTATAGAAAATTTTCCCAATGATGAAGATAATAATAATAATAATAATAATAATAATAATAATAATAATAATAATAATAATAATCTATCATAGAAAAGAAAAGATTGCAGTGGTATGGTAATGTCAAACGAATGCCAGAGCAAAGATTGCCAAAAATTGTTATGGAATGGATCCCAATGGAAAGGAGGAAGAGAGGTAGACCGAAGAAAACTTGGATAGAAGGGGTACAAGCAGCTATGAATATCAGAGGTATGGAGGAAGATCAATGGATGGATAGAGAGGAATGGCGTTTGGTTTCCGGAAGACGGCGGCAGCTGCCATGATACCGGATGAATAATAATAATAATAATAATAATAATAATAAAAGATAAGAAGAATAGCAATAATAAAAGTAATAATAAAAAAATAAGTATAGCTCGGCAGCGAACGAAATGCACTTGTACTGGGCATGCACAAGAATTCAGTGAGGTACGCCCCTCTTCCACCAACTTGTGATTGGTTTACCTGTGAACACATGATTTATAGCGAGTGTCATTAAAGGCAATATGAAGGTGGATAGAATCACTTTAATGCATTTTTTTTCGATCCTTTACAGATAATCCCGACATCATTTCATTGGTGATGTCTGTTATGTAAGGATGAAAGCAATACCTCACATTATGGAAGAAAACAATTCTTATGATTTTTAAACTGTAAAAAAAAATATTCGGCTCTAACCGGATTTTAACCCATAAAAATCTAAATTGGAGGTGCACAAGTGGAAATTTACTGATTACCATACAAATTTAAGTTTATCTACATTTTTCAACAAACTGCATTACAATAAATGTGTTAGTTCCTGTTCTATAACAGTTATTGGTAGTGATAGTCCCGGACATTCTGTATTTACATTTCAATAAACCATGCCACCAACACAATGATGAGCAATATTTTTCATCGCAAGAAAAAAAAAAAAGGCATCTTTTGGAAGACCATGTGGGATATTTCAACATCTCTGCCACTTTAAATTAATTTTATAACAAATATCAGATTCAAGAATGATTCTTTGCTGCGGGATATGATACTGGAAACTGTACTTGACACATACAACATTAGTAGTATAATGTTTTTAACTAAGAAACCGCACCTGGTCCACAAAGAGTTAATATAATTGCAGGAAAACCTCATATTGACAAACAAATTAATGTGTGCAAAAGAAATTATATGAACAAAGCTGCCTTGCCTCACTTATTTTAATGAATATTTAACTCATGCCCCAAATGGGAATCAATGACCAATTTCAATGATATTTGATTTACAATCAATTACAGTCGTTTTTCACCTTGATTTTATCAGTTTAATTCTATCACTGTAAAATCAAGCTCCACCTTTTTAACATTCTGAATAAGTCATAGCATTATTTTGCAATGACTCCATGTGGCTACCAGATTGTATATACAGTGCACAAATGTAACCTTGTCATGGTTGCGGGAGATAATATAAAAACATTTGTAGCAATTGATTATACAAAAAAAAAAAAATAGAAAGTGCTGTTTGCACTTTCTTAAATGTATTTTTTCTCAGGTAATAACGTTCCAGAAAAACATAATCGACATATTTACATCATGCGACATCAGAAATTAATTAATATACAGTTTGATGTGTTTCATTTTTTCTCCACTAGGGTGCATTCTTACAATATTGCGATACTTTGGCAATAAATAATATGATCTGGTTGCACTATACACAAGTGAAACATAATGTTTCTCAATTGTTTTCAAACATCGCCGATTACATTAAATATATAATAATTTTAAAATAACTATATTTAAATAATGATTTGTGAGTAAACAGCTTAATTTTATTCGTTAAATAGTCCTAACAAATGCCACTCTTGATTTCCAAATTCTCATAAGTAATGCCACGAGTGATTTTCAAATTATCGATAAATTCACGACTCACGAAGTGAGGAGTGAATTTATCTTGAGAATTTGGAAATCAAGAGTGGCATTTGTTAGGACTATTTAACGAATAAAATTAAGCTGTATACTCACAAATCATTGTGTAACTATAGTTATTTTAAAATATTTATATATTTAATGTAAACGGCGAAGTTTGAAAACAAATTTTTGTTAGGGAAAATGAAGTAGGCCCATATTACAAGAGTTTCACTATACCAATTCCGAAATAAGTTCCAATTGTACTGTAAACAAACTTGTATAAGGTACTACTTCGCCGATACCGTCTATTAGGCGAACCGTGGTGCTACTTTCACCCGCTATATGACTGAATTGTGTACGTGAAATGTCATCGATAAAACATTGTTCTTTGTTAACATCCTATTTTATGGGAAATAAGACTGAATACACAGTAAGATGGACCAATAATGAGAAAGTTACATTTCTTATTTATTTAAGACAAAATTATATATGAGCTTACCTAATCAGATGTTTACGCTTTTTCCATGATGTCGATAGATATATTTTATTTACAATTTCATTACGAGCAGAATTTATCCTCAATGCTTATTCACCTGTAAATTCTGCTGTTATTTTCACCACATCCTCAATGGCTAATATACGATATTTTTCAATTAAACTGTTTGAAAAAATTCAAAATAATTTGTTCTCTCCGCTTTTCAAATCCTATAGTTACCATTATTATTAGGATACATAGAAGCTACTATTTTAAACAACTTAAATTCCAACATATTCTACATAGCGTACGCGTAAGAATATAACAATGCTCTTTTAATATAATAAAATTATAAATTATGTTTTAAAGTTCTCCTATCTTATGTCGACCGCGGTGAACTAGTGGTTAAGCTTCTTGCCTCTGGTCCCAAGGGTCCCCACGTAAAGTAAGTAAAGTGATCCCACAACAGACCCGGAGGCCCTTGGGGTAGTAGGAGGTTAAGGTTCCCACTTTTTCTAGACAATCGGCACTTTTATGTCAGCCGGGTTGTCAGCCCTGCGTGACGGCCGCCTTTACCCCAGAACAAGCGTCTGGTACTCATTTCAGTTAGAGGCTGAGTCGACCCCAGGGCCATAGTGCCGCCAGAGGGTTTGGATCAGTTTAAAAATCCTGACCCCAACGGGACTTGAACCCTCGACCCTCCGGCTTGTAGCTCAGTGCCTTAACCACTACGCTACAAGGGTCCCCACGGGAGGGACTTAAACCGTGGGTCTGAAGATTTCCAGGCTCGTAAAAGATCCTTAAGCCTGAATAAAAAAGGCATCTAAGCAAAATTTTCCGATCTCAAACATCCTAGTAATACCTTAGTTGCCTGCTAGATATCTCATTGAGTCGGTGCGTTGACCGCATGCTACCATGAAATCTATGAGCAAATAAGGTAAATTAACTCGGCCTGTTAACTCCTAACAAAGGAGAGACTATGATTATCATTGGGCTACGCCTTTATACATAGCTAGACTTGTGCTAGATACTACATATTTATTTTTTATTTTCTCTATTTCGAGTGTTAGAGAGGGAACTACATTTTCTTATACGCTTAAAGGTATAATCGTTATACGAAGAATGAAAATACAATTTTACATCTTTTTTTACATTACAACTGGAATTTAGCTCGAAAGAGGTATAATAATTATTAGTTACAATTGAATTTAAATTGAGATCGGGATCCGCCACTGCTTACAGCATTATAAGACAATAAAGCAATAAAGTGAGACATATAATGAAATGAATTTTTAATGCTAGATTTCTCTGTATGTTGCCAGAGTTGAGTTGAATTGTGTTCTATTTAGTCTCTAAATAGAGGTTTGTGCGACAGTGCCTCCAAATTGTCTTCCGGAACGTTTTACGATACTTGCACGCTTTGCAAAATGCGAAACTCTCTTGTATTTCATTACTGTGAAATTACCGACCAGCGGTATTCAATTTGAGACAAGTAACTGTCTATTGTTTGTGGCTTCCCCTGCTGGGAAAACCCCTGGGGCTCTTTGAAATCTTCAAAATGATTTGCATTTACGTAAGCGATATCAGCATCTTCTTTCACAATCTACCTTTTCATGTTATTTTATTGAATGATTTAATAAAAGCTCAACTACCTTTTTTTTTTCCCCTCTTCACGTTTTCGAGAATAATTTCTCGGTCGATTGATCCTCCAGGAAAAGTGCAGTTTCATCGATTCTATATCTTTATAAGATGAGTGGCAATTTAATCTCCTGTGCCATCTTATAGTTAGTCACAGTAGGGAAAAGAAATTCAGGAAGTCTTCTAGTTATAATGCTACTTCATTGTTTCCTTCGAGTTGGGTGGTTTCAAATTAACTTAATACGCTATTTTCATTCCCAAACTTACATACTAGAGTATAGTTTCTTACAGTTCATCGAATATTCAACTGAATGTATAATCAAGGTAAAACTGTAAGAAGTAGTTGGACTTCATTAGAATACAAATATACTTGGCGTCCAGATTTGAGAAGTTATCTTCCGATCACAATATTGACACTAGGCCACAAGATAACAGTCTGCTAACAATCCCTCTTCACAACACTTCCTCTTATTCTACTTCTTACACGTGTATTTTGCCCACTCCTGGAATTCTTTCCCTCAAGATAATCAGGAGTTGCTGCACACTGACACTTCTAAGTCACGTTTATGCAATTAATAATTGTTTTTAATCAATTATTTTTTCTCCAGAACTAAATTTATTCTATTCTTTAATAGTATTATTTTTTCTATTTTTCTATCTTGTACATTTTATGTTTTAATCGTTAAATCTAGAATAAATCAAAATGCATTGTAAATAATTGTTTATAGATGTATCATGTAATAATTTTAATTTTGTCTATTGTAATTTAGATGTAAGAGTATTTTTTTTATTTTTTAAACTGGTAGAATGGTAGACAAGGCCTTAAGGCCTAAATCTGCCGGCTAAAATAAAAATTATTATTATTATCATTATTATCATCGTTATAATTTTTATTATTATTATTATTGTTATTATTATTATTATTATTATTATTATTATTATTATTATTATTATTATTATTATTATTATTATTATTATTATTATTGGTATGGGCACGTATGACGAATGCAAGAAGAAAGGTTACCCAGGAAAACATTGGAATGGTGTCCGGTTGGAAGAAGAAGGAAAGGAAGACCTCGAAACTCGTGAATGCAAGAAATAAGAACTGGAATGAGTAAAAGAGGACGAGGGCATGGAGTGGATTGATAGAGACGATTGGAGAAAAAAAATAAAACTTTAGGCACAGAAACATGTGTAAACATTAAAAATCTGTATATGAATAAAAATCATTATTATTATTATTACTATTACTATTATTATTATTATTATTACATTTTTGTAATCTCGGAATTTATCTAGAATATTATGGTTTTACATCACCCTCAAGAAATACGCTTTCTCCATTTGTAGCAATCCTGAACATCTCAATTCTAAATCCCATACTTCTACTCACTGCATCAGTCCAACCTTCTTTAGGTATTCACCTTCTTCTTTTTTCCATCTGTTCTTCGTTCCAAGATATTCTTAGGGATTCTATCAGAAGACATACTCTTGAGATGTTCATACCATCTTAATTTTCTTACTTTAATGTTGTCTGTAACACATTTCTTTCCACTTTTACAATTTTCCCAATTTCAACGTTTATAATTTTTACACGGTTTTTATTTAGCTTGACCTGTATCTATCTATCTATCTATCTATCTATCTATATATCTATCTATCTATCTATCTATCTATCTATCTATCTATCTATCTATCTATCTATCTATCTATCTATCTATCTATCTATCTATCTATCTATCTATCTATCTATCTATCTATCTATCTATCTATCTATCTATCTATCTATCTATCTATCTATCTATCTATCTATCTATCTATCTATCTAATCTATCTATCTATCTATCTATCTATCTATCTATCTATCTATCTATCTATCTATCTATCTATCTATCTATCTATCTATCTATCTATATCTATCTATCTATCATATCTATCTATCTATCTATCTATCTATCTATCTATCTATCTATCTATCTATCTATCTATCTATCTATCTATCTATCTATCTATCTATCTATCTACCTATCTATCTATCTATCTATCTATCTATCTATCTATCTATCTATCTATCTATCTATCTATATATCTATCTATCTATCTATCTATCTATCTATCTATATCTATATATCTATATCTATCTATCTATCTATCTATCTATCTATCTATCTATCTATCTATCTATCTATCTATCTATCTATCTATCTATCTATCTATCTATCTATCTATCTATCTTATCTATCTATCTATACTATCTATCTATCTATCTCTATCTATCTATCTATCTATCTATCTATCTATCTATCTATCTATCTATCTATCTATCTATCTATCTATCTATCTATCTATCTATCTATCTATCTATCTATCTATCTATCTATCTATCTATCTATCTATCTATCTATCTATCTATCTATCTATCTATCTATCTATCTATCTATCTATCTATCTATCTATCTATCTATCTATCTATCTATCTATCTATCTATCTATCTATCTATCTATCTATCTATCTATCTATCTATCTATCTATCTATCTATCTATCTATCTATCTATCTATCTATCTATCTATCTATCTATCTATCTATCTATCTATCTATCTATCTATCTATCTATCTATCTATCTATCTATCTATCTATCTATCTATCTATCTATCTATCTATCTATCTATCTATCTATCTATCTATCTATCTATCTATCTATCTATCTATCTATCTATCTATCTATCTATCTATCTATATCTATCTATCTATCTATCTATCTATCTATCTATCTATATATCTATCTATTTATCTATCTATCTATCTATCTATCTATCTATCTATCTATCTATCTATCTATCTATCTATCTATCTATCTCTATCTATCTATCTATCTATATCTATCTCTATATCTTATCTATATCTCATATCTAGGATCGATCTCTTCTTATATCTTATATCTATATCTATATCTATTAGCTTATATCTATATCTACTATCTATAGCTATTCTCTATAGTATATCTATATCTATATCTATATCTATATCTAGTATCTTATATCTAACTCTATAGATATATCCTTGTATATTTTCTTATATCTATATCTATATCTATATCGATATCTATATATATATCTATATCGATATCTTATATATATATCTATATATATACGCTATATGTATATATCTATATCTATATTCTATACTAATCGAATATCTATAGCTATAGCTATATCTATATCTATATCTATAGCTATATCTTATCTATATCTATATCTGTACATATCTATATCATTCTATATCTATATCTATATCCTCTATACTATAATTCTACTATATCTATTCTCTATATCTATATATATATCTATATCTATATCTATATCTATATCTATATTCTATATATATATCTATATCTATATCTATATCTAATATCTATAGCTATATCTAATTCTCATATCTATTATCTATATCTATATCTATATCGTATATCTAGATCTATATCTATATCCTAATTAATCTAATCTATATCTATATCTATATCATTATACTACTACTTATCTATATCTAATCTATATCTATATCTATATCTATATCTAATATCTATATCTATATCTATATCTATATCTATATCTATATCCTATATCTATATCTTATATCTATATCTATAGCTATATCTATCTTAATATCTATATCACTATCTATGTAACGGAATCCTTTCAAGGACATTTTATTTCCAATTCAAATATTGCAATTGGAGCGACTTGAACTTTGTTTAACTGCAAAAGACCCATGACAATACAATAATTCCATATTTTGTTTCTAAATCATGGCCAGAATCATCAGAAAATAAAAAAAAGTGTCTTTCTATCTAAGTAACGGAATTTTTTAACACGAAATTCACCCACTTAGAAACATTGGATCGACCTGAAACTTTGTATACTTGTAAAGGATCCGTGGCAATACAATATTTTCATATTTGTTTCTAAAATCCTGGCCAGAATCGTGAGAAAATAAAAAAAATGTGTCTTCGTATCTATGTAACGGAATCTTTGAACACGATTTTCACCCACTTAGAAATATTAGATCGACTTAAAACTTTGTATACTTGTAAAGGACCCGTGACAATACAATAATTTCATATTTTGTTTCTAAAATCCTGGCCAGAATCATCAGAAAATAAAAAAATGAAAACTTGTATAATAGGTTGCGGACTTCTCGACTTTTTAGTCAATCGATTTAAGAACTTAGTTGGTAGAGCGGTGAACTCTAGTGGTATATAATTTCAGTAATCCGTAGGTCTCTGATTCAAATCCAGCTGGGAGTTTTTTTAGAAGAGTATTACTTTTAGCTCATACTACAATAGTATCGAATTTAAAGATATTTACATTTTTATCTTATCCTGTAAAATATTAAAACTAAAAAATTAAAAATAAATAATAGTTTTAAAAAACTAAAACAACACGCTTCATTAGAAAACCGAACTAAAAAAATTAAAAATAATTTTAATTTCCAACACGCTTGGGATAAATAATTTTACCATCAAAAGCGTGGGGTGCTTTTTATGATTTTTACATTTTCTTCTTAGAGACTTTACTTTTACCAATATCTGTTTATTATCAAATATATTAATTGATAAAGAGCACCCCACGCTTTTGATGGTAAAATTATTTATTCCAAGCGTGTTGGAAATTAAAGTTATTTTCATTTTTTTAGTTCAGTTTTCTAATAAAGCGTCTTGTTTTAGTTTTTTAAAACTATTATTTATTTCTATTCTGGACTTCCGTGATGATCTTCTCCAGCTGAATTGGGACGTAAATTCAACTTTTTCTGTCTCTACTCCAGCGTGCCTGGATTTGTTCCCCGGTAAGGACAAGTTTCCAGGGTGATGGTTTTTATCGAAATTTTTCCTCGCCTGTAAGACAAATACATGGGAACTTTAAGGCCCGAACGGTACTCGAACAACTTCACTGTCATCATTGCCATATTAGTCATGTTTTGTGTGAATGGTATGTTTCATTTTAATGTTGTGTTGTCTCGGAGGAGGCCCTGACATTGAGTGATCAATAATTCAGGAAAGTACTATAAGTCCTTGTATGGTCTAAAAAGTAGATGTATGATCCATAGTTCAAAATCCCTCTCCCGACAGGTCGTGCCACTGTAAGACCCAGATGGCGTGAGGCATGTAGAAAATGCCAATGAGATGAGAGATTATATTATGTTAATGGAACGAGAGGGGGGAATTAAACTTGTTAAGGAATTCCCTAGTTTACGCAGTTCCTGCGTGTTAGACGTATTTTAAGTTTATTGTCTTTAGAACTAGCTAAAATAACCTGTATGTCTGCGAAAGGTAGTATAAATAGCAGATAGTCATTAATCAAAAAGTGTTTTTTAATTCACGTTCCCAAGTTTTAACAATATCATTTTTATAAACGTTAATAGTATATTACGATGTGAGTGGTTTTTACAGAAGCGAGATTCTGTAAAACACTTTACAAACGTGCGTTGTACATCATTTTTTGCGCGATGGTGTTTTCAAAATAATAAATTAATAATAGTAAAATAATAACATCTTTGTTGGAAATATTGCGTTCATTATAGACAACTGACTAACGTTAACAGCATGCACAATGTTTATTAGTTGAAACTACAGGAGGCCGTGACAACAATCAGTGATAAAATGTTGGCAAGTACGTATTTATTATTTTATATTGTTTGAACTAGTGTTCAGTTTATTTAAAATGCAGTCATTTGTTTCACATAATGCATATTAATACTATCTTTAGGATATTTTTGTAATATATTACATTGTATGTAGTATACATAGAGGGTGTGGTTTTACTTCCCACACGTGGTTTGTAATATGTAATATTACAGTATAGTTATTTTATTACAGTATAGTTATTTAAGTTAGCAACCCCGAAATGTAGGAAATTGAACTTTCAATCATGTCGCCATTGCTGTAAGTACGACAAAACGCACTATCGCGCAAAAAAAGTGTTGGGGATATTGGACAATCTTCTTCGCCCCTTGATTTTAGCAAATTTCGAATGAAGCTACTGTTTTAGATATTCGCCTATACATTCTAATAGGAACCGAAAATGATCAGGATTTATATATATATATATATATATATGTGTGTGTGTGTGTGTGTGTGTGTGTGTGTGTGTGTGTGTGTATATATATATATGTATATGGTATGATAAGAAAAATAAATGCCTGGACGGGATTCGAACCCGGATCTCTGAGTCTGTACTCAGTGTGATATCCATTACACCACCAGGCGAATCCAATTCAAACATTTATTTTTCTTATAAGGTAAAGTAATCCCAATACAGGCCTCACGAGGCCCTTGGGGTAGTAGGAGGTTAAGGCTCCCACTTTTTTCTTGACAATCGGCACTTGATGTCAGCCGGGTTGTCAGCCCTGCATGACGGCCGCCTTTACCCCAGATCAAGCGTCTGGTACTCATTTCAGTTAGAGGCTGAGTCGAACCCCAGGGCCATAGTGCCGCCAGAAGGTTTGGGTCAGTTTAAAAAATCCTGACCCCACCGGGACTCGAACCCTCGACCTTCCGGCTTGTAGCTCAGTGCCTTAACCACTACGCTACGGCGTGCCCCTATTTTTCTTATATATGTATTATATTCTCCATTATTACTAGATATCGCGAGAACTCGGTCTTCACTGCCATCTAGTAGCTGACTATAACAAGTAAGCAAATTAAAGAGAACATTTTTACTTTATAGCAATGAAGCTTTATCGATGTTATAATTAAATGTTTAACATTGAGCAATGCAAGCTTAATATGGTATGATAAGAAAAATAAATGCCTGGACGGGATTCGAACCCGGATCTCTGAGTCTGTACCTCAGTGTGATATATATATATATATATATATATATATATATTTGTGTATATATATATATATATTTTGTATATATATATATATAATTATATATATATATATATAATATATATATATATTTGTGTATATATGTATTTATATATATGTTTATATTATGTCTCTATATATATGTCTTGTCTCTCTCTGTCTTCTCTGTCTGTCTCTCCCTGTATCTCTGTCTCTCTCTGTCTGTTCTCTCCCTGTCTCGCTCTCTTCTCCTGTGTGTTTCTTCCGTCTGTCTCTCCCTCTCCTGTCTCTCCGTCTCCTGTCTCTCTCTCTCGTCCCTGTCTCTCTGTCTCTCTGGTCTGTCTCCCTCCGTGCTCTCTCTCCCTGTCTCTCTCCTTTTTCTCTCTCTGTATCTCTACTGTTTCTGTCTACTCTTAATCTTTTCCTCCTCTGTTATTCTCTCCTGTTGTATATCTCCGTGTTCTATCTATCAATATCTGTGTAATAGCTGTCTATATATCTACTCAATATATATATGGTATGGCAAGAAAAATAAATGCCTGGACGGATTCGAACCCGGATCTCTATATATATATGTGTATATATGTGTATGTATGTGGTATATATATGTATATATGTGTATATGTATATATGTGTATAGTATATGTGTGTATATAATGTAATATATATGTGTATATGTATATGTCTGAATTATATATATGTGTATATGTATATGTGTGTTATATATATGTAATATATATGTGTATATGTATATGTGTGTATATGTGCGTATATATGTATGTATATATAATGTGGTGTATATATGTATGTATATATTTATGTGTATATATATATATGTGTATATGTATATGTACATGTGTGTATCTATATGTATATATAATGTATATTTATATGTACATATGTTGTATCTAATGTATATAAAATATGTGTATATGTATATGTGTATATATATGTGTGTATATAATGTGTAGATATAAATGTATATGTGTATATATATGTATATATATGTGTATATGTATATGTGTGTATTATATATTGTATATGTATATGTGTGGATAATATGTATTGTATATGTGTGTTATATATATTAAGATATATATGGTGTATGTTAATGTATATATGTGTGTGTTATATGTGCATATATATATATAATATTGATTATATATGTTAGATATGTAGTATATATTTTATGTGTATAAAATATGTATATGTGTGTATATATTGTATATATATGTATATCGTGTCTAATGTGATGTCTATATATGTGTAGTATATATGTATGTTATATTATGTGTATATATATGTATATATAGTCATATATGTTTATATGTATATATATATGTATATATATACCGCCGTGCTTACTCAAGTTTGTAGCATGCTGCTTCCTGACAAGCGGGTCCGGAGTCACCACCCGGCGGGGTAGAAAATTTTAATTGTTAAATTAATTTAATTTGATTATATTTTATTGCAAAAATGTAAATCTCGGGGCCCAGGAGAGGTGATGGTGTGCATTTTTAATTGCTAGATTGTGCACCAGATTCCTGTATTAAATTGCAAACCTGTCTGTCATATGTTGATACTGTATTTGGTACTGTTAATAGCGATCCGTATGATGGGGCTCCCTTGGTGCTTTTCGATAGAAGTGAGCTGCATGCTGGCACCGGATTACATCTTATCTCTTGTCTTTATCATCATCCCTCATACAAAACACTTCACATTACACAAACACACAAACAATACGCTCATCCTGCACTCGTTAATGTACACAATAAAATAATATATCTACGTAAAAATGATACTGCTGAAGTGGTGAGTAAATTCACGAAAACGCAGTGGGTGACATTACAACACAACACACACACACACACAAACACACACACATGTGTATATATATATATATATGTAATGGATATCACACTGAGGTACAGACTCAGAGATCCGGGTTCGAATCCCGTCCAGGCATTTATTTTTCTTATCATACCATATTAAGCTTGCATTGCTCAATGTTAAATATTTAATTATAACATCGATAAAGCGTCACTGCTATAAAGTAAAAATGTTCTCTTTAATTTGCTTACTTGTTATAGTCAGCTACTAGATGGCAGAGAAGACCGAGTTCTCGCGACATCTAGTAATAATGGAGAATATAATACATACATAAGAAAAATAAATGTTTGAATTGGATTCGCCTGGTGGTGTAATGGATATCACACTGAGGTACAGACTCAGAGATCCAGGTTCCGTCCAGGCATTTATTTTTCTTATCAAACCATATATATATATATATATACAGGGTGGACCGCTCGAATGGACCTAATTTCAATTGCTTGTTACTGGCAAACGGTTGAAGATAGAAACTTAAAACAACGTTCATATTACAGAAAAACTCACCAAGTTTTGATATCCAGATCACCACATCTCTATATGAGCCCCAGCAGTCACTGTGACGATATCAAAGCGATGAACAATTTCTTGCCAAGTACGTTGGAGTATGTCTTCTGGAATGTTCTCAATAGCCTCTATGATGCGCTCACGAAGATCACGAAGGTCTTTGACTGGGGTGGTTGAAACTTGATCTTTGACATAGCCCCAGAGAAAGAAATCCAGTGGTGTTAAATCGGGAGATCTCGGGGGCCACGCGATTGGTCCTCCCCTACCAATCCAACGGCCAGGGAAATGTTGTCCAAAGTCGTACGAACTTCATTGGACCAGTGGGGAGGAGCACCATCTTGCTGGAAAACGATGTTAGGCTGCAGTTGTTCAATTTGTGGAAAGAAGAACTGCTCCAGCATGTCAAGATATGTGGTACCACGAACAGTTTTCTCGGCGAAGAAAAACGGTCCAATGACCTTATTATGTGACAAACTGCACCAAACATTCATCTTCGGACTATCACGAACATGCTCTTGAATAGCGTGAGGATTCTCCGATCCCCAGCTCCGCACATTATGCCGGTTTACCTTGCCTGACAAATGAGAAAGTGGCTTCGTCCGAGAAGAAAATCTTGGTCATGAAGTCAGGATCAGCGCCGAGACGGTCCAGCATCGTATGGCGAATTCCACTCGTGTCGGCATGTCATTCGGCTCCAGACGTTGCACTAACTGCACTTTATATGCGTGCAGTTTGAGGCGTTTGTGGACAATCCGTTGTAATGTCGATTTTGGGTATTGAAGTTCCCGCGAAGCTCTTCTAATGACTTCCGGGGGCTTCGCTCAAATGCGGCTTGAACATTTGCTACCATTTCATCGGATGCTCTGCGACAACCACCATGTCTTCTTCAACACGATCCTGTAGCTAATATGTATCACGCCACTTCTTTATGCTTCTAGCAGTTGGAGCATCACGGGTTAACACACGCCGGAAACTCTCCTTTGAACTCTAATGATTGATTTAAACTCCGCATACACCAAAAACAGCTTGCGCTTTCATCTGCGGAGTCGCGCATTTCACAAACAAGTAAATCTAAGAACGAGAAACGTATCTTTGTGCCATCTACCGACAGGATTCGAAACTTGGTGAGTTTTTCTGTACTATGAACGTTGTTTTAAGTTTCTATCTTCAACCGTTTGCCAGTAACAAGCAATTGAAATTAGGTCCATTCGAGCGGTCCACCCTGTATATATATATATATATATATAACCATTTTACACTCTAGCAATTAAAAACCAAACTTGGCATATTGCAATAAATTTAAAAAAGTAAGATGTGATTCAGTTACCGGCAAAATCGGACCGTTAGGAGTAGAAGTTCACCTGAAATGAAATTTAAAACATCGCTCTACTGGTCGCAATTTTTGGTATTTTACAACGAATTTCAGTATATGGTATTTAGTCAAAACGAGGACACGCTCTCCAAATATCAGCAAAATCCGGCCATGAGAGGTGGGGATTTAGGCCTATTTGAAATCAGATATTAAAAAATTGCTCTAACCATCGCCATGATTGCTTCATCGCAATGTTCCTATATCTATACAATACAATTTAATGAAGCACTCAAATTAGAATCCTCTCACTACTGTGAGATTATAGAGCCTTTGTAAAAGCACGGCACCAGACTATATGTGTTGCCAAATTCCTTACTTCATTCCCAATTTTCTTGTTGTTCAATTTATTTTGTTACAGTGTTGCGCCATGTATTTTTTGGTCTTCCTCTTTTTCTAGGCAATCCCCATGGATTGCATCCCAATGCTCTCTTTGGCACACTGTCTAATTCTCTTTTCATAATTTGCCCAATCCACTTCCATTTGCGATATTTAATCTCCTTCCGGATCCTATAAGATACATTAGTTTAATTTATTCATTCAAAATTGTATCAAATTATACTACAATTTAATAATTCACGGTTATCCATGATTTGTTTTCACTGCAGTTCGACACGTTTATAAGTTGGATAAGTAATTGAGTTGCTTCGATTTAAGAATTAACAAAAGAAAAATACAGTGTGTAGCATAAGTCAGTAAACCGAAATTTTTCCTAGTTGGCAAATTACCTCAAGCAGTAGTGTGCGATATTATATTCTGAAAGCCCTGTGTTCAAACCCCAGTTTTAACCAATCTGATTTTTATCCTTGCAACCATGTGCAGTGGTTTACTTACTTATGCCGCAACCTGCATATTCGTAAACCAGCACAATTAGACAACATCAACCATCTGAGAATTAGCTTAGTTTACAGGTCGACTTTCATATCTGTTTCAGGTACACGAATTAGATGTTCTCAAAATCCTCTTTTAACTAAAATAATTTGTGTTATTCATTGAGATTTTCCCTGCACAGTACTAATTCATTACGAAGAGGAAAAGGGGAAAAATCATCGAGAATAATTAAAATATCTATCAGTTATCTTCTAACATTTGTAATTATTAATTTTAAGAGAGAAAGGAAAAGCACTGATCAATTGGCTTTCGTTCTCAACGAGTAAACATTATCAAAGGAAATTGACGGATGAGGAAACAGCGAGAGCTTTTAATTCGCTTGTTTGTAACGTTCCTGCTGATTCATCATTTCGTGAAAAAGTAGTCTAATTATTTTACTTCTCTTAATAATGTTGACATCGCATTTTTCCCTGATGTTGCGAAAGCGAATATTTTATTTAATTGGGTAAAGAATCTTTAATAAAGAGAGAAAAGAATTAAAAATCCTTCCACTGCACGAAGTTACTTTTTTTCAACTGTTCTTTCTGGTCACGATCCATACTTAGGCCGTTTATGTACACTTATGTCCTCAACTCGTGTCCGACTGATGGTAGGGTCGAGGGATGGAATGAAAACCGCTGTGGTCTCGAGGTAGCGTGCTGCCTTGTCACGCAGCGGGCCCGGGTTCGATCCCCGGTCGGGACAGTTTTTCTGGGTGAGGTTTTTATCGGGATTTTTCCTCACCTGTAAGACAAATGTCAGGAAAACTTTAAGGCCCAAACGGTCCCCGAAATCATATGGCCATCATCATCATCATCCTTATCATTATCAATATCATCCTTCACCGATGTGGAAAGCAACGGGAAGCTACCAGACCTACAATTTCCTAGTAAAGATACAAGCATAGCATGAAATTGCTATGATTGCAGTGAAGGACCTGCCTTCGGGCAGAATTACTATGGATGGATATATATAGAGATCTGTGAATGACAAGAGTGTCGGCCGACCACGCCTGACGTACCATCACAAGGACAGATTAATGAAATGAAATGAAATGAAATGGATGAGGTGAGTATGGAGAAATGGTTAGAATGAAATTCTGACAGGGGAAAACGGGAGAAAACCCCGAGAAAAACCTGCCCAAGCTCCGTTTCGTCCACCACGAAACTCACATGGAGTAACCGAGACTCGATCTCGGGACACCTGCAGTGAGAGACGAGCGTCTAACCGCTTGCACCACGGAGCTGCGTATGTATATTTAAAATGTTTAATAGAAGAACAAAACGGGTTCCGAAAAGGAAGATCTTGTACCGATGGAGTATTTGCTCTGAATCAGATAATAAACAAAAGACAAGAAAAAAACCTGGAAACACATTTGTTATTTATAGACTTAGATAAAGCATTTGATCGAGTAAACAGGGAAATATTGTGGAATATCCTAAAAGAAAATGGCCTCCCTATTCAGATTATAGAAACTGTTAAGAGCTTGTACTATGGAACAAATATTTGTATTGACCCTCAGTTGACAAAAAATAAGACATTTTTTCAAATAAACCAAGGAGTACGACAAGGGTGTTCACTCTCACCCATATTAATTAATATTTATATGGACGATATCCTAAAAGAATGGAATAAGGTTTTAACTAATGAAGGAATATTAATTGATAATAAAGATAAAATAAATATGCTTTATTATTCGCTGACGATGTTGTACTTTTAGCAGAATCTGAAAATGAGCTCCAAATGTTAGCATATAAATTTAAATTAATAGCCAATAGATATAATTGTAAAATATCAATAAATAAGTCAAAAGTAATGGCATTTATTGGTAAATATGGAATTAGATAAAAAATTGTACTGGATAACAAAACAATAGAACAAATATCACATTTCCAATATTTAGGATGTGATATAACTTACAGAGAAAATAAAGATATAGAAGATAAAGTAAATAAATTTCAGGCTATTTGTGGAACCATAAAAAGAACCTTAGGTCGGAAAACAAGGAAAGATACGAAGCTTAAATTATATTAAACAATGGCTGTTCCTTTGTTGTTTGTATGGAAGTGAAAATTGGATAATGAAATCAAGGGATAAAAGCAAGATACAGACTGCGGAAATGCTGTTTTTACGTAATGTGAAAGGATGCACAAGAGCGGATAGAATAAGGAATGAAACTATACGAGAAGAATTAAATATATATAAAATTGAAGATAAAATCAGCGAAAATAATAAGAAATGGACGGAACACTTAATGAGAATGAACAACGAAAGAATACCAAAAAGAACCTTCCTGTATAATCCCAGAGGAACAAGAGATGTTGGCCGACCACGTAGAAGATGGACTCCACTTTTAACTTCGCCGGAACAGGCTGCATAGCCTAAACCTTGTAGTAGAAGAAGAAGAAGAAGAAATGTTTAATAAACAATAATTATATATTAGCGATAGGGTTTGAAACTCATATTCCAGAGGTCCCAATTTGAAACACCGCTGCAATGCAATCTGACAGATTTTAGCTGGTTTTCCTAAATATCAAGCCAAATGCTGGGCTGAAATTGCATTATCATAATTAATTAATTAATTAGTTAATTTTATTCGCTATGAATGGGGAATGAAAGATGAGCACGAAGCTTCTTGTAAAAAAACAGACGGTAAATGGCTAGTTGGTAGACCAAGATTGGGGTGGAAGAATAGCATTAACCATGGTTCGAGGGAAGTTGATTATACAGGGATGATTGGAAAACATTAGCTCAGGATAGGAATGTATGGAGAGTTTATGTCCGCGCAGCCATGAACCCAAGTTTTCGATAGTACCAGTGAGTTAGTTATTCCACTTTCCATGGTACTTTTACCTTGTCAAGGTTGAGTATTTTGAGTGTTTAAATGACCCCGATAGCATTGCTGCCGAAAGGGTTACCCACCACCACCCCTTGGGATACCTCGGGCACGAAGCCCATATTCCCACGTCAAGTTCTCGGGCTTTAAACCAACACCTCCGGGGAAGGTGTTGGAGAGACCATTCGGGTTGAATGGTTGAGATACATAGTACGTCAGGTCATTCACCCCTGACGACCTCACAGTTGGTTCACGAGCTCCTCCAGCTTTGCCGGGAGGACTGTTTTCCGTTTAAGCATCGAAGATCCACCGACCATTCCCATGTTCTACCTCCAGGGACGCATCCTGCAGCCTTTGTGGGACCGGCTAGACTTGACACACCAAGCCCCGCAATGTGAGACCAAGTGCTCATCTCCTGGCGATCTCACAGTTGGTCCACGGGCCCCTAGGCTGCACCGGGAATCAGAACACTCTCTCCCTTACTGCGCTGACCTCGGTCGTGCCCTAGTCAGTCCCCAGGAACGTATCCTGCCGCCGTTGAGGGCCAGCACGGAACTCGCAAGCTCCAACATGGAAGCAAATGGAATGACAGGACGCTCATCTCCTGTCCGACCCCACTTATGGTCCACGAGTCCCTCGGACTTAGCCGGGAGGACTGACTAGCAGATCCACCGACCGTATCCCATGGGGACGTATTCTGTTTCAGAAGTGGGTCCAGCTTGAGCACTAGTATGTCCTCGCGTCAGCTTGAATGATCCAAGAGTCAGAGCAAATCCCACACCCAAAAGACCGCGCCTTCTCCGTCGCCGAGCCGTCTGACCTGGCCGGTTGTTCCCTAGCATTAATCATTGGTATTGTCCCAACCATCCCGTTCGTAAGACTGGGACTCATAGCGCCGCTGCTGTGAGACCAGTACACTGAGCAATGTAGGCTTCCAGGGTACTCATCTCTCCTGGTACTCGGGTTTAGCTAGCCGAACCAGGTGGCGACGCAGCGCATCGTAATACTACGCCGATGCTCCTGGTGTTATCCCAGAACCTAGTCATGTAGTTCCTCTGCATCTCACCGGGTATTTTCCATGACCACCCATGGATTCCACCCTGGACGCTGAAGCTGTTGTAAGACCAGCCATCCGTGTCGGACAGTTCGAATGTGATAAGCAGACGAAGAATGTACCTTGGTGGAAAGAGTGGCGATCTTCCAGTGTAAAAATACAACCGTCAAGAAACGCGGACATGGTAACATTTTCCGGAGGTACAATAGCTTAGGATAAGTATGTATGGAGAGGTTATGTCCGCGCGGTAATGAACCTACGGGTTCGATAGTGACAATTAATTGCATTCACCATTCCTTAGTATCATTAAAAATATATAATCCATATGACCTGAGCTGTTATGGCTCCTATCTAATATATAAAAATTAAAGTTTGTTTGTTTGTTTGATTGATTCTTTCTTTCTTTCTTCGTACTTTATGCGTGACCATACCGTTGATTCGATTGTGATGGGGTTTTTTGCAAAATGTTCAGGAGATTCCCGGGATGAACATAAGCTATAAGAGAGTTGTGATACTCAAATCCTACACACTTAAAAATCGTCATTTATAGTGAAAAACGTGAAAAGAATAGCTCTTTGGACGATTAAATGGTTTAAACTGCCTAAACCATAACACATACACAAAATTAATGTACACAGCATTGAATATCTCAAAAAGCTCTACAAAAAAGTCCGGGTCAGCATATGTTTATCTCTTACGGATAACTCACAATAACCATTTTTGTCTTTCATTGATGCGAAGAACATCGAGACAAGTACGTAGATTCCTGTGCAAGCATAGCAGCACATGGCGGATATTCTTTTACGGATAACTCACAATAGCGAATTTTGTCTTTTAGCTCATGTATGCCAAGAAGATCGAGATAAGTAGATTCCCGGGCAACACCGGGTAATCAGCACGGGGAATCTTAAAGAAATACGTTATACATTTATAATTATTTCTCATTTTACTTATTCACTAATCATAAGAAGTATATGAATTTTTGTCCTTCAGCTCATTTATGCCAAGAAGATCGGGATGAGTAGATTCCCGGACAACGCCGGGTAAGCAGCACTGGGTATCTAAAAATAATTACGATATAAATTTTTCCTTCTACTTATTTAACTAAACATAAAACATTAATTTTGGTATTTCAGCTCATTTATGTCAAGAAGATCGAGATAAGTAGATTCCCGGGCAACGCCGGGTAATCAGCACGGGATATCGGAAAAATATAAATTTAACTAATTATTTTTCACCTTACTTATTCAACTAAACATAAAGACACATTAATGTTCATGTATTAGGCGTAGCAGCGCACGCCGGGTATTAGCTGGTTAATAATAATAACAACCAATTAACTCACTGGTAAAATCGAACCCGGAGACTCATGGCAGCCAGCGGATATAAGCTCTCTATAATCCCTATCCTTAGATAATGCTTTCCAATTATTCATTGTATAATTCATTTCCGTCAAATCGTGACTAATGTTATTCTATCATCTAATTTGTTTGCCTATTTACTGGATAATTTCTCTCTGATTTTCGTACATGATATTTCCGTGCCACTTTTTAATTTGCTGTTCATGCAGCATGTCCGTCCCAGTATACAAAACGTAACTAAAAAGTAAAGTATTCCCACTACAGGCCTCAGGAGGCCCTTGGGGTAGTGGGAGGTTAAGGCTCCCACTTTTTCTGGATAATCGGCACTTGATGTCAGCCGGGTTGTCAGCCCTGCGTGACGGCCGCCTTTACCCCAGAACAAGCGTCTGGTACTCATTTCCGTTAGAGGCTGAGTCGACCCCAGGGCCATAGTGCCGCCAGAAGGTTTTGGTCAGTTTAAAAATCCTGACCCCACCGGGACTTGAACCCTCGACCTTCAGGCTTGTAGCGCAGTGCCTTAACCACTACGCTACGGCGTGCCCTGTTCTTATTATATCTAAGTTATCATAGCATCATGTTATGTAGTTTTTCTGCTTCAACCATTTTTCTAAGAACTTTATTCCGAAATAATCTTTAATCTTTTCTCTTTCCTTAACATACCTTGTTTTAATTTCCACCAGATTGTCTTTTATGATACTTGCGGTATTCTCTCCTGACATGACATAATATTGTGGCCCACTTTATAAGAAAAGCTTTACCACAATGGTCTGTGTGACTAACTAACTCACTGGAACTATCGAACCCATAGGTTCATGACCGCGCGGACATAAGCTCTCCATACATCCCTATCCTGAGCTAATGTTTTCCAATCATTCCATGTATAATCTACTTCCCTCAAATCATAGTTAATGTTATTCTCCCTTCTCATTCTTGGTCTACCAACTGGGCGTGTGATAGATGATAAATGAGAATGGAGCGCTAGGTAATTCCTTAAACCCGACTTAAATTAATTTTTATGTAAATATAAGTTTAGATTCATTTACTTATTTAGCAGGTTTCACATCTTCCTGCGCCCAATTAATCATATGTCCTTCTGTTCCACATCTCTCTGTCATTTCAGTTTCCATCGTCCAATCCTTTTTCCTTAATGCTGCTCAAAACACCATCAATCCACTTGATTTTTGGCTGTCTTCTTATTCTATCTGCTGCCTTGCAGTTTGTCAAGGGCTAAAGGTAGAAACCATTGTTTAAAAATCTCCTGGTCCTCCAGGTTGGGGGTTGACGCATTAGGATAGCTTGCTGTTCGTTTGAAAAAACGTATAATGCTAAAAAAACCCAAAAATGAAATGCCGGACGGATTTAATAAACGACAAAAGAAACCTAAGAGTAGATTCATTTTAAATAATTATAATGACGCATAGGCTATAGAGTGTTTCTTCCATGACATAATTTAGTTTGATGCACCCCAATTCTAAAAAAAAGTGTGAATTTGTTTTCAGCAGAAGGTGTAGCTAAGCTATGAGGTATGTGTTGCCGGCTGTCAACAGCTGAGGTGCAAAACCGCGTGTTACAAGCCAGGAATGTTACCTGGCACAGATCTCTGTGTGTGGACATGCATCATATCCATGATATATTGGCTTCTCGCACAGATATCTCCTTTGTAATGATCTGACACAAATTGTTATTACTCATGGTCAGCCAATTACGTCACTCTGTTAAATTACAGTCCACATCATTCATAAAATTGACTTCTGAGTTCTATCCTAACTGAATGACGACTTGTTAGAAGAATGTCAGTCAGTTGTCAATACTTTTTAAAACCATTATGAACCACATTTCACATCACTATAAAAATTAAAATAATAAAACATATACTTAAGACCTCAATTACAAGTAGGAATGAGATGCACAAAGTAATTAAACATAGGATCATTTATGTTGTTTTAACCTGTCTCAAAAAACGTTAAAATGAAAATATTATAAAACTGTTTTTCCAATTATAAGGATTATATTACTTTAAGGGAGGGTAAAAAATACGAGTATTTGAGAATAAAGTTATTAGGGATGTTCAGACAGGCGAATGGAGAAGATTACATAACAGTGAGCTACATTATCTTTATAGGAAACCAACTATAATAAGAACAGTTAAGTCTCGTAGAATGTGATATGCAGGATATGTGGCACGAATAGGGAATGAGTTAGGAACATGGAAGCTTCTTGAAGGAAAACCAGAGGGAAAACACCCAGTTGGTAGACCATTAACCAGATGGGAGAGTAACGTTAACCATGATTTGAGGGAAGTACATCATACAGGGGAGGGTAGGGATATGTGGAGAGCTTTTATCAGTGCGGCCATGAGTCTACGGGTTCGATAGTGCTAATGAATTAATTAGTTAACGTATTTTAATTCAGATATTAATTTTTATTGATTTATCAGGCATATGATAATATTAATAGATAAATACTTTAAAAACTTATTGAATATTTTGGAATACCTTTAAATATAAATATAAATTAACAAAATTTTGTTACACAGGAACTGCGTAAACTAAGCTAATTCCTCATCAAGGCGAGTTTAAGGTTGATTTTACTGGATTTTTTCTGATTCCAGCTTATTTAAAAGTGTCAGATTGTAGTGAAAACAATCAATGTATAACCTAAGTTTTAACCTATTACATCTTTTTGTCGAATTTGACATACATTTAATATCTACTGAATAAATATTCCATTGATTTATTAAGAACATTAAATAACAGATTCATTGGTTACTTCCCTGTTTCAGACGTTCTGTGGCTGTTACTGTTTTTGTTAATTCTGTTTGGAGTTTAATTTGGAATTTAATAATGCTGTAGTTACTTTTAGCGAAATCCAAAGGAATGAAGTGATACAGCTAGTACTCATGAAAAAAAAATGAAATTTTTGGTAAATATATTCCAACGAACCTATATCCTAGATACAGAAAATGACCATGATCAAAATTTATATAATTTATGTGAGTGTCTATTAACGGTCTAGCGACAGAATTTTTGTTTTATAGGAACCAAACTTGGCATACAGCAAACCGTGAAAAAAAGTAATGTCGAGTTCGCTTAACCGCAAAATCGGACCATTAGGTGTGTGAGTTCAGTTGAAACGAAAATTTTAAAAATCGCTCTAGCGGTCCTATTTCTTCTTTTTTTTATAATTCGCAATAAATAATTCTTGGGCTTTTTATCCGGTTTTCATACGGAACATTTATATGCCCATCTTTCCTTACTCATTCATGCCAATGCATTGAGCATAGATTGCGATAGTAAACGGTTCTCATTATATCTGGTTTCCTATAAATATCATGTAGTTCACTATTATGAACTCGTATCCATTCATCTGCCTCTCTTTGGTTCATTTTTTTTCTAAGAACTTAATTCTCAAATACTTTTCTTCTCAGTTTAAGTAAGAGACCATATTCCGTATCCATTTAATACATAGTGTTCTGTCCAAGAGCAGGTCTTTCACTGAAAACTCAGCCATATAATACAACTGGCTGAATAATGGTTATATATGTTTATTTTATTTTTTTTTAGTTGGGGTGACTAGAGTCCTTGTAATGCATGGCAACATGTGTTTCCAGAGTTGATCCTATGTTTAATTTCTTTCTGCACCACATTCCTATTTATATTTAAAATTCCAAGGTATTTGAATTCACCCAAATTTTTCATAATTTCCCTCAATTACCATTGTGTCCATTTCTGTTAAATAGACTAATGCATTTCTACGTGTAAGTATTGTTTTTATTTTTATAACTACCCAAATTTCTCACAATGATGGGTGAGCATATGTACCATTTCTGCCGAAATTCCGTGACAAAATACCTTCTCCCGTAAAGGCTCGAAACAATGATGTCCGGTTGCAATGGTGCCTTAAACCGCTCGGTTACAATTCGGGACACATCTCCTAAATGTGAAAATAAGACAAATACTTGAGATCGTTATTTCAGTAATAAAATTTCGTCACATAGAAAAGCATTAGCTCAGGATAGGGATGTGTGGAGAACTTACGTCCGCGCGGCCATGAACTTGCGGGTTCGATAGTGCCAGTGAGTTAGTTAGCTAGCTTATTTAAAAGTGCAAGACTGCAGTGAAAACAAATTATTCTTAAAAGAAGTTACAACCTATTTGCATAGGGTTGTATAATTTGACACCAATTTCAATAACGACGATTGCTGTAATCAATTTTTAATTTTGAGTTTCTGGTAAACTCCCACTTTCATTGGTCGGATTTCGCTCATTTTTGGAGAATGTATCCCTAATTTTATTTCAAAACCACATATTGAATTTAGCTGCGAATAACCAAAATTACGACCGCCAACGGTCGCTACAGGGATTTTAAAAATATTGTTTCAGATTAACTCCTAAACCTAATGGTCCGAATTTGCTGGTTACATTGATTGCTATATACCAAGTTTGGTTATTCTTCTTCCTCTTCTTCTTCACGGTTTAGGCATATTTACTAGCCTGTTCCGGCTCCAAATTGCTGCTGTTTCCATCTTCTCTTTGGTCTTCCCAAACTTCTTCTTCCTCGTGGTGAATAGCTGTGTGCTGCTTTTGCTATTCTATTCTCAGTCATCCTTGCCAAGTGCTCTTTCCAGTTTGTTCTGTATTTCACTATTGTTGTGTTTAATTCCTCTACTTTATTTGTTGTCTTATTTCTGTGTTATGTTTTTTTGTGTGTTCTTTGATATCCTGCTATGGTCTGAGGAATTTCATTTCGGCAGAACGTTAGTAGCTTACTCAGGGGACACTTCAAAATACTTACAAGCTCCAATAAAGTTTGGTTCTGATAAAGCAAAATTGCCGCGGTCTCTAGAGTGTTAACGAAACATGGACAGTTACGGAAGCAACAAATAAAAAGTTGCAGACCTTTGTAAACAAATGTCTGAGGCGAATTTTAAATATAAGATGGCCGGAAATGATATAAAATGAAGAACTGTGGAGAAAACCAAACCAATGTCCAATATGTTACCAAATAAAACAAAGGAAGTGGAATTGGATAGGCCACACATTGAGAAAATCAGACGGAGCCATCGAGAAGACTATATTGGAATCCGCAAGGAGTAAGAAGGAGGGTACGACCTAGGAAAACTTGGAAGCGATCAGTAGAGAAGGAAACAAGAGAAAGAGGGAAAAGCTGGAAACAAGTGAAATGCCTGCCTGGAAGCAGAATGCGCTGGATGAACTTTACTTTCTCTCTATGGTCCATTTAGGAATTACAGGAAATAAATAAAAATAATATATACATCTAATATATAAACATGAATGTTTGTTTCTTCGTTCGTACTTTATGCGCGGCCATACCGTTGATCCAATTGTGATGGGGCTTTTTGCAAAATGTTCAGGAGATTCCCGTGATGAACATAGGCTGTAAGAGTGTTGTGATATTGAACTCCTACACCCTTAAAAATCGCCCTTTATAGTGGAAAACATGAAAAAAAAAGTAGCTCTTTGGACGCTTAAATGGCTTAAGCTGCCTAAACCATAACAAATACACAAAATTAATGAACACAGAATTGAATATCTCAAAAAGCTCTACAAAAAAGTCCGCGGCAGCACATGTTTATCTCTTACGATAAATATCCATTCTTGTCTTTCATTAAAGTCACGAAAGATCGAGACAAGTTCATAGATTCCTGTTCAAGCATTAGCAGCACATGGACAGGTATTCTTTTACGGATAACTCACAATAACGAATTTTGTCTTTTAACTCATTTATGCCAAGAAGATCGGGATGAGTAGATTCGCGGATAAACAGCACGGGGTATCTAAAAATAATTGCGATATAACTGTATCCTTCTACTTATTCAACTAAAAATAAAAGCACATTAATTTTCAGTTATTTAGACGTAGCAGCGCACGTTATATATATATATATATTATATATATATATATATATATATATATATATATGTCCACCGCTGTGGTCTCGAGGTAGCGTGCTGCCCCTTCACGCAGCGGGCCCGGGTTCGATCCCCGGTCAATGCAGTTTGTCTGGGTGAGGTTTTTATCGGGGTTTTTCCTCACCTGTAAGACAAATGTCAGAACAACTTTAAGGCCCAAACGGTCCCCGAAATCAATAGGCCATCATCATCATTATCATCACCCTTATCATTACCATCATCGTCGTCATCATCCTTCACCGGTGTGAAAAGCAACGGGAAGCTACCACATTTCCCTAATAAAGCTGCAAACATAGCATGAAAGGACCTGCCTTCGGGCAGAATTACTATGGATGGGTATACATATATGTAACTTTTAGTTATTGTCATTTTCGGTGTCTACTAGAAAGATTCGGTGAAGATCTGTTTAAAAGAAACTTGACAAATATGTTTGTGTGAACTATCTTCATTCCTTCGCTATACGCTAAAAATGAGTTTCAATTATGAAAGCTATATTTTTGTATTCTAATAAAATGACAAGTTTAAATATCACAATAGGAAATCCCATTGAAATTAAAATGAATGGGTAAATATTAAAATTTATATGCCTGTGTATAAAGACCTATTTAATGTTGTCAATATAGTGTTAAAGGATATTAATTTCAAAGCATAAATTTTTACTAAAAAAATTAAATCATTGGACAGATGTTGAAATACAGCTGTAATAAATATAATGTTGAATGCAAAATGACGCACTTCTGCGCGCAGTAGATCACATTACTTTTTCAATATTATTTTAAAACATGAAACTTATTTACGTCCATTGCTTTGACCTACTATTAAATAGTTGCCTGGGAGACAGCGAAACAGAATACATCCCTTGTTGGGACAAGTTTCCTGGTTGATGTTTTATCAGAGTTTTCCCACACCTATTAATATAAATGTCAGGAGATTTTAAGAGAGTCGTCCTCAATTATGTAAAACTTGTTAAAAAAAACACTTATTGTAGACCTTTCGGAACTGGTTTAACCTTCAGTTGTTAATATGTGGCTTATGTTCCTAAAGATCTACAACGACTTTTTTTAAACTGAAACAATACTAAGTCAATTGGTATTAATACTGTTGAGATATTATTTTTTTAAAATTCATTTCCAGTTTTACAATGTATTCATATACATTACTCTGTAATTAATAAAAATAATAATAGATACTAATATTAGTAATATTAATAATAATAAGTAATAATATTATTATTAATAATAAAAGTAATAATAATAATATTAATAATAAAAGTAAAAATAATAATAATAAAAATAATGATAATAATAATAAATAATAATACAATTAAAATAATAAACTACTACTACTAATAATAATAATAATAATAATAATAATAATAATAATAATAATAATAATAATAATAATAAAAATAGTAATAATAATAATAATAATTTATTAGTATAAATATTGATTTAACTAATGAAGTTAAGATTCCCTCATCCGCTTCATCAGAGACAAATTATATATTATATGGGTATATAATCATACAGTCCACCATTGTGGTGTCGAGGTAGCGTGCTGCTTTGTCACGCAGCGGGCCCGGGTTTTCGGGGCTTTGCCTCACCTGTAAGACAAATGTCAGGAAGCTTATGGCCCAAGGTCCCCGAAAATCATCCGGCCATCATTATTATCCTTATCATCAACATCCTTCACCGCTGTGGAAAGCAACGGAAGTTACCACACCTATAATTCCCTAGTAAAGCTGCAAAGCATAGCATGAAAATGCTATGATTGCAGTGAAAGACCTGCCATCGGGCAGAACACTATGGATGGTTCGATAACACACACACAGACCTACATTATTATACGATCAATTATTATTTAACAGATTTGTTTTATTTACTAATTATTTAGCCTCGTGGATTTAAGGCCAAATGGTCTTCTCATCCACTCATCCAGGAAAAACATCTGTTACATTCAAATACATAAATAACAATTAACTATTATCTGGCCAAAATAAAATATAAGGTCTAATAATATAATGAAATTAAAGACAATTAAAGCTAATAATATATCATCATCATTGTAGTACATTCACGAATTTTGGCCATTTGTTGACCTGTTTCGGCCTCAAGAGAAACACCATCCAGAAGTCTTTTGAGTAGACATCCTGATCTTCTTCGTCCTGCAGGTTTATATCTTAACATTTGTTTGGGTATCCTGTGATCTTCCATTCGATGAACATGTTGCATCCATCTTGACTTATAATCAGAAATTTTGTTTTCTAAAGGTTCCATGTGTAATTCTTCTAAGATGTCTTTATTTGTTTTTGTGATCTAGTAGTGTGTATCCTGCAGTCCTCCGAAGCTATCTCATTTCAGCAGATCTACGAGTAAGTCTCTGTATATCCTTCTGTTTCAACGTCCATACTTCGCCACTATACAAAAGAGTTGGAAGAGCTAGTGTTTTATACACTTGTAGTCTTGAATGTTTTTGGACTAACTGTGGCTTGAAGATAGAATTTATTAACCCTAAAATTCTTAAAAATTTAGATTTTTTACATTTACATCCCTTTCTTCTTCATATGAGGATATTGCATCTTAGATATGTAAAATTATTCACCTGCTCCAAAATTTTATTGTCCAGTACAATTTTACTTCTGACCGGATCTACACCTTGAAATGCCATAATTTTTTGTTTTATCTGTAGATAATAATATACACACAGGAAAAACAGCTCGAATTTATTACAGACCTACATGAGAAAAATAATACAAAATCTGAAAATAATAAGCTATAATAAAATTAATCTATGGCTTATATATTGGCCTATATAAGGCATGAGGTAAAAATATTGATAAATTTAATATCAGAATAGTAGAAAGAAAAGAAGATCCCGTTTGCGTGAGAACGAGGGACGCAGCGGGTTTTTATTTTTTTTTTTTTTTGTTTTTTCTTTATTAAATAAAGTAAGAAACAAAAATTCTCAGGTTGTTTTCTGAAAGATGGTAAAGTTTAGCAGTCACAAAATAAAAATGATAATATGAAGCTCAACAACATTCAACGTTTTTGAAACTCGTCGAAATATTCTGAGAGGATTACTTTTTGGTGCGATAGAAAATCTTCGGAAAGCGAAAACGAGTGTGAAATGCATGATACATTAATACAAATATCTAAATACAAAAATGAAGAAATAACTAGTATACTATTTGTAATATACAAATGATAAGAAATATTTCTGATTGAATTGGGATTTAAACCCAACATCTCCAACTTTATACCCTCCTCACTAACCAGTTGTGCTACTCAGGCTATCCAGGAACAGGACAATTTGTTCTCTATTAGAAAAATCCGTTAACTCAATAGAAGTGAACTTATATTAATATTACAACTGAATTTCTTCTACTAAGAAGGCATTATGTTGGCATTAATTCCGTGCCATATCACCAAATTACAAATGTGACAATGAAATTAATGTAGTAAAATTAAAAATATTTAAAATAAGTAGCCTACCTGCTATATTAGTCGTCCTCAACTAAAATCAATTCTGCTTAAAAAAAACTTAAAGTAGTTAAAACCAGTAGGCCTTTCAGAAACATGTTCCATCTTCGGCATGTTTTCGGTACTGAGATCGGTGTATAAGTTGTATAACGGTTTCAGGTCTGTGGGTGTGTTCTCGTTCAGCATATCTATGTTATTTGCTTTTTTAAAAGTTCTATATCTTCTAGGATGCTAATTTCGTTATTCCCTCTGTGCAATATTGACATGGTATTATCGATGTTGTTGAACTGATGACCAGTGTCCAGTATATGTTTGGCAAAACTTGATTTTTTTTCCTTCGTTATTAATATTTTTTTAATGTGCATTGCGTTCTGTATTAAAATTTATTGTGGTTCTGCCGATGTAAAACTTGTCACATTATTACATACGAGTCTATAAACTCCTTTATTTTAATATGTATTAGTTTCTTCTATTTTGTTTGAATTTGGAATTATTGAAATTAATCTACTCATACAAACTATTCGCATTGCAATAGCTAATACACGTGAAAAGAGCATATTTTATTTATCTTCTTCTTTTTCTTCCTCTACTCATGAAAGCTTGCAGCTTGTTGCGTGTTCTTTCACTACAGGTCCGAGGTATGGTGACATCCTTCCATCGTAGTTGTGGTCTTCCTAATGGCCTTTTCTGCTGAGGTGTCCAGTCACGTACTTTCTTCACTAATCTACTGTTCTCCATTCTATCTATGTGATCGTTCCAATTTAATCTTCTATCATTTATCCAAAGGTTTATAGGTTCAATTTCACATTCTTCTCTAATGACAGAGCTGCGAATTTTCTCTCTCAGCGATTTTCTTACGATTTTCCTGAAACCTTTCATTTCGGTTGTTTCATTGATTTGTTTTCTTTTTTGAGTTTCGGTTCGGCATTCACAACCATATGTTAGAACTGGTCTTATGACAGATTTGTAAATTCTCACTTTTGTATCTATTCTTCAATTTTTATTTTTCCAAACAGTATTGTTTAAACGTCCCGATATTTTGTTTGCATTATTTGCTTGACGGAGGATTTTATCTGTTATTCTGTTGCTGCTATTAATTTCTACTCCTAAATATTTGAATTTCATGACTTGTTCTATACTTTTCCCTTCTATTTCTAATTTAACATGTCGTGGGTCCTTGGATATTGCCATTGATTTGGTTTTATTTGTTGAGATTTTCATGTTATATTTTGCTCCAATGATTCTACATTTGTGTAATAGCATTTGTAAATCATCTTCCCTTTGTGCAATTAGAACTGTGTCATCAGCATAGTTTATTATCTTCAGCTCTTTGTTACCTATTTTAATTCCTTTTTCTAAATTCAGCTTTTGGTTCTTTATTTGATTTATAATATAGATATATGCAAAAGGTGTTACCAAACATGTAGCGTAATCGAAATTCTACTGTAACCGAACAGGGAGTGGCCATTCGCCCAGACCATTTGGAGGATTTTACGGAATCTGAAGCTAGATTGCGTTGGCGCTTTGTTTCCGACCGCTCTCCCGCATAAGTACCTTATGAAGTCACAGTGAGTGAGATGGTTGGATGCAGAATACGCTGAATACTTGGTAGAACCCTCTTAACACCTCTCTATATAATGACATCGTCACGCATTGGAATATCAGCGTTTGAATTTCGCGGATGAAGGCAGGAATAGTGGTCTCGCATTGGTGGAAATAGATTCGTGAGCCGTTGACTCGCGAGTTGAAAGATCCGCGCAGAATTATCGATGCGTCTAGCCTTTTATTTCGGGAGTTTCTGTAAGTTCCTACTCTCCATTTTAGGTAGGTTAGATGCCAGAAGCTTCCATACTATAAAAGTCTCGATTGGAAGCCGAGAAATTGCCTTTCCCGGCCAATATAAACTCTTTTCATGGTAGAGAGCGAGTTAGATGTGAAGTGATAGCGATACAGTGAGCTTGAGATGAGAAGAAACGGTAGCAAGTGGAAGCGTTTGAGACTTGAAATAATTTTTTGATAAATAAGCTGTGAAGAATGAATAATTATTGCAGCAATTTGTTAGTGAAGTGTTATTGAAAGTTTATAGAATAAAATCAAGTTATTGTGGAATTTTTCGCGATCATCTGTTTTATTACGTGAAAAAAAACGTGAAAACAACCCCAATGCAGCCCAGTATGATATTGTAAGAATAGAAGTGTGTGCGGTATGTTAAGAGTTCGGAAGAACATTCTGCAATCATTGAATCTTGACACTCGATCCCATCAGCACATTGTCCTTTATATCCCTCCTCATCACACTGTATATTATTCATTACCTTTTACGGTCTCACTTACCAAAACATGGAATTCCCTTCCGCCCTATGTCAGAGACTCTCAAACTATAACATCCTTCAAAAACAAACTAAAGAATTATTTAATAAACTAACTTATACACTTCACTGATAAAATTCTTTTAACAATTAATAAATTTAATTATTTATGAAAATAATATTAAGAATAACAAATATTTTCATTTGTTTTGTTTTAAATATTGTATAATCGTAATATTAGTTTTCTATATCTCATTATTTTTTTATATACATTAGACAGGGACAATTTAATATGTCTTGCTTGTATACATTTTATTATTAGTTTTAGTCTTAATTTTAACTAACATTAACTGGTTGCATTATAGATCGTAATATATTAGATATTATCTTTTTGGTCAAATTTTTTACTTAGTATTTAATATTAGAGTTAATTGAGATTGTTATATTCTGATGTAATATATGTTTGTCATGGTGAGTGGAAGAGAAGGCCACATGACCTTAACTCCACCAGGCTAAATAAATCTAATCTAATCTAATTTTTTTAGCTCCCGTTATGAAATATTCCGAAATGCAATATTACACGAGCAAAGAATACATTGTTAAAGTTTAAAGGTGTTCCTTTTTTTTTTTTTTCTTTTTTTTTCAATAGAGACCGTGCCTTTGTTAATTTCATAGACTTCTTAATTCAATTCCAAAAAATATGTTTTTTCTTTCTTATTCTAACATTAATTTTTCTTTCTATGTACTTATACGTGTCCCATGCCACTCGGGCCTTATAGTAACACGACCTGTCAGAAGAAGATATTTAAACTTTGGATCACGAACATACTTTTTTGACCACACAAGTACATGGAAAGCCTCCTCGAATATGTGATAAGCTCACTGCAGGGCCACCTCCGAGACAGCATAATTTTTTACGAGAAGTCTTACCATACACACCAAACAAAGGGCACATGATAGAAGGCTTATAGTGGCCTAAATTTTTTAGGACTATTTTTTCCTTGAAATTTCCCACTTTTAGTTTTACTGGTGAGAAAAAATCTCGAAACCTCCTCTCCTAGGAATCTAGTCCCGACCGGGGATCGAACCCGGCTCACTGCGTGCAAGGCAACAACTGCACTTGTTAATTTTATATCAGTGAAAATTTGCAGCTATAACGCGTCAATAAATGTCATTCGGTGGTAGAAGGTGTGAACCTTACGTCACATACTGTATACCAGACATTGGTCCTTTAAAGGTCAAAGTCTAAAGATGTTCCCATTTTTCCAAGGGAGACAGTTCCCTTGTTAATTCCATATTAGTGTAAACAAAAAAAGTCATTTTGATATATTAGGTACTAGGTATACAAACTTGTTTGGATTTCTGATTAACTGTAAAATCTTTCTCTTTCGGCTTTTTAAAATATCTTCTTTGGTTATTGAGTGTGATATTTTTGTGATATGATATTCATTTAGACATGATCAGTGTTCGGTACTGGTGTATAAATTAGTTGGGTAACCAACAACATTATAGGTTATCCATAATTGTAATTAGTGGAAAAGTATTCCAAGAATTCTCGTCGTTCAATATTAACGCTTAATTTACTACGTGATTCTGAACAAATTAAATTGTATTTAATGTAGTTGTAGGTATTCGCTTCCATTGAATTTGAATGTTAAAAGTTATTTATGTTCTTACTGATAGTGATGATGAAATGAAATTAATGAATAAATAAACATGTGTATATATATCGCCCACATAAGGTAAAATGTAGCTTGTAGGTTCGTTATAGCTATATCAAATATGCGTGTGTGTTCTAATGCAACCCACTGCACTTTACGTGCTTCGGGTTCCGCGCTGGGCAGATAGATGGCGTTATTGTGGTCAAATTTCAATTTACGCACCACTTAAGCAGACCACTTTACATAGAAAATGCATTATTTTACTGTGTATAGAAATAAGTGTAGGATGAGTATATGTTTCTGTAGTGTAAATTGTGTTGTATGAAGCATGATGATGAGAAGAGGGAAGGTGAAACCCGGTGCCGGCACGTAGTCTGCTCTTACCGAAAACCACCAAGGGGGCTCCATCCGACAGACGAATCGCTATAAACAGTATCATATATCTTCTCAACATATGTACTGCGGAGAGGTTTGCTATTTAATGCTAGAATCTGGTGCACAATCTAGCGAATGAAAAATTCTCCTGCCCCGAATATAGACTTTTTTTTCAACTAAATTAATCAATTTTAATTAATTTTCTACCCCACAGAGCATCGAATCCGGATGCGCTAGTCAGGAAGCAGACATGCTACAATCTGAGCCAGCACGGTGGAAAATCACATGTAAAAACTGCCATAATATTGTCACGTCCAACTCTACGTCGGATTCACTTGGAAGTTTTTTAATAAACAAAACAGATGTTAAATAAAACTTCCAAGTACACTTTATTAGCTACCCCTTTACTATATACAAATAACTTGTTGCTAATAATGATTCTTCTTCACAATTTCACGTTTAACAAAGTATTTTATACCTGCTGGTGACAGGTACACATAAGACATGGCTCTTGATATCGCTTTACTGGTCCTCGGTCTACACACGACTGACTGGCTGATTCTCGCAACGATTTATATATGCGAGGGTAGAAACTATCTCGGCGTCCAGTCCAGACTTTTCTAGAGCAGAAATCTCGGGAATATCGAACCTTCCGATCATGGAGGAGTATATGTGTATGGAATTTCTGTGCCGTAGCCAAGCGGTTGAAGGCTATTCGATGCGCCAAAGGAGAATAAATTTTCTCATCGGATTCCAATCAGTATGTACCCGGTGCCCACCCCAACATCCCGTGAAATTAAGGTAGCTGCAATAGGTAGCAAGATATTCTTTCTCTAATAAATAAAAAAACATTAACCTGAAAACATAAAACTGTTATTCTCCCCAATATATTAGGTCTGTATGGATGGAAACATGGAGGGAGGAGAAAAGATTACGTGTATTTGAAAATGAAGTTCTTAGAAAACTGTTTGGATCAAAATGGAGAGAACTATATAACAGTGAACTGCATGATGTCTATGGAAAACATATATAATAAAGAGTTAAATCTCATAGACTGCGATAGGCAAGACATGTGACACGATTAGTAATTTAATAGGCACATGTAAACTCTTTTAGGAAAACCAAAAATAAAGCGCCTAATAGTAAGGCCAAGATTGAGTTTGGATAATAACATCAACCATGATCTGAAGGAAGTAAATTATACAGGACATGATTGGAAAGCATTAGTTCAGGATATGAATGTATGGGAGCTTATGTCTGCACGGCCATGAGCCTATGGGTTCGATTGTGCCGTGATTTCATTGCAATAATAAGTGGCTCCAGATTAAGAAAAGAAGTTATAAAGGCTGGGCACCAGACTTAATGATCCCATGTTACCCATATATGAGCCCTTGAGTAATAAAATGGGTCATGTCCATTTTGTCATATTTCATTAAAACTGCGTTTTCTGTTATATTTCTGGTTTAATTAATAAATTATACACGGTATACATAGAACAAATATTATATTTATTAATTAAATAGAAATAAAACGTAGTTTTATTTGATTTTAATATTTATTATATAATTCAGCGACAGCTGTTTCGGTACACTGTACCTTCTTCACACATGTTAAATTATGAATTGTGTTCCAACTGATCTAAGCAACAATTCAACAATATTTATTTAATTTTTTTAATTTAACAAAGGGGATTCATTCAAATCAAGTTGAGAATTTAACAGTTTGTTATATTTTATTGTTTTATAGACACTTGAAAACACTAAAAAATACAATTATAATCATAAATACACTCTTGAAGCCATCGGTAAAGTGCTCACTTGTATATGAACGGAAAGTGGACATGGCCCATTTTAATACTCGAGGGCTCATATTGGCTCGATCGTTCACTTACGTTGATTAACACATGTGCTACGCCAGCAACCGGCTTGTGGGCCAAGTATTCGCACCAGTGAGTTATGGTAAATAGATTTGATACAGACAGGCAGAGATCGAGAAGTATATAGATGAATGTATGGATGGATGGAAGGTTAGGTAGATAAATAGGTATATAGATATAGAGATAGATAGGTAGATATAGATATATAGATAGATAGATTTAGATGGATATAGATAGATAGAGATATACAGGGTCATCGAAAAAGTTTGCAGCAAATTAAAAAAGTCATAACTCAGGAACTATTAGAGATATTAAAACTAGTATTTTTTTTTTGTTAAATTCACCAACTCAAAAAGTTTGTTTCTTGTCTTAGAATGTTTGTACGTGCGCTCCGTTGGTTGCTCTGCAAACATCCAGCCGATAGTCGATTTCGGCCCAACAGTGCTGGATCATGGCAGGCGTGATTGTTGTAACAGCATCGGTGGTCATTTGTCTTAAATTTTGCAGATCTCTGATCGGTTCACTGTACAATATCTTTTTTACCTCAATGTTTTTGATGCTCGATCAGGTCATTGGCCCTTTCTTTTTTATTGAGCAGACTGTCACAGGATATGTTTACTTGGACTTGCTAGAATAGTACGTTTTCCCGCAGTAGACCAAATTTAAGAAGAAAATAACGTAATGTTATTCTTTCAACAAGATAGCGCGCCGCACACTTTTCCAAAGAAGTTCCAGATGCTCTACATGCAAGATTCCCTGATACGTGGATTGGTAGGTCCGGCCCTATTCAATGGCCTCCTAGAAGCCCCGACTTGAAACCCCTAGACTTGTTTTATGGGGATACGTAAAAATGTTGTGTACAGTGAACCGATGCTGTTGCAACAACCACGCCTGCGATGATCCAGCGTTATTGAGCCGAAATCGACTATCGGCTGGATGTTTACAGAGCAACCAACTGAGCGCACATATAAACATTCTAAGGTAAGAAAAAAAACTTTTTTTTAGTTGGTGAATTTAACAAAAAAATAATCGTTTTAATATCTCAAATAGTTCCTGAGCTATGATTGTTTGAAATTGCTACAACCTTTCTCGATAGAGATAGATAGATAGTGTGGCAAGTTAGTCACATAGCCTCCTGTGTAAATCTATAAATAAATCCCTATCGGCAATAATAAGCGGATAAAATTATAATATCATTTAATGAAGCAGTTACTGAACTTAGGTCATATTTATATTCAAATTGATCAGGGAAGCGAGTGGAACCTGATTATGTAGGAGCAAAGGCCATATAAAATGATCCAAAGAAGTCAGCATCAATGTAATTAAATTATTAGTTATTAAAGAGGACTGACAACTCAGGTAATGTAACCCTTTCTTTTGTTAAGACGGAAGTGGCTGACACATCGTAATAACTTACTAATGACAAAATCCTTTGCTAGACAGATTGAGTAGAAATATCTTCTAAGCCTCCAGTTAACTGATTTATCGTGATAACCATAACCCATTAGCTAAATGTACAAGCGGGGGTTTTACCCTGACACAAACTACGTTAGCAAAAAAGTGTGGGAATATGGCAAGTTTCTAGCGTCGCAAGCCTAGGAAAAAACCCAAGCCTAAGAAAAAAACCCAAGCCTAGCTAATGTTTGTGACCCGACTGTACGTGAAGCCAGCACGGGAAAAAAAGGTCCAACCTCTGAAGGCGTAAATCGCCAATGATAAATTTGTAACACCCCCGGGATCAAAATAGGAGGGCGCATTAACCAATTATATGTTTCGTTATATGTGCCTAAGCACTGACCTTAGGTCCACTAGATCGAGGTAGTGGGAGTAACTAATTTACCTATAGGCGAGAGAGGCTTCTCCTCGTCACTTCTCGTACAAAATTATATCAAGTCACTTCTCAAAGACACTTCGTTCTAAAGTTAAATAAATTCACTTCGTATAGACGATTACTTGCAGTGTATAAAAGTTAAGAATAAACTACTTTTACCAGATCTTCTTTGCACATTAATTCTGCCCGACGAAGTCCTCGTGGAATCCCGAGATAAGAACCTCAACTCTACCGATTACCAACCTGAGCAACCTAAGTTCTCACACATGGAGAACTCCTTCAGTATTCCTAGTGTCACTAAATCCAATCTTTACCTCTTTTCCCAACAATAACCCTGGATAGATAGATAGATAGATAGATAGATAGATAGATAGATAGATATATAGATAGATAGATAGATAGATAGATAGATATATAGATAGATAGATAGATAGATAGATAGATAGATAGATAGATAGATAGATAGATAGATAGATAGATAGATAGATAGAATAGATAGATAGATAGATAGATAGATAGATAGATAGATAGATAGATAGATAGATAGATAGATAGATAGATAGATAGATAGATAGATAGATAGATAGATAGATAGATAGATAGATAGATAGATAGATAGATAGATAGATAGATAGATAGATAGATAGAATGGAAGAGAGTAGATTGCCAAAGAAAATCTTACATTATTTTCCCAGAGGAAGAAGAGATATCGAACGTCCTCGGAAGAGATGGTCCTAGATCTATTACTGAATGCGGAATAGGCAATCAATGCCTAAACCAGAAAGTGAAGAAGGAGAAGAGGAATATATAGATAGACAGATATAGATAGAGATATATGAAAGATAGAGATAGATATAGATTGAGATATATAGATAGATAAATATAGGTATGTAGATACAGGTATATAGTAAATACATATAGATAGATAGAGAGAGAGACAGACAGAGAGAGAGAGACAGACAGATAGAGAGATAGAGAGAAAGGAAGAGAGATAAATTGGGAAATTTGAAGTAGAAAGAAAAGGAGTTTTTTAAATAACGAGCTTTAATTTGTCATGTCTCATCTAGTTAACGTCTGTCGCGAGAAACATCTCCCAGCAGCTGTGAGGGGTGAACAGCTGAGATCTTTCTTGTCTCCACCAATCTGTACTAAAATATTTTAAAGCCACCATCACGCCTTGTGTGATTAAAGTAAGAAAAACACATCTTGGCTAATAAAGCAAAGACACAATTATCACGGCGCTGACATTCACTAAGCCACAAAATCAACTCACGTTTAGAAGGGGACAATCTATCTAAACCATTACTTAATAAATTTAGACAATGCCAGGTTCTGTACATTAGACACATGACAGATCAGTTAAAGTTTTGAATCAGCAATCCTCAATTATTTTAATTTCCGAACTGTGATCCGTGTATTTCCAAGGCTCCTTCAACAATACTATCAAGAGTTCTGTGGGAGTAATGCATTTTTATCGAATTCTGAAGGTATGAAGCTATTGGGGTTGTACCCATAAAAACACGTATTTAAAAAAAAGTTTTATAAATCCCTCATTCGCGCCACATGTCCTGCTCATTGCAGTCTAATGATCTTAACTCTTCTTATTATATCTGGTTTTCCACTATTACGTAGTCACATCTCTGCTTGTCTTTCTTTGGTCCAAAAATTTTCCCACAAACAGTATTCTCAAATACTCGTAATATTTGGCGGCTCCGTGGCGCAACCGGTTATACGCTCGCCTCTCGCACTGGGATCCCGAGATCGAGTCTCGGTCACTCCATATGGGTTTCGTGGTGGACAGGATTTTCTTTGGGTTTTCACCTGTTTTCCCCTGCCACAATTTCCTTCTACCATTTCTCCATACTCATCCATTTTGTTTCATTTCGTTCATCTGCCCCTATGATGGTGCGCCAGGCATGGTCGTTCGGCACATTGCCATTCACAGACCTCTATATAAGGGCTTAATCTCATCTCATCCCTCGACACGACCATGAGTTGGGCACGAGTTGAGGATATTGTTACTCGTAATATTTTCTCCTCCCTGAAAATAAGAGTCTATGTTTCCATCCATATAATATAACTTAAAGAATAACATTTTATACATTTTTAATTTAAGCTCTTTTTTTAAGAGAGAGAGAGAGAAAGAGAGAGAGAGAGAGAGAGAGAGAGAGAGAGAGAGAGAGAGAGAGAGAGAGAAGTTGATATGACAAGTGTTCTTGTAATGCGTAATAGCATTTATACGTTTTCAAAACTGAGATTATATTTGTGGCGGTTAGAGGCAAAGGGTTGAAAGTGATTTTTTGGCAAAAAAAACGAGTTTGGTACGTAATTAATTACATTCTCGAAACATAATTTTATTTAGTTGCAAAAGGATAATAGTGCATGCGTTAGCAATCGATTAAGAATGATTGTTATTTTGAGTTACCTATGATTTTCTTATATAACTTCAATTTTAAGAGAGAGAGAGAGAGAGAGAGAGAGAGAGAGAGAGAGAGAGAGAGAGAGAGAGAGAGAGAGAGAGAGAGAGAGAGAGAGAGAGAGAGAGAGAGAGAGAGGGAGAGAAGTTGATATGACAAGTGTTCTTGTAATGCGTAATAGCATTTATACGTTTTCAAAACTGAGATTATATTTGTGGCGGTTAGAGGCAAAGGGTTGAAAGTGATTTTTTGGCAAAAAAAACGAGTTTGGTACGTAATTAATTACATTCTCGAAACATAATTTTATTTAGTTGCAAAAGGATAATAGTGCATGCGTTAGCAATCGATTAAGAATGATTGTTATTTTGAGTTACCTATGATTTTCTTATATAACTTCAATTTTAAACTGGTTTTCCCAATACTGTAAACTTGCACCCTTTGTTTCTAACCGCCCCATTTAATTATACTTTGCACATCATTCCTGTCTGTTATTGCTCTTATTGTCCCTAGGTGTTTGAATTCAACCTCCTCTTAAAATTATTATATTATTATTTATTTATTTATGTCATTGCTTAGATATGTTGTGCAACAATTGCCATTTGTCTTCTTGCTTCTCGATGTATCTGTCCATATTGTCCGATTCCAAAATTTCTGGAGTGCACTACATTTTCTCAGGTATTCAAAGTTCGTGGCAACGTTGTTACACAGGATGCAGTTTGGCGATTTTATTATATGCATGTGATAGGGGTATTGCGCTAGACAATCATGACTCGTTATCAGCCGGAATGGCTGCACACTGTTTCTCTTTCAGATGACTGTGTATATGGGTTTTGTAGAAGTGAAGCCATTTTTTTCTCCTCTACTCATTTCTGTAGATATTCAAGTCTTTGGGCCTTAAATTAAGATTTGATAAATAGTTTTGCTGAAAGGAAGGAAATACTTTACAATATGTGACAAGATTTTTTTTCTAAGTTCCAACTATACACTATGCGCATGCGCCTGCTTACACTATGGAATCACGTGATGCAGCCAAAATATACACGATATTTGAACTCGCGTTGCCAACGAACTTAAAAGTTAACCTAACGCAATGTAAGTATTCTAACTTTTGAAAAACCAACTTAAAAGCTAACCTAACGCAATTTAAGTTTTCTAACCTGTGAAAGAATGCACGCTGATTTTATTTAGTGTAAGTTAATCAGTACAGACTCTTGTTGACTGCATTAGAACACAGAATATTCGTTAAAATCGATATGGCCGCCACGTCTTCAAATAGTTCAATATCGTGAAAAAATATATTAAAATAGAAAGCATGTAAAAATGATTGTAAATGGTGGGAAGTAATTTGAAAAATGAAACCCTAAGAATAAAATTTGACAAGAGTTTATAAAGTCATTTAAAAAGTCATGTCACATGTTGTAAAATTTAGCCGGAAGGAAATACTATGTTTTGTGGATGCACATATTTTCGTTCCTTCCTTAGCCAGAAAATAAGTACTTTCATTCCCTTTTATTCCCATTTGAGAAGGAATTCACCGGTAAGTAATTATTTTAACACCATCTTTCATGTTTCAGGGTTTATTATTATTCTTATTATTATTATTGTTATTATTATGTCTACCGCTGTGGTCTCGAGGGATCGTGCTGCCTTCTCACGCAGCGGTCCCGTGTTCGATTCCCGGTCGGGACAGGCTCCTGGGTGAGGTTTTTTTCGGGGTTTTTCCTCACCTCTAAGACAAATGTCAGGAAGTTTAGGGCCCAACGGTCCCCGGCCATCATTATCATCCTTATCATTATCGTCATCATCATCCATCATCGGTGTGGAAAGCAACGGGATGCTACCACACATATAGTTCCTTAGTAAAGCTGCATAGCATTAAAATGCTGTGATTGCAGTGAAAGACCTGCCATTGGGCAGAATTAATATAGAATAGAATTATTATTAGATATACATTTTTTACTTCGATTTACTTTTTGCCCCTCTTCACAATGAAGATTGTAAAATATTTTAAAATAAGAATTCAATAAAAATACTATCATTGCATCTAATAGATGTTACTGTCATTCACTGAACGAGTTTGATCGCAGTATAAATTATTTTAATTTATTTTGATCCCCTATACAGAACACCAATGCATTGTGATGGGTGTATAAATTATATGGCTGAGTGTAGACTCCTGGTTAGAACTGATGATGCATAAGCTTTCAGAATTGCTTTATAAATGATTAGTCTATGTATATGTGTTACCCTATTTTGTATAGCTCATATTAAAAATTAAACAGACATAAACTATTTATTTTCCAAGCTATTATAAAATTTATTTTCACCATTCGTTGGATGTTATTTGGTTTGGATAATGAAATGAGGCAGTTAAACCTGAACTGATAAAATTTCTCTTAAATATTACTGCCAAATAATTTGCAGTTATTCAACTCCATTTTGTAATTAATCCTCTATGTACACGTGCACAATATTGGATTTTGGTTTGTATTTTATTTAACGACAATTTTTTTTCATCTCAAATCATCAGCTTCGCAATTAAAATTTAGGCATTTATAGGTCATTTTTTTCTACTCATTTGTCAGTTATAGCAGGATTAAACCTCTCTTACGTTTTATAAATCTATGAATTTACTTTTTCTTTTCCGAATGAAATCAACCTCATTACGAAATATTTAATCCACCTTTTTTTTGGATGCTTTAACTAATAAGATCTTGCGGAATATATTATCTAATTCCGAAGAAATTTAGCTATTGATGTTGTTATAATGAAAATATTTTTGAAAATTTTTCAGAAATTTTCATCTATCCCACTAGACATTGAAAATGACCACTGCAAAAAGTGTATGTATATAAATGCGTGTGTGTGTGTGTTATAATTAAGTTTTTGACATTGAGCAATGCAAGCTTAATATATATGTGTGTGTATTTATGTGTCTACCTCTTAATTTTCTAGCAGCAATTTCATTACAGATGCTTTAATGTGGAAGGATCTAACTAACTCACTGGCACTATCGAATCCGTAGGTTCATGGCCGAGTGAACGTTAGTTTTCCATACATCCCTATCCTGAGCTAATGTCGACACATTTAGATTAAACTACGACTTATAGCGGTGTCTGCAGCGTGTCCATAATGCATACGTTCGTTTGATTTTTTCAACATCCATCATCATGATCATATTTCCGAACACTTCAATAATCTCTCTGGAATTCCCTCCCTCAATTTATTAGGAATTGCCGCATACTTGACATTTTAAGTCACGCTTATAAAACGACTTGTTAAATAATTAATATTTTCCCAGAACTAAATTTATTTTATATCATTAGTAGCTTTTCCATATCTTGTACATTTTACACTTCATTCGTTAAATCTAGAGTAAATCAAAATATATTGCAAACATTAATTGTATTACAGACGTAATATGTAATCATTTATGTTTGTTGTAATTTAGGTATAAGACTATTTTATTTTATTTTTTAACCTGATTGAGTGTTAGACAAGGACTTGAAGCCTTAGCTCTGCCTGGTAAAATAAATCTCATTATTATTATTATTATTATTATTATTGTTATTACTACATAACAATGAACTACATGGTCTTTATAGGAAGCCAGATATAATAAGAACAGTTAAGTCCCGTAGACTGCGATGGGCAGGACATGTTGCGCGTATGGGGAATGAAAGACGTGCATGGAAACTTCTTGTAGGAAAGCCAGAAGGAAAACGCCCAGTTGGTAGACCAAGAATGAGGTGGGAGAACAACATTAACTATGATTTGAGGGAAGTAGATTATACAGGGGAATGATTGGAAAGCATTAGCTCAGGATAGGGATGTATGGAGAGCTTATGTCCGCACGGCCATGAACCTACGGGTTCGATAGTGCCAGTGAGTAAGTAAGTATTATTATTGTTATTATTATTGTTATTATTGTTGTTGTTGTTGTTGTTATTGTTATTGTTATTATTATTATTGTTATTATTGTTATTGTTATTATTATTTTTATATGTGATTGTGTGTAATTTTTGACATGGTCATTTTCGGTTCTATTAGATAGGATAGGCGAAGAAATTCAAAAATCTTTCCATGAGAAGAACCTCAATGTAGTCTTTCCTTCGGAATTGACTCAAACTTAAATCGAACAAAACCTTACTTCAATCGTTTTGTTTCATATTGAGCTGAAATCCAGGCAATGGACAAAGATGGTATAAATGACCTATGAATATTCAAAAGGGAAATAATTAGACGTATATACAGTCCAACATGGGATAATTGAATTTGGAGAAATAGATATAATTTTGAGATTAATCAGATACTAAAAGGGAAAGGATTTAGTCCGGCATATTAGGCATAAATCCTCGAGGCTTAATTTGTTAGAACACCATATAAATGATGTAAAATCATAGAACAACAGAGTATCTACTGCGAAAGGAAATAACAGGAGTAAGAATAAAAGGAAGAAAAAAAAAGAGTTGTGCACAGGATGTGTAGATGGATTTGAGGAGTACGCGAGTCAGGAGATGGAAGGGAATGGCTCAGCAGAGGAGTAACTGAAGAGGATTGTGAGGGAAGCTGCAGTCCTATGAAAGAAGAAGAAATTTGACTTCTGGAGAAAATCGGCCAGTTTTTCTACAAGGAATCGAATAAATAAATAGCACCAAGGTACAAATGAAAATTTAAAAAAAATGTACATATCTTTTTCATCTTTACTACTGTATGCTTATAAAATGTGTGATTCCAAATAATTATGAAAAATTTCTATTAGATTGGCACTCAAATCATAACTAACTCAATGGCAATCTGCAGATTCATGGCCACGCCACTATGCAATGTAATGATTTCCAATCATTCGCTGCAGAATTCACTTTACTTAGATCATAGTTAATATTTTTATCCCATCATACTTCGCATCTTTACTAAGCTCGATTCCTCTGTTTTTCCTATTAGAATTTTCAATGCCCCTCAATCGTGAGACATGTCCTGCACATCGCAATCTAATAACTGTTTCTAGTACATCTGGTTTCCCACAAATATCGTGAAAGTCACTTGTTATATAGAGTTTCCTCCATTCACCTCTTCGCATCTCTTGGGTTGAGAAATGTACCTAAGTACTTTTATTCTTGAAAACACTCGTAATCTTTTCTTCTCTTTTAAAGTAAGAGACCGTGTTTCCCATCCATATTCAGCAACTTGAAGAATCGATGTTTTGTACATTTTTAATTCAATACTTTTTTAGAGAATTTGGAATGACAAGGACGTCTGTAATGTAACCAATAAATGTCGGACTTCCAAGACTATTACGCTCCACGAACAATAGCAATAGAGCGGATATCATGTTAGGCAAAAAACAAATTCAATATGCCAATGATGTTAAAAGCTTGGGACTTTATCTAGATTTTAATCAAAATTGGACTACCCAAATAAACAAACATCTAAAGATCTTCTCTTTAATACCATCCCTAAATCGTCTCAATAACTATATTCCTACAGATCGTAAGTGCATTTTAGTCCATACTTTAAGGGATTCCTGATTTTGACTACTGCGACGTTCTACTAACCTACATTAGTGATAGGTTAATGGACAGACTGCAGAGTGTTCATAATATGTGTATCAGATTCATATTAAACGTCCGAAAATATTACTTTTTTCCCACGAATTGTCATAGCTGCGATCAAAGATAGAAGAAAATTATTCCGTCCAGTCCTCTTATTTACTTACTTTTTTTACTTTTGAGGGCCTCTCCACTTTTCAGCGGTTACCCTGTATTCCCATTCGCCATTCTTGCCGATCACGCCATTCATCCTCCTCCAGACCTCGGTCGTTCATCAATCTATGAATCTCTCCTCTCCAAATTGTTCATGGCCTGGCCCGTTTCCTTCTACCAGAAGGTGACCATTCCAAAAGAGTTTTGGGCCACCTATCATCCTCCATTCTCCTGACATGGTCATACCAATGAAGATCTCGTCTTTCGATCCTTTCCACCACTGTCTCCTCCATATCCATCATCTGCCTCACTTCATTTCTTCTTCTTTTCAACCTGGACACCCTGGCACTGCGTCTTATTCCATCCATCTCCACTGCCAAGATCTTAGTTTTTTTGTCCCTCTACCAAAGTCCATCCCTCAGCACCATAAGTCATTATGCTTTCCACAACAGACTTCAAAATCCTCTTCTTCGTGTGGTTTGACATGGTCCTACTCCACAGTACTCCATTCAACATTTTTATGGCTCTTCGTGCTTGTACTAACCTGCTATCTACTTCAGCTTTACAACTCCCTGATTCATCAATAAGTGATCCCAAATATTTAAATTTTTTAACAGCTCTAATAATTCCTTGGGATAGGGATATATCTCGTCCACTTCCTCCTACTACAAGATATTCAGTTTTTTCCATGTTTACTCTTAATCCTCCTATTTCAAAAGCATTTAGAAGTTTTCTCATCATGTATTTCATCTTATTTAAGATTCTATATACTTCGATTCACACATCCCGTCACTCTCCGTCATATACTATTATCTCGAACTGGAATTCCCTACCACAGACGGACGTTAGAATTTTATATTTGCTTTAATTTTGGCTTGATCATTGCCTTCAATTGTAATGTACACATATTAAATGGTGTTTTCTTTAAGTCATTATATTACTACCGTCATTTTATTATTATTATTATTATTATTATTATTATTATTATTATTATTATTATTATTATTATTATTATTATTATTATAAGCAATTAAATTGGTATGGGCACGTACGGCGAATGCAAGAAGAAAGATTGCCCAGGAAAACATTGGAATGGTGTCCACCTGGAAAAAAGAGGAGAGGAAGACCTCGAAACTCGTGGATGCAGGAAATCAGAACTGGAATGAGAGCAAGGGGACTGGAGGACATGGATTGGATGGAGCGAGACGAGTGGAGAAGGAAAATAAAACTTTAGGCACAGAAAGATGTGTAAACATTAAAATTCTGTATATAAATAAATAATTATTATTATGTTTATCATATAAAATCCTGCATTACACTAAATTTGAACTGCAATTTTTAATATATTTTATAATTATAATTAGTATATTATAGGCCCTATCCACCGCTGTGGTCTCGAGGTAGCGTGCTGCCTTGTCACGCAGCGGGCCCGGGTTCGATCCCCGGTCGGGGCAGTTTTTCTGGGTGAGGTTTTTATCGGGGTTTTTCCTCACCTGTAAGACAAATGTCAGGAAAACTTTAAGGCCTAAACGGTCCCCAAAATCATATGGCCATCATCCTTATCATTATCATCCTTACCATATCATTATCATCATCCTTCACCGGTGTGTAAAGCAACGGGAAGCTACCACACCTACACAATTCCCTAGTAAAGCTGCAAGCATAGCATGAAAATGCTATGATTGCAGTGAAGGACCTGCCTTCGGGCAGAATTACTATGGATGGATAGGCCCTATATATATATATATATATATATATATATATATATATATATTTGTGTATAATTTGTATTGTAAATATTTTGTATATTTCTGCTGGTAGAGTGGCTTTAACTCTGTCAGAATAGATAAAACATTATTATTATTATTATTATTATTATTATTGCCATATAAGACAAATTAATATTAAATACTGAAGATTATATAAGATAAGCCTTTAAATTGGTAAGACTGTATACGATGAATGCAAGAAGAAAGGTTACCCAGAAAAATATTGAAATGGTGTCCACCTGGAAGAATAAAGAAAGGAAGACCTCGAAACTCGTGGATGCAAGACATAAGAACTGGAATGAGAACAAGAGGACTAGACGTTGTGGAGTGGTTGCATAGGAATGAGTGGAGAAAGAAAATAAAACTTTAAAAACAGAAAGATGTGTAAACATTCAAAATCTGTGTATAAAAGTATTATTATTACGGTGTTATTATTGTTATTGTCGGCCGCAGTGGGCTGGTGGTTATGTGCTTTACTTCTAGTTCAAGGGACGCTGGTTCAAACCCGGCCGTGATCGGTGGGCTTTTAGGATGGAAAAATGAAAGGGAGAAGTCCTCCGGGAGGGACTTTAAGCCGTGGGTCTCAATTACGAAGATTTACAGGCTCATAAAAGAACCGCAAGCCTGAATAAAGAGGCTTCTGTGCAAAATTCACCGATTGTTAGCTATCCAAATAATACCTTAGTTATCGAGTAGGTGTCCCACTGAGGCGATTACCTACCCCATATAACTCGCTGACATCTGGGGATAAATAAGAATAACTAAATTAACTTTGTTAACACATTCCTACTAGGGCCATTCTAATCCTGTCACAGGGTATATAAAAATATTATTACTATTATTATTGTCCCTCGCCGTAGCCTAGGCAAGAAACCTCGGGATTTGCGTTGGTTCGAGTCCCCACTGGGGAAGAAATTTTATCGTGGAATTTCGGCCAATATGGGACCGGTGCCCATCCAGCATAGTGAGGCATTTGGGTAGCTACAATAAGTAGCGACTCAAGGTTGAGAAGAACAGCTGAGAGACCCGACATTCTGACCACATGTCACCCCTATACTGGTTAGATGATCGTCTACCTCATTAACACGTGTGGATGTGAGGCCAGCAGCCGGCTGGTAGATCTGTCGCGCTTGGAGTTTATTATTATTATTATTATTATTATTATTATTATTATTATTATTATTATTATTACTAGTAGTAGTATTATTATGTTATTATTATTATTACTATTATTAAATAATAAATATAAACATTAAGAAAACTAAATATCTGTGTATAGGAGAAGAAATGGAAAATATAAATTTCAACAATGGAGAAGAACTAAAACTTAATATTGAATGCACTTACTTAGGAACAAAATTAGACCATTCAGGCGATAACACAGTGGAAATTAAAAATAGAATCGTTCAAACAAAACAAGCAATAAATGCTTTAAACTCTGTTTGGTGGAGCAAAAATATTTCAAAAAATAGAAAATTACAAATATATCAAACCATAATTCAGAGCATTTTAACATATGGTGCTGAAGTCTGGCAAATTCCTGCCAGGGAAACAAAAATAATTTTAAGTAGAGAAATGGATGTTTTAAGAAGATCAGCTGGAAAATCTAGAATGGATAGAATACAAAATAAAGAAATAAGGGAAATTATGGGTGTAGAAGAGAAGCCGGACATCATAGACATTATAGAAAAGAAAATATTACAATGGTATGGCCATGTCAAAAGAATGCCAGACAAAGATTGCCTAAAATTATTATGGAATGGATCCCAATGGATAGGAGGAAGAGAGGAAGACCGAAGAAAACTTGGATAGAAGGGGGACAAGCAGCTATGAATATCAGAGGATTGGAGGAAGATCAATGGATGGACAGAGAGGAATGGCGTTTAGTTTCCGGAAGACGGCGGCAGCTGCCATGATACCGGATGATGATGATTATTAAATAATAGAAGAAACAATTAAGAACTAAAACAATTACATTAATTGCATAAACACGGAGGTTGTTCTTAGAAAGAATAATGATGGTTCGGAGAATTGTATAATGAACCTTACATGGCACTGAGCAATGTCATTCTCATAGACGGATTCTTTCTCTAGAAAAAAATAGGTGAGACAATTATTTTTAGTGCTGGCGCCAGTTATGTCTATAGGAATGTATGTTTCAAATTTGAAATGTGAAATCCAGAAATGCAGTATGCGAATATCCGCAATTATGAAAATGTAACACAATCGCTTCTGTATCATTAAGAGTTTCAACTATCTGACACTAGAGTGAGTGTTATGAAGACTAACAGCTTGTTGCTCTCGAAATAAAAGAAGAACGGAAACTCGTAAATATTTGCGTCGTTCCGACAGTCTTGTCAAAGCAACGGTTAAAGCAATCATTGTCTGCATGTAATCACTTCCCCTCTTAATCACCTATAAACAGAAAAATCTAAAGGAAGCACAAGATCTGAAAAACTCGTTTCTTTTAAGCGTGTGAATTATGTTCATAAGTAAAAACAGAAGAGGGAGGCCCTCCGCGACACTAAAATTGTAGAAACAGTAGACGAACGCAGCTGAGGTTCTGGTGATAGATCGGTGACAAATGGTTTCCTTGTTTGAAACCCAAGGATCCTCTTCTTTGCCTCCCTGAAAACATCAACGATGCCGGCTGCCAAGATATGTAACGAGTAGAAAAAAACCGTGCTGTGAGTGGCAATCTGATGCGTCGGAGACTTGTTTCAAGCTGCTATACTTGTAACACCAATGGTGTCTACTGTTACTTGCTGGCAAATTGCTGGAAGAAGAAACGTACAAAAAACACAGAAATACACGCGTACCAATTCTCTTCTCTCCCACTCCGTCTCTCTCTCTCTCTCTCTCTCTCTCTCTCTCTCTCTCTCCTCTCTCTCTCTCACACACACACACTCTCGCACACACACACTGTCACTCTTCTCTCTCACACTGTCATTCTATCTGTCTGTCTCTCTCTCTCTCTCTCTCTCTCTCTGTCTATTTATTTCTCTTTCTTAAGAATTTACCCGAACACATTTCAACAGTCTCATTTCCCCTAATATCAACTAACGAACTCATTAGTTCTATCAAACCCGGAGCCTTATGGTCGCGCATACATAAGCTCTCCATACATCCCTATCTTAAGCAGATATTTTTCAATCATTCCTTTTATAATTCACCTCCTCCAAATATGCCCAACTCATTTTTATCTTACCTAATGAGAGCTTTCCCTCTGACTTTCCTTCGAGAAATATCCATCCCCTCTTTTCATTTACCATTCGTTCTTCTTGCCCTGTTCTTATTACATCCGGTTTCCCATAAGGTTCATATAGCTATCTCCACTTAACTGTTCTTCTCTGGTTCAAAAAATTTCATAAACGCTTTATTCTTATTTTCTCAAACTTTTGTCCTCGCTCAAAATAAGAGGCATTTTTCACATTCGTATGCTATTAATAGAAAAACTGTTTATATATTTTTAGTTCAAAATTCTTGGATGCAAGTTGCGAAGAATGGTGAATCTATAATGCATAATACGAATTAGTAGGCGATTTCAGTGTTCTTCTTCTTCTTCTTCTTCTTCCCTTGGCTCTACGGTCCTCTAAGAATCTTGACCTCCTTCATAAGATCTGCCCATTCTTCTCTATTCTTAACTTTCTGTATCCATCTTTTAACCTTCAGTTGTCTTAAGTCTTCCTCAACCTTATCCAACTATCTTATTAAAATATATATGCAGTCAATATGCCCATTTCACCAATTAATGTTTTAAAATGGTCAACAAGTTTCTACAGCCAATATCTGGTCTTGAGAATGACAGCTTGGCTGTAGAAACTTGTTGACCATTTTAAAACATTAATTGGTGATATGGGCATATTGACTGCATATATATTTTATCACCAAGAAGATCACTTGTGTATTAAACCAACTATCTTAGTTTCTGCCTTCCAACTTTTCTCCTTCCTTCCGGTTTCCCTTCTAAAATCTTTCTTGAACCTCTCTCATGCTCCATCCGCAACACATGTCTTACCAATAATCAGTCTCTTTCTTCTAATATCTCCTACCAGATATAAATCCCTATAAAAATTCTTTCAATTCCTGGTTCGTTCTAATTCTCCATATATCTTTTTCCTGTACTGCTCCGCATATCTCCGTTAAAATTGTTCTTTCCCTTGTCTTTATAATTCACCTCCCTTAAATATGCTCAATTCATTTTTATCTTACCTACTGAGCGCTTTCCCTCTGGCTTTCCTTCGAGAAATTTCCATCCCCTTTTTTATTTCCCATTCGTTTTACTTGCTCTATCCATTCCATAACTGTCCTTATTACATCCGATTTCCCATGAAGTTCATATAGCTCCTGTAAAGTAGCCTCCTCCACCTGTCTGATCGTCTCAAGTTCAAACATTTTCATAAATACTTTATTCTTAAATTCTCATAAACTTTTGACCTCTTTAGAATAAGAGGCACTGTTTCACATTCATATCTATTACTGAAAATAACATTTATATATAGTTTAGTTAAACATTTTTGGACGTAAGTTACGAAGACAGGTGATCTCTAATACATAATACGAGTAGTGGGTGATTTCAGTGTTCTATCCAACTTATAAAATCTATAATATGAAGAAATATGATTAAAATGAAATTTGACTCTGTTTTATTTTAATAAATATTGGTTTGCAACATTCAAACAATGTGAGTATTAAT